>JAIOJX010000026.1:259674686-260276114 GCA_022376925.1 Tragulus kanchil | reverse complement strand
AAGTGATATCCCAGTTATTTTCATCTCACTTGTATTCCCTGCTGATGCTCATTTATGTGTGACCTAATTCTGGCCACATCCACATATTCAGCTTTACCTTCTAAACCTTCTATTTTTATGTATAATTTCCACCTTCTTCCAGATCATCTCTGTGGGATAGTATGTATTAGTATGTAAATGAATACCATCAAAAGCCAAATTCATTACCCTTACTTTTTCTGCCATAGGGGGAAAAATACAATACCCTCGTGCTTATTTGCATGCCTCACCTTTGTGACTAGAATGAATAACTTTATATTTTTATTTACTTATACCTACATCACTGTTAGAGAAATAATTTAACTATCATACCCCCTTAAAACTCATTTTCTCTGGGCTCTGAGTTCCTCATGGACAGAAACTGACTGTCGGCTCATTTTTGAATCCAGGCTGTAACACGACGCCTGGCACTAGACAGGTGCTCATCTACCTGTCCCTTTCACTTTCCCACCTTCCTTCATTCTTCATTTTGATGCCTATAATATTTTGAGCTATAGGACTCTCCGTACATTCACATTTCTTCTTTTTGATTTCCTTGCTCCATGAAGCACTTGAGGTTTCTCTAATACTAACTAAAATCTTATTTCTCTTAGCAATACCTTACCCTTCAAGATAAAAAGCATCTCTGGGCTTCCCTGGTGGTCCAGTGGGTAAACAGCCCACCTTGCAGTGCAGGGGGCACAGTTTCGATCCCTAGCCTGGGAAGATCCCATGTGCCCCCAAGCAGCTGAACCTGTGTGTCCAATCACGAGCCAGTGCTCTGGAGCACATGGGCCCAGAGCCGGTGCTCTGCAATGAGAGAGGCCACAGCAATGGGAGCCCCACACATACCAAAGAATAAAGATGGATGAAAATAAATTAAAAAATAATAAAAATTAAAATAAATAAATAATAAAGCTTTTCATCTCCCTTATCTCCCACAAACATAGAGGCAAAATAAAAGTCATGAAATTTCCTTAAAAAATTTCCTACCTGTTATTCTCCTACCATATTCTCTTACTAACCACTTTATGGGTTTCCTATTGGTAGTCAATTGACCTGCTTTGTCTCCTATGACACTGTTATTTTAATATTACTCTAATTAACCCCATTATCTTCCCACCATCAATTCATATCCTTTCTAAACTTGTGTTATTCCACCTAATCTTAAAGTGATATCCCAGTTATTTTCATCTCACTTGTATTCCCTGCTGATGCTCATTTATGTGTGACCTAATTCTGGCCACATCCACATATTCAGCTTTACCTTCTAAACCTTCTATTTTTATGTATAATTTCCACCTTCTTCCAGATCATCTCTGTGGGATAGTATGTATTAGTATGTAAATGAATACCATCAAAAGCCAAATTCATTACCCTTACTTTTTCTGCCATAGGGGGAAAAATACAATACCCTCGTGCTTATTTGCATGCCTCACCTTTGTGACTAGAATGAATAACTTTATATTTTTATTTACTTATACCTACATCACTGTTAGAGAAATAATTTAACTATCATACCCCCTTAAAACTCATTTTCTCTGGGCTCTGAGTTCCTCATGGACAGAAACTGACTGTCGGCTCATTTTTGAATCCAGGCTGTAACACGACGCCTGGCACTAGACAGGTGCTCATCTACCTGTCCCTTTCACTTTCCCACCTTCCTTCATTCTTCATTTTGATGCCTATAATATTTTGAGCTATAGGACTCTCCGTACATTCACATTTCTATGCTACACTCCAGAGGGTAAACTATATTCCTTTGTTTCTATCTCAGTCCCTCCCATGGACTGTTCTTCACCAGTGTAGGATACTCCATAAATGTTTTAAGTAGAAGTGACACATTTTAATCTTTTTTCCCCTCAAGATTTTGAAGAATGAAGGTGCAGCCAGTGCCCAAGAGGTGAAAAGAAAGGAAGGCCAGGGCATGATGATATTTTAGTAGGGGTCAACAGACCGTATGTATAGTCTTTTTTATTAGGTAGTGGGAATAGAGTTGGGAGCTAATATGTGATCATCCATATCATTTATAAGTAGAATAACATACGTCATCAAATAGGGAAAGGAGAATATGAAGAAACAGAGAATCTCCATAGTTGTTTTAGCTTTCTTGAATGCCTTGTCAAGAGCCCTAAGGAAACTGAACTCTGTAGATGATATGCTGTTGAGTAACATAAATACTAAAAGAAAATACTTCACAAAATTTACCACCTAACACATACACATAGAATCAATATCAGCACATCTGGTATATGCCATTTGGATATGCTCACATTACAGGTAAATTGTGTTACTGCTATGAACGACTGAGCTCTGTCCATCTGATTGCCTCTGATTATAATTATGTGGCTCTGGGAATTTTACTTAATCTCTCAGCCACAATTGTTTTTCTTAAAATAATGAGATAGATAAGTGCTAAAAATCTACATGCCTAAAAAAATTTCCTGTATATAGAATCGTATAGAACTTCAATTTCTTTATAGATCCCACACAGGAAAGGAATAAATTTTTTTCTCAGTGGTTCACACCATTCTATATAATCATTCTCCATAGCTTTCACATCCTCTGACACAGCACAACCACCACCTTACAAAAAAATGATGAGTAAGACAGAAACATCCCGATGCGGCCCCACCACTCGCCACCTCCACCACCAGCATCACACACACACACACACACACACACACACACACACACCGCGCTTTCAAAAGAGGAAGGGATGAGATATGTAAAAACAATCTCACAAAAATAACTTAAAAATTCCATTACAAATTCATCTACATGACAAGTGGAAGTTTTCAATTGTTTTCTTCCTATTGATTTGATCATAATCAAAAGAGAATTTAGGGAAAAGCATGAGAAGCAGCAGAAATGCAAGGCTGTTGCATGCAATTTCTAGCTCCTGAGTCATTCTGCTCTTTAGCACAGCTAATGTCACATGACGAAAAATAATTTTAAATGTCAGCATCTTATACAACATCAACTATTTTAAATGGCCTCAGTCCTATCCTCACATATCTACCACAATCTAAAAAAAATTCATCTTCTCAGCAGTTCATTTGTTTTCCGTTTACTCCTCACATCCACCCTGGAGGAGGGGGCAGGGTCTGAACCATCATTCCAAGTCTACTAAACACATTACATAAATCTTCCACTCGTGTGGGAGAAATGACTTACTTATTTTTCCTAAATGGGAAGAAAAGGCATACATAATCCATACCATCATTACTGGCAGGAATTGTTCAGAAGGCCTTTGGGCTCAGGATGTTGACATGCCTCAGAGGCTGCTATCAAAAGGCTCAGCCCTGGGCTTTGGCAAAGCCTCCTGCCATGTTAATCTGCTTCATTACATTTCTACAATTTGTTCACCACGTTAAGGAGCAGTATTTCCCTTGTGACAAGAAGATTCATCCTTCACTTTGAAAGCTTTACCTTCAAAAGGCACACAAACATAGCCACAAAAATAGGCCAGAAAGCCAAATAAATCTTAAAATACAGCATGCTAGACTCAGAGCTCATTTCAGGCTAGGAAGATTTAAAGATGCAAAACAGCTAGAATTACAGGCTTTGAATCATTCAGATCTAAACCCAAGCTCACAAAGCACCCATTTTTAAAATGTTATCATTAACATAAAGAACAATTCATTGGTAGGTCAAAGATAGAATCAAGCTGGCTTACCTGAAATAAAGGGAACTGTAATTCATAGCTCAGAATCCACATATGTATTACATATAATATTCTCTGATGCAGTTATTCAGAATTCCTACTAGAGCAGAAAGTAAAATCTCACATGGGTTCCATCCTCACTGAAGAAGAAAAAACAAGAAAGGAGGACTGGAGCATCCTCTCGGTTTCTGCCTTAGCTTTCTGTTCTGACACATACTCGATGGTACCCACTGTCTGTTAGAAAGCAGCATGCTAAATTGAAAAAAATAAATAAATAAATGTAAAGCAGCATCTTACAGGACAGCTCCATCTCCTGGCAAAATGTGGAATCATTTTCCATAAAGATCCCTTGGCTATGGCCACGTCTAGCAAGTTTGATGTGGGGTTTAGCCCATAATTCTACTGTATTTGAAATCAACTACCTCAATTCATTGCAAAGTAAATATTTAAGAGGCATTTGAGCATAAATTTTAAAATCTGTAGTTCTACTTTGGAATTTAACTCAATTTGCTTATATTGTATTTAAACTAAATGGAATGTTGTCATAGCATTATTAAAATTTTACTGCTTAAGATTTATTTAACTGTATTTGCCATCTGCAAAAATGATATGCACCTCCTACAAAATCATTTTAGATGTCAAATTCATTTTTTATTGAACATCTATTTGTGGAGATGTTGTATAAGTTTTTGCTGCTAGAGAAATTCTACATTATATTGCTTTGTTCATGTTATTTGGAAGATATTAAAGGATTAATGCAGGACAAGGACTTCGCAGGTGGCTAAGAATCTTCTTAGTAATGCATAAGATGAAGAAGGCACAGGTTCAAGCTCTGGGTTAGGAAGATTTCCCCCAGAGTAGGAAATGACAACTCATTCCCTGGAAAATTCCATGGATAGAGAAGACTGGAGGGTTGCAGTCCATAGTGTTGCAAAGAGTTGTACATGATTGAGTGACTGAGCATGCACATACAAAACAATGAAATTAATAAAAGAGCAATGAATTAATAAAAGACAAACTAGAAAGTCTTCTGTCAACTCAAGCTTTTAAAAATATTTCATAGTATACAAATATAAAATTAAATGCTATATGAAATTTGATAATTGTGGTATCCCATAGTGTGTTATATCTATAGAAAATTTAAAGTTATCATTAACATAAAGAACAATTCATTGGTAGGTCAAAGATAGCATGGCTTACCTGAAATAAAGGGAACTGTAATTCATAGCTCAGAATCCACATATGTATTACATATAATATTCTCTGATGCAGTTATTCAGAATTCCTACTAGAGCAGAAAGTAAAATCTCACATGGGTTCCATCCTCACTGAAGAAGAAAAAACAAGAAAGGAGGACTGGAGCATCCTCTCGGTTTCTGCCTTAGCTTTCTGTTCTGACACATACTGATGGTACCCACTGTCTGTTAGAAAGCAGCATGCTAAATTGAAAAAAATAAATAAATAAATGTAAAGCAGCATCTTACAGGACAGCTCCATCTCCTGGCAAAATGTGGAATCATTTTCCATAAAGATCCCTTGGCTATGGCCACGTCTAGCAAGTTTGATGTGGGGTTTAGCCCATAATTCTACTGTATTTGAAATCAACTACCTCAATTCATTGCAAAGTAAATATTTAAGAGGCATTTGAGCATAAATTTTAAAATCTGTAGTTCTACTTTGGAATTTAACTCAATTTGCTTATATTGTATTTAAACTAAATGGAATGTTGTCATAGCATTATTAAAATTTTACTGCTTAAGATTTATTTAACTGTATTTGCCATCTGCAAAAATGATATGCACCTCCTACAAAATCATTTTAGATGTCAAATTCATTTTTTATTGAACATCTATTTGTGGAGATGTTGTATAAGTTTTTGCTGCTAGAGAAATTCTACATTATATTGCTTTGTTCATGTTATTTGGAAGATATTAAAGGATTAATGCAGGACAAGGACTTCGCAGGTGGCTAAGAATCTTCTTAGTAATGCATAAGATGAAGAAGGCACAGGTTCAAGCTCTGGGTTAGGAAGATTTCCCCCAGAGTAGGAAATGACAACTCATTCCCTGGAAAATTCCATGGATAGAGAAGACTGGAGGGTTGCAGTCCATAGTGTTGCAAAGAGTTGTACATGATTGAGTGACTGAGCATGCACATACAAAACAATGAAATTAATAAAAGAGCAATGAATTAATAAAAGACAAACTAGAAAGTCTTCTGTCAACTCAAGCTTTTAAAAATATTTCATAGTATACAAATATAAAATTAAATGCTATATGAAATTTGATAATTGTGGTATCCCATAGTGTGTAGTTATATCTTATTAGAAGGATATGAGAAAAATTAAATGCATATTTACTAAATGATGCCAGTTATACTGAGCATATTACATGTTTAGTATGTATTTGTTTATTTTTTCTATGGCTAACTGCGAAGTTCTGGTTAACTTTTAAATTTTGAAATACACATATAGATTGCCCTTCTTCAATATTTTCACAATACCATATAAATCTGAAAACAGATGTATGGACTAAAATCTTCCCTACCAGTCTTTTGGTTTTCCAGTCTTTCATTCCTGGTACTACAGAAACAACGTGACGCTGTCCGTGGTACTGAAACCAATTTCGGAAGTCACAGGTTCTTGGTTTTAAACTTACAATGCTATCCTTCTAATATTTCATGCAAATTTTATTTTTTAAAAGTACTACACAATCCAGGGCTTCCCTGGTGGTCCAGTGGGCAAAGAGTTAGCCTTGCAGTGCAGGGGCACCGGTTTGATCCCTGACCCCAGAGGCTCCCACGTGCTGTGGAGCAGCTGAACCGGTGTGTCCAATTGTAAACCAGCGCTCTGGAGTGCATGCACCCAGAGCCGGTGCTCTGCAAGGAGAGAGGCCACAGCAATGAGAGCCCCACACAGGCAAAAGAATAAAGATGGATGAAAATCAGTAAATAAAAAAGCCAATAAAAGAGGCCAAAAAATTTTAAACAGTGCCATATAATCCAGAATAAGTGATAGTATCTAAGATACAAATATCTAGGTAATACTTTATCCACAGAATATGTAGTATACCTACTGACCAGAAGCCACAATGCAGATGAATCTATTCAAGAAAAATATGTCACGTTTTCTTTAGATCCTCTATACAATATTTCATTATATTCTTGATGAGGTTATGCTATACAAACTGTATTAGCATTAGTTCCCAAAATGAATAGATGAAGGTACTTAATTTAAGCCTACTCTTCAGTAAATTCAGTTATTTAATAAGCAAGTCAGAGGAACAAATCTGGTTCTCTAAATTTTACCTTATTTCTACAATATCATTTCTACAACATCATTTTGTTGTTGTCCAGTTACTCAGCCATGTCTGACTCTTTGTGACCACATGGACTGCAGCCCACCAGGCTTCCCTGCCCTTCACCATCTCCTGGAGTTTGCTCTAATTCACATCCACTGAGTCAATGTAACCATCCAACCTTCTCGTCCTCTGTCGTTCCCTTCTCCAGCCCTCAGTTTTTCCCAGCATCAGGGCCTTTTCCAGTGAGTCAGCCCTTTACATCAGGTGACCAAAGTATTGGAGCTTCAGCTTCAGTATCAGTCCTTTCAATGAATATTCAGGGTTGATTTCCTTTAGCATTGACTCGTTTGATTTCCTTGCTGTCCAAGGGACTCTATAAAGAGTCTTTTCCAGAACCACAGTTCAAAAGCATCAGTTCTTCAGTGCTCAGTCTTCTTTGTTTCAAGTGTAACATCCATACCTGACTACTGCAAAAACCATAGCTTTGACTAACAAAACTTTGTTGGCAAAGTGATGCCTCTGCTTATTAATATACTGTCTAGGTTTGTCACAGCTTTTCTTCTAAGGAGCAAGTGTCTTTTAATTAATTTCATGGCTGCAGTCACTATCTGCATTGACTTTGGAGCCCAAGAAAATAAAGTGTCACTGTTTCCATATCATTAAGGAAAATTTGTATAGTTTTTAAAATACATAAAACATTGTGCAAATAAATAATTTAAATGACTTGGAAGATCAAATTATTTAAATATGCATACTCAAATTATTTCCTCTCATAAAGTTTCCTGCAAAAACAGGATACTGTCATAAACCTCAGGGCACATAAATTATGATAATTTTTCAGCAATGCACTCCTAATGGCCAGAAAGACTGAACTCATAAGATTAAAACCAGAGCTGCTACAAACATGAAATATCATTGACGTTTCACTTGATGTTTAAAATCATGGAAACTTTATAATAATTTATATAACATTTAAACACCTGTCTTAAAACATTAATTATTTCCCCTAGTTTGAACATAAACGTTTTCTTTACCTCTATACAATATTTCATTATATTCTTGATGAGGTTATGCTATACAAACTGTATTAGCATTAGTTCCCAAAATGAATAGATGAAGGTACTTAATTTAAGCCTACTCTTCAGTAAATTCAGTTATTTAATAAGCAAGTCAGAGGAACAAATCTGGTTCTCTAAATTTTACCTTATTTCTACAATATCATTTCTACAACATCATTTTGTTGTTGTCCAGTTACTCAGCCATGTCTGACTCTTTGTGACCACATGGACTGCAGCCCACCAGGCTTCCCTGCCCTTCACCATCTCCTGGAGTTTGCTCTAATTCACATCCACTGAGTCAATGTAACCATCCAACCTTCTCGTCCTCTGTCGTTCCCTTCTCCAGCCCTCAGTTTTTCCCAGCATCAGGGCCTTTTCCAGTGAGTCAGCCCTTTACATCAGGTGACCAAAGTATTGGAGCTTCAGCTTCAGTATCAGTCCTTTCAATGAATATTCAGGGTTGATTTCCTTTAGCATTGACTCGTTTGATTTCCTTGCTGTCCAAGGGACTCTATAAAGAGTCTTTTCCAGAACCACAGTTCAAAAGCATCAGTTCTTCAGTGCTCAGTCTTCTTTGTTTCAAGTGTAACATCCATACCTGACTACTGCAAAAACCATAGCTTTGACTAACAAAACTTTGTTGGCAAAGTGATGCCTCTGCTTATTAATATACTGTCTAGGTTTGTCACAGCTTTTCTTCTAAGGAGCAAGTGTCTTTTAATTAATTTCATGGCTGCAGTCACTATCTGCATTGACTTTGGAGCCCAAGAAAATAAAGTGTCACTGTTTCCATATCATTAAGGAAAATTTGTATAGTTTTTAAAATACATAAAACATTGTGCAAATAAATAATTTAAATGACTTGGAAGATCAAATTATTTAAATATGCATACTCAAATTATTTCCTCTCATAAAGTTTCCTGCAAAAACAGGATACTGTCATAAACCTCAGGGCACATAAATTATGATAATTTTTCAGCAATGCACTCCTAATGGCCAGAAAGACTGAACTCATAAGATTAAAACCAGAGCTGCTACAAACATGAAATATCATTGACGTTTCACTTGATGTTTAAAATCATGGAAACTTTATAATAATTTATATAACATTTAAACACCTGTCTTAAAACATTAATTATTTTCCCACTAGTTTGAACATAAATTTTACCCTTTAGGAAAATGTGTCTAACTTATCTTGGGATTTTATGAACCTCCAGGTATACCACCACACACATCTGGGGACATACTATCAGTTGAAAACCATGAAATTGTGTGTGATTGATTTCAGCAAATAGGCAAATTTTTTTTTCAAGCATTCATTTCAAGCATAAAACTTCCATTTTGACTAATCACAAAACCAGGAGTCCAATATTAATAAGGGATACCTCATAAAATATATTTGCATTCTTCATTTTTAGCATGCTCTGTGAAAGTCACTGTGGTATACTGTGTGGTCACAATCCTTTTTTCCTTCTCATATTCATGTCTTTTGCAGTGTGAGTTACATTAAGAGATGGAGACTATGTTTTCATCTTTTATCTGGGCTGAACTTGTGATCTGACAACAAAACATAATGCAAGTGACATTGATGCAGTCTAGTCTTCAAAATTTCTTGCGTACTTCTGCTTTCTCTCTGGCAGCCCTCTCTGACCACCCCAGGAACAAGTCTGGGCCTGACTAGTGGAGAACACGAGACCACATGGAGCACAGACAGTTTCCAGCTGTGAATTTCTAAGAACAGCCAGTCCTAAACTGACCTGGCGGCTGCGATGCAAGTGAATGAGCAAATCCAGCCTAAGAACAGCTGAATCTAGCCAGGAACTTTCTAAAGGTTTTTTGTTTTTGTTTTTTGCATTAGATCCGTTTCCTTCATGTTCAATCTGATGGTGCATTTGTAATCATATTACTTAAAAGCCATTGAAAAACTCCTATTTCCTTCTTCCTGAAATACTTTATTCCCTTGCTTTTTGTTGACACCATCCTATAATGCAGTTTGCCTGTATATGGCGGTTTCTTCTCATTATTCTTTGCTGATTTCCCCCTCCATTTGCCTAGTTCTGAATATTGACAGGTTCCAGAAAGCAATCTTTGATAACTCCCAAATTATTGTTCTAGCTTGGACCTGTCTCCTCAACTCCAGACTTAGTATATTTAGTGCCATTCATCATTTTCATGTCCTATTAACAAGCTGAAAATGAGGCTCTCCATCTCTAGTTAAAAGCAATTCCAGGGCTTCCCTGATGGTCCAGTGGGTAAGGAGTCCGCCTTGCAGTGCAGGGGGCACTGGTTCGATCCCTGGCCCAAGAAGATCCCACATGCCACAGAGCAGCTCGACCAGTGTGTCCAATTACGAGCCAGCGCTCTGGAGCATATGTGCCCAGAGCTGGTGTTCTGCAACAGAGAGGCAACTACAATAGAAGGCCCACACATGCCAAAGAATAAAGATGGATGAAAATAAATAAATAAATAAGGCCAAAATTACAGAAAAAAGAAAAGCAATTCCATTTTTCAATTACTTAGACCAAAAGTTTATGTCACCATTGAGTCTTACTTTCATTCTCCACATGTTATTAATATCAGTTTGTGAGTAAACAGTATGGTCTTTGATTAAACAATCATCCAAGATCTAAACAGAAAGTTGGGTATATAGAGAGTATTCAGTAAATACACTGAACTAATTACATTAGTGTTGCAATTAGACATCTAAGCTTTTGAGCTATTTTCAATGGAGTTCTGAAAGAAAAAAACTGCTAAAATATCATCAAACAACTCATTTCACATTAGCATACTTTATCAGACTGTGAATGAGACTTTTGATTTTGAAAAGACCATTATAACTATTTTTTGTTTAAAATGTTTATTCTCATCTAGAATAGTTATAACTGATTAAAAGTACATTGTAAAAATATAAGCAATGTTTCCATGGTGTGTTTGTGTATCTATATATGCATATATCTACCTGAGGGAAACTCGTAAAACTTGAGTTGACATTCATTTGGCTAAAAGCAACAAGTCAATAATATATACTTTCTTAATGATTTGTCTCTCCAGCACTACCTTACTCATAAAATGTACAGTTTTATTTTGGCGGCTTCATTTTCAAAATTACTTTTAATTTGAGGGATAAAAGCAAGTGTAGAGGTTAATTTTATGTGTCAGTTTAACTGGCCATGAGGAGACCAGTCTGAAGATTACTTATGGGTAGTATCAGTTAGGATTCTGGATGAAATTGTCATTTGAATTGGTGAACTCAGGAAAGCAGACTGTTCTCCTCAGAGTGGGTGGGCAACATTCAGTCTGTTGAGAGTCTAAATGGAACAAAAATCAAAGGAAGAAGGAATTTCTCTGTTTTTTAAAAATGCCTCCCTGCTTAAGCAAAAAGCTTGTCTCATCTTTTTGTGCTCTCAACTGAGATTTGCACTTTCAGCTACTTTGGTTCTTGGGCCTCAGGACTCAGACCGTCTTGTTTCACTGGTTTTCTGGGTCTCCAGCTTTGCATCTGTGTATACCATTGTTCATATACTATATACTTAAATATATAATGCATTGTATATAAAATATTTATATATGTATACTACACAATTATATGTATGATACATTATATAGATCCTACATATATTATTATAATAATATATTATAATAGTATACATACACACATATGTGTTATATTTCTCTGAAGAATCCTGAAACAGTAGGTAAGCCTCATTGCAGCTCCATTAAGTTATAGATATTAAGACTTAATTTTGTTACTCTTTACCATTTCTCAGTCAACCTTTAAAGATATCTGTCTGATACAGAATAAAGGAAGAAAAGAATCCACCTGCCAAAGCAGGATACATAAGAGATGCAGGTATGATCCCTGGGTTGGGAAGATTCCTTAGAGGAGGGCATGGCAGCTCATTCCCATGTTCTTGCCTGAAGAGTCCCACGGACGGAAGAGACTGGCAGGCTATGGTTCATGGTGTTGTTAGAGATGGACACAAAAGTGACTTAGCACACATGCACAAGTGCAGTTTGTACCTACTATTTGTTTATATTTTTCTTGCATCACTTTTTCCCATGTAAAATATGCACATTGAAGAAATGCAACCAAGCAGACTATTGAAATAAACAACTTATATATTTTCAGTCAAGACAGTTGGAAAAATTTGAGCTCCATACCTAATGCTTCTCCTACAGCATTATCATTAGGGTATCACAGACCTTCACGCTAGAAAAGGCAGAAAATTTTCCACATCACGTACAAAGACTTTTAACACTAGTGAAAAGGGGAGCTTCTAACACTAATCCTAATTAGTGTGAATTGACATTTACTACTATGTGATTAAATGATTGATGAAGAAATAAAGGGAAGACAAAAATTAAGCTAGCAAGAGTATAATTTCCATAAACAAAATTTGATAGGATATTTGTTATAAAATTTTGCAAGAGGAGGTGTTACAAATAATTCTAGCAATAGCTATAGTTTATTGAGTACTTTTTGTATGCTAAATACTTTGTATAGATTATCTCATTAAATTCCCACAGCAGGTCTATAAACTAGGTTCTCATTTTTTTCCCTAGTAAAGATGAAGAAAATAAAGCTAAAAGTCCCTCAGCTTTTAAAGGCAAAAGATGTTTCTTGAACTCCAAGTCAGATCTCAATTTTCAATGTTTGGGTTCCATTTGAAGCCTTCTTGAGATTCAGGAGATAGGAACTCTGAGGAAACTATTACAGTGACCTTTAGAATTCATGTGCTTTTTGTCCCAGCTCCAGGTCTCATCAGTTATGTGAGAATAAGGGACAAGATGGAAGTGGGAGAAAGGATACTCTTCAGGCAAGCTTCCCCTCACTGGAGCATCTTAGAGCTGGCAATGGGTTTACAATAGATGGAAGGACTGACAGAGAAAGACAGGATGAGAAGCAGGAGCCAGAGTGACGAAAAGAAATAAATCCCCAGAAGATTAATAAGCCAAAGAAGAGAGAAGAGTGGCAAAAGAAAAGCCTAGAACCCCTGGAACTTGGCCAAAGACTAGTCTGTTCCCAGAAGACAGTTCTCTGAAAGAGTGCAGCTTGCTATGCTCCACTGAACAGTAAGGTTTCATAAGTGCTAAAAACTTCATGTGAGCCTGTTACCGACACCAGAAATACATAAATGCTGGCTGGTCACTCCCTGCTGACTGTGAGGAAAGTATACTCAGGTTGTCCTGATGCTCTTAATTAGGAATGGTGCTTTTGTCCGGAAGCAAAAACTCAACCAACACAACAAATAACCATTTAGACATGATGACATCCTCCAAACCTTAAGCCAACGTATGGTCACTCGATGTCTATGAAAGTCCCCTGACAGGCAGAAGACAGATCATAAACTCCAAATCCTTCTTTGTGGCCTTGTGGTAGCCACTTCAACAGTCCTTTTATCCAAGCTTGTCATTCTTGTTATCACTGATAATGGTAATTAAAAGCTTAATATTTTTATTAAAAATTTCCTTAGATAAATTCTTAGTTTTATTTTCTGACAAATTCACCTCTCAATGAGGAAAATAACACTAGGTAGAAAACTACAATTAACTGAATCCAGCAAATAATTTTAAAGAGAACTCACTGGGAGGATAGAGATGGAGAGGGAAGATCAGAAATGATGAAAATTCTGGGGGCTTCATTGGGCAGAGTCCTACTGCCCATCTGTACAAAGCATGAAGGCTGAACTAGGGAAGGGTAGGCAAGAGAAGCTTTAGTTAGTAGAAACAGCCCTCTCCTTTACTGAGTTTACTAATGTTGTAAAACAAGAGCCATAACCGTATGAGAAAATTCTAGCAGTGCAAATAAGACAAGTGAACTCAGATCGATGGGGCATGCATACCAAGTCACTTCAGCCATGTCCGACTTGGCAACCATGTGGAACACAGCCCGCCAGGCTCCTCTGGGGCCTAAAAGATTCTAATTGTTTTATGGATGGAGTGGGCAGAGAACGATGATGCCTGTTGAAATGTCTGAGTGTCTCCAGGTTCACTTTCTGGTGGGGAAAGTGGCCTATGCTTGACCCATGCTCATCACAACATACCAGTTCCTTCTAAAGTTACCTCTGTCATATTGTACTTCACCGGGAAGGTATCTTCTTGAGTCAGGCAAACCACTGACTCATAGAAGATAAGCAATGTCAGGAATAGAAAGAATGCCTAGAAATTAAATGCCACAGAATTAGCAACTTGGTCACCTAGGCACCAAATAGTGTTTCTCCAGCATCCTGCATCACTGGATAATGCACACAAAACAAGTAGAGAGCCAACATGTCCTTTCCTTAGATCCGTCTACAGTGAGTATCTCCTTGTTCTAAAAACTAACTGGAAACAGACTTCTCTGAGAAGACAAACATTGTTTCGGACATGTAGTCAGTCACTGAGATGAGAAAGTAGGAGAGGAGTATTCAAATCAGAGTAGTGGTTTAAATGTGTCCTTTGAAGGAGTCGAACAACACCACCAAAATAATATTATCTGAGATAAAAAGTGTGAGGTCAGTGTTGGAAGAAGGGGTATAGAGGTCCTTGAATAGGCCAGTCGAGTGCTCAACTACTGTGTGGATGTAATATCATAATTGTTCTTCAATGATCTCAAAAGAAAGTGCTCAGGTTTAGGAGATGATTTTATTGGTTAGTTGTTCTTAGTATTTGAGTTGGACCAGTTACCAGGAAAACATGAATGGGAAAGAATTTATTTCTGGAAAAGTAAAATCCTCTGAGCAGATTGGAGTCATCATTACTTCCAAGCCAGCTTGTAGAGCAGAAGTCAAGAGGACCTTTCGGTAAGGAAGGTTTTGCTTCTAGTCAAAGGCTATATGAAACTCTGATTTCTTGCAATCAGTCATTGTGACACACACCGGGAAAATTAGCAGTTAGTCCACCAACAGTAAATAAAAACCCTAGAAATGACCATGATGTATATCAATCAAACCAAGATCTCTCAGAGCAAATACATCATCTAGCCTTGTTCATGTTCTGTGGTTCTGTACAAAAGAGGGTCCCACTGTACTGGTAGGAGTGGTGTGAAATTCTCATCTTGATCATTAGCTTTTCACCCATTGAGGTTTGTAGAAGATCTGGGAGAAAAAATGTCTGCATATTTAGAGACATTTAACCCTTCTCCCTCTTGGAAATAAAGGAGAACATGATTGAGTAGGGCAAAGTTTCCACATATGGCTATGGATCAGGAAGAGGCAAAATTGTCAGACATTGCATATTAAACTATTTTTAGAACAGAGATAGAATTCACATTATTATGAACAAAGAGAGCAGCTGGGAATGATGAACCAAAAGTAAAAGATATGATTGCTGAGATACAAAGAGAACCCACACATGAGGAAGATAAAGCGGTCGCAGGCTATCAAATGCTCAGATTCTCTATGTTCCCAGGACTGGTGGGCAGTTATTGGAGGAGGGACTGGGAAAAGAGGAACAAACAAAAATTGACAGGGACAGGGGGGTGTTCTAAAACTAACTGGAAACAGACTTCTCTGAGAAGACAAACATTGTTTCGGACATGTAGTCAGTCACTGAGATGAGAAAGTAGGAGAGGAGTATTCAAATCAGAGTAGTGGTTTAAATGTGTCCTTTGAAGGAGTCGAACAACACCACCAAAATAATATTATCTGAGATAAAAAGTGTGAGGTCAGTGTTGGAAGAAGGGGTATAGAGGTCCTTGAATAGGCCAGTCGAGTGCTCAACTACTGTGTGGATGTAATATCATAATTGTTCTTCAATGATCTCAAAAGAAAGTGCTCAGGTTTAGGAGATGATTTTATTGGTTAGTTGTTCTTAGTATTTGAGTTGGACCAGTTACCAGGAAAACATGAATGGGAAAGAATTTATTTCTGGAAAAGTAAAATCCTCTGAGCAGATTGGAGTCATCATTACTTCCAAGCCAGCTTGTAGAGCAGAAGTCAAGAGGACCTTTCGGTAAGGAAGGTTTTGCTTCTAGTCAAAGGCTATATGAAACTCTGATTTCTTGCAATCAGTCATTGTGACACACACCGGGAAAATTAGCAGTTAGTCCACCAACAGTAAATAAAAACCCTAGAAATGACCATGATGTATATCAATCAAACCAAGATCTCTCAGAGCAAATACATCATCTAGCCTTGTTCATGTTCTGTGGTTCTGTACAAAAGAGGGTCCCACTGTACTGGTAGGAGTGGTGTGAAATTCTCATCTTGATCATTAGCTTTTCACCCATTGAGGTTTGTAGAAGATCTGGGAGAAAAAATGTCTGCATATTTAGAGACATTTAACCCTTCTCCCTCTTGGAAATAAAGGAGAACATGATTGAGTAGGGCAAAGTTTCCACATATGGCTATGGATCAGGAAGAGGCAAAATTGTCAGACATTGCATATTAAACTATTTTTAGAACAGAGATAGAATTCACATTATTATGAACAAAGAGAGCAGCTGGGAATGATGAACCAAAAGTAAAAGATATGATTGCTGAGATACAAAGAGAACCCACACATGAGGAAGATAAAGCGGTCGCAGGCTATCAAATGCTCAGATTCTCTATGTTCCCAGGACTGGTGGGCAGTTATTGGAGGAGGGGACTGAAAGAGGAACAAACACTTGCAGAAGAGAAAGTTTCATGATAATACACAGTATTGAAACAATCATGAAGAAGACAGGTGGTATTATCCAGTGGGAAGGTGAACTATGCAGAGCAGTTGTCAATAGATTCACAAGCAACTCAGGTGAAGAGGAAGGACTCAAATTGCTAAATTCCACCTGCTTTTACCATTGTACTTGTGGTCAATATAATTGAGAACTTAATGCTAGCTATGTGGCAATGGAAAGAGCTGCTGGGAGACAGGAATTTCTCTGAATTTCAGTTTGAACATTTATCAGAAATGCTGTCAAATGGATATTTGTACTGACGCAGTAATAGCTGAGTCTTCCTTGGTGGCTCAGATGGTAAAGAATTCTATAACCCACTCTGGCTGTTAAATAACCATATACTGTTACTGGGGAAAATGTCTAAACACCTTTGCTGTTTTAGAAATCAGGAAACCAATTTATACCTTAGAATAATATTTCAGAAATGGTAGATGACTAAACAAAGACATCACTTCAAGAGAAAACTGGAAGCTCTCACACCTACCTCATCTCTCATCCAGTTTCCTTCTCACTAAACCAGTAGTGACTCACTACGGAAAGAATGTTCAATTCCTCAAGGGAAGTACAGCAAGAGGAGTTTCATTTTTTTTCCGGCTCCATGTTGGAAGCATTCATATATTTCCAAAAGAGAAGGCAATTAGGAAGAGTTAGACTTAGGAAATGAGTGTCTGACATTTTTCAAGCTTCAGGATGGCAGAAATAATTCTCTGTGTTCATCAAACCATTTGTTTTTCTTTTTTTAACACACAACTAAGCTACAATTCTTGGTTCCCTGGTAGTTCATAGCATGATGCGATTATAAGCAAAACAAATTTAAGTAAGAATGATGTTTATTTCCTGCAGGCCTGGCCCCTCAAATCTTGCCACATGATCTTTAACAAACTCTTCTATTCCTTGTATCCTTCCCAGGTTTGGAGGACCCACTGCCCGGGGGAATGATGAACCAAAAGTAAAAGAGATCAACAAAGAGAACCCACACATGAGGAAGATAAAGCGGTCGCAGGCTATCAAATGCTCAGATTCTCTATGTTCCCAGGACTGGTGGGCAGTTATTGGAGGAGGGGACTGAAAGAGGAACAAACACTTGCAGAAGAGAAAGTTTCATGATAATACACAGTATTGAAACAATCATGAAGAAGACAGGTGGTATTATCCAGTGGGAAGGTGAACTATGCAGAGCAGTTGTCAATAGATTCACAAGCAACTCAGGTGAAGAGGAAGGACTCAAATTGCTAAATTCCACCTGCTTTTACCATTGTACTTGTGGTCAATATAATTGAGAACTTAATGCTAGCTATGTGGCAATGGAAAGAGCTGCTGGGAGACAGGAATTTCTCTGAATTTCAGTTTGAACATTTATCAGAAATGCTGTCAAATGGATATTTGTACTGACGCAGTAATAGCTGAGTCTTCCTTGGTGGCTCAGATGGTAAAGAATTCTATAACCCACTCTGGCTGTTAAATAACCATATACTGTTACTGGGGAAAATGTCTAAACACCTTTGCTGTTTTAGAAATCAGGAAACCAATTTATACCTTAGAATAATATTTCAGAAATGGTAGATGACTAAACAAAGACATCACTTCAAGAGAAAACTGGAAGCTCTCACACCTACCTCATCTCTCATCCAGTTTCCTTCTCACTAAACCAGTAGTGACTCACTACGGAAAGAATGTTCAATTCCTCAAGGGAAGTACAGCAAGAGGAGTTTCATTTTTTTTCCGGCTCCATGTTGGAAGCATTCATATATTTCCAAAAGAGAAGGCAATTAGGAAGAGTTAGACTTAGGAAATGAGTGTCTGACATTTTTCAAGCTTCAGGATGGCAGAAATAATTCTCTGTGTTCATCAAACCATTTGTTTTTCTTTTTTTAACACACAACTAAGCTACAATTCTTGGTTCCCTGGTAGTTCATAGCATGATGCGATTATAAGCAAAACAAATTTAAGTAAGAATGATGTTTATTTCCTGCAGGCCTGGCCCCTCAAATCTTGCCACATGATCTTTAACAAACTCTTCTATTCCTTGTATCCTTCCCAGGTTTGGAGGACCCACTGGAGGATTTTGAAGAAATATTAAATTAGAATTGGGTCTTGAGTCATCAGTTAGAGTAGCACCCATCAGGAAATAGAGAATGGAAAGAAAAAATCATAAAGCAAGACATGCCTCAAAGCACGTGGTATTGTCTAAGAAATCAGTATTGGGGGAGGGAGGATTGGGTAAGAGGGGGCGAGAGGTATGGAAAGAGTAACATGGAAACTTTCATTACCATATGTAAAAGAGACAACCAATGTGAATGTGCTGTAAGGCTAAGGGAACTTACACAGGGTCTTTGCAACAACCCCGAGGGGTGGAATGGGGAGGGTGATGGGAGGGGGGCTCAGGTGGGAGAGGTGAAAGTTATACCTATGACTGATTAAGGTTTATGTATGGCAGTAAACCACAAACTCTGTAAAAGTAAAGTAAAAATAAATTAGTAATAAAAAAGGAAGAAATCAGTTTCAAAAAATCCTTTGGCATAGTCCAGTGTTGCCTGAAGTGTGTTTGCTAGAAGTTTAGATTTTCAAGACATTAATAGATTTCCCCCACAAATGGGGAGAGTGACTTCTAGATTCAAAAACAGTCTAAAGAGTGCTGAGTATAATAAGGTATAAGGTGACATAGTATAACAAAGTTACACCTGGCTCCAACAGGATAGAAAATTCTGTCTCCCTTAACAGTCTAGGGTACAGGTTCTACTTCCTAAAGTCATCAGGGACTCATTCTACCATTCTGTTCTCTCTAGAGTATGGTCTTTATGATTATGTTTGAGGCTGGTTGACACTCTTGTCCACATTCTGGCTCATGGGAAGAAGAGAGGAAGTGAGGGGTGAGCAAATACAGAAGCTGAACATACAATTTCAGTTACAATCTACTGGCAAGAGCTCAATTGCATTGCCAAGTCTAATTCAAGAGAAGATGCTGGGCGGCCACATCCACAGGTTAAACTCTATTATTATGGCAAAAGGCAAGAACATATCTTTTTGAGGGGGTGGAAATAGCAGCCTATCACACCAGGTTTAAAATATTAAATTATTTCTTTATTATAGCATTTTTCAAGATAGAAAGCATTACTGTAAATTACAAGGGGTTTTCTTTGTGCCTCAGTTGGTAAAGAACCTGCCTGAAATGCAGGAGACATAAGAGACCAGGTCTTGATTCCTGGACTGGGACGATCCCTTGGAAAGGAAATAGCGACCCACTCCAGTTTTCTTGCTTGGAAAATTCCATGGACAGAGGAGCCTGGCGGGTAACAGTCCATTCAGTCACAAGAGTCAGACAGGACTGAGTGACTAAACCACGACAGGATACATTGTAACTCTTTTAACAGAGATTTTTATAAGAATTTGCTATAACAAAAACCATTTTTCCTTAGAACATCTGTAGGGACAGTATGTATAGAACATACCATCAGAAACATTGGCCTATCAAGTTCCTCTAGCTACAAAAGCAGGTACAAATCCATTTCACCTGCCCTAAAAAGACAAAAAGATCACTGGAGGAGACTCCTCCTCTAATCCTCTATTCTCACTTCTTAAGTTCTACTGGAATCAGCTAATGATGTGAAACCTCACATAATAGTTCTTATCCATAGATTCCAAAAGAGAAAAAACACAAATCAAAATAACCATAGAGAATTTATCTTACATCCCCCAAATTTATGTATCTGCTTGTAAATAGCATAGACAGGCTTTCTTCAATTGAACATTTTGAAGGAGAAAATGCTTTACCCACACATTAAAAAATTATCCACAGACTACAGTCTGTATTTTTAACACTTGTTTGCTAAGAATCATCCAGCTTTATAAGTTTAGAACAGAGTACCAGCACAGAGGCTTAAAATATAGGAGTGGGAGTTTTACTGTCGGGACAAATTTAGTGGCAGTTGTGGTTACAGCAACAAAGCTCAGGTTTTCTGCCATGTGCCAATAATTCCAGGGCTCTCTCCTGGTTCTCCATCTAGCACTCTGATGGCTCTTTCGCCTTCCTCCTTCTACTATCATTTCTGTCTGATCAGACACAGTGTTTCCAATGTAAAGAGTATCAGGGTTAATTTGTTAAAACTGATACTGTGCCAAAAGAAATGATTACTTTTATATATAATTTAATGTGATGGGATGCCATGATTGGAGAGCAGCGCAGGATGGCATCACCAGCTCAATGGACATGAACTTGCACAAACTCTGCGAGAGTTAAGTGAGGAACAGGGGAGGCCTGTCCCTCCCCTGCAGTCCATGGCATCACAAAGAGTCAGATACGACTTAGCAACTGAGCAACAACAACAACAAAATAATCTGAAACATGAATCTGGGATTTTCTCCATAAGACTGTGAGTCCCATTAACTTTCATTCAGACAGCCTTTCTTAAAAGGGAAGAAAGTTAGATTTACAGTTAGCACATTGGCAATAGCACTTCACCTTGGGTGGAGTCAGGGGATTGGATCTAAAGTGTGAACAGCATTGTTTTGAAACAGAAAAGCACTGTGCGCCTGTATTCTAACCATAAACAATTGTACTTTCTCATCAACTTTTCCAAAGTACAGAACGATAGCTGTCCTCAGCTAGACAATGTTCCATGGCTCACTACTATCCAGGCATGAATTCAGTTCCAGCCCCTAAAGATCGCAAGCAAGATCTTTTTACGATGTGAGTCCTGCCTGATTACCTTTGCAGCTCTAGCTCCACCTCTCCTCTAGCATGTACCATTAACTTCTCTATTACTGGATATTCTCAATAACAGTATCCATTTTCAAGTCTCTGTTCCCTCCTGCACACCGTTACCTCCACTGAGAACTTTTTATTGTCTGCATCATCTGCCTGACAATCTATGAGTCTTGTAAAGCTCAGGTTGTGTGCAAACCTGGCCAACCATCTGAATTGGGTTCCTTACTCCCTTCTCCCCTGTCTTAGATACACTATCACAGCTCTACCTATTTCCCAAACTCACATGGTTGCTATAAAGATTAGTCAAATGAAGCTGGGAAATTACCTCTGAAACAATAAGCTGCTATGAGACTTCTCTGAAATTATCAGCAAGCAGTGCTGAGTAATAACCCCAAAAGAACCTTTCAGCATGTCTGTTTTCCTTCCTGCACCCTGACCTCAGGTGCTGTCACACTGGGATATCATATTTATTTAATTTTGTCATTTTGGCCCTTCCTTTCAGTCTGTCTCTGGAAACACAAAGAGCAGACTGTTCATCAGAAGAGTCCCAGCTGCAATGAAATTGACAGTGTGGGTGCTGAACAAAGTGTTATTAACAGTGTGGGCAGAAGCAAAAGATCAGAGAAATGCTTTCTTCCTAGAAATAGCTCCCTGGGCTCTCCTCCACCTTGTTTGCACCTCTAGGTGTTAGTCATGTGGACGTAAAAAGATAGGACAAAAAATTCAGACCTACCCTGTCTCCTTAAACAAAGACAATCCCAAACGTCTGAGCTTCTCCAGACCATTCTGTAGGCCCATTCAACTGGACAAACATTTATTAGAAGGCCCTGTGTTAGGCGCTAGGGATGCAAAGAGGAACAAGGCAAAACTTCTGCTTCAAGTAGCTCACCTTCTAACCAATGAGAGAAAAGTGAAAGCAAAATTTGTAGAGTGGGATACATGTCATAATGTAGGCAAGCATGACAGATGACATGGCCAATACATCTTTCCAGGTTGGAAGCAAGAAGGAGATCAAGAAAGATGTACCAGGTGAAAAAACAAAATATATTTACCAGTATACTTATCCAACTTTCCACCAAAGCCTTTTTATTTTGCCCAGCCTTTTAGAGTATACATTCTGTGAATTTATCGTTTGGTCAATGATCTTCTAAATTTGAAAAAAAATGTTTATAAGGTATAATTTGAATTACCAGGCAAAGCACTTTCCTGTCTTGTCTTCTATCCAGTCTTAATTTTAGATAAACTATGTATATTTAAGCAAAATATGGTGTTACATGTGAACTATTATTCTGCATATTTATTTTCTTACTAAGAAATTCTTTTCTAATCAAATATTTTGTTTTATAGCACTCAATGGTATAATCAATATTTTACACATTAAATTTCATTTTAAGCTGATCTCAATTTTAAGTTACTTTGATACTCCTATTTCTTTCATTTCTGCATCTATAAAACTATTCACACTTTTTAGTCCTTTGAACAGACTGGAGACTCACTCACCAGTTTCTTGTGTTCACATACAAACACGGAGGATCATATTTTTTTAATTTTGTCATTTTGGCCCTTCCTTTCAGTCTGTCTCTGGAAACACAAAGAGCAGACTGTTCATCAGAAGAGTCCCAGCTGCAATGAAATTGACAGTGTGGGTGCTGAACAAAGTGTTATTAACAGTGTGGGCAGAAGCAAAAGATCAGAGAAATGCTTTCTTCCTAGAAATAGCTCCCTGGGCTCTCCTCCACCTTGTTTGCACCTCTAGGTGTTAGTCATGTGGACGTAAAAAGATAGGACAAAAAATTCAGACCTACCCTGTCTCCTTAAACAAAGACAATCCCAAACGTCTGAGCTTCTCCAGACCATTCTGTAGGCCCATTCAACTGGACAAACATTTATTAGAAGGCCCTGTGTTAGGCGCTAGGGATGCAAAGAGGAACAAGGCAAAACTTCTGCTTCAAGTAGCTCACCTTCTAACCAATGAGAGAAAAGTGAAAGCAAAATTTGTAGAGTGGGATACATGTCATAATGTAGGCAAGCATGACAGATGACATGGCCAATACATCTTTCCAGGTTGGAAGCAAGAAGGAGATCAAGAAAGATGTACCAGGTGAAAAAACAAAATATATTTACCAGTATACTTATCCAACTTTCCACCAAAGCCTTTTTATTTTGCCCAGCCTTTTAGAGTATACATTCTGTGAATTTATCGTTTGGTCAATGATCTTCTAAATTTGAAAAAAAATGTTTATAAGGTATAATTTGAATTACCAGGCAAAGCACTTTCCTGTCTTGTCTTCTATCCAGTCTTAATTTTAGATAAACTATGTATATTTAAGCAAAATATGGTGTTACATGTGAACTATTATTCTGCATATTTATTTTCTTACTAAGAAATTCTTTTCTAATCAAATATTTTGTTTTATAGCACTCAATGGTATAATCAATATTTTACACATTAAATTTCATTTTAAGCTGATCTCAATTTTAAGTTACTTTGATACTCCTATTTCTTTCATTTCTGCATCTATAAAACTATTCACACTTTTTAGTCCTTTGAACAGACTGGAGACTCACTCACCAGTTTCTTGTGTTCACATACAAACACGGAGGATCATGTTGAGTCCCACTCATACATTCAATAAGTCTCTTCCAGATAGACATTGCAAGGTCAAAGCCAGGACTAAGCCAGGATCAGACCTTGAGCAAAAGGTTATTTTGTGAGCAACTTTGATGATATTCTTAAACTTCTTACGTATTTCAAGGAATCCTGAAGGATCCTTCTTTAGAACTGATTCAATACAAATGACTGATCTCCACTGAGTAAATAGATAAAAAAATGGAAAATAAACTTTGTGCTTATGAAAACTTTAAAGGGAAACTTGAAAATCTCTGGGGAAAAAATCCTCAAAAAGGTATAAAATGACCCTCCTATTATTGTTGCTTTCATTTGGGTAGTTGTCTTATATGCACACACATGAGGTTGCCTGATGATAAATTTGATTATTAATTTCTACAGCAAAACCCTGCTTTTGCTCACGTGTGGTTATCAGTGAACCTCTCTGCAGGGCAGGAACAGACACACAGACATAGAGAACTGACTTGTGGACACCGCAGGGGGAGGAGAGATTGGGCGAATAGAGGAGCACTGGAACATACACATTACTATATGCGAAAGAGAGCGAGCGGGAAGCCACTGTATAACACAGGGTGCTCAACCCAGTGCTCTGTGACAGCCTAGAGGGGTGGGATGAGTTGGGCAGTGGAAGGGAGTTTCGAGAGAGGAGACCCATGTATACCACTGCTGATTCACGCTGTATGGCAGAAGCCGACACAGCATTGCGAAGCAACTGTCCTGCGATTAAAAACAAAAGTAAATAATTAAGAAACGAACAAAAGTGTCCTGGCTAAGGAACTAGCCCTGCTTCAACTAGTAGGAAACATGAGAAAACAGCACCCACTGCTTTTAAAGAAGAACGATGAGGCTAAAACAGAAGAAAATCCAACAGTCACGGTGTGTCGCAATTTTTTTGGTATATCAATATTTTACACATTAAATTTCATTTTAAGCTGATCTCAATTTTAAGTTACTTTGATACTCCTATTTCTTTCATTTCTGCATCTATAAAACTATTCACACTTTTTAGTCCTTTGAACAGACTGGAGACTCACTCACCAGTTTCTTGTGTTCACATACAAACACGGAGGATCATGTTGAGTCCCACTCATACATTCAATAAGTCTCTTCCAGATAGACATTGCAAGGTCAAAGCCAGGACTAAGCCAGGATCAGACCTTGAGCAAAAGGTTATTTTGTGAGCAACTTTGATGATATTCTTAAACTTCTTACGTATTTCAAGGAATCCTGAAGGATCCTTCTTTAGAACTGATTCAATACAAATGACTGATCTCCACTGAGTAAATAGATAAAAAAATGGAAAATAAACTTTGTGCTTATGAAAACTTTAAAGGGAAACTTGAAAATCTCTGGGGAAAAAATCCTCAAAAAGGTATAAAATGACCCTCCTATTATTGTTGCTTTCATTTGGGTAGTTGTCTTATATGCACACACATGAGGTTGCCTGATGATAAATTTGATTATTAATTTCTACAGCAAAACCCTGCTTTTGCTCACGTGTGGTTATCAGTGAACCTCTCTGCAGGGCAGGAACAGACACACAGACATAGAGAACTGACTTGTGGACACCGCAGGGGGAGGAGAGATTGGGCGAATAGAGGAGCACTGGAACATACACATTACTATATGCGAAAGAGAGCGAGCGGGAAGCCACTGTATAACACAGGGTGCTCAACCCAGTGCTCTGTGACAGCCTAGAGGGGTGGGATGAGTTGGGCAGTGGAAGGGAGTTTCGAGAGAGGAGACCCATGTATACCACTGCTGATTCACGCTGTATGGCAGAAGCCGACACAGCATTGCGAAGCAACTGTCCTGCGATTAAAAACAAAAGTAAATAATTAAGAAACGAACAAAAGTGTCCTGGCTAAGGAACTAGCCCTGCTTCAACTAGTAGGAAACATGAGAAAACAGCACCCCACTGCTTTTAAAGAAGAACGCATGAGGCTAAAAACAGAAGAAAATCCAACAGTCACGGTGTGTCTCTGAGGGCAAAGAGCTAGTTTAATACTGCTCTTTTACAACAAGTAAGTAAATAGTTCTCCTTCATGCTTTAATTAATCAGATTAATGCAAGCACTAGTTGGATGGAATAAATGTTTGTCTTCTCCATCCCTGTGTGTTATGATTTGTTTATTGGTGTCTCAGCTCCATTTCAGATAGCTTAGAGGAATAATTCTGCTTATTCAAGCATGCTGGCAGAGCTGGTTCCAACAAGAAATATCTCTGCATCTCAGAATATGGCTCAAAGGTATATGCAGAGAAAATACCATTTCTATTAAATTGGGCAAGAACATTTGTTCCAAAGAGATGAATCCAAAAAAGGAAATTTTTTATAAAGTTCAGACCAAATGTTCTAAGAAACTATTTTCTTTTGGTATGCTATTCTTTATGGTATAATATCTTCACCATTTCTCTTCCATCTTTTCTTTTCTTCTTTTCTCCTCCACCATCCTCCTTAGGGGTGACTCCAGAGTCGCCTCTTTCTGAACCTGTCCTTATGATCCTGGCCCACATTACCTCTCTTCTATAAACAGTGCAATGTTTACCCTTAACAATAGAACAAGTATATAGTCAGTATTTTGATGTATGCCCAGGCTAGCAAAAAATGTGGGCTTTGGTGCAAGACAATCAGTGGATGAAATCTCAGTTCAAATAATTATTTAACCTTTCCTCTATCATTTAACTCCTCTGTGATATCCATTTATAACTATCTGGTAAGGTTGTGAGTACTAAAAATTTTTTTAAAGTAGTATGCCTAGGACAGTGTAAACATTCTATAAATATTATTATGGTATTTCTACAAATGATAGCATATACTATGATAAAGGTTTATTCATATTGACTATATTTATGGAAAGAAAAATTGGGAATCAAAATTATTCATTTCTGAGTCCTCCAGCAAGACTATATCCTAAATATTCCAAAATAGGCCCTTTTGAAATATTATTCATTTATAATTGACCCTTGCACAATGAACTGCATTGATCCACTTAGAAATGGATTTTTTTCAACAAATATTGCAGTAGTGCAGAGCATAGACTTGGTGGAATCCGCAAATGTGGAATTGGGAATACAGAGGATGGGAGGATCTACTGTAAAGTTATTCAGGAATTTTTGAATGCAGGGAGGATGAGCACCCCTACCAGCACCACCCCCCCACACTATTCAAGATTAACTGTACTTGTCTCTTATTTAAAAAAATATCTAATTTTTTTTTTTAAGATCTATTTATTTATTTATTTTGGTAGGGGTTGGGTGGGGAGGGAGGGGAGCAGGTGGGTCACTTCTATTGGTCTTTCACTTGTCCATTTTCACCCTTTAGCCCTTTAGCACGTGTGGGCCTCCCATTGCGGTGGCCTCTGCTGTCGCAGAGCACCGGCTCTGGGCACATGCACTCCAGAGCTCCGGCTCGGTAATTGGACACTTGGGTCCAGCCGCTCCGCGGCACATGGGATCTTCCCAGGCCAGGGATCGAACCGGCGCCCCTTGCACTGCAAGGCGGTGTCCTTACCCACTGGACCACCAGGGAAGCCCCCTAATGCTTTAACAGAACAAAATACATACAGAAAATCCAAGTTTTCCACATCCTCACTCTTCTTTGCTTCATACAATTTCATTTCCATATCCCAGACTCTCTTTCCCCTTAATAGGATAACTTTCCTTATTTCAGATATTCAGTCTTCTCATCATTTACTTGTTTCCTAAAGAACAAATGTAAAAGATGGTTTCTAAGAATTCAGTCTTGCAGTTT
Organism: Tragulus kanchil; assembly: GCA_022376925.1. Classification (NCBI taxonomy): domain Eukaryota; kingdom Metazoa; phylum Chordata; class Mammalia; order Artiodactyla; family Tragulidae; genus Tragulus; species Tragulus kanchil. The sequence goes on along the minus strand of JAIOJX010000026.1, from coordinate 260,248,353 downwards.
GTGAACAACTGAAGAACTGTTCTTCAGATTGTCTTCTTTTTTAACAAATAAATCTTTATGGAATAAAGTTGTCTGCTTCATGAATAAAAACTTTAGGGACCACACACAAAATATGGTGATATAGATGGATGAAGTTACATGCATATACATACACACACACATAAATTGGTGGCACTAGTGCTAAAGAACCTGACTGACTCCTAAGAGACACAGGTTCTATCTAGAGTCGGGAAGATCCCCTGATGAGGGTGTGGCAACTCACTCCAATATTCTTGCCTGGAGTATCCTGTGGACAGAGGAGCTTGGCAGGCTACAGTCCATGGGGTCACACAGAGTCAGACACAACTGAAGCGACTTAGCATGCATGCAATCTCCATAAGAACTAATAAGGTCCTAACTAAGGCAGAGGCAACAGAATGGAAAGAAAAATGGAAAAGAGATATTACAATTTCATAATGTACAATATTTAAAAACAAGATAAAAGTGTCAAGAAAATTAATTGATCTTTTAAACAAATGATGTTGGATCTCTTGGATATCCACGTATAAAAGAATGATATTAGACCCCTTCCTTACACCATACACAAGAATTAAGCCAATATGGACTACAAACTTAAATTTAAAAACTAAAATTATAAAACTCTTAGGAAAAAAAAATCATAGAAGTAAACCTTCAATATCCTGAGGTAGGTAATAATTTCTGAGCTATGACACAAAAACACATGACAAAGAAATACAAATAAACTCTAATTTATCAAAATTACAAACTTTTGTCCTTCAAAGACCAGCATCACAAAAATGAAAACACAACCCATAGAAAGGGAGAAAACATTTGGAAATCATCAAGTAAATAGCTGAAAAACAAATAACCTAATTTAAAAAATAGCAAATGATTTCAATAGATATTTCTTCAAAGGAAATATACCAATTGTCCATAAATATAGAAAAGGTGTGCAACATCATTAATCACTAGGAAAATGCAAATCAAAACCAAAATGAGACACCACTTCACATCCACTAGGAAAGAAATGATAACAAAACAACAACGGTAGTAGATAAAAAAGACAAGTGTTGTGGAGGATATGTAGAAATTACCCTTCTACACACTAATGAGAATGTAAAATGGTTTAGCTATTTTGGAAAACAGTTTAGCAGTTCCTCAAAAAATTTAAAAGAACTACCATATGATCCAGAAATTTCAACCATAGATATACACTGAAGAGAAGAAAAAAGAAATACATGTACACAAAACCTTATGTTGAATATATGAATGCTCACAGCAAGATTATTCAGAATAGTTGAAAAGCAGAAACAAATCAAACACTCAATTGTTAACTTAATTAATTAAATGTGGCTTATCTCTACAAGGGAATAGTATTTGAAAATTAAAATGAATAATGGATAAATCTTATAATCATTATGCCAAGTGAAAGAAGTCAGTCACAAAAGATCACATAATGTATGACTACAGTATACAAAACACCCCGAACAGGTAAGTTGATAGATACAGAGAGGAGAGTAGTGGTTACCTAGGGCTAGGAATGCAGGAGTGAAGAGCTGGGAGAAATAGAAAGTGACTCAATATATTAGAGAAATAAAGTTTAATATTAAAAAGCCAAAAAAATAAGTTAAAAGTTGCAAAACAGAATGGTTAGTAGAGGTAAATACAAATGTATGGTTTAGATATAAAAATATGACTTTAGGATGAGGTATATCAGGTTTAACAAAACTGTATCTGCAAAATAAAAATGTAGAGTTATGACTGCTTAGACAAAGTAAATTTTAAACTAAAACGTTGTAGAGATCATTCTCCTTGGATCTCTGTGTATCATTTTAATGCAAAGTAAATTTAGTTTAGCTAATGAAATATAAAACTCTTGGGGGATATTTCAAATGACATAATAAATAAGAAAACGCCCTAAAAATTGAAAGTTAAATTTAACTGTTTTTCATTAAAGATAGAGCAAGGCATAAGCTTCCCAGGTGGCACAGTGGTAAAGAATTCACCTGCCAATTCAAGAGATTCAAGAGATGTGGTTTCTATTCCTGGGGCAGGAAGATCCCCTGAAGTAGGAAATGGCAACTGGCTCCAGTATTCTTGTCCGTAAAATTCCACAGACAAAGGAACCTGACAGGTTATAGTCCACAGGGTCACAAAGAGTTGGACATGACCGAGTGACTGAGTGCACACACAGATAAACACACACACAGAGCAAGATACAGGAAGACATTGACCAACAGTGAGAATGTCTGTAAGCTAACCATTTATCTCAATTTGGGCTAGAAAGAAGTGTTGTCCAATTATCTGTGTGTTCAGCTGCCACATGTCCCCTATAGGAAAGAATCTTTTAAGAATCCATTCTGGGGAAAGCAATTTTAGATATCACACAAGACACTCCCCTTTTGCCTCAACATCCTCTCCTGGAAGTGACCAGCAGGAAAAATCTATACTAGATACATCTCGTCATCTTCTTATGCCCACACCCCAATTATTCCTTAGAGATCTTTCTTGCCCAAACTCTTGTTATTCCATGTAACCCTGTAACTGTCTTAGGTTTCTGTATTAGGTATGTATTTCTCCAGCCACCAAGCCTGGACATTAGCCTCAGTCAGAACCAAATGATCAAAATATCAAAACTTTGCAAATGAACTAGAGCTGTGAGGATATAAACATGCAATTCCTGAAGGTCATTTTGGCATAAGAGAGGACAGTATATGTACACATAAAACCAACAGGGAGAAAAGAAAAAGTGATGGCTGGGAGAGAGCTTAGGTCTAGATGATTTCACCTGGCCAACTGGGTGCAGGCTTGCCAAAAGTCATTTCATATTCTCAACTTTCCAATTCTATAAGCCAATAAACTCTCTTTTCACTTAAGCCAATTATGGCTGAGCCTTCTGTCACTTAAAGCCAAATAATCCCAATTAATTTTTACATCACTGCTTCAAAAATGGCTGGTTTTTGGCAGGCAAAAGAAAACTGGGCTGTCTTCTTCATAGTCAGCTAAGGCCCCTACATGAGAATAAATCATAAACTAAGCCTCGCTTATCAAACATTTTTCCACATGCTCTTGATTATTAATGCAATTGATCTAAGTCAGTGTGAAACATAAATGGAATAGCACTATATTAAAGAAACCTTTCTATTTGCAAGTGGTCAGGGAAAACATTATCAGATATGTGATAGCTCTCAGAAAGCATTTTTAGTTCTAGCACTTGAAATTCTTGTACTCAATTATAAATTTGGTTTATTAAATGGCAATCTCTTTTTATTCTTACCACACACTGGGCTTTACTTTTGCTAATGCTTGAAACACACCCTGTGAATTAAATCCTCAGGAAAGTACTTTCAATGACTCTTGTAGTTGACCTCCATACTAAAAATGGCATGGAGATTGTCCAACAGAATGGAATTCTTCAGGCAAGAATACCGGAGTGTGTAGCCATTCCTTTCTCCAGGGAATCTTCCCAATGCAAGGATCAAATCTGGATCTCTTGCATTGCAGACAGCTTCTTTTACTGTCTGAACCACCAGGGAAGTCCATGTAGCATGTTACCTAAATGCAGTGCCTTCAAATTGTAAAAGAGACATGTCACTCAACCTTGTTTTGTCACCTCATTCATTTCCTCCAAATGTAAGACCTATACAATACAGTTTTTAACCCTGTAACTGTCTTAGGTTTCTGTATTAGGTATGTATTTCTCCAGCCACCAAGCCTGGACATTAGCCTCAGTCAGAACCAAATGATCAAAATATCAAAACTTTGCAAATGAACTAGAGCTGTGAGGATATAAACATGCAATTCCTGAAGGTCATTTTGGCATAAGAGAGGACAGTATATGTACACATAAAACCAACAGGGAGAAAAGAAAAAGTGATGGCTGGGAGAGAGCTTAGGTCTAGATGATTTCACCTGGCCAACTGGGTGCAGGCTTGCCAAAAGTCATTTCATATTCTCAACTTTCCAATTCTATAAGCCAATAAACTCTCTTTTCACTTAAGCCAATTATGGCTGAGCCTTCTGTCACTTAAAGCCAAATAATCCCAATTAATTTTTACATCACTGCTTCAAAAATGGCTGGTTTTTGGCAGGCAAAAGAAAACTGGGCTGTCTTCTTCATAGTCAGCTAAGGCCCCTACATGAGAATAAATCATAAACTAAGCCTCGCTTATCAAACATTTTTCCACATGCTCTTGATTATTAATGCAATTGATCTAAGTCAGTGTGAAACATAAATGGAATAGCACTATATTAAAGAAACCTTTCTATTTGCAAGTGGTCAGGGAAAACATTATCAGATATGTGATAGCTCTCAGAAAGCATTTTTAGTTCTAGCACTTGAAATTCTTGTACTCAATTATAAATTTGGTTTATTAAATGGCAATCTCTTTTTATTCTTACCACACACTGGGCTTTACTTTTGCTAATGCTTGAAACACACCCTGTGAATTAAATCCTCAGGAAAGTACTTTCAATGACTCTTGTAGTTGACCTCCATACTAAAAATGGCATGGAGATTGTCCAACAGAATGGAATTCTTCAGGCAAGAATACCGGAGTGTGTAGCCATTCCTTTCTCCAGGGAATCTTCCCAATGCAAGGATCAAATCTGGATCTCTTGCATTGCAGACAGCTTCTTTTACTGTCTGAACCACCAGGGAAGTCCATGTAGCATGTTACCTAAATGCAGTGCCTTCAAATTGTAAAAGAGACATGTCACTCAACCTTGTTTTGTCACCTCATTCATTTCCTCCAAATGTAAGACCTATACAATACAGTTTTTCAAGGTTTTCTTCTTCAGCTACTGGTTTTGTTATTTTGCAATGACACACAGAACTATAGGACTCAAGTTTCTAGAGACTAAGTATTCTTCTTTAATTAAAATTGTGTGTGTATTCAATTAAGGATTGTTTTATACCTTAAATCATTAATCTTTCTCCATGTCACTAAACCATCATAATCAGAATATACATATTTTCCTTCTGGTAGATAATTTTTGTCTAGATCATTAAGGAAGATCAAAAATGTAGTTGATTATGTGGTTTTAGTTATGTCTAACTCTAGGTTTTGGAGGTGATATTTTAGGAGATGAGAATTCTTATTTATTGTTATGGCTGTTTCTTGCTTGCTGGGTTATCTATTTGTTGTTCAAGGCTCACTCCATTGCTAATAATTAGCAAGCAATTTAAGAAGTAAAAATGTTAGTCACTCAGTAGCATCCGATTCTTTGTGATCTCATGGACTGCAGTCTGCCAGGTTTCTATTTCCATGAAATTCTCCAGACAAGAATACTGGAGTGGGCTGCTATTCCCTTCTCCAGAGATCTTCCTGAACCAGGGACCCAACCCAGGTCTCATGCATTACAGGCAGATTCTTTACCATCTGAGTTACCAGAGAAGACCTAAGGAGTAGAAACCACTTCCCTAATCTTCACTTGTTCTTAAAGTTACTATCAAAAGTGCTGGAATTTGTAAAAACAGGTTTTAAACAGTGAAGAAAAATTGCTTATGCTGCTCAATCTTAAAGAAAAAAGCCTGAACTGCATTATTGACACCTACCATCATTCTGCTTGTCAATGATGATATAAACCATGCCAGTTCAATTAAAGAGGATTTGGAGAGATGACCTCCATACTAAAAATGGCATGGAGATTGTCCAACAGAATGGAATTCTTCAGGCAAGAATACCGGAGTGTGTAGCCATTCCTTTCTCCAGGGAATCTTCCCAATGCAAGGATCAAATCTGGATCTCTTGCATTGCAGACAGCTTCTTTTACTGTCTGAACCACCAGGGAAGTCCATGTAGCATGTTACCTAAATGCAGTGCCTTCAAATTGTAAAAGAGACATGTCACTCAACCTTGTTTTGTCACCTCATTCATTTCCTCCAAATGTAAGACCTATACAATACAGTTTTTCAAGGTTTTCTTCTTCAGCTACTGGTTTTGTTATTTTGCAATGACACACAGAACTATAGGACTCAAGTTTCTAGAGACTAAGTATTCTTCTTTAATTAAAATTGTGTGTGTATTCAATTAAGGATTGTTTTATACCTTAAATCATTAATCTTTCTCCATGTCACTAAACCATCATAATCAGAATATACATATTTTCCTTCTGGTAGATAATTTTTGTCTAGATCATTAAGGAAGATCAAAAATGTAGTTGATTATGTGGTTTTAGTTATGTCTAACTCTAGGTTTTGGAGGTGATATTTTAGGAGATGAGAATTCTTATTTATTGTTATGGCTGTTTCTTGCTTGCTGGGTTATCTATTTGTTGTTCAAGGCTCACTCCATTGCTAATAATTAGCAAGCAATTTAAGAAGTAAAAATGTTAGTCACTCAGTAGCATCCGATTCTTTGTGATCTCATGGACTGCAGTCTGCCAGGTTTCTATTTCCATGAAATTCTCCAGACAAGAATACTGGAGTGGGCTGCTATTCCCTTCTCCAGAGATCTTCCTGAACCAGGGACCCAACCCAGGTCTCATGCATTACAGGCAGATTCTTTACCATCTGAGTTACCAGAGAAGACCTAAGGAGTAGAAACCACTTCCCTAATCTTCACTTGTTCTTAAAGTTACTATCAAAAGTGCTGGAATTTGTAAAAACAGGTTTTAAACAGTGAAGAAAAATTGCTTATGCTGCTCAATCTTAAAGAAAAAAGCCTGAACTGCATTATTGACACCTACCATCATTCTGCTTGTCAATGATGATATAAACCATGCCAGTTCAATTAAAGAGGATTTGGAGAGATGAAATAAGTGTGGATTAAACAGAAGGTGAATTACAATATTTAAGATGGAAATTTCAACCAAAGAACCAAGAATTCATAAATGCAATGCTGTATTCCAAAGGAGCTCCCAAATATGCATATCTCAATGAGCTTTCATGATTCTCACAACCCTGCATCCACCTCCAGGAAACAAAACTTGGTCTGTGGAAATTAGAGGGGATTTCTAAAGAGGAATTATTTTGAAACTTCTACTAGTTAGTCTTCAAAACACTTTTCACCAAGAGAGAAGAGTGAAGGTAGCCACATCTTCACCTCACATATGATAGGATTTTCAGTGGCATCAGCCATGGAGCATAATATAAGTCCTCTGTTTTATTCAGGCATAGGACACAAGAAAATCCAATATGCTGTTTGTGCAAAAAAAAAAAAAAAAAGAGAGAGAGAGAGAGAGAAGGTGTTTCTGTTCTGCGACTGGAGTCTATCTCCAGAAATTGCTAGGCAAAAAATAGCGAAATTTTCCACGTGGAAGAGAATCAAATTTTAACCAGTTCTAAACCTTTTCAATTGTCCATCTGAAAAGGCAATGAGAAGTGTACAAATAACCTGGATGAAGTGGGTCTCCAAAATACCATGAACTGAGGGAGGAATATTTTCCAGGGGGAATAAAAATGCATTGCCCTTGTGAAAGAAAGAGTAGTCAAATATTCTCAAATATTCCTTCAAAGAATCACTCTTGAAAGAAGAATTGCCCCTAAACATTTGGCAATTTCCAAGACATCAAGATAATGAAGTTGTCTTACAGCTCTTCCAGACAAGAACTTTCTTTCTTCTACTTTCCTTTAACCCTGCAAGGTCAGGATCTAAGAATGGTATGCTGGGGGAGGAGAGGTAGGAATTTAAGGAGGGGAGAGAGAGGGGATTGTATTATTATTTTCACCAGAAAGAGACATTTTTAAATTTAAATCAAGTTCACAATTTTATCTTCTAAATGGGTTGTTCATACAGCTAGTAAATTGAGATCAAATTTGTGGGAAAAAAAGAGACAGTAAGGCTGTATCATTTAAGAAGGGGCGTCCCCAGTGGCTCAGTGATAAAGAATCCACCTGTAATGCAGGAGGCGCAGGAGACTCAGGTTCTACCCCTGGTTGGAAGATCCCCTGAGGGAGGAAATGGCAACCCACTCCAGTACTCTTGCCAGGAAAATCCCATGGACACATAAGCCTGGCAGGCTACAGTGCATAGGGTCACAAAATGTCAGAAATGACTGAGCAACAGAGCAACTGAATACAACACGCACGTCATTTAAGAGAGACAAGAAAAATTACTAAGCATGCCCAAGATTTTAACCTTGAGTATGCAGGAAGGAATTCTTCCACTGTATTCCTTTTTTGAAAACAATGGAGATTTTGAAAACTGTGAGAGACTATTCTGCGTGAGTAACTTTCTATTCACATAAAAAAGGAGGAATCATTTTTCCCTGAGGGGCAGTTTCAGTGAGGTGATCTGCAGCACCTGTGTGTACCTCCATCTACAGGTGCGCATCACATTGAAATGCATGTGACATCACTTTCCCTCCCTAGTCTATAAACTCCTTCAGGCCAGGGACTGTTTTATTCTTACTCATGTCCCACTATCCAGTTTTCAATGGACACTTGTTAAGCAAATGAGTAACTCAAACTTCAGTATTTTAAATCATCAAAATTACCGTCACAAATAATTCCTGAGGTTCCCCATCTCAATATATTCTTTAACAGTGATATTATATGATTTTTCACATAAAACACACTGAGCATGTCTCAATCATAATAATCAGTTAGCACACATGAAAGACAAAATTCTTACCTTTAAGCTTCTACCCCTAAGAGGTAAAGCTAAGCAGGCTGTACACTTTTATTTATGTTCACAAACCTACCCAGATCAAATGACCTGGAGCCTTGCTTTAACATGACTGCGCTGTGTTCTTAAATATAAATAAATAAATAAGGGCCTAGAGTAAGTAAATTAGTAGTATCTACCTGAAGGTTGGGAAACTGACACTCTGAAAGCAGTGAGAATAAATCAACAACCAATATTTATCTAAGTGCTTACAATTGTCCAGCCCATGCAGAGCACCTGCCTTGGTGTTAACCAGCATTTAACTACTGTGTGAGCGGATGCCAGGCTCCACCTACTGCTAGGAATTATTTTAGATTCTAAAGCCTGTGTTTGCATTATCAGCCCTTCTATTTGGCTGCCTCCTGAGCCTAGCATAGCCCGTTCCAGCCCACTCACTCGGCGAGGCTGCCTGGCGCAGGAGCTAAGCCCTGTGCGAAGTCCATTTATGTCCCATAGGACAGCCCACCTTTAGCACACCTGCTCCACTTGAAGCTGAACAAATGGGTCCAGGTGTACAGAGATCCATAGCAACAGGGACCAAAGCCAGGGCCACCTGCTTGCTGGGTAGCAGAGGGAAAGATTTCTCTAGAAGACTACACATTGCCAGTTTGGGGCAAATTAGTATCTCTAGATAGCAGAACACTTTGCAAGGGAAGTAAAGGTGCTATTCTTTTCCAGACAGAGATGTAAACAACTTTGTGTTGTTAGAGGTAACTTATTACAAGAAAAATATGAATGCAGCTGCCTTTAAGACTTTAAAAGATACTTAGGTCTAGTTATTTACCATATAAAAAATAACCTCAGAATGGGATTGGAGATCTAACTGTAAGACGAGAAGCCTTTAAACTACTATTAGAAAACACAGGTAGAACACTCTTTGACATAAATTGTGGCAATATTTTTTGGATCTGTCTCTTAAAGCAAACGAAGCAAAAGTGACAATAAATAAATGGGACCTAAGTAAATTTAAAAGCTTTGCACAGCAAATGAAACTATCAACAAAATGAAAGGACAGCTTACTAAATGGGAGAAAATATTTGAAAATGATGTGACCAGTAAGGGTGTAATATCCAAATTACATAAATAGCTCATGTAACTATACAGCAGAAAACCCAACCACTCAAATTAAAAAAAAAAAAAAAATGGTGAGAAGACCTGAACGGACATTTTCCAAAAGAAGACATTTAGAAGGTCAACAGGCATGTGAAAAGATGCTCAACATTATTAATCATCAGAGAAATATAAATCAAAACACCATATCACTTCACACTTGTCAGAATGTGCACAGTCCCTCAATGGTGTCCTACTCTTTGCAACCCCATGGACTATAGCCAGCCAGGCTCCTCTGTCCCTGGGAATTTCCAAGAAAGAATACTGGAGTGGGTTGCCATTTCCTCCTCCAGGGGATCTTTCCAACCAAGGGAACAAACCTGCATCTCCTGTGTATCCTCATTGGCAAGTGAATTCTTTACCTCAGAGCCACTTGGGAAGCCATATATATACAATATACGCAATGGGATACTACTTACCCATAAAAAAGAATGAAATTTTTCCATTTGCAAAATCACGAATGTACTTAAAGGATATTAGTGGTTTAGTTGCTAAATCATGTTTGAGTCTTTGTGACCCCATGAACCCATGAGGCACCACTGTCCATGCTCCCCCTGCTTGCTGGGTAGCAGAGGAAAGATTTCTCTAGAAGACTACACATTGCCAGTTTGGGGCAAATTAGTATCTCTAGATAGCAGAACACTTTGCAAGGGAAGTAAAGGTGCTATTCTTTTCCAGACAGAGATGTAAACAACTTTGTGTTGTTAGAGGTAACTTATTACAAGAAAAATATGAATGCAGCTGCCTTTAAGACTTTAAAAGATACTTAGGTCTAGTTATTTACCATATAAAAAATAACCTCAGAATGGGATTGGAGATCTAACTGTAAGACGAGAAGCCTTTAAACTACTATTAGAAAACACAGGTAGAACACTCTTTGACATAAATTGTGGCAATATTTTTTGGATCTGTCTCTTAAAGCAAACGAAGCAAAAGTGACAATAAATAAATGGGACCTAAGTAAATTTAAAAGCTTTGCACAGCAAATGAAACTATCAACAAAATGAAAGGACAGCTTACTAAATGGGAGAAAATATTTGAAAATGATGTGACCAGTAAGGGTGTAATATCCAAATTACATAAATAGCTCATGTAACTATACAGCAGAAAACCCAACCACTCAAATTAAAAAAAAAAAAAAAATGGTGAGAAGACCTGAACGGACATTTTCCAAAAGAAGACATTTAGAAGGTCAACAGGCATGTGAAAAGATGCTCAACATTATTAATCATCAGAGAAATATAAATCAAAACACCATATCACTTCACACTTGTCAGAATGTGCACAGTCCCTCAATGGTGTCCTACTCTTTGCAACCCCATGGACTATAGCCAGCCAGGCTCCTCTGTCCCTGGGAATTTCCAAGAAAGAATACTGGAGTGGGTTGCCATTTCCTCCTCCAGGGGATCTTTCCAACCAAGGGAACAAACCTGCATCTCCTGTGTATCCTCATTGGCAAGTGAATTCTTTACCTCAGAGCCACTTGGGAAGCCATATATATACAATATACGCAATGGGATACTACTTACCCATAAAAAAGAATGAAATTTTTCCATTTGCAAAATCACGAATGTACTTAAAGGATATTAGTGGTTTAGTTGCTAAATCATGTTTGAGTCTTTGTGACCCCATGAACCCATGAGGCACCACTGTCCATGGGATTTCTCAGGCAAAAATACTGAGTTGGCTTGCCATTTCCTTCTCCAGAGGATCTTTCCAACCCAGGGACTGAACCCTGATCTCCTGCAAAGCAGGTGGTCTCCTGTATTGCAGGTGAATTCTTTACCAACTGAGCCATCAAGGAAGCCTGAAGGATAGTATGTTAAGTGAAATGTCAGACAAAGAAAAATAGCATTAATATGTAGAATCTAAAAAATAAAACTAATGGAGATAACAAAAAAGAAACAGACTTACAGATATACAGTCAAACTTGTGGTCACCAGTGAGGAGAGAGAACGGGAGGGGCAAGATAGTGGTAACAGATTATGGTTATTCATAACTATTGTGTATAAATTAAGCATCAAGGATATGCTGCATAACACAGGGAATAAAGGCAAAAATTTTAAATAACTATAAATGGAATATAACCTTTAAAAGTATGAATCACTATGTTGTACACTTGAAATATATAATATTATGAATCAATTGTACCTAAATAAAAGTTGTTTTTAAAAAAGTTACTTAGTATCACTTATTGTAAGTACGATAAAAACTGTTTAGCTATATCTATGCAACTGTGTAGATCTATAGTAGATTAGCTTGCCTCCATAGAACAAAACTGTGTGTGCTTACAGTCACCACTCTGTTTTTCCATTCTCTAGGCATAAACACTATAACACAATTAACATTTCCCTCAAGTCCATGGGGTCACAAAGAATCAGACTCCAGTTGGCAACTAAACAACAATACTGGGATCTGTACTCTCAACAAGGGCACCACTGCTCCCTTTGTCATCTGGTTCCATTTTGAGAACCATTATTTGTAAGTCCTATATCTTCTGTTTTTTATTATGTGTCTCCATACTTAGCCATGAAACATCTCTGCTATGAGCACGCCTGCTGCCTGTGGTGCTTAATTTTAGCACTTTTTTTTTCAAGTTGCTTAATTAGGTCTCAGATTAGAAATGTTGCAGCATGACAAAATGCATTGCCTCTATTGTTATCAAAGAAATAATCATTTTCTTGGAGATATTTTATTGTAATTTATTACCAGACTTATTCCAGTTTGCTTCCATAATTATTTAAAACACAAACTACTGTGTATAAAGAGACCAACTTGGGAAATTTAGAATTAAAAGGGTAAGCAAACTAAGCATTCGTGAAATTTACAATCTACTGGGTGATCTAAAGATATTTAACAATTACGCTACATATCTGTACATAATAAATGCTAAGAGAGCAAACCAGATTTCCCACTAAATCCTTTCCTGTAAGAATAAAGCTCAGTAACCCCTAACATTCCTATCCCAAATTCACCACACGTATGATCTTGGTCAAGTTCCTTGACCTCTTGAAATCTCAACTTTTACATCTTTAAAATGAAGACAATACCACCACTTAACTCACAGAGTTGTGAGAATCAAATGAAAAAAATCCATGTGAAGCACAATAGAGTATCAATCACTGTGTCCAATAAATGTAAGCCATTCCATTTTTATAGTTCTATATTTGTATACCAAAATATTCAGAGTGGTGAAAGGGGCCAATAGACAGAACAATGAAAAACTAAGATGCAAACTGTTTGGATAAGAGACTAATGATGTTGAGTAAGACCTTGGAAACCTCACTTCTGGTGATGGTGGAGGGAGGAAATAAAATAGCCACTTGAATTTCCTGCCACTTCTGTGGGATTAGGCATCAAAATCTAAACAGGTTTGTAAAATGCAAGGAAATTGAATCTTGTTCTGATGGGCAAGGCCACGTTCAGTAGATCTTTAATCCAATCATCTGCTGATGGGTGGAGCTGTGATTCCTCCCTCTTTTCCCTTCCTGAGGCCAAAGTATGGTCGGGGTAATGGCGACCTTCTCCAAAAGGACTGAGGCCAGCATGCTGCTCCAGGATGGTTTCAGTGTCCCTGACTCCATGGCAGGCTGCTGTCAACCTCCACCTCCACTGGAGACTCTGGAACAACCAGAGGCAAGTCTGGCTCAGTCTCTTGTGGAGTCACTGCTCCTTTCTCCTGGGGCCTGGTGCATACAAGGTTTTATTTGTGCCCTCCAGAGTCTGTTTCCCAGTCCTGCTCGGTGGCTCTATAGTCTGGCTAATGGCAACCTCCCACAAGAGGACTTATGCCACACACCACGCCTCCCAGGACTGCTGCAGGCCACTGCTGACCCATGCTTCTGAAGGAGACACTTAGACACTCAAAAGCAGGTCTTGTTTAGTCTCTTGTGGAGAGCACTGACCCTTTCCCTGAGTCTTGGTGCACACAAGGTTTTGTTTGTGTCCTCCCAGCATCTCTGGTGGGTATGAGGTTCAATCTTAAAGGAAATCAATCCTGAATATTCACTGGAAGGACTGATGCTAAAGTTGAAGCTCCAATACCTTGGTCACCTGATATGAAGAGATGACTCATTGGAAAAGACCCTGATGCTGGGAAAAACAGAAGGCAAAAGGAAAAAGGGGACAACAGAAGATGAGATGGCTGAATGGCATCACTGAGTCAATGGACATGAGTTTGAGCAAGCTCCAGGAGATGGTGAAGGACAGGGAAGCTTGGCATGCCACAGTCCATGGAAGAGCTGGACACAACTGAACGACTGAACTGAGAATATAAGAAAATGTGGCATTTCCTGAATGCCTAGGTTGTGGATTCTCAATTTAGACTTACTCATATAGTCAAGGCTGATGCTATGGAGAGCTAAGTCTCTGAATTTCTGGGTTGTATTATCTGGCCACTTGGCAGCCACTCAGAACAGTAGACTACCACACCTAAAATAATATTGTGCTGTTTGTTTCTGACTCCAGAGGAGGGAAACCTGATCCAGGTAAGCATCAGGCAAGTGAAAGAAAGGGATACACAAGGGACTCTGAGAAAACACACAAGGTCTATAGCAAACAAATCCCAACACTTGGCCCAACTACTGAAGCTGGAAAACCAAATAGAAGAGTGGGTTATAAAAGTAGAGTGTGAAGGAACAAGAAAGCAAGGATTTGAAAGCATGAAGAGAAAACTAAAAAAGCAAGAAACAGTGAGAGGTTTTTGTGGTAACCCCTTAAATTAGTACACAGATTGAAGCAGTATTGAGTTCTCTTCTCTAGAAACAAAGGGACCAAAACTTTACAACCAAAAGATGTGAACCCAGACATGAAGATTTCCAGACTCATAAAAGATTTTGACAAAATTTGCGAAAAATATGAGTCATTGCTTAAATGTTATTATCTTAATAAATCTTTCTAAATGATCACCCATCTCAAAACTACAAGCAAGCAACCCATCAACAGTTTGACCCCTTCTGCGAAGTTTTACCTTCTTTACATAGTACTGCTTTCCTGGTGGCTTAGACGGTAAAGAATCTGCCTGCAATGTCAGAGATCTGGGTTCGATCTCTGGGTTGGGATGATCCCTTGGAGGAGGGTATAGCAACCCACTCCAGTATTCTTGCCTGGAGAATCCCCATGGACAGAAGAGCCTGGTGGGCTACAGTCTATAGAGTCACAAAGAGTCAGACACAACTGAGCGACTAAGCATAATCATCTTCTAACATACTGCAATTTACTAACTTGTTATGATTGTTGTTTATTGCCTATATCTTCTCCATCTCTAAAAACATAAGCTTCATGAAATTGACCTTCATTTTGTTTACTGATTGCTATGTTTTAAGCACCAAGTACATTTTCTGGCAAAGAGTATATCTTCAATAAGATTTGCCAGATAAATGAACAAATAAATGAATCTTGAAGTACCTGCCTCTACCTTCTGTGCTGATGCTATACAAGAGTCTGGAACTTTGATATGATGGGTGGAGGTGCCTGAGTAATTACTGAAGTTGAAGTTACTATCAATCTGCAATTTTTCATATACCTGGATATAGACAAAAAATTCACATATATACATAAAATTTATAATATATTCTAAATCTGTATACTTTTATCTACCACCATGTTCATAAACTTATGCACATCATCATCATTCTCCCAGGTTTACAACAATAACATACCATGTTTTTCCCTGACTTTCCTCTTGGCTTTAAGAATGAAGCCCTGCTTTCTTTCAGCTTCTCCTTCATCCACATTTCCCAATTCTACCCACACCTGACCCACACATTGTTCTCAGTGACCCTTCTTAAAGCAGAAGAAAACTAAAAAGCAAGAAACAGTGAGAGGTTTTGTGGTAACCCCTTAAATTAGTACACAGATTGAAGCAGTATTGAGTTCTCTTCTCTAGAAACAAAGGGACCAAAACTTTACAACCAAAAGATGTGAACCCAGACATGAAGATTTCCAGACTCATAAAAGATTTTGACAAAATTTGCGAAAAATATGAGTCATTGCTTAAATGTTATTATCTTAATAAATCTTTCTAAATGATCACCCATCTCAAAACTACAAGCAAGCAACCCATCAACAGTTTGACCCCTTCTGCGAAGTTTTACCTTCTTTACATAGTACTGCTTTCCTGGTGGCTTAGACGGTAAAGAATCTGCCTGCAATGTCAGAGATCTGGGTTCGATCTCTGGGTTGGGATGATCCCTTGGAGGAGGGTATAGCAACCCACTCCAGTATTCTTGCCTGGAGAATCCCCATGGACAGAAGAGCCTGGTGGGCTACAGTCTATAGAGTCACAAAGAGTCAGACACAACTGAGCGACTAAGCATAATCATCTTCTAACATACTGCAATTTACTAACTTGTTATGATTGTTGTTTATTGCCTATATCTTCTCCATCTCTAAAAACATAAGCTTCATGAAATTGACCTTCATTTTGTTTACTGATTGCTATGTTTTAAGCACCAAGTACATTTTCTGGCAAAGAGTATATCTTCAATAAGATTTGCCAGATAAATGAACAAATAAATGAATCTTGAAGTACCTGCCTCTACCTTCTGTGCTGATGCTATACAAGAGTCTGGAACTTTGATATGATGGGTGGAGGTGCCTGAGTAATTACTGAAGTTGAAGTTACTATCAATCTGCAATTTTTCATATACCTGGATATAGACAAAAAATTCACATATATACATAAAATTTATAATATATTCTAAATCTGTATACTTTTATCTACCACCATGTTCATAAACTTATGCACATCATCATCATTCTCCCAGGTTTACAACAATAACATACCATGTTTTTCCCTGACTTTCCTCTTGGCTTTAAGAATGAAGCCCCTGCTTTCTTTCCAGCTTCTCCTTCATCCACATTTCCCAATTCTACCCACACTCCCTGACCCACACATTGTTCTCAGTGACCCTTCTTCCTGAACATTGGGACGTTTCATTAATTATTTGTCTATGGAAACTTAAGAGTAGTTATTTTCTGAAGTATAAATACAATAATTTCAACTGTGATTAATCTGACTAAAAAACAATTCTTTTCTCCACTAATTAAATTAAATTTCAAACCATGAGGAACTTTTCTTTTCAGCTAAACCCACCTCTCAAAATCGATCAACTAAATAAAAATACATCTTACATAAAATAAACTTTTCAAAGGATTATACCCCCTAGACATAGACCCATAGTCTACAAATGCTTTTCCTTATTGTGTTAGTATTAAATGCATGCTATGCTAAGTCACTTCAGTTGTGTCGAACCCTTTGCGAGCCTATGGTCTGGGGTCCACAAAGCTCCTCTTGTCCATGGGTGTCTCCAGGCAAGAATACCGGAGCGGGTTGCCATGCCCTTCCCCAGGAGAGTTTCCCGAACCAGAGGCTGAATCCAAGTTTCTTATGTCTCCTGCATTAGCAGGTGGATTCTTTATCACTAGCGCCACCTGGGAGGCCCAATATTATTAAATAATATTTAATAGCATTAAATAATGCAAAACAAACAGCAAAAATTAAATTCAAGTACATACTTTCAAAAATAGCATATTAAAAAAAATTTAATTCTTTTCATCTTGATCTAATCCTGCATAGATTGATTGGGTATATTTACTTTGATGCACTAAATTTTAGAAGACAGAAACTGTATAAATGAACTGTCCCAATGCTTGCTTATAATTATCAATAGATACTAAGGTCTCATGGAAAAAAACAATAATGCATTTTTTTCCTGTAGCTTAGCTGATCCCACAGTCTGACAGTGTCACACTAACAAAGTTTGTGTAGGAAAAGAAAGGTCTGTTGCTTAGTCACAAAGCCCCAGAGCAGAAAGCGCGTGTGCATGTGGGTAAACAGATTATCCAGCGATCTTTCCTGAGAGACGCGGAGCATATCTCCAAGACCTGACCTTATCTGCTTCACATCTGTCCTTTCTCAGTGAAATCCTTCGGTAAATAATGGACATTTACAAGAGTCTAAGAATATTGAGTCATCTGAATGGATGACACAGTCTCACTTCTGACAATGTGTGTAGTAGTATGAAAGGTAATACTGAAATGTTATAGCTAAGTCAATGCCTTGCACTTAAGTATAGGTTCTCACAAGTTATTACTGGGTGAGGTGAAGCAAACTTGCTTACTTTCTAAAAATAGAGTAGATTCTTGTATTAGATGGCAAATCTTTTCTCATTACTGGCTTTCTAAGTGAAAGAGGTAAACAATATGCCAACTTATACATAGTGACAAAATACCATCTGACGAAAAAGACACCTACTCCCTGCCAGACATTGTGTTAAGTAACAAATGAAAGGATATAAAGAAGCAGAGTTCTTGTTCTCAAGGAACTCATAGTCTGTGTAGGAGAGAGTTGAAGAACCTGACGGGAAACAACTAAGCCAACCTATATAGTATAGTATGAGAAACACTGCCATATAATATGAAATAATATAGAACAGCCATATAATATAATCCTACCCATAGTCTGGGGAAAGCAGAAGAAGGTATGGAAGTCACTAATATAAGTCACTTACGGAACAGGAAAGGATATCAAGTTTATTATACTGAGTCTTCAAAAATAAATACTAATTGACCAGGAGGGAAATGAGGATGAAAAAGGCAACAATAGAACGTAATTTCAAACTGAGGGAATAGCAATTAAAAAGGCACAGAGGCCCAAGATACCTTCAGAAAATTGTAATTACTTAGCTGAATCGCTTCAACATGGAGGGTAACCTAAATTTGGATATCACCTGGAAATAGAAAATTTTTTTCAGCATTGTTCTTTTATAATAAAGATAAGAATGTTTCAATATTACTGAACCAAAGCACACCTAAGTAATATTTTGACAGTTGTTACATCTGGAATACTTGAGTCCTTGATATAAAATCACATTGTCTAGTGAATAGACTTGAAACTGACAATTATCCTGCTTTTCAGACTGACTTTTACCACCATGCAATCTTTGCTTTTCTGTACCAATTTTTCTCAGTTAAAAAATGTGAAAAATAACTATACTTTTCAACTTTTAGAGGTGCTATAAAGAAAAAAGATGTATTAAGTGCAAAAAATATTTCATTATTTTCTTTCAGAACAAAGGAATTATTCCTTGGTATAATTTGTAACATCCTGTAGCATTGGACAAAGAGAGCTTGTGTCAAAAAATGGACTACAGAGGTATAAAAGGACAGAAAACATACTGTAAATTAATTTTTCATCAAGTAATAATAAAAATAAATGCAAGCAGAGTATTAGGCAACTTTACTATTAAGGGGACTAAAGAGAGAAGCACGGAAGTTGAGTATCAGCACGAAAGAGGCCTTTCAGAAGAAAACATATTCCAGGATCTCTTCGAATAGCAGAAGGGACCTATTCTAAATTCAACTTTAAAAGGGAACAATGCAGGGAAAAATAAATATAAACAGTATGAAGGTACATATTTAGCGTATTTTTAATATTTTAAATGAATTTTTAAATTGCACTAGTAATATATATATAATTGTACAAGTTTCAGACAGAACAGAAATATACAAAGCAAATCCTGATATTTGTCATACATTGACCATTCATTCCCTTCCTCCCTTGAGAAATAACAGCTGTCAAACCTTTGAAATGTGTCTATATTATACTAGTACTATATCTACTTGGTATTCCTCTTTAGGGATTGGTGCTTTTTCTTTTTCCCTAGAACACTTTGTATCTTTGTGTTGTATTCACCATTCTAAAAGACGTCTCTCTTTTCTTCCAAACTGTCTAATGATTTCCCTCTGTTTTATCTATATATAATGTATGAGAGCTCTTTATTATATTTTATTATTCCTCCAAGGTATCTTACTCTCACTTCATAGCTTCATCTAGGATATTAAGTAGAGTATTTATACCTTTATCTTAGTTCTATGCATTGCCTTTAATTTCTCAGATTTACAGGTTTTTGTGTCTGGACTAGGCCAGGGCACCACCAATCCAAATTGTAAGATAGGGGAGAAAGGCAATGAGAGGGCGATAACTAGGAAAAGCAAAAAGAGAATTGCTAAATCAGGTTTGTATGTTTGGAAGAATAATTGTTATCCATTGACAGATCTAGTAGAACAATTATAAATATTAGCAGTGACTGTGTGAATTGGATAAGACAAATAATTCCATGATGTATGAATTATCTGTAAACTATGGTATAATTTACACTCACACTTACTATAATTATATAATTCTTTAAATTTGCTTTAATTCTGTCCATGTCATAGAACTTAATTTCTTTTCTTTTCCTTCCCCCAAATTTTATCCCATAATAATTCCCCCTCATTGTCCTTTACAGTGCATGCACACATACCCAGAGCCTAGTATCACCTAAAACAATCATTTCCTCAGAGTATTAGGCAACTTTACTATTAAGGGGACTAAGAGAGAAGCACGGAAGTTGAGTATCAGCACGAAAGAGGCCTTTCAGAAGAAAACATATTCCAGGATCTCTTCGAATAGCAGAAGGGACCTATTCTAAATTCAACTTTAAAAGGAACAATGCAGGGAAAAATAAATATAAACAGTATGAAGGTACATATTTAGCGTATTTTTAATATTTTAAATGAATTTTTAAATTGCACTAGTAATATATATATAATTTTACAAGTTTCAGACAGAACAGAAATATACAAAGCAAATCCTGATATTTGTCATACATTGACCATTCATTCCTTCCTCCCTTGAGAAATAACAGCTGTCAAACCTTTGAAATGTGTCTATATTATACTAGTACTATATCTACTTGGTATTCCTCTTTAGGGATTGGTGCTTTTTCTTTTTCCCTAGAACACTTTGTATCTTTGTGTTGTATTCACCATTCTAAAAGACGTCTCTCTTTTCTTCCAAACTGTCTAATGATTTCCTCTGTTTTATCTATATATAATGTATGAGAGCTCTTTATTATATTTTATTATTCCTCCAAGGTATCTTACTCTCACTTCATAGCTTCATCTAGGATATTAAGTAGAGTATTTATACCTTTATCTTAGTTCTATGCATTGCCTTTAATTTCTCAGATTTACAGGTTTTTGTGTCTGGACTAGGCCAGGGCACCACCAATCCAAATTGTAAGATAGGGGAGAAAGGCAATGAGAGGGCGATAACTAGGAAAAGCAAAAAGAGAATTGCTAAATCAGGTTTGTATGTTTGGAAGAATAATTGTTATCCATTGACAGATCTAGTAGAACAATTATAAATATTAGCAGTGACTGTGTGAATTGGATAAGACAAATAATTCCATGATGTATGAATTATCTGTAAACTATGGTATAATTTACACTCACACTTACTATAATTATATAATTCTGTTAAATTTGCTTTAATTCTGTCCATGTCATAGAACTTAATTTCTTTTCTTTTCCTTCCCCCAAATTTTATCCCATAATAATTCCCCCTCATTGTCCTTTACAGTGCATGCACACATACCCAGAGCCTAGTATCACCTAAAACAATCAGTTCCTCACAAAACACTACCAGGAACTCTCTTGAGCACATGGATGTCCCAAAGTGGGCATCAGAATGAACATACTTCTAAATATCAATACTAGTGGAGAAATTAGCATGGTGCCCTGGGAACTGGCAGAATTAATGACCATTTAGTGAAGGGGGAAATTTGTCTGTGTCAAGAGAAAAAAAGTAAAAGTTCCTTGAAAATAGAAACATCTCATGACAGAAAATATATACAACAAAATGGTAAATTGTTGAATTTTCCCTGAATGTGTAAGAAAGCGTGGTCTAAATTAGTGGAAGCTCATTTCTTCTTTCTGCTCTTCTAACACTTGGTACATATTTGTATCATAGCAATTATCTTACTAGATTATAATTGCCTGTATGGTAAAATACATAAAGTACTGATACGCTTTTACTCTCTTCCTTATTTCAATGTTTCATCTGTAAAATGTCTGCACTGCTGTCTCCTAAAGAAAAAAGTGCAAGTGCCAGTTGCTCAGCTGTGCCCAACTCTTTGTGACCCTCTGAACTGTAGCCTACCAGGCTACTCCGTTTATGGGATTCTCCAAGCAAGAATACTGGAATGGGTTGCGATTTCCTTTATCAGGGGATCTTCCTGACCCAAGGATCAAATCCTGGTTTCCTGCATTACGGACAGATTCTTTACTATCTAAGCAGCAAGGGCCAAGTAATAACTTCTATAGGTGGGTTAAATGAATTATGCAAAAATACATAAAACCATCTCTGCCACAGCGTACTAAATATTCATTTTTGTTATTGTTATTGTTACATTTCTTCATTATTACCTGAAGCTCTTCCCAATATTTTGGTCAGATATCAAGGCTGTTATTTCCTATGTGGAACTGTCATGGGAAGCAGAAAAAAAGAATCAACAGATTCCTGTGTTTTAAATTAAAAAGGTCTTAATCTAAGTGTATGAGTTGACTTGTATCTACATACCATCAGAAAAGAAATATGTTGAAGTCGTGATCTCCAGAAATTCAAAATATGCCCTTATTTGGAAATAAGGTCTTTATGAAAAAGAAAGTAAAGTGAAAGCGTTAGTCACTCAGTTGTGTCCGACTCTTTGAGACCCCAAAGGACTGTAGCCCACCAGGCTGCTCTGCATGGGATTCTCCAGGCAAGAATACAAGAGAGGGCTACCATCCCTTCGCCAGGGGATCTTCTCCATCCAGGGATCAAACTCAGGTCTGCATCACAGATGGATTCTTTACCATCTGAGCCACCAGGAAATCTAAGGTCTTTATAGAGGTATGCAAGTTAAAATGAAGTCCTTAGGTTCGACCCTATTTCAAAATAACTTGTGACATTATCAAAAGGAGAAATTTAGACATAGTGACTGCTGTGCTGTCAGGGAAGACAATGTAAAGAGATGCAGGGAGAACACTACAGAAGGATGAAGTTAGAGATTGGAGTTACACTGTCACACTTCAAGGAATGTCTGGGCTACCAGAAGCTGAAAGACATAGGGATGATTCTAGTTTTCAGAAGGCATATGACCCTTCTGACAACCTTGATTTAGGACTCTGAACCTCCAGAACTGTGAGATAACAAATTTCTTTGGGTCTGAGCTATCCAGTGTAATACTTAGTTGCAGCAACCCAAGCAAACTATCACATTATATGTAAGAGAGGAAGATTTCCAAGAAAAAACATGTGAATCCAGCCAATTAATTGGCACAGAGGAAAGAGATCCAATCTACCCTCTCTTTGGGGCCAGAAGGAAAGTTTGTGAGGAGGCAAGGGAACCCAACCCAACTGGAGTCTCTGATAAGGACCCCCTACATAGCTTCCCTGTCCAGAAGTAGCTAAAAATGGCAGAAAGATAAGAAGCTGAAAAATTCTAATATAACAGGAACTGTGTGCCTCATTTTTCTAAAGTCTACAAAGCACATTATGTTCCATGGTATGGAAATAGGAGAACAGAGATGGTCATATGGGGTGCCAGGGACACGGGAGGTATGTCAGCCAACTACAGCCCAAAGTGCCTCTGGGAAGTTTCTACTTGCTTTTCTTCCCTCCTCCCCCAAGCACAGGAATAAAAGCTACCTGAGAGAAAGAGCTGACAAAACCTGAGGTAACTAATGGTCACGAGGAGGGAATGCTGCCGTGCAAAATTGAATCAGTGCTGGTTCTGGGGCCAGACGGGAATGTAGGAACATTGGCAGACGTCTGCATGGAGAGGGATGATGCCCCAGAATCATACAAGATTCTACACCTCACTAAATGCCCACACAGAGAAGCCGAGGGCTGGGGATCATATTCTGCTTTGCTTCAGATATATTCTCGGGCTGAGAACAGCCCCTGTGAGAAGAATGTAAACGTGAAATTGCTAGAAAAAGCCCCAGTGACTCAGTCCACATGAAATTGAGAGGATTTCTTTTTATGCCATTAGGCAAAATGGGGGCTAGACTTAAAAAGGTAAACAAATAACACTCCTTGAGCACATGGCATAAAAAGATGGTATCTGCTATACTTCTCTCTGTATTAAACATAAGTTCCTTGATGACAGGTACTGTGTGCTTTTATCTTTGTCTTTTCAAAGCTAATACAGGACCTGACATCCATTAAGGTGCTCCATAATATGAATATATTTAATCAATTAATGATAAACTAATAAAACTGTAGTTGCTTTCTCTAAAGTAAATTGAAAAGTCAAATGAATTGCACTTTGATTAAAATAAAAAATCTACTGATCAAAAATCTCTTTGATTAAAATAAGAAATCTCTATTAAACAATTGATAAAGTTTTATTTATGCATTGGATGCTTCACTATCCTTATAACCCATGTTTTCTTAAGTTCAATACTTTAAAAGCATAGATATAATAGTAAATAATCTTTGACTCTATTATCTTATGTAAGATGAATTTCACCTGTTCCTCCTGTCATATACATAGAACAAGTTACCTATGTAACTTAGATCTCACTGAAGTTTAAAATAATTTCCCCGATAACACTTTTTACACATATTTTATCAAAAAGCAACACGAAATGATTATCAGTGAATGACTATTACACATTAAGGAGACAGACTATTTACTCAGGAAAAAATTCATCCAGTGGGAAGGTAAAGGTTTCAGAAGGCTAAAGCAGGCTGCAAGAGTAATTTTGCAAAACTCTACATGTAATCTAAAAGCTTGATTTTCAAACAAAATTTAGATGGTTTTTAACTATTCATTTATAGTTGAATCAACGTTGTAAATTTATAAAATTTAGAAAAACATACAATATTAGAAAATGTACATACTCCAGTAATTTAGTATGCAAAAGGATATTCTTTTACATACTTGTGTGCAGAGGATAGGTTACATTTTACCTTATGACAAAGAATAAAGGGGATGTTTTTCCTTTTGTTCAATTTTGTGTACCTGCCAGTAGATGGCGGTACCATGTCGAGTGCTGTCAGCTTTTTTTTTTTTTTCCTTTTTTTTCCCCCTCAAAGCTGTTTTCTGATATATGTTGGGTACCATAGAGTGAATCTCAGAACAGGAAGCGGAGGCATAAGCAGAGAGGATTCTGGAAAGGTTTCTTTGTTTTCTTGTTCAGAGAGAAAGCAAAGGGGGGAAAAAAGCATTGTAGTTAATATATAAACCTCTGTGGCCAAGAATCTGAACAATTGCAGGGGAAGGCTCATTATACTCTAACCATCTTGGATGCGGGCTTTGTTATGCTGTGATCCATAAGGCTCTGTTTTCTCAGGTAAGCTGTAAAAACGTTCAATTATCTAAAACATAGAATTTAACCACCAGATCATTTCTCTTATTTTAAAACCATCTTCATGCTGCTATTTTTAACCGAATGTTGTTTTCATTATAAATTACAGGAACCAAAGGCATCACTGGATGTGTAAACTGCTTACTATTCCTTTATCTCAAAGGAAATAGAGCCTCTGTCTAGAAATGGTGACTTATGGTGCAGACTAGGCATTAGTGAGCTTGTATTTCTGAAACACGTAGATGCTTATGATTCATTGCAGTCGGGGAAAATAGTTTGGATTACACAAAGCTAACCTAATTGATTCTGTGGCTGTACCTTACCTCCTTAAATTTCCAGTGTGCCAAGTATTTTTTGAGCATAGATGTATAGTGTAATTGGAACTATCATTCTTGTGCTTCAGTCTTTTTGTAAAAGCTTTGGGAGGCCATGCGTATAGGGAATGCTAACAATATAGAGGTGTATAGTTGTTTGAAAAACATTATCATTTGTCTCTAAAATAATCTATTCTCACCAATACTAACCATTAAAATGAGATTTAACCTTCTGATAATAAAACTATCCCTATACACTCCAGTAGGTGTTCTTTCTTTAACATATTCACTTTACATTAAACATTTGCCACTCTATTTATTGACTTAAAGGGTATTGTATTCTCTTGATGAATCATCTCATAAGTTTCAAAATTTTTTTCTGTGTGTATTTTGATAACTGATGATTTTTATAATTATTATTACTAATTATCAGGGAGACCTACTTGGACAAAAGCCAATTATTTACTCTATGATCTATATTTTCTGCAATTTCCTTTAAAGTATTTTGTAGAATGATCATAAATATTTTATTCAACTGGCAATCACATAGAACAGGTATTTTGTAAAAAAATGCAAAAGGTTTCTTTGTTTTCTTGTTCAGAGAGAAAGCAAAGGGGGGAAAAAAGCATTGTAGTTAATATATAAACCTCTGTGGCCAAGAATCTGAACAATTGCAGGGGAAGGCTCATTATACTCTAACCATCTTGGATGCGGGCTTTGTTATGCTGTGATCCATAAGGCTCTGTTTTCTCAGGTAAGCTGTAAAAACGTTCAATTATCTAAAACATAGAATTTAACCACCAGATCATTTCTCTTATTTTAAAACCATCTTCATGCTGCTATTTTTAACCGAATGTTGTTTTCATTATAAATTACAGGAACCAAAGGCATCACTGGATGTGTAAACTGCTTACTATTCCTTTATCTCAAAGGAAATAGAGCCTCTGTCTAGAAATGGTGACTTATGGTGCAGACTAGGCATTAGTGAGCTTGTATTTCTGAAACACGTAGATGCTTATGATTCATTGCAGTCGGGGAAAATAGTTTGGATTACACAAAGCTAACCTAATTGATTCTGTGGCTGTACCTTACCTCCTTAAATTTCCAGTGTGCCAAGTATTTTTTGAGCATAGATGTATAGTGTAATTGGAACTATCATTCTTGTGCTTCAGTCTTTTTGTAAAAGCTTTGGGAGGCCATGCGTATAGGGAATGCTAACAATATAGAGGTGTATAGTTGTTTGAAAAACATTATCATTTGTCTCTAAAATAATCTATTCTCACCAATACTAACCATTAAAATGAGATTTAACCTTCTGATAATAAAACTATCCCTATACACTCCAGTAGGTGTTCTTTCTTTAACATATTCACTTTACATTAAACATTTGCCACTCTATTTATTGACTTAAAGGGTATTGTATTCTCTTGATGAATCATCTCATAAGTTTCAAAATTTTTTTTTCTGTGTGTATTTTGATAACTGATGATTTTTATAATTATTATTACTAATTATCAGGGAGACCTACTTGGACAAAAGCCAATTATTTACTCTATGATCTATATTTTCTGCAATTTCCTTTAAAGTATTTTGTAGAATGATCATAAATATTTTATTCAACTGGCAATCACATAGAACAGGAAATTACTGGCAGGAAATCTATAGGCATTTATGTCAAGAAGAGTTTTAAAAATCATAAAGGTCTTTAAAAAATACAACAGGTGGTGTAATGTAGCATATGGGGGCAAAGATAAAGGCATACATGCTTAAAGGAATATACATGAAAACATTTCATCACCATCAGTCCAAGTAGTGAGTGCCCTGGGTGGAATAAAGACCTCTGATTTCAACCTGAGTTTCTAGTCAGTACTGGTCAAATCAGCCTAAAAATAGAACTTGAGGCCTCTGCTTAAAAGCAACTGTAATCTCTAATGATATGGAAAAATACTGATTTCCCACCTAAGATTTTACCTTGGACTGTGATAATTCTCCTTCTAAAAACATTACAAAACAGTAGTTACCTCAGAGAAAAGCCCCGGGTCTTGTAAATTTCAGAACTCCTACCACAGGATATAAAGAAAACTGTTTCTTTGAAAAGCATTCCCAGAAATGGATGTTAATTGGCTTGAGCATATTGTACACGCCTTGCTTCTCTACAGGTGATTGAATGTAACTTTGCTCTGTGTAAACACCAGAGCTGGTCTTTCTGAACTGTTTTACATTCATGAATGGATGCTTTTATTTTTTCCTGACTATCAGCAACATTTTTATTAGTATAGTTGTAAGGATCTCTTAATTTTTTTCTATATATGCAGTAACAATGTGAAGAGCAAATGTATAAAGTTCTTCACCAAATGCGCTCTTTGAAAATTCTTAGAAATCAAACTGTTTGATCAATATAACCTTTTTAAAATGAGATTTAACCTTCTGATAATAAAACTATCCCTATACACTCCAGTAGGTGTTCTTTCTTTAACATATTCACTTTACATTAAACATTTGCCACTCTATTTATTGACTTAAAGGGTATTGTATTCTCTTGATGAATCATCTCATAAGTTTCAAAATTTTTTTTTCTGTGTGTATTTTGATAACTGATGATTTTTATAATTATTATTACTAATTATCAGGGAGACCTACTTGGACAAAAGCCAATTATTTACTCTATGATCTATATTTTCTGCAATTTCCTTTAAAGTATTTTGTAGAATGATCATAAATATTTTATTCAACTGGCAATCACATAGAACAGGAAATTACTGGCAGGAAATCTATAGGCATTTATGTCAAGAAGAGTTTTAAAAATCATAAAGGTCTTTAAAAAATACAACAGGTGGTGTAATGTAGCATATGGGGGCAAAGATAAAGGCATACATGCTTAAAGGAATATACATGAAAACATTTCATCACCATCAGTCCAAGTAGTGAGTGCCCTGGGTGGAATAAAGACCTCTGATTTCAACCTGAGTTTCTAGTCAGTACTGGTCAAATCAGCCTAAAAATAGAACTTGAGGCCTCTGCTTAAAAGCAACTGTAATCTCTAATGATATGGAAAAATACTGATTTCCCACCTAAGATTTTACCTTGGACTGTGATAATTCTCCTTCTAAAAACATTACAAAACAGTAGTTACCTCAGAGAAAAGCCCCGGGTCTTGTAAATTTCAGAACTCCTACCACAGGATATAAAGAAAACTGTTTCTTTGAAAAGCATTCCCAGAAATGGATGTTAATTGGCTTGAGCATATTGTACACGCCTTGCTTCTCTACAGGTGATTGAATGTAACTTTGCTCTGTGTAAACACCAGAGCTGGTCTTTCTGAACTGTTTTACATTCATGAATGGATGCTTTTATTTTTTCCTGACTATCAGCAACATTTTTATTAGTATAGTTGTAAGGATCTCTTAATTTTTTTCTATATATGCAGTAACAATGTGAAGAGCAAATGTATAAAGTTCTTCACCAAATGCGCTCTTTGAAAATTCTTAGAAATCAAACCTGTTCTGATCAAACGATATAGAAAATAAGTTTGGTATCTTATTCTTTAAAAGAACTAACAATGACTTCACTTGTAAGGTCAAAAGTAATGCTATAATGACTGGTGTGGTAGAGGAAAATCGGTTGGGCACTGAACTGGGAGGCTTGATTTCTGATTCAAATTTGCTACGAATGAGCTTTGTCTCCTCTGAAGAAAGACTTGTAAAAGACGGATATTGGAATCAAGGATATATCAGGACACTTTTCATTCATCATTCTAATTTTATCTGGATTTTCATCAGTTGGTTTCTCAACTTAACTGTAATCTGATACATCTTTGACTTTCACTGAGTTGTATATTACCATTAATGGTGTGCTAAACATGAGTATACAGAAACAGAGATATTTAAAGGACCTTAGCCAGTTCCTTCCGTGATGGCAACAACCAGAAAACAACATGGAGAAGTGGTTAAGAGCTTTTCAAGAGTTGACAGGATGAATCTTGTGTGTGTGTGTGCGCGCGTGCGTGTGTGCACACGCGTGCTCAGTCGTGTCCAACTCTTTGTGACCCCCGTGGACTGTAGCCCGCCAGGCTCCTCTGTCCGTGTAAATTTCCAGGCGAGAATACTGGAGTGGGTTGCCATTTCCACTGCCAGTTCCAGGGGATCTTCCTGAGCTAAGGAGCAAACCTGTGTCTCCTGCATCTCCTGACATGGTTGGCAGATTCTTAACTACTGTGCAACCAGGGAAGCCCTGCATGAATCCTAGCCCGATATAAAGAAAACTGTTTCTTTGAAAAGCATTCCCAGAAATGGATGTTAATTGGCTTGAGCATATTGTACACGCCTTGCTTCTCTACAGGTGATTGAATGTAACTTTGCTCTGTGTAAACACCAGAGCTGGTCTTTCTGAACTGTTTTACATTCATGAATGGATGCTTTTATTTTTTCCTGACTATCAGCAACATTTTTATTAGTATAGTTGTAAGGATCTCTTAATTTTTTTCTATATATGCAGTAACAATGTGAAGAGCAAATGTATAAAGTTCTTCACCAAATGCGCTCTTTGAAAATTCTTAGAAATCAAACCTGTTCTGATCAAACGATATAGAAAATAAGTTTGGTATCTTATTCTTTAAAAGAACTAACAATGACTTCACTTGTAAGGTCAAAAGTAATGCTATAATGACTGGTGTGGTAGAGGAAAATCGGTTGGGCACTGAACTGGGAGGCTTGATTTCTGATTCAAATTTGCTACGAATGAGCTTTGTCTCCTCTGAAGAAAGACTTGTAAAAGACGGATATTGGAATCAAGGATATATCAGGACACTTTTCATTCATCATTCTAATTTTATCTGGATTTTCATCAGTTGGTTTCTCAACTTAACTGTAATCTGATACATCTTTGACTTTCACTGAGTTGTATATTACCATTAATGGTGTGCTAAACATGAGTATACAGAAACAGAGATATTTAAAGGACCTTAGCCAGTTCCTTCCGTGATGGCAACAACCAGAAAACAACATGGAGAAGTGGTTAAGAGCTTTTCAAGAGTTGACAGGATGAATCTTGTGTGTGTGTGTGCGCGCGTGCGTGTGTGCACACGCGTGCTCAGTCGTGTCCAACTCTTTGTGACCCCCGTGGACTGTAGCCCGCCAGGCTCCTCTGTCCGTGTAAATTTCCAGGCGAGAATACTGGAGTGGGTTGCCATTTCCACTGCCAGTTCCAGGGGATCTTCCTGAGCTAAGGAGCAAACCTGTGTCTCCTGCATCTCCTGACATGGTTGGCAGATTCTTAACTACTGTGCAACCAGGGAAGCCCTGCATGAATCCTAGCTCCTCTATTAACTAACAAAGATTTAAACTTTCTGACTCTCTATTATATTACCTATAAAAATAGGAATGATGATGCCTATGTGGCAGAATTGTATAAATAAATACTGTCTGTCCAGCGTTTATTATATATCCCGGGACACAATTAAATTTCCCACCTTCCTCTCCTCCCCTGTTGGCCAAACCTTGCCAAAAGGAACAGGTGTTATTTTTTAATACTTGTGATGGTAGTGCATCTTTACCACAACAGGAAGAATAGAGTGAAACTGCCAAGAAATTCCATGGTTGAAAAGGGGATAGTTCTTATCCTGGAAACATGCACTTGCTGAAACAACAACAATAACAACAACAAAATGTGTTCTCTATCATAATATCAACTTGTGTTAACATCCTGGCCATTTCCTGGATTGCTTATGGAATTCTCATACCCTCTAGAAGACAATTCTTTTGCCCAGTGATACTCTATCATGGACCCTACTCCAAAAGCTTTCTTCTTTTTAACAAAATGAGAGCAAAAGGCTTTATTTCACTTGTGCCTTAATCAATACACTTATTAGATTAAAGGCCTCTGAAAATTCATAAAGAAAATCTAGGTTTCACCAAAAACCAGTTTCTTCTACGATTATCAAATAAAAGAACCTGAACCCCACTCCAGAAATGATTGCACTTGTTAGCTATGTGATCAACTCACAATCTGCTTAAGTCATATTGATGGCACACTAAAAGGTGGAAAATCGAATTCTGCCTGATGAAATTGTTGACATACGGCAAAATCCCTGCTTCCCTACAAAGGTTTTTTTTTTTTTTTTCTGCAAACATCTTCATGCTCTTGACAGCTATGTGTTACTGGGATCTTGGGGAGCTAGAGCTGGGAGGTCTTTTCAGCACCCCAGGCATCCCAATCTTTCCCTTCAACCACCGTGGGCCTCTTTAAATGGACTCAAATAATTGCGCTGTCAGTTTCATCTTCATGGCAGTCAAGATGACTTAATGGGCTCATGATTAGACAGATCTGAGATGGCTTTGATTTGAGAGTCTTAAAGACATGTGGAGAAGATTTCTCCATTAGACAACACTCTCTCTAGTCGGAATTTGTGACTAGGCCATCTCCCTGACTCCTGCTCACTCCCAGCTCTTGGGATTCCTTATTTTTAGGGGTTAAAGGAAAGCACTGTAAGTGTAAGCATATATAAACAAATACTTTTTTACACTAAGGAATGAAAATGTGACTAGATGGTGAAATTGCTTTGCAGGAGTGGCTGTGCAGATGACTTTTTTTTCTCATTATTGCTCATGTATAGGCACACTGTGAACTCACTGAAGGTTGGGAATTAATGTTTAATTTGTCATCTAAAGTGCATTATTCATTCCATATTAATATTGATGATTGTTTTACCCATTTTCTAAAACTTGAGGATTAATTTGCCCACCTGCCCTGAAATATAATTTAAGATATTTACAGTACACTTCTGTACTTGGGATCTATTTTAAAATTTGTATTAACTTTAACCCTAAGTTATCCTTACTTCAACTTGAATTTTACCCCATAAACACCTTTAACGGCAATCCATGTGGAACCTCGTGTCTGAACTACTAGTTCTTTTTTTTTTTTTTTTATGTATATTTTTTAAACCTTTATTTTACTTTTAACTTTTACAGAGTTTTGTTGTTTACAGATATGTATGTTCTCAGATTAGTCATATGTATATCCCCCCCTTCCCTCCCGGCCATCACACAGCACCCCTGGAGGATCCCCTTTTTTCACAGAGCAATGACTAGAGCTATTTTCTTCACTTATGGTAGTACAGGCCTTCATGCTACTTCCTTTACGCCTCCCACCCACTGTTCCTTCCCCACAATGTCCATATGTCCACTGTCCATGTCTGTCTTTCTGTTGCTTCACTGCATGTGCCATCATCACCATCCTACTAGATTCCATATATATGTGCTAATATACTGTATTTGTCCTTCTCTTTCTGACTGACTTCACTTTTGATGATACGTTCTAGATCCAGCCACCTCATTAGGCTGATTCTTCTGCATTTCTCTTTACAGCTGTGTAGTACTCCATTGTATATATGTACCAGAGCTTTTGGATCCATTCGTTCGTCGATGGGCATCTAGGTTCCTTCCATGTTCTAGCTATTGTATAGAGAGCTGCAATGAACTAGTTCTTGAGGTAGGTTGTTTTTTGAGGCAGTTACAAAATTTAGGAAGAATAAAACCCATCTGTTTTACCACTTGGGTTCCAAGTTCACATATTTATCTTTGATTCAAAAGCTACTGTTTTAGTTCAGTGTAACTTGGATAATATTTTTCACACAGGGTGAAGTCAATACATGCTTTTCATAGCTATTTTTTTGATTCAAGTACAGTGTAAAGTGGGCTGTGCAGATGACTTTTTCTCATTATTGCTCATGTATAGGCCACTGTGAACTCACTGAAGGTTGGGAATTAATGTTTAATTTGTCATCTAAAGTGCATTATTCATTCCATATTAATATTGATGATTGTTTTACCCATTTTCTAAAACTTGAGGATTAATTTGCCCACCTGCCCTGAAATATAATTTAAGATATTTACAGTACACTTCTGTACTTGGGATCTATTTTAAAATTTGTATTAACTTTAACCCTAAGTTATCCTTACTTCAACTTGAATTTTACCCCATAAACACCTTTAACGGCAATCCATGTGGAACCTCGTGTCTGAACTACTAGTTCTTTTTTTTTTTTTTTTATGTATATTTTTTAAACCTTTATTTTACTTTTAACTTTTACAGAGTTTTGTTGTTTACAGATATGTATGTTCTCAGATTAGTCATATGTATATCCCCCCCTTCCCTCCCGGCCATCACACAGCACCCCTGGAGGATCCCCTTTTCTCACAGAGCAATGACTAGAGCTATTTTCTTCACTTATGGTAGTACAGGCCTTCATGCTACTTCCTTTACGCCTCCCACCCACTGTTCCTTCCCCACAATGTCCATATGTCCACTGTCCATGTCTGTCTTTCTGTTGCTTCACTGCATGTGCCATCATCACCATCCTACTAGATTCCATATATATGTGCTAATATACTGTATTTGTCCTTCTCTTTCTGACTGACTTCACTTTTGATGATACGTTCTAGATCCAGCCACCTCATTAGGCTGATTCTTCTGCATTTCTCTTTACAGCTGTGTAGTACTCCATTGTATATATGTACCAGAGCTTTTGGATCCATTCGTTCGTCGATGGGCATCTAGGTTCCTTCCATGTTCTAGCTATTGTATAGAGAGCTGCAATGAACTAGTTCTTGAGGTAGGTTGTTTTTTGAGGCAGTTACAAAATTTAGGAAGAATAAAACCCATCTGTTTTACCACTTGGGTTCCAAGTTCACATATTTATCTTTGATTCAAAAGCTACTGTTTTAGTTCAGTGTAACTTGGATAATATTTTTCACACAGGGGTGAAGTCAATACATGCTTTGGATGCATTTATAAAGTGTAGATTTAAGAGCAGAATAGTGTTAATTTTTTGTTGATTTTATTCGAAAGAAAGTTAATAAATAAAATCTTGCTCTCATGCTAAGTAAAGATGTGTTTGCTGAACTGCCTGACAGGCATAGCTCTTTGGATATCTAAAATCTGAATCTATGTTCAGACATTTAATTAGCCAAAAAAGGTGAATTCTTTAAATTTTATATATCTACTCAAGTGCATAATGCAAGTTTTAATGTGTCACTTATTTGTTGAATGAGCTTCTCTGGTGACACAGATGGTAAAGAATCTTCCTGCAATGTGAGAGACCTGGATTTGATCCCTGGGTTGGGAAAATCCCCTGGAGAAGGGGGTGATTCTTATAAAACTCCCCTCTTTTTACCAGGTTTTCAAGTGATAAAGGACCTTCTAGAGGGACCTTTAAAGAAATTTCTGCCCAAGATAATTGAACAGAGAGTAATTGCAAAGTAATTTATAGGCATACTTACAAATTAAATCTACATATTAAACACAAATACAGTGCATATAAACATGCTAGGTGGTAGCTGTATTAGGGGATTCTCAGGGTTGTTTTAGTTCAGAGAGACCTTTTTAAAGTCTGGAGTTATTTCTGTAATAGTTGAAATAGATTTTCATCCTTTTGCAGACTGCGTCAAGGGAGACCTGCATGTGATTAAGTTCTGAACTGGAGGAAAGAAAAAGAAATGACGGTCTTTAAATTTTTAAAAAGAAGGTTAATATTGTTTTATTAAATGGATGCAAAAATATTCTTCTGCCATTTCTCTTTACAGCTGTGTAGTACTCCATTGTATATATGTACCAGAGCTTTTGGATCCATTCGTTCGTCGATGGGCATCTAGGTTCCTTCCATGTTCTAGCTATTGTATAGAGAGCTGCAATGAACTAGTTCTTGAGGTAGGTTGTTTTTTGAGGCAGTTACAAAATTTAGGAAGAATAAAACCCATCTGTTTTACCACTTGGGTTCCAAGTTCACATATTTATCTTTGATTCAAAAGCTACTGTTTTAGTTCAGTGTAACTTGGATAATATTTTTCACACAGGGGTGAAGTCAATACATGCTTTGGATGCATTTATAAAGTGTAGATTTAAGAGCAGAATAGTGTTAATTTTTTGTTGATTTTATTCGAAAGAAAGTTAATAAATAAAATCTTGCTCTCATGCTAAGTAAAGATGTGTTTGCTGAACTGCCTGACAGGCATAGCTCTTTGGATATCTAAAATCTGAATCTATGTTCAGACATTTAATTAGCCAAAAAAGGTGAATTCTTTAAATTTTATATATCTACTCAAGTGCATAATGCAAGTTTTAATGTGTCACTTATTTGTTGAATGAGCTTCTCTGGTGACACAGATGGTAAAGAATCTTCCTGCAATGTGAGAGACCTGGATTTGATCCCTGGGTTGGGAAAATCCCCTGGAGAAGGGGGTGATTCTTATAAAACTCCCCTCTTTTTACCAGGTTTTCAAGTGATAAAGGACCTTCTAGAGGGACCTTTAAAGAAATTTCTGCCCAAGATAATTGAACAGAGAGTAATTGCAAAGTAATTTATAGGCATACTTACAAATTAAATCTACATATTAAACACAAATACAGTGCATATAAACATGCTAGGTGGTAGCTGTATTAGGGGATTCTCAGGGTTGTTTTAGTTCAGAGAGACCTTTTTAAAGTCTGGAGTTATTTCTGTAATAGTTGAAATAGATTTTCATCCTTTTGCAGACTGCGTACAGGGAGACCTGCATGTGATTAAGTTCTGAACTGGAGGAAAGAAAAAGAAATGACGGTCTTTAAATTTTTAAAAAGAAGGTTAATATTGTTTTATTAAATGGATGATTTCAAAGATGAGAAGTCACTCCTTAAATAACCTTGGCCATTTTCTGCCAAGAAGCTCACTTTTGGGAATTTTAATCTCCTAATATTCAGAAGATACTTCATTCTTACTTGGGTCGTACAGAACATTTTGTCCTTTTCTTTTTTCCAAGAGCTTGAACTGGAATAATTTGCTAAATCCCAGCTCTTGTTATTAAGTGACATTTGCGTTTCTGAACCAAAACCTCAGATATTCCTGCAGAGCTTATTAATAGGACACATTTTATGGGCTCAAGCCTCTAAGAACCGATCACCTGTTGTTTTTGCTTGTAACATTTATTTTTCTCTTTAGAAGTCACTTTTGTTATACCCAAACAAAGTATTCTGATGAGATTGAGTTCATTCAGGGAGGCATGGCTGTAGACAAAACAAAGTATTCTGAGCAGCTTCCTTTCATGGAACTGAGTTCATGGCTGGACATAAACTTAAGATAGAATTCTCCAGGAAATAAGCCCAAACTGCTACATGCACAAAGCAGGTAAGAAAAATGAGTAAAGCAAGTGAAGCTGAGACTAAGGAACTCTACTGTCCACATGCTAAATAGGGGGGCTCCTCAGGGCCAGGAAACTATTGCATTATATGACTTTTCCAAAGAAACTTAAAATCTAGACTTCTTTTATGAGAAATGTTCCTCTTGTTAAATGTCATTTATTTCAAGTTATTTTACAATACTGGATAGATTCAACTAAGCACACTTACAGGCAGGATATGGTCAAGGGATTTTAGCCAGGTATTTTTTCCCTTAGCCAATCCAACCAGTATTTTTACCAAGGATATGGTCATTTGGAGGAAATGCCACACCAGAATTTATTAAACACAAATACAGTGCATATAAACATGCTAGGTGGTAGCTGTATTAGGGGATTCTCAGGGTTGTTTTAGTTCAGAGAGACCTTTTTAAAGTCTGGAGTTATTTCTGTAATAGTTGAAATAGATTTTCATCCTTTTGCAGACTGCGTACAGGGAGACCTGCATGTGATTAAGTTCTGAACTGGAGGAAAGAAAAAGAAATGACGGTCTTTAAATTTTTAAAAAGAAGGTTAATATTGTTTTATTAAATGGATGATTTCAAAGATGAGAAGTCACTCCTTAAATAACCTTGGCCATTTTCTGCCAAGAAGCTCACTTTTGGGAATTTTAATCTCCTAATATTCAGAAGATACTTCATTCTTACTTGGGTCGTACAGAACATTTTGTCCTTTTCTTTTTTCCAAGAGCTTGAACTGGAATAATTTGCTAAATCCCAGCTCTTGTTATTAAGTGACATTGCGTTTCTGAACCAAAACCTCAGATATTCCTGCAGAGCTTATTAATAGGACACATTTTATGGGCTCAAGCCTCTAAGAACCGATCACCTGTTGTTTTTGCTTGTAACATTTATTTTTCTCTTTAGAAGTCACTTTTGTTATACCCAAACAAAGTATTCTGATGAGATTGAGTTCATTCAGGGAGGCATGGCTGTAGACAAAACAAAGTATTCTGAGCAGCTTCCTTTCATGGAACTGAGTTCATGGCTGGACATAAACTTAAGATAGAATTCTCCAGGAAATAAGCCCAAACTGCTACATGCACAAAGCAGGTAAGAAAAATGAGTAAAGCAAGTGAAGCTGAGACTAAGGAACTCTACTGTCCACATGCTAAATAGGGGGGCTCC
Organism: Tragulus kanchil; assembly: GCA_022376925.1. NCBI lineage: Eukaryota > Metazoa > Chordata > Mammalia > Artiodactyla > Tragulidae > Tragulus > Tragulus kanchil. The sequence continues at coordinate 260,210,804 of JAIOJX010000026.1, read as the reverse complement.
TCAGGGCCAGGAAACTATTGCATTATATGACTTTTCCAAAGAAACTTAAAATCTAGACTTCTTTTATGAGAAATGTTCCTCTTGTTAAATGTCATTTATTTCAAGTTATTTTACAATACTGGATAGATTCAACTAAGCACACTTACAGGCAGGATATGGTCAAGGGATTTTTAGCCAGGTATTTTTTTCCCTTAGCCAATCCAACCAGTATTTTTACCAATGAGGGAAAATAAACTTCATGGAGAGGAAATGGCTTGACTGCATTTGGAGGAAATGCCACACCAGCACTTTTATTTCCTATCTGCTTCTCCAGGTTTAACCAGATGCTCACCATTTTTTAATGTCTTTCATTTCAAATCCTTGGGTGCTGGCAATATAGATTCCCTCTCTTCTCACAGCTACTGTCACTGACCTTTATCTATTAGATCCTTTTTCTCCTCTTTTTTGTTGTTATTAATACTTCCCTTGCTATGGATATCTTGTTATTGATATGCTAGTTGATGAGGTATAATATTCCCACTTCTGCCTCATTTGGAAATTATTGAAATTTGTAGGACAAAGATGTCCTTTAGCTGAGAAAAGATTAAAAAATATTATTAATAAGATATTTATATGTCCTTGAGTTAACATGGCCTCAAAGTTCTAAAATATCTTATTAAACTCTCTTTAATCATAGCCAATAATGATTACAATTCAAGCAAATCCATTCTTAATATTGTTGTTTAGTCACTCAGTCATGTCTAACTCTTTGTAACACCATAGACTGTAGCCTACTAGGCTCCTCTGTCCATGGAATTTTCCAGGCAAGGCTACTGGAGTGGGTTGCCATTCTTAATATTAGTTTTCAAACATTTTACTGGGCACTGCTATCAATCTTTATATACCAATTCCAAAAATTAAACTATATTATTATATTAGCATTGAAAGAGCAGACAAAAGTATAATACACAAATAGATTGCATTCTTGTTAATTGATGTAAAACTTGGTAGTATTAGACAAGAAAAAAAAAAATCAATCACATGTGCCTGGAATGAGAACTTCGTGACTAGTATGCAGAAAAAATAGAAAAAGCAAAACCAAAAGTGAAAAAGAAAGTCAGATTTTTTTTAAACCTCACAAAGAGGAGGGGGAAAAAACAGTGCAAGGGAAATAGATATGAGAGAAAATGGAAAGAGGTAAAACATGATGATCTTATTCAGAGGGTGGCCCACAGCTCCGGCTGCACATTGGACTCACCTGAGAGGCTTCAAAAAGAGGAAAGCTGGCTCCAGTTTAGGCCAATTCAATTAGATGCACTGGGCTGAGCCTGGGTATCAGTGTTTGTTTAAAAGCTCTTCAAGCATAGTTCAAATATGCAGTCAGGTTTGAAAAGCAACTGACTAAAGAAAGACAGAGAGAAGTCAATGAAAGCTTGGTTAGAGAAGTGAAAGACAGCTGAGAAATGCCACACCAGCACTTTTATTTCCTATCTGCTTCTCCAGGTTTAACCAGATGCTCACCATTTTTTAATGTCTTTCATTTCAAATCCTTGGGTGCTGGCAATATAGATTCCCTCTCTTCTCACAGCTACTGTCACTGACCTTTATCTATTAGATCCTTTTTCTCCTCTTTTTTGTTGTTATTAATACTTCCCTTGCTATGGATATCTTGTTATTGATATGCTAGTTGATGAGGTATAATATTCCCACTTCTGCCTCATTTGGAAATTATTGAAATTTGTAGGACAAAGATGTCCTTTAGCTGAGAAAAGATTAAAAAATATTATTAATAAGATATTTATATGTCCTTGAGTTAACATGGCCTCAAAGTTCTAAAATATCTTATTAAACTCTCTTTAATCATAGCCAATAATGATTACAATTCAAGCAAATCCATTCTTAATATTGTTGTTTAGTCACTCAGTCATGTCTAACTCTTTGTAACACCATAGACTGTAGCCTACTAGGCTCCTCTGTCCATGGAATTTTCCAGGCAAGGCTACTGGAGTGGGTTGCCATTCTTAATATTAGTTTTCAAACATTTTACTGGGCACTGCTATCAATCTTTATATACCAATTCCAAAAATTAAACTATATTATTATATTAGCATTGAAAGAGCAGACAAAAGTATAATACACAAATAGATTGCATTCTTGTTAATTGATGTAAAACTTGGTAGTATTAGACAAGAAAAAAAAAAATCAATCACATGTGCCTGGAATGAGAACTTCGTGACTAGTATGCAGAAAAATAGAAAAAGCAAAACCAAAAGTGAAAAAGAAAGTCAGATTTTTTTTAAACCTCACAAAGAGGAGGGGGAAAAAACAGTGCAAGGGAAATAGATATGAGAGAAAATGGAAAGAGGTAAAACATGATGATCTTATTCAGAGGGTGGCCCACAGCTCCGGCTGCACATTGGACTCACCTGAGAGGCTTCAAAAAGAGGAAAGCTGGCTCCAGTTTAGGCCAATTCAATTAGATGCACTGGGCTGAGCCTGGGTATCAGTGTTTGTTTAAAAGCTCTTCAAGCATAGTTCAAATATGCAGTCAGGTTTGAAAAGCAACTGACTAAAGAAAGACAGAGAAAAATAAGAGAAGTCAATGAAAGCTTGGTTAGAGAAGTGAAAGACAGCTGAGAAATCACTTCCAGAATAATTTCAAAATTGTAACAAGTGAGCACGTGTTAAGTAAAAGACTGTGCAAATACTTAAAGTAACAAAAAGTACATTCGTGTTCATTTCTCCCTTGGTTGAAAAGGCTGTTGTTTATTCTATATGTTTAAGCAGTTTTATATTTCAAATTGTTAATTTACTGCCCTTACCTCTACTGCAAAGTTGACCCAGCTGCTGTTTATGGTATATTTTGCAGACTAACAATACAATTGTTCACACTTAGAAATAATCATCCATGAAATTCAATTTGGTAAAACTAGAGATTTGCCCTCTTTTTATTCTGTACCTTGTAAACCGTTCCTTTGAAAATTGGGTCTTAAAATCAAATGAGTATCCATTGATAGATACTCTTTGAATGGCCAGGTGATTCAGCTGGAAACAAAAACATTGATTTCTAATTAACTTCAATTGTGGTTGATTTAGAGGTAAAGCAGATCTGTAAACCAACAAATTATCTAAAGTCAAAATTCACTGAAAATGTATTTTCAGAAAGTGGCATTTCTGAGGAAGAAGGGAATTAACCTAATAGCTAAGTTGAATTAATAATGAACTGAATTTCCTAAAAGGCATTCTATTATTAAGGTGAGTCAGTCTATTCAACATTTTCTGGGTTAATAACACAGTTGCTTTTCCATGTTGATTCCCCACAGTCCTTTCCACAACTGGGGAGAGTCTGTGGTAGCCTCTACTAAAACAATCCTCTCCATCCTTCAGAGCAGATTATATCCTAAAGCTTTTTCCTCTGGAAAAGTATTCTTTAACGATACTACTTCATTTTGCTTTCTTCATGGCCTCTACAATTCTGTCAACCAAGTTATGAAAGTCATCACCATATACGAAAGAGCTCTTAAAGATCAGGATGAGGATATCAAAGGCTAGTAACTGCACGGACTCACCTGAGAGGCTTCAAAAAGAGGAAAGCTGGCTCCAGTTTAGGCCAATTCAATTAGATGCACTGGGCTGAGCCTGGGTATCAGTGTTTGTTTAAAAGCTCTTCAAGCATAGTTCAAATATGCAGTCAGGTTTGAAAAGCAACTGACTAAAGAAAGACAGAGAAAAATAAGAGAAGTCAATGAAAGCTTGGTTAGAGAAGTGAAAGACAGCTGAGAAATCACTTCCAGAATAATTTCAAAATTGTAACAAGTGAGCACGTGTTAAGTAAAAGACTGTGCAAATACTTAAAGTAACAAAAAGTACATTCGTGTTCATTTCTCCCTTGGTTGAAAAGGCTGTTGTTTATTCTATATGTTTAAGCAGTTTTATATTTCAAATTGTTAATTTACTGCCCTTACCTCTACTGCAAAGTTGACCCAGCTGCTGTTTATGGTATATTTTGCAGACTAACAATACAATTGTTCACACTTAGAAATAATCATCCATGAAATTCAATTTGGTAAAACTAGAGATTTGCCCTCTTTTTATTCTGTACCTTGTAAACCGTTCCTTTGAAAATTGGGTCTTAAAATCAAATGAGTATCCATTGATAGATACTCTTTGAATGGCCAGGTGATTCAGCTGGAAACAAAAACATTGATTTCTAATTAACTTCAATTGTGGTTGATTTAGAGGTAAAGCAGATCTGTAAACCAACAAATTATCTAAAGTCAAAATTCACTGAAAATGTATTTTCAGAAAGTGGCATTTCTGAGGAAGAAGGGAATTAACCTAATAGCTAAGTTGAATTAATAATGAACTGAATTTCCTAAAAGGCATTCTATTATTAAGGTGAGTCAGTCTATTCAACATTTTCTGGGTTAATAACACAGTTGCTTTTCCATGTTGATTCCCCACAGTCCTTTCCACAACTGGGGAGAGTCTGTGGTAGCCTCTACTAAAACAATCCTCTCCATCCTTCAGAGCAGATTATATCCTAAAGCTTTTTCCTCTGGAAAAGTATTCTTTAACGATACTACTTCATTTTGCTTTCTTCATGGCCTCTACAATTCTGTCAACCAAGTTATGAAAGTCATCACCATATACGAAAGAGCTCTTAAAGATCAGGATGAGGATATACATACTTTGAAATAGGAGGCTAGTAACTGCACGGTGAACAGAAGGAATGCTATATTATGTCTGAGGCTCAATTTGTGATAGATGCCTATTAAATGGTGCTTGCCAAACTGGGATTAGATCACTGATTTTTGTTTTTTTAATTACACCCTACCTTTATATACAAAGTACTTTGGTAGTCTACGATGAATATATAAGTAACAAACCATTAAAATACTAATAAGAATGAAAGCCTGGACCAAAAAGTAATATTTACTAAGGACAAGTAAGTTCAACCTTAAATTACTCAGTATAAAGAGCAAAAAATTTACTGTTGCGAGAACCACTCCCTCCACCAATACAGTGACAACTGTGAGAAATAACTTGATTCTTTAGGGAATTTGTTATTCAAAAGCATTAAGTATGTTTTGAAAAGGCAAAGGGTAATGCTTAGGAGTAAATGAAAAGTGGCAGAGTACAACCAAATCATGAGGCAGATCTCCATGCAAATTAGCACACACTAAAATACGCCATGGAAACCGCAGTAGTGAGCGCGCTCACACATTTGTTAGACTAGCTGTTGACTCTGTGTCTCAAAATGATCCTGAGTCATCGTAAGACACATTTCTTTTAAATATCCATTAAATGTACTGTAATTACGCTATGCTTCTAACAACACTCTGTGAGACCGATTTAACCATAAAATAAGACTCATAATACTCATTTTTTTCCTAATAATCCAGATCCCTTCAGGAAAGCTACATTTGGAAAATTTTATCCACGCAAAATATTTTCTATGTATTCTCTTAAATTCTTCCTGAATGGAAAATTTGAAAAATATTTAAGATATAAAATGGCACACTTGATTTGGAAACTCTTCAAACTTTTTTTTTTTTCAACATTTGATATTTTATGTCTTCTAGGATTTTTTTTTAAATGAAGTATAGGTGATTGACAATGTTGTATTAGTTTCTGGCGTATGTACAGTAATTCATGTATATGTATGTATAAATATATATTCTTTTCCATTATAGATTATTATAAGATATTGAATATAGTTTCCTACATTATAGAGTAGGCCTTTGTTGTTTATCTATTTTATATATAGTAGTTAGCATCTGCAAACTCCAAAATTTATCCCTCCCCTCTCCTTTCCCTTTTGGTAACCCTAAGTGTGTTTTTTAAGTCTCTGAACTTTCTGTTCAGTTTCTTGGTAAACACAGAAATGCCCTAAATAAAATATGATCTTTATTATTTGTTTAAAAGGGAAAAACACTCGAAGAATAAAGTTACACAGGCAACTTTATCAGAATCTAAATTATCATGTCCTTGAGGAGTTCAAGTTGCAAACATAGAACATTGCAGAAATGCCACAAATGCCAGTTCTGTCCTTTCAAGTATCTTCTCTGTTCAACTCTTATTTTTCTCCTTATGATTGCTGCCCCTAGCTTCTCACTTGCTAAGCTTACTCACTAAAGTCTTACATGCTAGATCCTCCATCCTGGGAAGGGCCAGGCAGGTTATGCCTGTCTTGGCTCTAATTAGCATATTGGTTGCTGCAATATTAAAGAAAATGTTGCATCAAATGTTAACTTTCTCTTACGTGTGGCGTTTTGGCTCTCCTTTAGCCCCAAAGAATTGAGCAGTCAACATCATCCCTCCTGCCTTTACATGCAGAGACTCTCCACTGTGTTCCCACTGCAAAAGTGGTAACATATGCAGTTAAATCAGGCCAGAACACGTGATTCAGGGATGAACCACGTGACAGCAGAACTGCAGCCACGCCTAAATCAGACTGTGCTCCCGTGGGGTTTGCCACTACTACTAATCTGAAGGCAGGTTTTACAACCACCTTGCTCCGCACTGGATAAATCTCAATCCCTGTTTTCTTTTTTTTTTTTTTTTTTAATTTTGGCCTTTTTTTTTTTTTTTTTTAATCCATCTTAATTCTTTGGCCTATGTGGGCTTCCCATTGCAGCGGCCTCTCTCTCCGCAGAGCACCAGCTCTGGGTGCATGCACTTCAGAGTGCTGGCTCATAACTGGACACACCGGTCCAGCCGCTACACGGCACGTTGTATCTTCTGGGGCCATGGATCGAACCGGTGCTGCTTGCACTGCAAGGTGGTCTCTTCACCAACTCGACCATCAGGAAAGCCCAATCCCTATGTATTTTAAGTCTCAAAGGAATGCAGGTTACATGTGAGGTAAGCACCACCACCTTGAAGTGATGCAAGCTGTACCTCAAGCTCCCTTAGGTTGCCAAATGAAAAAGGCAATCGACTCTTAATGCTGGGTTGTGAAAACAGAGCGCTGTCCTTTTGATTACAGTCAGTAAGGAAGCCCTTGCTCTATTTTGGGACCAAGGATGTGCTAATGAGTTGAAGGAAAATAGACTCTCGGGTTCTGGATGGAGATTCCAAGGGACGGTATTTTCACATTTTCTTTAGGGATTGATCACATTTCACTAAAACTAGACTTGAGGCTTTGTCAGGGTTTTTTTTGTTGTTGTTGTTGTTTTTAATTTGGGGGGGTGCACTTCTATTGATCTCTCATTTATTTATCTTTATTCTTTGGCCTGTGTGAGCCTCCCATTGCAGTGGTCTCTCTCCTTGCAGAGCACCGTCTCTGGGCACATGCGCTCCAGAGCTCCAGCTTGGCAATTGGACACATCGGTCCAGCTGCTCCATGGCATGTGGGATCTTCCCAGGTCAGGGATCGAACCAGCGCCCCCTGTACTGCAAGATGGTGTCCTTACCCACTGGACCACCAGGGAAGCCCTTGTCAGTTTTTTAAAATTGCTATTTATATAGAATTTCTCAGGTGAGATTTTTGATATTACCAATTCAGGGAGAAATTCAGTATAGAGAATTAAATGGCTAAAGCTAGAAAGGATGTGAGGGATAGTTCTTTTCAGAAACCAACCCTCCAGCTATACTCTTCTCAAGGCATTTATAATATTGATTCATCAAAAAACATAGTTTCAATCTGAACAAGCACACAATCCTCTAAAGTGTTCTGAATAGGAAGACAGACTGTAATAGGTATAACATATCCAACCCCAATATTTATGACCCTTTTGGCTCAGAGAGTAAGGCAACTGCTATACCCTGAGATCACAGTCTCTCAGAAGGGATGAATGTTGGCATATACCAAGCACACACAGTCCCAGTGCTTTAGAGATAAAAGAGGCATTACAATTCAACTAGTCCCTTTCTCTCTCTATAGCAGATGTGGACGTTCAACACCAAAGACACTGAGTGTTCACTATATCACAGCCAGTGATGTCAAAGACAAGCCTAGAACCCATGGGTTACCTGAATCACAAGTGACACGCTCTTTTTTCTGTCTTCCTCCATCTCTCTTAAGGACAGGGTCTGCTTTTCTATTGTGTCACTGTTCTTTATATCACCACCTCAGGGTGATCAGACTCCACAGCATTATAGCTGTCTAGCTGGGAGGAAGGGGGCAATGCTTAAAATAGGAGCTGCTCAGGTGGCTGGGAAAGAACCACGTGACAGCGGAACTGCCGCCACACCTAAGTCCGTCTGTGCTCCCATGGAGTTTACCACTAGCACTAATCTGAAGGCAGTTTTTACAGCCTGCCTGCTCCACACTGGATAAATCTCAATTCCTATGTATTTTAAGCCTCAAAGGAATGCAGGTTACACATGAGGTAAGCACCAGCACCTTGAAGTGATGCAAGCTGTACCTCAAGCTCCCTTAGGTTGCCAAGTGAAAAAGGCAATCGACTCTTAATGGTGGGTTGTGAAAACAGAGCACTGTCGTTTTGATTACAGTCAGTAAACAGTCTGTGGTTGCCTGGAAAGGAATTGCCTAAAGCACAAGGCACCAGCAAGCGGTAGGAGAGATGTGGCTGGGGGCAACTCGGAGGGTTCTCTATTTCAGCTGCAGCAAAACTGATGTTATGGTAGGAATTTGGATCAAGGACTGCTTATTGGGCTGAGAACTTTGCTGCCTATTTTCCAGGATGCCAACTTACTTGGCATCCTGGAAAAAATAGACAGCTTCCTATAATTCTGGTTATATTATGATTTAGAAATTTAAATGTGTTTTCTACAACAAACATGCATGGATTTTCTCTCTCACTCTCTATCTCACACACACACACACACACACACACACACACACAATATTCACTTTTGTTTCTTGGTTCAAAATCCTAGGAATTAAGGACAAAAACAACAGTCTGACCAAGTAAAACATAAAAATGCTCAATCCAGAGAGAGCATGCCCCTCCCTTTTAGAGCATCTCAGAACAGGAGATTGCCAGCTTCCTTAATTCATACATTTGTTAAAGGGCTTGATCACTTGGTAGAGGAGGAAGGAATAGGGGAAGGGTGTATACTAAACCACAACTATCCAATATAAATATGAGATGCACATATGTACTTTGAAAATTTCTAGATGCTAACATAAAAAAAGACAAAAGAAACAACCAAAATTAATGTTAATAATGTTGTTTCTTTAATTTCAGCCAATATACCCAAAATATAGCTCCCTGGTGACTCAGTGGCAAAGACTCTGTCTGCAATGCAGGACACCTGGGTTCAGTCCCTGGTTTGGGAAGATCCCCTGGAGAAGGGAATGGTAACCCATGTCAGTATTCTTGTCTGGAGAATTCCATGGACAGAGGAGCCTGGCAGGCTACAGTCCATGGGGTCACAAAAAGTCCATCATGACTGAGCAACTGACACATACCCAAAATATTATCATTTCAGATTTGGCACAAGCTGTATTTTAGGCATTCAATTCCTACATGTGATCAGAGTTAACATACTAGATAGGGCATTTGCAGAATTTGTTTTAGGCATTATATTCAACAAATATCTAATAATGTCCTGCTGACTGTGGTAGATAAGCAATAAAATCTTTATCTTCAAGGAATTTAAAATGTAGAAGCAATAAGAAACATCCTTAGTAAAAGCAGAAGCCAGAATATTATAATTATTATATGAATTTTAAAGGCAATATGTGCAAGCTGTTGGAATTCAGAGGAAGGCAAAATCAGTTCTGATTCCAAATTTGGGTATGGTGAGCCCCGGAGCATAGGTAGGATTTTAATAGGCAATAATTGGTGGTGAATGCCATTTCAGGCAGAAGAAATGTTTCTGAAAGCCAGAGGCCAGAGACTGGGGGTTTTCAGGAGATGGCTAACAGATCTGTTTGACTAGGAAGGAGACAGTATGTAAGATGAACCCAGAGAAACAAATTAGTAAATTAGCTTCTAGACAGAGACTCGATTACTTTTTCTAAAGGAAAAAAAAAAAAAAACACACACACACTAGATTTGGTGGCATGATTTACTAACCATGTGACCTTAGACATGTTATTTACCCTCTCTGACCCCTACTATTTTCTTATCTGCTAAATGAGGACAATAACCCCTTTTATCTCATAGGGTTATTGTCAAGATAAAATGAGCTAGTAAGTGACTGGTATGCAGCAAGTGCTTAGCCAGTGCCCTCTATTATCATTACTATTCCTTCTCAAAGTTATTTTGAAGTGTGGAATTCTTTGAGTAAAATATTCACTTCACAGTTTGCTTTGTATTAAAGAGAATCTAGTAAATGCAGCATGTTGTCATTTAGTTGCTCAGTTGTGTTTGACTCTTTGGACTCCATGGACTGTAGCCCACGTGGCAAGATCCCTGGATGGGAAGATCCCTGGAGAAGGGAATGGTAACCCATGTCAGTATTCTTGTCTGGAGAATTCCATGGACAGAGGAGCCTGGCAGGCTACAGTCCATGGGGTCACAAAAAGTCCATCATGACTGAGCAACTGACACATACCCAAAATATTATCATTTCAGATTTGGCACAAGCTGTATTTTAGGCATTCAATTCCTACATGTGATCAGAGTTAACATACTAGATAGGGCATTTGCAGAATTTGTTTTAGGCATTATATTCAACAAATATCTAATAATGTCCTGCTGACTGTGGTAGATAAGCAATAAAATCTTTATCTTCAAGGAATTTAAAATGTAGAAGCAATAAGAAACATCCTTAGTAAAAGCAGAAGCCAGAATATTATAATTATTATATGAATTTTAAAGGCAATATGTGCAAGCTGTTGGAATTCAGAGGAAGGCAAAATCAGTTCTGATTCCAAATTTGGGTATGGTGAGCCCCGGAGCATAGGTAGGATTTTAATAGGCAATAATTGGTGGTGAATGCCATTTCAGGCAGAAGAAATGTTTCTGAAAGCCAGAGGCCAGAGACTGGGGGTTTTCAGGAGATGGCTAACAGATCTGTTTGACTAGGAAGGAGACAGTATGTAAGATGAACCCAGAGAAACAAATTAGTAAATTAGCTTCTAGACAGAGACTCGATTACTTTTTCTAAAGGAAAAAAAAAAAAAAACACACACACACTAGATTTGGTGGCATGATTTACTAACCATGTGACCTTAGACATGTTATTTACCCTCTCTGACCCCTACTATTTTCTTATCTGCTAAATGAGGACAATAACCCCTTTTATCTCATAGGGTTATTGTCAAGATAAAATGAGCTAGTAAGTGACTGGTATGCAGCAAGTGCTTAGCCAGTGCCCTCTATTATCATTACTATTCCTTCTCAAAGTTATTTTGAAGTGTGGAATTCTTTGAGTAAAATATTCACTTCACAGTTTGCTTTGTATTAAAGAGAATCTAGTAAATGCAGCATGTTGTCATTTAGTTGCTCAGTTGTGTTTGACTCTTTGGACTCCATGGACTGTAGCCCACAATGCTTCTCTGTCCATGGGATTTTCTAGGCAAGAATACTGAAGTGAGTTGCCATGTCCTTCTCCAAGAGGTCTTCCTGACTGGTGTCTGTTGCATTGACAGGCAGATTCTTTACCCCTGAGCCACCAGGGAAGGGGTAAAGAAAAGACAAAATGAGGAAGTTAGACAATCTAGAGGAAAAAACATTCCTGGGAGAGGGAGCGATATATGTGTTTGGCAAGTGTAGAGGACAGCCAGAAGCCAGTGTGGCTAGAGAGGAGTGAGAAAGGAGGAGAACACAGAAAGAGTTCATCGAGGTAACTGGAAAGCCATTCATAAGGTCTTAGAGGCAATTATAAGAAGTTTGGCCTTTTCTCTGGGTAGCTCCTGTAGGCTCCTGCACAGAGGCATAACTCGATTTGCTTTTTCTTTTCCCCAAATCACTCTGACTGCTGGATGAAATAGGCTCCACGGGAGTCAGGCTGGAAGCAGGGAGATGGTTATGAAGCTATTGCAGTCTTCTGTGAAATACTGCCATAAATCATTTTAAGGTTCTAAGTTCAGAAGAATTACACCACAGAACATTAGACAAATGAACAACGAGAGTGAAAAAGCTATGACTGTTATCTTTGAGAAATCACAAAAATGAGAGCAGTATGACTGGCAATATGCTTCTAACATAAACAACAACAAAAGAAAACAGAAAAACAAACAAACAGAACCTCCTGGATTCTATAAGCCACTCATCGTCAAAATGTGATTCCTGGACCAGCATCATCAGAATCCTCTGTGCTTTTTTTGCCCAATAAAAGCTATCTGGCAAGCTGTGTTTTACTAAAAGCCCTACAGGTGATTCTGATGCATAAACTCTTCTGAAATAGGGCTCCCTTTACAGGGTTTGTCCTAGTAAGTGACTGGTATGCAGCAAGTGCTTAGCCAGTGCCCTCTATTATCATTACTATTCCTTCTCAAAGTTATTTTGAAGTGTGGAATTCTTTGAGTAAAATATTCACTTCACAGTTTGCTTTGTATTAAAGAGAATCTAGTAAATGCAGCATGTTGTCATTTAGTTGCTCAGTTGTGTTTGACTCTTTGGACTCCATGGACTGTAGCCCACAATGCTTCTCTGTCCATGGGATTTTCTAGGCAAGAATACTGAAGTGAGTTGCCATGTCCTTCTCCAAGAGGTCTTCCTGACTGGTGTCTGTTGCATTGACAGGCAGATTCTTTACCCCTGAGCCACCAGGGAAGGGGTAAAGAAAAGACAAAATGAGGAAGTTAGACAATCTAGAGGAAAAAACATTCCTGGGAGAGGGAGCGATATATGTGTTTGGCAAGTGTAGAGGACAGCCAGAAGCCAGTGTGGCTAGAGAGGAGTGAGAAAGGAGGAGAACACAGAAAGAGTTCATCGAGGTAACTGGAAAGCCATTCATAAGGTCTTAGAGGCAATTATAAGAAGTTTGGCCTTTTCTCTGGGTAGCTCCTGTAGGCTCCTGCACAGAGGCATAACTCGATTTGCTTTTTCTTTTCCCCAAATCACTCTGACTGCTGGATGAAATAGGCTCCACGGGAGTCAGGCTGGAAGCAGGGAGATGGTTATGAAGCTATTGCAGTCTTCTGTGAAATACTGCCATAAATCATTTTAAGGTTCTAAGTTCAGAAGAATTACACCACAGAACATTAGACAAATGAACAACGAGAGTGAAAAAGCTATGACTGTTATCTTTGAGAAATCACAAAAATGAGAGCAGTATGACTGGCAATATGCTTCTAACATAAACAACAACAAAAGAAAACAGAAAAACAAACAAACAGAACCTCCTGGATTCTATAAGCCACTCATCGTCAAAATGTGATTCCTGGACCAGCATCATCAGAATCCTCTGTGCAATTATTAGAAATGTAAATTTTGGGGCTCCACCTGTAACTACAGAATCAGCAACTCCAGGGATGAACCTGGCAAGCTGTGTTTTACTAAAAGCCCTACAGGTGATTCTGATGCTAAATTTTGAGGGCCATTGACATAAACTCTTCTGATAAAACTAGATGGCTGAAGGCTCCTTTTCAATTTTAGAATACTGGGCTTCTGAGTTCAAATCTTTTAAATCATGTATTTAGAGAAATTTAAATTTTATTTATGGAGAGGGAAATGGCAACCCACTCCAGTACTCTTGCCTGGGAAATCTCATGGACAGAGGAGTCTAGCAGGCTATAGTTCATGGAGCTGCAAAACAGTTGGACATGACTTGGTGATCAAACAACAACTTTTAAAAATTATATTCCATCTCTTTATACAAAAATAACTGAAGTAGGGTGGTATCTTATTTTTTCAAAATCTATGCACAATAGGCAAGTGACAGATAATGAACATGTAGAAAATGATAAACCTGTTAAAGACTGTGCATTAATGAAGTCACTGTTTTAGAATGTACATTTAACTCTGAGTATCTTGAGCTCAACGTTTTTAGAGTAAAGGTAGAAATGAATTTAATGCAACTCAAAGAAAGAAATCCCAAATTTTAAGTTAACTTGGTCCAAACAGTGATCTAGGAGAATCTCTTAAGTACATAGAGAAGTAGATGTATGGTTTTGCTTCCTAGACAAAATTTCCAGTATCTTATTTTATAATTTCTTGGTGATTTCACCGTTTGAGGTTATTTCCTTGATAAAAGTCTCAAGTCCTAAAACTAAATGAGCAACTTTTTGGATAGGGCTATTAAAGACGCTGAAGAGCCAACCAGAGATCCCATCCAGATGGAAGGCTGCCCCTTCCCAAAGGGGAAACACTGCCAGGGACCTGCTGGCAAAATCCGTGAGCTCCTCAGTGAGTGGTTTTGGTTTTGCTCCAGCCCCTGCACGAAGAGCTAACTGAGTCCCCAGAGTTTTACAGCTGAATGCCTGCCAGAAATGGTTTTGATCTGGAAAATTCTGAGCAGGTACATTATATCAACATAAAGGAAGAGCAAATGGATTGAAAAGAAAGAATGCTGTGTAAATGGCTAAAAACAGCTAAAGGATAAACTGAAGATGCAAAATAATGGCTTAAAACAATGGGACTGGAGTAAAACAAAAAATTAAACACTGAACTAGAAGATATTAAAGGATAAATCAATTGTTAGGATAAAATAACACAAAAGACATATAAACAAACATATTGAGAAAATTCAATTATTGGTATTAATCAATAATATTACAGTAAAAATAGAATTATCAGTTACAAAACATAATATTAAAGTAATTTTGTCAAAAGTTCCTCAGCCAGTGACCCCTACCCTTCTCAAAGTAAAGCTTCTGTCACACCTTAGAACAAACACTTCCTCATTCACAGTATAAAGAATTTCCCTTTAATTTCCAAACAGCTAAAATTCTATTAAGGTAATTTCAAAGGCAGGCTATCCAGTCTGAGGGGATTTGTATGTTCAATATTTATATTAAATAATCTGAAAGTATACTTTCTCAATCATCTTACCTCATCACCATCTTAATGGAATTCACTGAGTTTAACTACTTTTAGACATTAGTAGAAGTCTTATTAGATTAAACCTTGCATGGGTCTTCTGTGAAGTTAAAGACATCTGCTAAGCATATTATGTAGTGTCCTTAGCAAAATTTCTTTCCTCAATTTCTTGGAGGAAGTTTTGTCTTTTTATATATACCTTTCAAGATGTGTGTTTGTTTGTTTCCTAAAATAAAATCATATAAATCACCAAATAAATTTTTTTTAATTTCTTGGTGATTTCACGTTGAGGTTAAAAGTCTCAAGTCCTAAAACTAAATGAGCAACTTTTTGGATAGGGCTATTAAAGACGCTGAAGAGCCAACCAGAGATCCCATCCAGATGGAAGGCTGCCCCTTCCCAAAGGGGAAACACTGCCAGGGACCTGCTGGCAAAATCCGTGAGCTCCTCAGTGAGTGGTTTTGGTTTTGCTCCAGCCCCTGCACGAAGAGCTAACTGAGTCCCCAGAGTTTTACAGCTGAATGCCTGCCAGAAATGGTTTTGATCTGGAAAATTCTGAGCAGGTACATTATATCAACATAAAGGAAGAGCAAATGGATTGAAAAGAAAGAATGCTGTGTAAATGGCTAAAAACAGCTAAAGGATAAACTGAAGATGCAAAATAATGGCTTAAAACAATGGGACTGGAGTAAAACAAAAAATTAAACACTGAACTAGAAGATATTAAAGGATAAATCAATTGTTAGGATAAAATAACACAAAAGACATATAAACAAACATATTGAGAAAATTCAATTATTGGTATTAATCAATAATATTACAGTAAAAATAGAATTATCAGTTACAAAACATAATATTAAAGTAATTTTGTCAAAAGTTCCTCAGCCAGTGACCCCTACCCTTCTCAAAGTAAAGCTTCTGTCACACCTTAGAACAAACACTTCCTCATTCACAGTATAAAGAATTTCCCTTTAATTTCCAAACAGCTAAAATTCTATTAAGGTAATTTCAAAGGCAGGCTATCCAGTCTGAGGGGATTTGTATGTTCAATATTTATATTAAATAATCTGAAAGTATACTTTCTCAATCATCTTACCTCATCACCATCTTAATGGAATTCACTGAGTTTAACTACTTTTAGACATTAGTAGAAGTCTTATTAGATTAAACCTTGCATGGGTCTTCTGTGAAGTTAAAGACATCTGCTAAGCATATTATGTAGTGTCCTTAGCAAAATTTCTTTCCTCAATTTCTTGGAGGAAGTTTTGTCTTTTTATATATACCTTTCAAGATGTGTGTTTGTTTGTTTCCTAAAATAAAATCATATATGTGTGACCCAGTGTGCTTCCACTTCTAACCTACTGGGAACATTGGAACTAAATTCCAGTCCTGGTTGTGTAAAGCAAGCATCTCACAGTCATGTTATCTCTGCTGTTTTCTTCAGGGTAACCTGCTTAAATGGTAATCTATGTGCCATTTCCATCAAATTCATTTAAGGAGCTAGTTTAAAATGCATATCCCTGGCCTTGCCCCACACCAAGTTTTTTAGAATCTCCAGAGACTGAACCCAAAAGTTTACAGATTTAATAAATAGTTCAAGTGATTCTTATGCTCACTGAAGTTCAAAACTGATTTAAGGAATCCTCATTCTCTTGTTAATGCAAGTAGTTCTATTTTATCTTACAATTAATCTTTAAGCCATGGTCCACTTCGAATGATGAGTGAGATAGAGATCTCATTAAGATGAAATACAACTCAAAGTATAGGACCTAAATTTGAGCATGAAACAATATGCTAGATATACTTGAGACTGAAAAAAACCTCTCCCATTTGGAGCCCAGGCCATGATATACTTTCTCTGATCTGTGAATCAGTGGTTTTCACAAGGGGAGAGTGAAGAACAAAAATTCAAGCAAATCAGAACTTTCTGGCATGCTTTTTCAAACTCTACTCTGCTGTTCCTCCTTAACTGCTTAGTTCCTCTTTGATATTCAGTCCACCCAACTTCACCATCCAACCCCCAGCCAGAGAAATAATTTAGAATATCTAAATGTGATATTATAGTTATTTAATGTCATGCTCATTATATGTCAGGATGGAGATCAAGGTATTTAAAATCCAGTTATTTATGTGCTAAGAAGGAGAGAAGTAGAGTTTATTAGCCTGTGACTGTAAAGAAGAAGGATCTAACATTTAAGAACTATAAATTTAACAATTTAATGCTTGAATACAATTTAATGGTTTAAGCTCTGATGATGGGTATTATTAAAGTAATAATAACTGTAATACTATTATTACTATTATTGCTACTTCCATTACTACTAAAACCTCCAGCTTTTATGGAAAACCTACTTTATATCAGCTATTGTACAAGTGACTTTACATGCATGCGTCTGTATATGTGTGAAGGAGATCACTTAATTCTAACAACAGCCCTCTTTCAGTGGGTATTATAATCTGTATTAACAGATGGGAAACTAAAAATTGGATTGGTCAGGTAACATGTTCAATGTCAAACAGCTAGCAAATGGCAGAGCCAGGTTTGTGCTGCTACCAAGTGAAAGGAAGGAGAGACAGAGGCCAGATCATAAAGGCACCTACATTCTTTCCTAAGTGACTATCAGTTACTAAGAAGCACTGACAAATTTTAATAAGGATATGATATATGATTTAGAAAGATCACTTTGGTGACAGATTAGAGAAAATATTGATATCTTAGGAGTCAGTTCTTTGCTATATATTAAATAAAAAGGTGATATTTAATGGCATTTTATTTTGTCACAGTAAATTGTAAAAGGAGATTTATCCGTGAGGATCCAGACCAGTTTGACATATAAGCTTTGTATAAGGGAAATGAAATATTTTTTAAAATACCAATTGCTGATTTAAAAATTATATGTATTGTCCTGTTAAATAATCATTGATTTAACTGGACTTGGCCATTCCTAATGATTATAGCTGGAAGGAATATGACACCAGATTGTTATATATTATGCCTTGTTTTATTGTCTCTGCTTATCTAAAATTTATTCTTAGAAACCACTGAATAAAGTTTATTGGTCTCAAATGGGATTTTTAGGTGGAGAGGAAAAGGAACTAGGATAATAACCCATAACCTCTGTGTGGACCTTAAGCTCCAAGGGGTCTACCTCTTCAATCTTTCTGGGTTTTGAAGAAAAGAAACACAGGGGAAGTAAAGAGGGGAGAACAGGAAAGGAAGGAGGAAGTGAAGAACAGAAAGACACTTTGGAGCTCCAGCCTGGCTTCAAAAGTAATGATGGAATCAAGGCTGCCACTGAAGGAAGGTGAGATCCGTGCTCACCCCAGGATCCTGAAAATGGTTCCTGGGCCCATCATTCCTTGAGTACACAAGGGCATCCTGCTGTAAGCAGGATGTAAGGGTCAAAAAACATGTTTGGGGTTAATCCTGATTTCTTGATCTAGTACTGCGTGCATACATGCTAAGTTGCTTCTGTCATGTCCAACTCTTTGCAACCGTAAGGACTATAGCCCACCAGGCTCCCCTGCCCATGGGATTATCCTGGCAAGAATACTGGGATGGGCTCCCACACCCTCCTCCAAGAGATCATTCTGACTCAGGGATCAAACTCAAGCCTCCTGTGGCTCCTGCATTACAGGTGGATTCTTTTATCACTGAGCTATCGGGAAAGCCTCTGTTCAAGGACTATAAGCAAACAAAGTGCACACAACAACCCAGACCCAGAACCAGAGAACCCAATGCCAAATGCCAAAGATGCGGGATTCCCTTCACCTGTGTTCTCTTTCTACACAGATCATGGAGCAAGAAAGCTAATGTCAAGCCACATACAAGCTCATCGGGGATGAGATACCTGTCAACACTTTATGGCAGAGTGACCTACTGGAAAAAAAAAATGCAGAATCTCTTCTAAGGATAGTGTGAGAACAAGTGAGATAATTCCCAGAAGTGGTCTGGAGCTCTTCCGGAAACAGGTGTTGTGACTGTCTAAGGTACCTAAACTGCTAGTGGGTGTAAATCATGTTTGTGGAAAGTAAACTAAAATCTTTATTAATTAGCTAACAAAGGTAACAATTTCAGAACAAAAAGAAGGCAAAAGAGGGCTTTCCTGCCTCCTTCCTAGTTTCTCTCTCTGAAGAGAAAAACAGTTAGAGACATGGCAGAGATGACCTCAGGGAGTGGAATGAGGACAAAGGCTATGGATGTAAGAAAGAGAAACGAACCCAGCATTTTACCTCTTTTTCTCTCAAGACTCATTCATCTTGTATATTCAGCAAATTATCCAGGAGTGTATTTTGTTGAATTTTATTGTATTTATTTGGTAATTGGTTCGATAGATCATTTGTTTGTATAGGATAAAAGACATGCAAATATGTGGACAGAATTTGATTATAAGCTGTGGCTTCTGGACTGGCCAAGTTTTTGAATCTACTAAGGAGTGTTTATTTGTTTCGTATCAGCTGTAACAACTAACAGTTTAAATCCTGCTGTAAGCAGGATGTAAGGGTCAAAAAACATGTTTGGGGTTAATCCTGATTTCTTGATCTAGTACTGCGTGCATACATGCTAAGTTGCTTCTGTCATGTCCAACTCTTTGCAACCGTAAGGACTATAGCCCACCAGGCTCCCCTGCCCATGGGATTATCCTGGCAAGAATACTGGGATGGGCTCCCACACCCTCCTCCAAGAGATCATTCTGACTCAGGGATCAAACTCAAGCCTCCTGTGGCTCCTGCATTACAGGTGGATTCTTTTATCACTGAGCTATCGGGAAAGCCTCTGTTCAAGGACTATAAGCAAACAAAGTGCACACAACAACCCAGACCCAGAACCAGAGAACCCAATGCCAAATGCCAAAGATGCGGGATTCCCTTCACCTGTGTTCTCTTTCTACACAGATCATGGAGCAAGAAAGCTAATGTCAAGCCACATACAAGCTCATCGGGGATGAGATACCTGTCAACACTTTATGGCAGAGTGACCTACTGGAAAAAAAAAATGCAGAATCTCTTCTAAGGATAGTGTGAGAACAAGTGAGATAATTCCCAGAAGTGGTCTGGAGCTCTTCCGGAAACAGGTGTTGTGACTGTCTAAGGTACCTAAACTGCTAGTGGGTGTAAATCATGTTTGTGGAAAGTAAACTAAAATCTTTATTAATTAGCTAACAAAGGTAACAATTTCAGAACAAAAAGAAGGCAAAAGAGGGCTTTCCTGCCTCCTTCCTAGTTTCTCTCTCTGAAGAGAAAAACAGTTAGAGACATGGCAGAGATGACCTCAGGGAGTGGAATGAGGACAAAGGCTATGGATGTAAGAAAGAGAAACGAACCCAGCATTTTACCTCTTTTTCTCTCAAGACTCATTCATCTTGTATATTCAGCAAATTATCCAGGAGTGTATTTTGTTGAATTTTATTGTATTTATTTGGTAATTGGTTCGATAGATCATTTGTTTGTATAGGATAAAAGACATGCAAATATGTGGACAGAATTTGATTATAAGCTGTGGCTTCTGGACTGGCCAAGTTTTTGAATCTACTAAGGAGTGTTTATTTGTTTCGTGTATCAGCTGTAACCAACTAAAACAGCTGTCTAAACTTATCTAAGTCAAGAAGGATGTTTATTGAACATAACAAGCAGTGCAGAGGTTTTTTGGATCCAAGAGCTGAGTGATCCATTGAGTGCCCAAGGGTAGATCTGTCTCTGTGATCTGCCACCCTCAGTGTGTCAGTTTTGCCCTCACAATGGCATCCCTTCTGGTTGCAAGTGATGGCAGTAGTGCCATGTACCATACCCTGATGCAATAGTGTCCAGGGGATAGGAAGTTCTCTCTCCCCTTCAGTCTTCTTTTATTTTTATTTTTTACATGTATGTTCCCAGATCATTCATATGCATATCCCTGGACCCTCCCCCCAGTCTTCTTTTGAGTGAAGAAACCTTTTACAGATGCCAACTTGGCAGACTTCCCCTCACCTTTTATTGCCCAGAAATGGATCAAATGCCTAATTCTTAAGCAATGATTGGCAAGGGGTCTGAAAGAGGTATTGAAGTGGAATGGTCATTGGTTGGGAAGATGAGCACAAAATTTACTTCAGTTTGCAAATACATAGTGGAAAAGCTCAGGAGCTGATAAAACTAGTGATGCTGATTTGTCCATTTCAGAGTTGGCTTAATTGTCATTATTAGTTAGCACTTGTCTCTCTGAGCTCATATCTGTCTGATAAAGTCACAGGCACCATCATCTCCTAAAAGATAATTACTACTATTTCCAAGATGAAACTTGTTCTGAAAACAGAGATGAACTTATGCTTTCATACTCAGCTATTTTTTGAGAGGCATGACATCAAGTCCAGGTAGGGAAAGACAAAAATAGTTCTCTTATTAAACAGTCAGTAATATTTGTGCATGGATAATCTTGTGTGTTTAGCTAACAGGAAAGGAACAATCATAGAGAAAGTCTAGATTTCATTATTTGGCCATGGCAATATACATTCTACAGAGTTACTTTCTCAATAGGTTTGTCCAAACCGATAGTAATATTGAACTCCTTGACATCACACTAAGAACTTTTTGATTATAAGCTGTGGCTTCTGGACTGGCCAAGTTTTTGAATCTACTAAGGAGTGTTTATTTGTTTCGTGTATCAGCTGTAACCAACTAAAACAGCTGTCTAAACTTATCTAAGTCAAGAAGGATGTTTATTGAACATAACAAGCAGTGCAGAGGTTTTTTGGATCCAAGAGCTGAGTGATCCATTGAGTGCCCAAGGGTAGATCTGTCTCTGTGATCTGCCACCCTCAGTGTGTCAGTTTTGCCCTCACAATGGCATCCCTTCTGGTTGCAAGTGATGGCAGTAGTGCCATGTACCATACCCTGATGCAATAGTGTCCAGGGGATAGGAAGTTCTCTCTCCCCTTCAGTCTTCTTTTATTTTTATTTTTTACATGTATGTTCCCAGATCATTCATATGCATATCCCTGGACCCTCCCCCCAGTCTTCTTTTGAGTGAAGAAACCTTTTACAGATGCCAACTTGGCAGACTTCCCCTCACCTTTTATTGCCCAGAAATGGATCAAATGCCTAATTCTTAAGCAATGATTGGCAAGGGGTCTGAAAGAGGTATTGAAGTGGAATGGTCATTGGTTGGGAAGATGAGCACAAAATTTACTTCAGTTTGCAAATACATAGTGGAAAAGCTCAGGAGCTGATAAAACTAGTGATGCTGATTTGTCCATTTCAGAGTTGGCTTAATTGTCATTATTAGTTAGCACTTGTCTCTCTGAGCTCATATCTGTCTGATAAAGTCACAGGCACCATCATCTCCTAAAAGATAATTACTACTATTTCCAAGATGAAACTTGTTCTGAAAACAGAGATGAACTTATGCTTTCATACTCAGCTATTTTTTGAGAGGCATGACATCAAGTCCAGGTAGGGAAAGACAAAAATAGTTCTCTTATTAAACAGTCAGTAATATTTGTGCATGGATAATCTTGTGTGTTTAGCTAACAGGAAAGGAACAATCATAGAGAAAGTCTAGATTTCATTATTTGGCCATGGCAATATACATTCTACAGAGTTACTTTCTCAATAGGTTTGTCCAAACCGATAGTAATATTGAACTCCTTGACATCACACTAAGAACAAGACATACATTACATAGAAAAAGCAGCTAGCTTAGACTTTTAATTTACCTTTAATTTAATCCCAAAATGTTTTAACATACATATAAGCAGCTATCTATTAGATGTAGGTTTTATGTTTATTCCTATTTGTTTGTATTTTACTCTAAAGCAAAGGTGAGGACTATATTGCTGTACTTCTTAGGTGGTACCACCCCATTCCTAACTTGGGGATTTATGCATAATAACCTTCCAATAAGGTAGATGACTCATCCTTATTCCATTTTGAAGACAGGAACTAAAATTCTCATTTTGCAATCTTGGGGCCCAGGCTTTTTCCTAAACTATCTGTTTTCAAATCTTGAGTCCTTATCACTTTTGTTAACTTGGACAAGTTTTCCACCCTACCTACATGCACTAGGTTTTTCTGATCTGTAAAATGGGAAAAATAGTAATAGTACTACCTCATAGTATTGAAATGACAAATAAGTGTGCATAAATTATATGACAGAGTAACTGAGATATAGTGGTCATTCGACAGAGTTTCATCTATAATTATCATTATTATTTAATCCTCAAAGCCACCTGATTGGGTAGGCACATCAACAAAGCAACATTTCAAAACTTTTAAAACATGGGAAATAGTATTTTCATCAGCCTTGGCAAATGTCCACAGGTTATTATAATAATGTGTTGAATGCTATGTGTGTGCTCTTGATAAAATATGCTCTTGGTCACACGTGCTACCTGAGGATATATAGCAAATGTTAGACAATCATTAGCCCTAAATGAAAATTCCTCCAGAAAAATTAATAACTTTATTTAGTAGGACAACAGTCAATTGGTCCATTTTGTCTTTTAGATTATGCTCTTCCTATAATAATCTCTTTGTTGATACCAAGAAAACACAGACAGCATCCAGCCCTCAGTAATGAAACCAGTCTTTCCCTGACAACTCCCTCTCTTGTTGTCAAGAAGATGAAAATACATTTAGATTTTTTCCCTGATCTCTCGAGTCCTTATCCTTAGAGCAACTCCCTCTCTTTTTTCTGATCAAGAAGATGAAACCGATAGTAATATTGAACTCCTTGACTTAAGAACAAGACATACATTACATAGAAAAGCAGCTAGCTTAGACTTTTAATTTACCTTTAATTTAATCCCAAAATGTTTTAACATACATATAAGCAGCTATCTATTAGATGTAGGTTTTATGTTTATTCCTATTTGTTTGTATTTTACTCTAAAGCAAAGGTGAGGACTATATTGCTGTACTTCTTAGGTGGTACCACCCCATTCCTAACTTGGGGATTTATGCATAATAACCTTCCAATAAGGTAGATGACTCATCCTTATTCCATTTTGAAGACAGGAACTAAAATTCTCATTTTGCAATCTTGGGGCCCAGGCTTTTTCCTAAACTATCTGTTTTCAAATCTTGAGTCCTTATCACTTTTGTTAACTTGGACAAGTTTTCCACCCTACCTACATGCACTAGGTTTTTCTGATCTGTAAAATGGGAAAAATAGTAATAGTACTACCTCATAGTATTGAAATGACAAATAAGTGTGCATAAATTATATGACAGAGTAACTGAGATATAGTGGTCATTCGACAGAGTTTCATCTATAATTATCATTATTATTTAATCCTCAAAGCCACCTGATTGGGTAGGCACATCAACAAAGCAACATTTCAAAACTTTTAAAACATGGGAAATAGTATTTTCATCAGCCTTGGCAAATGTCCACAGGTTATTATAATAATGTGTTGAATGCTATGTGTGTGCTCTTGATAAAATATGCTCTTGGTCACACGTGCTACCTGAGGATATATAGCAAATGTTAGACAATCATTAGCCCTAAATGAAAATTCCTCCAGAAAAATTAATAACTTTATTTAGTAGGACAACAGTCAATTGGTCCATTTTGTCTTTTAGATTATGCTCTTCCTATAATAATCTCTTTGTTGATACCAAGAAAACACAGACAGCATCCAGCCCTCAGTAATGAAACCAGTCTTTCCCTGACAACTCCCTCTCTTGTTGTCAAGAAGATGAAAATACATTTAGATTTTTTCCCCTGATCTCTCGAGTTGTATGACACAGAGCAACTTTCCATCCTTTAAGATGGCAAATTTATAGCCTCTGACATAATTCAGTTTCCATGGGAATAGACCAAAACTAATTGATTTTGTCTGTAACATAATTATAAAAATCCCTACAGAGAGAGAGACTATTGATACTAACAGGCTATAGACCAATACAATTTACCAAACTGTTTTCTGTTCTGGAAAATTAGGCAAGATGAGAATTCACAGGTTAAATGACTAATGGAAGAAATACTTTGTTTTTGCCGAGGTAGTGCTATGGCATATCCCAAATGTTTACTGTTCTATTTTTCTCGGATTCGGATTCATTGCGACTTATTAATTTTGTATTCATTTAATTATTGGTTTCATATATTTTCAGCAGTTTATGTTAGTATCACAGCATACAGATATGTGAACCTGGAAAACTGAACTGTATTTTCCTGTACTTATATACAGTTTAGATCTTTAATATCAAATCACACAATGGTAAGATTCAAGATTTTTAAAATGTTAACAGTAATAGGAAAAATCAGTCAAGAACATGTGGAAAATGTTTTGTCTAAGAGCAACAGTCTGTTTGTTAATGAACACTTCAGTGAAGATTACTTTGCTTCTCTGTGCCTGTTCCTCATTCATATTAAAGGCAGGGAGTTGGACTAATTGTCAAATCCAACACATACCTTTTAATTAGCATCTTGAAAATTCCTCTTTTGGCATCTATATAACTGTTCTAATTTCATTGTCTAATATTCTCTGTATTCTCTCTCCTTAAAATTTGGTAATCACAAGAGTCCTGCTTCTTCATCTTTCCAATTGTTTCCTAAACAATCTTCAGTTATAACTGGTGCCTCCTTCATCAACATTTTCCTAGCCCAGACAGCTTTCTTGAGTCTCAGATCCATATACACCTAACTGTCTCACAGGTATCTTAAACTAAATAAAACTCAAATGGAATTTATTCCTACAAACCGCTACGCCTCGGTTGGGTTGACCTTGTGGCTTAAACCAGAAATCTGGAAATGAACTTAACTTCATAAGTCTTCTTCACCCTTTGTATCAAATCATCATAAAATTTCATTGGTTTTCTCTTCCTAACTGTGCTTTGAATAAAATCTTCCAGCCATGGTTTGTTTTCTAACTTATCAAAGACCTACTATCTTCCAGGCACCTGCTCACATTTCACTGCATTTTCTCATTTAAAGGTAAACATTAATACTGTGAAGTACATGCTATCATTATCTTCATGATGTGGATAGGGAACCTGAAAAGTATAAAAGATAAAAAAGTTTTTATTGTTGTTACCCTGCTAGAACATAGCACAACCAGGGTTGGAATGCAGTCCTGCCAACCAAGTCCACACCCTGAAGTAGTAAGGCTACAATCAAATACTCTTGCCCCCTGCTTTAGACCACTGGATGTCCTTTTAGGAAGCTGTTCTCAAAGATGGTTTGCAGACACGGGGTGTTCCTGAGTTTCTTAATAATACCAAGGTGATGCTTTTCACAATTTTGTATTCATTTAATTATTGGTTTCATATATTTTCAGCAGTTTATGTTAGTATCACAGCATACAGATATGTGAACCTGGAAAACTGAACTGTATTTTCCTGTACTTATATACAGTTTAGATCTTTAATATCAAATCACACAATGGTAAGATTCAAGATTTTTAAAATGTTAACAGTAATAGGAAAAATCAGTCAAGAACATGTGGAAAATGTTTTGTCTAAGAGCAACAGTCTGTTTGTTAATGAACACTTCAGTGAAGATTACTTTGCTTCTCTGTGCCTGTTCCTCATTCATATTAAAGGCAGGGAGTTGGACTAATTGTCAAATCCAACACATACCTTTTAATTAGCATCTTGAAAATTCCTCTTTTGGCATCTATATAACTGTTCTAATTTCATTGTCTAATATTCTCTGTATTCTCTCTCCTTAAAATTTGGTAATCACAAGAGTCCTGCTTCTTCATCTTTCCAATTGTTTCCTAAACAATCTTCAGTTATAACTGGTGCCTCCTTCATCAACATTTTCCTAGCCCAGACAGCTTTCTTGAGTCTCAGATCCATATACACCTAACTGTCTCACAGGTATCTTAAACTAAATAAAACTCAAATGGAATTTATTCCTACAAACCGCTACGCCTCGGTTGGGTTGACCTTGTGGCTTAAACCAGAAATCTGGAAATGAACTTAACTTCATAAGTCTTCTTCACCCTTTGTATCAAATCATCATAAAATTTCATTGGTTTTCTCTTCCTAACTGTGCTTTGAATAAAATCTTCCAGCCATGGTTTGTTTTCTAACTTATCAAAGACCTACTATCTTCCAGGCACCTGCTCACATTTCACTGCATTTTCTCATTTAAAGGTAAACATTAATACTGTGAAGTACATGCTATCATTATCTTCATGATGTGGATAGGGAACCTGAAAAGTATAAAAGATAAAAAAGTTTTTATTGTTGTTACCCTGCTAGAACATAGCACAACCAGGGTTGGAATGCAGTCCTGCCAACCAAGTCCACACCCTGAAGTAGTAAGGCTACAATCAAATACTCTTGCCCCCTGCTTTAGACCACTGGTGTCCATCTGCTTCCTTTTAGGGAAGCTGTTCTCAAAGATGGTTTGCAGACACGGGGGTGTTCCTGAGTTTCTTAATAATACCAAGGTGTCATTTGCCTTTTTTCACTGTTCTGACATTTGCACGGATAGTGCTAAAATCGTAAGTAAAGCTGTTAATGCCTGAATGGGAATCAAGCCAGTGGCACCAAACTGTAGGAGGAGTTTGTTTTCTTCACCGCCATTTTTGGTAAAAAAAAAAAAAAGAAAAAGAAAAGCCAGTTCACATAAGAATATCTTTGATGAGGCAGTAAATATTATTAATTTTATCAAACCTTGACTCTAAAGAACACATATGTTTTTAATATTCTGTATGATTGTAGGGAAAGAATACAGAAGGCATTTCTGCTGTATGCTGAGCACCACAACTGTCTCAAGGAAAAGAGCTGTATGGTTGTCTCAGTCAGGAGCTGAATATCCACTACTTTTTCATGGAACACCATTTTCACTTGAAAGAAAGAACTGACAAACTATGGTTATTCAGACACAGGTATTTGGCAGATATTTTCTCAAAAAGTGAACAAAAGGAAAAAACTGTCATTTCAGGAAAAGCAAATGATGGCATTTGTTGTCAATGTTAAAACTAGAGCTTTCAAGTGGAAATTGGAATTTTGGAAAATTTTGCTCAACATTGGGAGCTTGACAGTCTCCCAGTACGTCATGATTATCTCAAGAGATCCATGGTGATAGTAAAAAACATTATATAATAAAATTTGTCAAAAGTTAGAAAGTCCGCATAGTTATATGTCATTTATTCATGGTGGTACAAAATTCATCCAAAGGGCAAGATCAATCAAAAGTTCACTGGTATGGCTTCAGATTCTACATTGAGATTAATTTAAGAAACTACCATTTATAGAGTTCTGATATTTATCAAAGAATAATGTTTACAATTGCCTGAGAAAGAAATTAAAACACCCTCTACTCTCCAACTTCATACACATGAGAGGATTTTCTTCTTGTACCTCAACTGAAACAACATATCTCAACAGAGTGAACTTTTAGGCAGATATGAGAATCTAGCTGTCTTCCATTATGCCAGACAGTAAAGAGATTTGCCCAAATTTCAAAATGAGTTCATTCTTCTCAATCAATTCTTTTCATTTGGGATAATAAGTTATTTTCCTTAGAAATCAGTTTTATGAGTAAATATTCAAGAGCTTATTATTAAGTTAATTGACATGGTTTTAATTTTTCTGCTTGAGTTTTTTTTTTTTTTTTTAAAGATTTATTTATTTATTTATTTATTTATTTTGGGCGGGGGTCGGGTTGGGGAGGGGGGGGGGCGGGCGGGCCACTTCTATTGGTCTTTCATTTCTCTATTTTCATCTGTCTTTGTTCCTTGGCTCCTGTGGGCCTCCCATCACGGTGGCGTCTGTTGCTGCAGAGCGCCGGCTCTGGGCACACGTGCGCCAGAGCTCTGGCTCGGTAATTGGACACATTGGTCCAGCCGCTCCGCGGCACGTGGGATCTTCCCAGGCCAGGGATCGAACCGGTGCCCCTTGCACTGCAAGGCGGTGTCCTTACCAACTGGACCACCAGGGGAAGCCCTGCTTGAGTTTTTTAAAATGTTCAATATAGATAGGTAAAACTCCCCTTAAGCAAAGGTCCTTGCTTGATCTATATCCTGCCTAAATTCCATTTCTTTCTCTTTTCACTCCCTTTTGGTCAGGTTGGCTTCTACCCATAATGAACTTCTTATAATTCTTTCCAAACAGTCCGTTCTCTGTGATTTCTGGGTCCATGAACATGCTGCCCGCCATCAATTATTTTGCCCCTTGACAGTCTCCCAGTACGTCATGATTATCTCAAGAGATCCATGGTGATAGTAAAAACATTATATAATAAAATTTGTCAAAAGTTAGAAAGTCCATAGTTATATGTCATTTATTCATGGTGGTACAAAATTCATCCAAAGGGCAAGATCAATCAAAAGTTCACTGGTATGGCTTCAGATTCTACATTGAGATTAATTTAAGAAACTACCATTTATAGAGTTCTGATATTTATCAAAGAATAATGTTTACAATTGCCTGAGAAAGAAATTAAAACACCCTCTACTCTCCAACTTCATACACATGAGAGGATTTTCTTCTTGTACCTCAACTGAAACAACATATCTCAACAGAGTGAACTTTTAGGCAGATATGAGAATCTAGCTGTCTTCCATTATGCCAGACAGTAAAGAGATTTGCCCAAATTTCAAAATGAGTTCATTCTTCTCAATCAATTCTTTTCATTTGGGATAATAAGTTATTTTCCTTAGAAATCAGTTTTATGAGTAAATATTCAAGAGCTTATTATTAAGTTAATTGACATGGTTTTAATTTTTCTGCTTGAGTTTTTTTTTTTTTTTTTAAAGATTTATTTATTTATTTATTTATTTATTTTGGGCGGGGGTCGGGTTGGGGAGGGAGGGGAGCGGGCGGGCCACTTCTATTGGTCTTTCATTTCTCTATTTTCATCTGTCTTTGTTCCTTGGCTCCTGTGGGCCTCCCATCACGGTGGCGTCTGTTGCTGCAGAGCGCCGGCTCTGGGCACACGTGCGCCAGAGCTCTGGCTCGGTAATTGGACACATTGGTCCAGCCGCTCCGCGGCACGTGGGATCTTCCCAGGCCAGGGATCGAACCGGTGCCCCTTGCACTGCAAGGCGGTGTCCTTACCAACTGGACCACCAGGGGAAGCCCTGCTTGAGTTTTTAATATGTTCAATATAGATAGGTAAAACTCCCCTTAAGCAAAGGTCCTTGCTTGATCTATATCCTGCCTAAATTCCATTTCTTTCTCTTTTCACTCCCTTTTGGTCAGGTTGGCTTCTACCCATAATGAACTTCTTATAATTCTTTCCAAACAGTCCGTGCTCTCTGTGATTTCTGGGTCCATGAACATGCTGCCCCGCCATCTACCGAATAGGTCTCTACTAATATGGCTTCTTACCAACTCTCCCCCATTGACCACCACCACAACTAGTTGGTCAAATTCCAACCAGTCTACAAAAGTTACCCTAATATCACTTCCTCAGGAAAACTTGCCTGAACCATACCCTACCCCCCTGGGCAGAATAAATTTGTTCCCTTTAATGGAGCTCAGACAATAAGCCATTATATAAAACTATGAATATTAGTATAAAAATCTGTCTTTCCCAGTGGACCATCAGTTCCTTAAGGGCAGAAACTATGGGCACCTAGTCTAAATACAGTGTTGATACACACTGGTCCCTCAATGAATATTTCCTAAATAAATGATCCTAGGATTTTTCCAGGTTTGAAATTCTGTCATCCATCCCTATAATAGGATATTTTGAACCACAGTCTTTCTTGATTAACAGAAGGATGCATTTGTTTTGTTGACACCCATTAACAAACACAGACACTTGAGTTTTTAATCAAAGAGATCATCTCTTCAGATCTTTTCTCCTTTTCGTTCTTACAGGGACAGTTCTGGAGAAACTTTGGTGTGTTAAATTTGATGTGTTTTAATAAATTATAATGCACATATATTCATTAATAATGTATATTCCACACTAAGACATCAGTAGGAATTAATTTTTTAAAGTCTTCCCTAATAGGAATATAAGATTATGTAAGGTCTCAGTATAAGAAGCTCACAAAGAACAAGAGAGCAAAGAAAAAAAATTAAAACAGAACTTCCCTAATTTAAAAAAGAATATAAGATTATGTAAGGACGTGGGGGGATCCTTCCCAGGGGCCCCAGGGATCGAACCGGTGCCCCTTGCACTGCAAGGCGGTGTCCTTACCAACTGGACCACCAGGGGAAGCCCTGCTTGAGTTTTTAATATGTTCAATATAGATAGGTAAAACTCCCCTTAAGCAAAGGTCCTTGCTTGATCTATATCCTGCCTAAATTCCATTTCTTTCTCTTTTCACTCCCTTTTGGTCAGGTTGGCTTCTACCCATAATGAACTTCTTATAATTCTTTCCAAACAGTCCGTGCTCTCTGTGATTTCTGGGTCCATGAACATGCTGCCCCGCCATCTACCGAATAGGTCTCTACTAATATGGCTTCTTACCAACTCTCCCCCATTGACCACCACCACAACTAGTTGGTCAAATTCCAACCAGTCTACAAAAGTTACCCTAATATCACTTCCTCAGGAAAACTTGCCTGAACCATACCCTACCCCCCTGGGCAGAATAAATTTGTTCCCTTTAATGGAGCTCAGACAATAAGCCATTATATAAAACTATGAATATTAGTATAAAAATCTGTCTTTCCCAGTGGACCATCAGTTCCTTAAGGGCAGAAACTATGGGCACCTAGTCTAAATACAGTGTTGATACACACTGGTCCCTCAATGAATATTTCCTAAATAAATGATCCTAGGATTTTTTCCAGGTTTGAAATTCTGTCATCCATCCCTATAATAGGATATTTTGAACCACAGTCTTTCTTGATTAACAGAAGGATGCATTTGTTTTGTTGACACCCATTAACAAACACAGACACTTGAGTTTTTAATCAAAGAGATCATCTCTTCAGATCTTTTCTCCTTTTCGTTCTTACAGGGACAGTTCTGGAGAAACTTTGGTGTGTTAAATTTGATGTGTTTTAATAAATTATAATGCACATATATTCATTAATAATGTATATTCCACACTAAGACATCAGTAGGAATTAATTTTTTAAAGTCTTCCCTAATAGGAATATAAGATTATGTAAGGTCTCAGTATAAGAAGCTCACAAAGAACAAGAGAGCAAAGAAAAAAAATTAAAACAGAACTTCCAAAGAGCTATGAAAGGTTTCTAAAGAGCAACACTGTAGATGAAGTGCCAAGAGACTCTGTTCACCGCAATCTTTAATGTCTCAACCTTTCCAAATACTGAGTTCCCCTTGCAGACAAAAATCTGAGAGTCTAGAACTAGACTGCCTTCTCAGGATTTAGAGACAGTAGCTTGGTAATTTCAAAGAGACTTCTTTACTTCCTGTTAATCAGACCTGAGTTTTTTATTCTAGCCCTTGAAAAGTGAAAAAGAAGGTAAAGAATTATTTTTTGTAAATGAATTTTCATAATTTTGTGATGGTACCTTGTTCCATGTCAGCTCAGAGAAAGTGCAGTCATCTATAAAAATTACTGAAAGATTTCTATGTTAGATATGTTTAAAATAATTTCATTTTAACACTTAAGAACCAAGAGACTCCAATTAAATGAGTATAATTAGTTACTTATGGCAAAGCATTGCCACATATATGATAAGGTATTTTGATGACACTGAGGTTGATGGAAGTTAAATGACAAAATATTAGTCATAGACTCAATACCAATCTAGATCTCTGCTACCAGCTGCTGCATGGTTTTCATTCCATTGTCAATTCAAAAACCAAAATCAATACAAGTGACTGCTCAAATACAAAATTAACCTTTCTCCTCCCTTAAGAGAGCAACCAAGTTCCATAGAAACTTTTTCAGGTCATTTTTCTCATGCTGTGTCATTTTCATTTAGCATTTGGGAAGAACTTTATCCATTCAATTCATGACAGGTGATGAAAGACAGATGGACTACATATCCCTGTGTATTTAAGGCTTGCAGTTAAGGGCAAACTCTTTTCACAATGAAAAGTATGAAAGTTGTGATTACGCCACAGCAGCCGAGAGTTGAAATGACTGCACTGCCATTGAATTTAACATAAAATGGCTGAAACCATTAATTCTGCTCTGTGCTGTCTACCATGAATTTAGAAGACACAAAGTAGATAGCCGATTGATTTTTAAGTAAAACAGAATAACTGTTCCCAAACCTTCTGGATTCATATACCACTTGATGGAGCATAAAAAAAGAGCCTTGTCCCACCACAAATCAGAGGTTCTTTTTTCATAACTAGTAAGGAAAATGGCACAATTTTTTGACAAGCTTGATAATCTATAACTTATCTTGAATATACCTTCATAATTATAGGAAATATAATAATGGTGTCATACTATGAATATGAATTCAATGGAAAAACACAGGTATTAAGATTTTTTGTCACTGTAACAGATCATGGAGCCAGTAATTCAGATATACACTCAAAAATAATATACTATTCTGCATCATTTTTCTTGTTACTATAAGAGTTAGAATTTCTCCTTCTCTGGATGTGCACTATCGCCATGCAATGAACTGCCAAGAATAAGAAGGCTTTTTAGGGATAAACTACTATTGAGACTAGAGTAAGTGTGGGGGCAGAGGCAGGTGGGTGGTCTGGGGACAGGGAAAATGTCACAGATAACTTCAATGAGTATTTTGATGCCATGGTTGTACATTGGTCTACAAGATGACTGTTGTACTCATCGTATTTTGTTGTTATTGTTTCTATTTTCTATCTGGATTTTTAAAATGAGATTCTTGGCATGGTGCAAAATAACTGTTAAGTCATGTTTCAAAATTTATGTAGCTGATTTCCTGTGTTTCTGACTGTTCTGTCACATATCCAGCAGAGAGAACTTTTCCCTTCCCTGGGAAATTGAGCAGGTCAACTCCACATGTCTGCCTTGTCTCCATTCCCCTTCCAGTCGGGGGTCAGGTGTGTGTGAACGTGGCTCTGTACTCTGTACTTCCCAGTCTATTTCTGCAGTTCCACAGTCAGCTATAGTTCAGAAAGTTAGGACCTTATTTAAAGAAGAGAGGCTTGCAGTTAAGGGCATACTCTTTTCACAATGAAAAGTATGAAAGTTGTGATTACGCCACAGCAGCCGAGAGTTGAAATGACTGCACTGCCATTGAATTTAACATAAAATGGCTGAAACCATTAATTCTGCTCTGTGCTGTCTACCATGAATTTAGAAGACACAAAGTAGATAGCCGATTGATTTTTAAGTAAAACAGAATAACTGTTCCCAAACCTTCTGGATTCATATACCACTTGATGGAGCATAAAAAAAGAGCCTTGTCCCACCACAAATCAGAGGTTCTTTTTTCATAACTAGTAAGGAAAATGGCACAATTTTTTGACAAGCTTGATAATCTATAACTTATCTTGAATATACCTTCATAATTATAGGAAATATAATAATGGTGTCATACTATGAATATGAATTCAATGGAAAAACACAGGTATTAAGATTTTTTGTCACTGTAACAGATCATGGAGCCAGTAATTCAGATATACACTCAAAAATAATATACTATTCTGCATCATTTTTCTTGTTACTATAAGAGTTAGAATTTCTCCTTCTCTGGATGTGCACTATCGCCATGCAATGAACTGCCAAGAATAAGAAGGCTTTTTAGGGATAAACTACTATTGAGACTAGAGTAAGTGTGGGGGCAGAGGCAGGTGGGTGGTCTGGGGACAGGGAAAATGTCACAGATAACTTCAATGAGTATTTTGATGCCATGGTTGTACATTGGTCTACAAGATGACTGTTGTACTCATCGTATTTTGTTGTTATTGTTTCTATTTTCTATCTGGATTTTTAAAATGAGATTCTTGGCATGGTGCAAAATAACTGTTAAGTCATGTTTCAAAATTTATGTAGCTGATTTCCTGTGTTTCTGACTGTTCTGTCACATATCCAGCAGAGAGAACTTTTCCCTTCCCTGGGAAATTGAGCAGGTCAACTCCACATGTCTGCCTTGTCTCCATTCCCCTTCCAGTCGGGGGTCAGGTGTGTGTGAACGTGGCTCTGTACTCTGTACTTCCCAGTCTATTTCTGCAGTTCCACAGTCAGCTATAGTTCAGAAAGTTAGGACCTTATTTAAAGAAGAGAGGCTTGAATTGCAAGGATGCTTGAAGCCACAACAGAGGAAATGGCTGGAGGAAATAAGGATAATTAGTTTATGACCGCTGACACTAGTACAGTGCTTGCTAATTCTGGAAACTAATCTAAATGTCTAATGTAAATTAATTTCTTACTAACCTGGGAGGTCAATTCTCATATTAACCCCATTTTATAGATGAAGACTGAAGTGCTAAGGGGTTACACTTTCAAAGTCATGCAGCTCAAGAGTGGCAGAGGCAGGCTCTAGAGCAGGAATCCAGCTCCACAGTCCATACCTTTACTACCCTACACCAAATGAAGGGTTCAGGAAGAAGATGAACACTGTCTCAAAATACTTAAGGAGAAACAGACAGGAAAATGAAGTAAATACATTCTGCATTGCTTCAGAAGATACCTCAGGAGGATGTAAAGTGAAAAATTGTCTCTGTCAATGCTAATAGTCAGACCCTGCCTAGAGAACCAGTGGTCTATGATACTGGGTTGCTGGTAACGAGGACAGTGGTTGGGTTATACAAAACTTCTTCTCCTACCCTGAGATTTATGAGTCGGCAATGTACCACTGTATTGTTGCCAGGATATTTTTCTTTGAAGAGTTGGTAAGATGTGATCAAAGGAGAAGAGAAAACATGGATCTCTGAGTACTTTTATTAACAAACATTCTTGGAATTACTCTTTACCAAGCGTATTCTATACTTTGGTGCAAAGATATCAGAACAGACTTTTGATAGACTTAGTAAATTAGCTTAGTGAAAATTAGATTGGTTGTTTCTAAGTTACAATATGTAGTGCAGCATGAAAAGCACTACTTAGTGCTTATACTAAAAAAAAAAAAAATACTACAAGAAATATTAAATGGCATCTTGGTTGATTTTCTTAATCTCTCCCATTCACTTGCTTCCCTAACCCTCAAGCATTTCTTTTTAATTGTAGGCTATTCTTATGCAAGAAGCTAAACGCAATTAAATGTGCAGGATGAAAAGATGGCACAGGCACTGCTGGTACCCCCAGGACCTGAAAGCTTCCGCCTTTTTACTAGAGAATCTCTTGCTGCTATCGAAAAACGTGCTGCAGAAGAGAAAGCCAAGAAACCCAAGAGAGAACAAGACAACGATGACGAGAATGAGCCAAAGCCAAACAGTGACTTGGAAGCTGGAAAGAACCTTCCATTTATTTATGGAGACATCCCTCCAGGGATGGTGTCAGAGCCACTGGAGGACCTGGACCCCTACTATGTCAGTAAGAAAGTGAGTGCTGATTTTATCCTGCCCATAAGTCTTAACTCTTAACTTGAATATACTTTGCTGGGGCTCATGTATATACTGCACCATAAGTTTTCTACTGTTTAAGATTTTATAATACTTTTCATGTCCACTTATTTTTAAACACAATATGAAAAAAGCAGAAACATAAGAAATGAACTCAAGACCTGGCGAAGGTGAAGAGGTATAAAGACATGAACAATTTCTACAGTCTCACAGTTATTGATATTGTCAAAATTAAAATTGATGTCAACAAAGCAAAATATCTGTTATTGGTGACATATTTAAACACATAGTAGACAATGGAATAACAGCTCTGTGAAAGAAGAGTTACAGCATTGGTATACTTAATTTTTATTTCTTTTGTGGCTTGAGGTTTCTTCACCATACTTAATATACTTAAATTTACTTAATATTCTCCCATGGAAAGAGAGAAACATATTCACCCAAAGATACATTTTGGGAGGTCCAATAACCTGGAATATGATTGGGAATTTCTTTTAACCTAGATTGTGAAGGCTAAATTCTGGAACACCTGTGTATTGTTAAAACTTCACTCTGAGAAAAAAATGTCAGGAACAGAGACAAAAAAACCCTCTAGTTTTTTCCATCTATATATGATTTGAATCAATAATTATGACCTTGCCTTCCTAATACTAAAATGATTACATAATTCTGTCAAAATTAGCTAGTTTTTGATATTAAATGTGCAGTATTTTATAGCAAATATAAAAAATGGATGATGGATTTTGTACTTTCTAATTATTTGGCATCTTACAACCATGATTTATATTTCACATTCACACACATAAAAAGGCCCATGTACAAACTAGAGATAAATTAATATTACCATGAGTTACTGGCTTCAAGATAAAGGAGATATTGAGCACTTTTTATTAGTCAAAGTCAAATCCTTTTAAAAGGAATGGCATTCTTTAAGCAGCATACAATTTATAGGATCAATGATGGCTATAGGAACTGGCAACCATTCAGACCTGGAACTATCCTTAGTGCTCTCAAAGAGTGCTTCTCAAATTATGTACATACAGAGGATCTTGTTAAAATTTAAATTCTGATTCCATAGATCTGAGGTGGGGCCATCAATCCAGACTCCTGCTGCCAGTACATGGGCCACACTTGGAGTAGTCAGCATTAAAATGCTTTATTTAAAGCTGCATTGCAAATTCAATACACAGGTCCTTTTTGTTTCCTTTTAAACTAGCTTTATAAAAGTGGTAATATAATACATATTCATATAGTTATAAAAGTAATTTATTCCAGTATTTTACTACAAATTTGAAAAAAATTTGAAACATAAGAAATGAACTCAAGACTGGCGAAGGTGAAGAGGTATAAAGACATGAACAATTTCTACAGTCTCACAGTTATTGATATTGTCAAAATTAAAATTGATGTCAACAAAGCAAAATATCTGTTATTGGTGACATATTTAAACACATAGTAGACAATGGAATAACAGCTCTGTGAAAGAAGAGTTACAGCATTGGTATACTTAATTTTTATTTCTTTTGTGGCTTGAGGTTTCTTCACCATACTTAATATACTTAAATTTACTTAATATTCTCCCATGGAAAGAGAGAAACATATTCACCCAAAGATACATTTTGGGAGGTCCAATAACCTGGAATATGATTGGGAATTTCTTTTAACCTAGATTGTGAAGGCTAAATTCTGGAACACCTGTGTATTGTTAAAACTTCACTCTGAGAAAAAAATGTCAGGAACAGAGACAAAAAAACCCTCTAGTTTTTTCCATCTATATATGATTTGAATCAATAATTATGACCTTGCCTTCCTAATACTAAAATGATTACATAATTCTGTCAAAATTAGCTAGTTTTTGATATTAAATGTGCAGTATTTTATAGCAAATATAAAAAATGGATGATGGATTTTGTACTTTCTAATTATTTGGCATCTTACAACCATGATTTATATTTCACATTCACACACAAAAAAAGGCCCATGTACAAACTAGAGATAAATTAATATTACCATGAGTTACTGGCTTCAAGATAAAGGAGATATTGAGCACTTTTTATTAGTCAAAGTCAAATCCTTTTAAAAGGAATGGCATTCTTTAAGCAGCATACAATTTATAGGATCAATGATGGCTATAGGAACTGGCAACCATTCAGACCTGGAACTATCCTTAGTGCTCTCAAAGAGTGCTTCTCAAATTATGTACATACAGAGGATCTTGTTAAAATTTAAATTCTGATTCCATAGATCTGAGGTGGGGCCATCAATCCAGACTCCTGCTGCCAGTACATGGGCCACACTTGGAGTAGTCAGCATTAAAATGCTTTATTTAAAGCTGCATTGCAAATTCAATACACAGGTCCTTTTTGTTTCCTTTTAAACTAGCTTTATAAAAGTGGTAATATAATACATATTCATATAGTTATAAAAGTAATTTATTCCAGTATTTTACTACAAATTTGATAAATAAAATTTTGAAACTGTTATTGTGGTATTATGTGTAATAATATTCCCCAAGAAGCTAGAAGAAAATTCTCCTCTGAAAATTTTTGATTCAAACTATATATCTGCAAAGATACCTTCAAAATATGGGGGTATGACTTATACTCTGACATGATTAAAATTATTTACTACTAAAAGGAAGGAAGTTTCCTTAAGAAAGGGAATTGGAAAAAAATAAAAAGAAAGGGAATTAGTAAAATTAAGGAGGGGAAGAAGAGAATAATGGAGACAAATATTAACATTTTCTCAGGGAGACAGATCTTTAGTTAGTAGTAGCCCTCAAAGAACTAACCTCTCAGAAAGTCAGTCACTTCACTGTGGAGAGCTTACACTGGGCTATGTAATCAAGAGCAAACATCCATATTATTTAATTAAATCAGCTTATTGGGACTCCATGCTAACCAAAGAGGATCTTATTATAATTTTTCTTCTCATAGATTTGCTTAAAGGAAAGAATGTGCTATTCAAGCTTTGGCAATTATTTCAGCCCTTGGGACAGTGATCTATCTGGTTTTGTATAAACAGATTGGCATTTCAATTTTATATCAGGTTTTCAAGCTTGGCTAATGTGAGACTGCCTCTAGGAAGCAGAATTGTCTCCCATGTGCTAACAAAGTCAGTTTTTATTACCACCCTGACAACAAAATTTGAACTTTTTTTTTTTAAACATTTATTTATTTATTTTTGGGGGTCGGGTGGGGAGGGAAGCGGGGGCAGGTGGGCCGCTTCTATTGGTCTTTCATTTGTCTATTTTTCATCCATCTTTGTTCTTTGGCCCGTGTGGGCCTCCCATCACAGTGGCCTCTGTTGTCCCAGAGCACCAGCTCTGGGCGCATGCGCCCCAGAGCTCCGGCTCGATAATTGGACACATCAGTCCAGCTGCTCCGCGGCACGTGGGATCTTCCCAGGCCAGGGATAGAACTGGCGGCCCTTGCACTGCAAGGCGGTGTCCTTACCCACTGGACCACCAGGGAAGCCCAAGATTTGAACTTTTGCTTATTTATAATGGCCATGACGTGTCTTAAAAGATATCTAGAGTGTTTACGGTTTCCTGCATTGCTTTCCTTTATGAAGAGTCTATAGAGATGAAGACGGAGGTACTATTTAAAAAAGTAGACTGTGGCTCTTAGTACTGAAGGAGCTAATGTAAGAAGCTAATGGAGAAGTTCTGGAATTTAAAATATGGTATAGAGCTTGTTAATTATATGAAATAATGCAGGTGAAAGGCATTTGAAAATTATAAAGCACTGTATAACTTTGCTTCCATCAATTAATCATACAATTTTACACACATAATTAAATCATATCTGCAACATCACAATGTGTTTTAATGGCATTCAAATTGACCAGATAAAACCTGAGAAGAGTGACAGTGGTTATAATAATAGCTAAAATTGGTTACACTCAGACTTTGTCAGGTACTGTTTGAGTGCTTTAACTGGTATAACTTACTTAATATAAAGAAAATGAGGCAGGTACTAGATTTACCTCATTTTACAAATGGGAAGTGAAGCCCAGCCAGATGAAGTAACTTGCCCAAAGTCACACTCCATAAGTGGTGAATTAGGATGTGAACCCGGGCAGAAAAGCTCCAGAGTCACTAAGGGAAACTACATAATAGTGTTTATTATATAAAGAAAATGTTTTTTAAAATTAGTTATATAATTTCAAATTCTCTGAAAGATGTGGTTCTACTCAGAGAACTTATTCTTGCCTCAAGTAGTACAAACTTTAGCGAACATGTGAAAGGTGCATTTACCTGGAAGATAGATGTAAGCAGCATTCCAGAGGAGATAATAACCAGCTTAACATACTTCCAGATATAGCATTCATCACCTTGGTAGCAATATGTATTGATATTTTTTAAGTCGCATCATTACTCATTACTTCCTGAAGAACGGATTTTGGAATTGACACTATTTATCTCTCCTCTATTTACCAGTCATTCTCTCGAATAATTTTCGATGTATCTCTCGAGTTACTGATATATAATAAGAGCCCCAAATTTCAAATGCCTTACTTGTCATTTGTTGATCATACAGGACAACAACATTTTATTCTTTATTTCTCAGAACTCACGGTTTTATTTGTATAGGCACTGTTCTCCAGAAATATGCTGGGATTGTGTTCTTAAAGTCTCCTTTTCTTCTAGAATCAGTAAATTCACTGAAGATGCCCTTGGTATGTCATTTTTAATCCCATTAGTACTGCAAAGGCTAATCTTGTGGGAAGAGGAAAGGCTCCCATGTTTCAAGAAACAGTTCATTCCTGTTCACTCT
Organism: Tragulus kanchil; assembly: GCA_022376925.1. Taxonomy (NCBI): domain Eukaryota; kingdom Metazoa; phylum Chordata; class Mammalia; order Artiodactyla; family Tragulidae; genus Tragulus; species Tragulus kanchil. The sequence continues at coordinate 260,169,891 of JAIOJX010000026.1, read as the reverse complement.
TTTATGGAGGTTTTTCAAAATAAATTCTCTCAGTGTTACAAGTGGCTTTTTCAGGGATATTGTTTCAAAAAAGCATGAGTAAATGCACCTTAAACTATGGCAAACTTTACATGTTACTGCTCTCATTGACTGTCTAAATAGATCTAAATTCTTTGATTATAATATTAAGTGATTTAACCCTGCAAGTTCAAAAAAATCCTTTAATGCATTTGTGTTTTGAGAGCAGTCTTCTCAATTTCCACTCTATTGTGAATAATCTTAGCGCTAGTAAAGAAAAGCTTAATTGCCCTCGTCATAGAACTGTTCAAATTTATAGAGTACAGTTCATGGAAAATGGTTGGTTAGGTGCATGGTCTTGATACAAAAAGGCAACATGCAGAGAAGTTGCTTTCTCTATCCTTTATACTGATAAGTATTTTATATTTATTAAGTATAAATATTATACTTACAATGTATCTATTCAAACAGAGCATGTTGTCAGTGAAATGAATGTACAGGATATAGCCCTTAGTTAATTTAATCATATAAACAACATCACAATGTATTTTAATGGCATTCAAATTATTAGATAAAACTTGAGAACAATGAGAACATATTATTTAGTAAATGGTTATATACAATAGATATCTAAAAGGGAAATAACATCTTAAAGGTAAACCCACATTTATTTAAAACAAGTGTTTATTTTCAAACCAGGCTATTAAATACTGTAGGGAAAAAATGGAGAAAAAGCAACTAACTGGCTCTTTAAGCTCAATGATTTATAACATCTTCTAAGCTAGTCCTCAATAGACTGAACTCTACATGTAAATTGCTATTTGACTCTAATTACAAGCAACATGCTAACGTGTGTATATTACTAAGACTTACTAGAAAAGGGAAACAGTTGGGGAGTGATCAAAAGGCAGTGTGATATATCTGGAAAGACATAAGGGAGGAGATGATTTTAATAGCTGAGGACACCCCCAGAGAGTAAGGTTTTTCAACCTTGGCTATGTATAGAAACACCTGAGGAAATGTTTAACATACTATTGTCCATGCCCATCCTCTAGAAATTAGTTCAATTGTTCTCAGGTAGACCCCATGTGTCAGCAATTTTATAATCACCCCAGAAGTTTCTACCATGTGGACAGGACTAAGAACATCTAATATAAATGGTTCACTGTAGGTGGGACCTTATTGTTGGATCTGTTATGGGCCTGAACGAAAGTAAGTTTGGATTACATGACCTTTCAGGTGCCTCCTTCCTCTGAGATTCTGTGACACTCATTTTCAGAATCAGGGGGAGAAGCTGACAGTGAGTGGTACTGATGAGTGAATTGAATTGGCCGGAACAAAAATGCGTTGATTGGAAAAGAAATAAAGGATGGTCCTAGAGAGACCTAGTAGGTAATCACCATCTGAGCCACCAGGGAAGCCCCAATAATACTGAAGTGGGTAGCCATTCTCTTCTCCAAGGGATCTTCCTGACACAGGGATCAAACCACAGTCTCCTGCATTGCAGGGAGATTCTTTACCATCTGAGCCGCCAGGGAAGTCCAGCTTAAATGGTGTCCAGATGAGTACTAGTTTCAGGTCATAGGATTTTAGCTATAGAAGGCCCTTTGAAATGATGCATTTCAGCCTAATCTTAATGCAGTTGGCCCTTCTCAGTATTACCAGCAGACTGATAGAATTTGCAAGACTAGGTTATTCAGTCTGTTTGAACATTTTAAAATAGGACAACTAAAAACATAAACTTTGGAGTTAAAAGCCTTTATTTAAAACAAGTGTTTATTTTCAAACCAGGCTATTAAATACTGTAGGGAAAAAATGGAGAAAAGCAACTAACTGGCTCTTTAAGCTCAATGATTTATAACATCTTCTAAGCTAGTCCTCAATAGACTGAACTCTACATGTAAATTGCTATTTGACTCTAATTACAAGCAACATGCTAACGTGTGTATATTACTAAGACTTACTAGAAAAGGGAAACAGTTGGGGAGTGATCAAAAGGCAGTGTGATATATCTGGAAAGACATAAGGGAGGAGATGATTTTAATAGCTGAGGACACCCCCAGAGAGTAAGGTTTTTCAACCTTGGCTATGTATAGAAACACCTGAGGAAATGTTTAACATACTATTGTCCATGCCCATCCTCTAGAAATTAGTTCAATTGTTCTCAGGTAGACCCCATGTGTCAGCAATTTTATAATCACCCCAGAAGTTTCTACCATGTGGACAGGACTAAGAACATCTAATATAAATGGTTCACTGTAGGTGGGACCTTATTGTTGGATCTGTTATGGGCCTGAACGAAAGTAAGTTTGGATTACATGACCTTTCAGGTGCCTCCTTCCTCTGAGATTCTGTGACACTCATTTTCAGAATCAGGGGGAGAAGCTGACAGTGAGTGGTACTGATGAGTGAATTGAATTGGCCGGAACAAAAATGCGTTGATTGGAAAAGAAATAAAGGATGGTCCTAGAGAGACCTAGTAGGTAATCACCATCTGAGCCACCAGGGAAGCCCCAATAATACTGAAGTGGGTAGCCATTCTCTTCTCCAAGGGATCTTCCTGACACAGGGATCAAACCACAGTCTCCTGCATTGCAGGGAGATTCTTTACCATCTGAGCCGCCAGGGAAGTCCAGCTTAAATGGTGTCCAGATGAGTACTAGTTTCAGGTCATAGGATTTTAGCTATAGAAGGCCCTTTGAAATGATGCATTTCAGCCTAATCTTAATGCAGTTGGCCCTTCTCAGTATTACCAGCAGACTGATAGAATTTGCAAGACTAGGTTATTCAGTCTGTTTGAACATTTTAAAATAGGACAACTACCATAGGGAAAAGAGCATTCATAAACTTTGGAGTTAAAAGCCTTGATGTAACTAAAATATTTGTAAAAGATTGTTTTAATGGCAGTATGTACAGAATAATCTGAAAAATTACCAGAGCTGGAGAGAGACAAATGGTAAGCCTTAAATAGAATTACAGTCCAAAAGGTGACATACAACTTGATAAAAATTTTGTGTGGGATTATCAGTTTATATCGGGAAGTTTATACCTGAGAGACAGAGTAAATAAATAGCATGTTATATCTTTATATGAAGCCATATGCTAATTTAGGAGACAAATATTGATATTGAACATGTTTATACGTATACAAACTGGCTTAAACAAGTTCAAACAAATCAGGTAAAAGGGTTTTATGTGTATAAATTCTTCATATAAGCCACATGTCTAATCTAGTAATTTTTTTCTCATATTTTCTTTTTCAGACTTTTATAGTATTGAATAAAGGGAAGGCAATTTTCCGATTCAGTGCCACCTCTGCCCTGTATATGTTAACTCCACTAAACCCTGTTAGGAAAATTGCTATTAAGATTTTGGTACATTCATATCCTTTTTCTGTGAATTGTCTAAATACTATTTCTAGCAGTTGATTTTATAAAAAGAATGTCATTCTTTTTAACTATATAGATAATTCTTTGAGATTAGTTGGTAACCTTGTTGTGTAATCTGTTGTAATCATTGATTTTCTGCTATTTATAACAAGATTATTATAGAATGACAATTATGATTCTCGAAATAAAATGAAACTATGATAGTGATTTTCTGGCTATTTATGTAAAACATCCCTGAAGGTTGGGTAGCCATTCTCTTCTCCAAGGGATCTTCCTGACACAGGGATCAAACCACAGTCTCCTGCATTGCAGGGAGATTCTTTACCATCTGAGCCGCCAGGGAAGTCCAGCTTAAATGGTGTCCAGATGAGTACTAGTTTCAGGTCATAGGATTTTAGCTATAGAAGGCCCTTTGAAATGATGCATTTCAGCCTAATCTTAATGCAGTTGGCCCTTCTCAGTATTACCAGCAGACTGATAGAATTTGCAAGACTAGGTTATTCAGTCTGTTTGAACATTTTAAAATAGGACAACTACCATAGGGAAAAGAGCATTCATAAACTTTGGAGTTAAAAGCCTTGATGTAACTAAAATATTTGTAAAAGATTGTTTTAATGGCAGTATGTACAGAATAATCTGAAAAATTACCAGAGCTGGAGAGAGACAAATGGTAAGCCTTAAATAGAATTACAGTCCAAAAGGTGACATACAACTTGATAAAAATTTTGTGTGGGATTATCAGTTTATATCGGGAAGTTTATACCTGAGAGACAGAGTAAATAAATAGCATGTTATATCTTTATATGAAGCCATATGCTAATTTAGGAGACAAATATTGATATTGAACATGTTTATACGTATACAAACTGGCTTAAACAAGTTCAAACAAATCAGGTAAAAGGGTTTTATGTGTATAAATTCTTCATATAAGCCACATGTCTAATCTAGTAATTTTTTTCTCATATTTTCTTTTTCAGACTTTTATAGTATTGAATAAAGGGAAGGCAATTTTCGATTCAGTGCCACCTCTGCCCTGTATATGTTAACTCCACTAAACCCTGTTAGGAAAATTGCTATTAAGATTTTGGTACATTCATATCCTTTTTCTGTGAATTGTCTAAATACTATTTCTAGCAGTTGATTTTATAAAAAGAATGTCATTCTTTTTAACTATATAGATAATTCTTTGAGATTAGTTGGTAACCTTGTTGTGTAATCTGTTGTAATCATTGATTTTCTGCTATTTATAACAAGATTATTATAGAATGACAATTATGATTCTCGAAATAAAAATGAAACTATGATAGTGAATGTATAAATGAAACATACCATGTAGCAGGAACAACAGCAAATCTCCTTTAAACTTTTATTAACCTCAATGAGATCATATAAAACCACTGCTAAAGAAACATAGCCCACTGTGCTTAGTATTATTATCTATATTACCAAATGTGCAAATTTTTTGCGGCTTAATTGGTTCTGTTTCTTGACCACTTGGGCTGCCCTTCCTTTTCTTCTTCAGCAGATATTTATTAAGCTACTATGCACCTATCCATCTGATTGATAATAGATATTTAAAAATCATTGAACTGGGGCTTCCCTGGTGGTCCAGTGGGTAAGGACACCACCTTGCAGTGCAATGGGTACCGGTTCGATCCCTGGCCTGGGAAGATCCCACGTGCCGCGGAGCGGCTGGACCCATGTGTCCAATTACCGAGCCGGAGCTCCGGAGCGCATGCGCCCAGAACCAGTGCTCTGCAACAACAGAGGCCGCCGCGATGGGAGGCCCACACGGGCCAAAGAACAAAGATGGATGAAACTAGACAAATGAAAGACCAGTGAAAGTGGCCCGCCCACCCCCCACCCTCCCCACTCCCGCCTAAATAAATAAATAAATGTTTAAAAAAAAAAAAAATCATTGAACTTAAAACTACTTACAATAATAGTCAAAAACTGTATGAAAAAGAGATAACAGGTGTGAACTTCAAGAAAAATTTCAAGAAGTGATAATAAACTAGAAAGGTGATCTTCAGAACATTCAAGAATGAGCATCTTACACAAACATTCAAAACAGATTAACATAAAAACTAAAAAAGACCTAAGACACAGGGTTAACCTAAAAAATAATCTAGATTTTCTATTTTTTTATTTAGTATTGAATAAAGGGAAGGCAATTTTCGATTCAGTGCCACCTTGCCCTGTATATGTTAACTCCACTAAACCCTGTTAGGAAAATTGCTATTAAGATTTTGGTACATTCATATCCTTTTTCTGTGAATTGTCTAAATACTATTTCTAGCAGTTGATTTTATAAAAAGAATGTCATTCTTTTTAACTATATAGATAATTCTTTGAGATTAGTTGGTAACCTTGTTGTGTAATCTGTTGTAATCATTGATTTTCTGCTATTTATAACAAGATTATTATAGAATGACAATTATGATTCTCGAAATAAAAATGAAACTATGATAGTGAATGTATAAATGAAACATACCATGTAGCAGGAACAACAGCAAATCTCCTTTAAACTTTTATTAACCTCAATGAGATCATATAAAACCACTGCTAAAGAAACATAGCCCACTGTGCTTAGTATTATTATCTATATTACCAAATGTGCAAATTTTTTGCGGCTTAATTGGTTCTGTTTCTTGACCACTTGGGCTGCCCTTCCTTTTCTTCTTCAGCAGATATTTATTAAGCTACTATGCACCTATCCATCTGATTGATAATAGATATTTAAAAATCATTGAACTGGGGCTTCCCTGGTGGTCCAGTGGGTAAGGACACCACCTTGCAGTGCAATGGGTACCGGTTCGATCCCTGGCCTGGGAAGATCCCACGTGCCGCGGAGCGGCTGGACCCATGTGTCCAATTACCGAGCCGGAGCTCCGGAGCGCATGCGCCCAGAACCAGTGCTCTGCAACAACAGAGGCCGCCGCGATGGGAGGCCCACACGGGCCAAAGAACAAAGATGGATGAAACTAGACAAATGAAAGACCAGTGAAAGTGGCCCGCCCACCCCCCACCCTCCCCACTCCCGCCTAAATAAATAAATAAATGTTTAAAAAAAAAAAAAATCATTGAACTTAAAACTACTTACAATAATAGTCAAAAACTGTATGAAAAAGAGATAACAGGTGTGAACTTCAAGAAAAATTTCAAGAAGTGATAATAAACTAGAAAGGTGATCTTCAGAACATTCAAGAATGAGCATCTTACACAAACATTCAAAACAGATTAACATAAAAACTAAAAAAGACCTAAGACACAGGGTTAACCTAGAGTCAGAGGAAACAGGACTAATGGCCTTTGGAAGTGCTTTTGAATTCTCCCGTTCTATGGTTTGACATTGGAAAATATTTATGTTTTAAAATAGAAGATTTACTTCAAAATAATGTAATCATAAGCTTCCTTAGAGTGAAGTCTGGGCTGAGATTCTAAGAGAAATGACTATGGCTACTTCCAAAAACAGTGTTTGTTTAACTATGGTGTGGACAAGATACAGGAAGTAACTAAATGTCCTGATAAGTTCCTAGACTCTCAAGTAACAATAAAAAGTTAGAAAATAAAACAAGATAATTAGCAAAAAAAACTGTCTCTCCCTTTATTCTTATGTGGTAAATGCTAAAGGAACAGTTTACATCACTGTAGGACTATTAGAGTTCTGAATTACAGTAGAATTCTCAATCAGTGTAATCCTTGAATACCTGGGGTTATACATTCTCAGGTTTATTATATTCCATTCATTAACCTTTTGTCTATTAGTAGAAATTTTAAAGGGTATCTGAAGTATAACTTTTAGACTTATGCGAGAAAGTTACTAAAGAATAGTCATTTCCCTTTGCAGAACAATTTTACACAATTCATTGAAATGCAAAATTCCCATTTGCTTCAAACAGAGATCACTTTCTATTGAACTCAATTTTGTGAGGAAATTATGTAAAATAAAAGAGTGAACCAAGAATATATGATAGGCTTTAAAGTTTCTTATATTTTTTGCCATTGCTTTAAAACAAATAAGTAAGATTAATTTTATAGGTAATCTGGCTCTTTTGGGGGGAGGTGATTGGATTATTTGTAAATGGCCATGGTATCATACCAGCATTTATTCCTTAACTATAATCTACTTTATTCAGCATGCTTATCATGTGCACTATCTTGACCAACTGTGTATTTATGACCTTGAGTAACCCTCCAGACTGGACAAAGAATGTAGAGTAAGTAGAAATGATTTCTTGGAATGAGAAATGCACACTCAAATTCTCTATGATCTCAGTATAATTATGGTCTGACTTATGGTTTCCACTTTTTAAAGTCAAACTAAACACTTCTAAGAAAAAAATTATTTCGATAATATGAAAAAAATGAAGGAGGGGGAGGGAGAGACTTCTCCTATGAGGTAGGTATTTCTTCCAACAAATGATATTATTGATTAAAAAAGGTTACTAATTGTATACACTAGCTGATTATTTTAAGCTAAATAATCATTTAGCATAAAAGTTAAGAATGACCCACAGTTATGCATTTTAGATAAAATACAACAACCATTTAAGTATAAATAGAATATTTTATATATTGCTACTGTTGTTATATTCTGATAAAATAGATTTTGATGTTTAGCTCTAATACACAATTCAGTTATATTTCATTACATTGAAGAAAAACACATTTGGGTATTTAAGTTACTTTGATGTTATATTTAGATATATAGATTATTTAGACACTGCGTGTATGCTAAAACACTACGGATGTGTTCTGTAAAGGAAATAAAATGTCTTTGGAAAACTATACTCAAAAAATAACAAGGCTAAAAGGGAAAACATGATTATGGACAGATCACTCAAAACTTATAAAGCTTGGTAATTAGAATACTAATAACAATCCAATAAAAAGACTGCTCCAGCTAAATCTCTATGGACATTCGTACCTGGAGTCTTAGCCAGCAGCCTCTTTGTCGCTTCAGACCCTGGGCCTCATCCTTTCTCCCTTGAAATGGAGCCCCTGGTGATGTTTGAATGATATCATCAAAATAAAACATTTGCTTCGATATTTTAATACAGAAGGAAAGGTCTAAGCATATTTTGGGTATATTAAACTATGCCCTGCTTGCACTAAAGAAAGAACTTCTGTCAATTTTTTGCAATAGCATTAAGGTCTTTTATTGCTAAGGATGTTCTAGGTAAGTGTGAAGGAAATCTGGCTCTTTTGGGGGGAGGTGATTGGATTATTTGTAAATGGCCATGGTATCATACCAGCATTTATTCCTTAACTATAATCTACTTTATTCAGCATGCTTATCATGTGCACTATCTTGACCAACTGTGTATTTATGACCTTGAGTAACCCTCCAGACTGGACAAAGAATGTAGAGTAAGTAGAAATGATTTCTTGGAATGAGAAATGCACACTCAAATTCTCTATGATCTCAGTATAATTATGGTCTGACTTATGGTTTCCACTTTTTAAAGTCAAACTAAACACTTCTAAGAAAAAAATTATTTCGATAATATGAAAAAAATGAAGGAGGGGGAGGGAGAGACTTCTCCTATGAGGTAGGTATTTCTTCCAACAAATGATATTATTGATTAAAAAAGGTTACTAATTGTATACACTAGCTGATTATTTTAAGCTAAATAATCATTTAGCATAAAAGTTAAGAATGACCCACAGTTATGCATTTTAGATAAAATACAACAACCATTTAAGTATAAATAGAATATTTTATATATTGCTACTGTTGTTATATTCTGATAAAATAGATTTTGATGTTTAGCTCTAATACACAATTCAGTTATATTTCATTACATTGAAGAAAAACACATTTGGGTATTTAAGTTACTTTGATGTTATATTTAGATATATAGATTATTTAGACACTGCGTGTATGCTAAAACACTACGGATGTGTTCTGTAAAGGAAATAAAATGTCTTTGGAAAACTATACTCAAAAAATAACAAGGCTAAAAGGGAAAACATGATTATGGACAGATCACTCAAAACTTATAAAGCTTGGTAATTAGAATACTAATAACAATCCAATAAAAAGACTGCTCCAGCTAAATCTCTATGGACATTCGTACCTGGAGTCTTAGCCAGCAGCCTCTTTGTCGCTTCAGACCCTGGGCCTCATCCTTTCTCCCTTGAAATGGAGCCCCTGGTGATGTTTGAATGATATCATCAAAATAAAACATTTGCTTCGATATTTTAATACAGAAGGAAAGGTCTAAGCATATTTTGGGTATATTAAACTATGCCCTGCTTGCACTAAAGAAAGAACTTCTGTCAATTTTTTGCAATAGCATTAAGGTCTTTTATTGCTAAGGATGTTCTAGGTAAGTGTGAAGGAAAAGGTCCCCTTTTCAAAACAACAATATGCTGAGAAAAACTGCTTTACCTAACCAATCTCTGCATTATAACAACGTTATTTCCCAATTGATCACACACATATGAGATCATTCATGAAAGAAACATGCTTTTTATTTTTAACTGAAACAGAAGGTGTTTAAGTTATACAGAGTACTTATATATGATATAATACAATGATCAGGTATTTGTTTCAGTGAAAAAGAAAATTTTATATCCTTATTGTTATATCTTTAAACTAATGTCCAATAGGAGATAAGCTATTGCAACAAATACTTCACTTTTATTTCTGTTTTTATAAATTTCTATGAGGATTTACAGCATCATTCTAAGCCCCATTATTCATCAGTGATTTAAAAAATTAAAGACATTTTGATACTATATTGAAAATGCTCTCTAGAAATCACTTTAGTAGACAATCCAGTTCTTATGTTGAGGCAAGTCATTTAACTGAATTTTCAGTTATTATTTATGATTTGGGGGTTAACAAGTGGATATACCTATATAAATCTACTCTGTATGTACTTTTCCCTGCAGAATTTATTGACATCCTTAAACATGTATGAATTTATTTGTATAAGGATATTAAAATGCAGGTAAACAGGACACAAATATTATTATTTGAATATGCAGTTTTATTTTTTATTTTTAGGGATGACTATAACCATTATGAAAAGTTAGCTTTACAAAAGCTTTTGACTTCCAGTGTTTAGTTGGAAAACTGCTCTGGTTTCCTAATTAATTATCTCTAGTCTCTTGACAGCAAGGCAGCCGGAAAACAAGCAATAGTAAAACCAGCAAAGAAACAAACAGCAACAAAACTCCCCCAGAAAACACAGTCTAATGAAAAGAGAAGTCAGTTCTGACATGAAAATACAGGCCACTGAGAGCAGAAATTGTCCCTGTACAAAGTGGCATACGGAGGACCATACTGTATAGTGAGAGTTGTATTATGTAAGGCAAAACATTTCTATAGTCATAAAATTATAGGGGAAAAAATGCCTTGTAACATGGACAGAATTGACAACATGGTTAAGAGCATAGTTGGGTCAAAGGTAAGAAAAAGCAAGGTCCCCCTTGATTCTCACTGACCCATTCAGTCTGGTTTGCTAACAGGTATATCTGAGCTCCTGTTCTGTACAAAACTGTCTCAAATGTTAAGCCCTAAGACCCTCTTCCTTAGATAGCTATCCAGATATTCCAAATGTCCCCACAAATTTTCCTCCTTTTCCAAAAACAGGAATAGGAATAGAGACTCTAATCTTGCTCTTAGCAACTGTGTAAACAACTTAGAATTGCCTAAACCTAAACCATAGGGCACTATCTATTACTATGGTAAACAGAACATACATGGAGCTGTCTCTTGCTGTCTTTTGCAATGCTAGGTATCTCTCCAAACAGAAATGTCATGGTAACTGTGAGTAAATACACAAAGATTCAAACCAAAACACTAGTAACCATAAGCCTGGCATGGTAAATTACCTCTTTTCCTAATCAAATCAGCTACTTCATAATAAGTAAAGATAGCAATTATACTTATTCTTCATGAAACCAATTGAGTTAAAAAAGGGAAAAAGGGAAAATTCCTAGGAAAACTAGGCATGAAGATTTGGCATACATTTTCTTCTGATTTCTTTGTTCCCTCATAAGAGAGAAATTTCTACAGAAAAAAAATGCAAAAATAATGCCCCTAACTTTTTTCACATATAAAATACTAGTAGGCTGGAAAATACAATGAATTCTAATCAAAGTAAGTTAAATCTTTGTGGTTTGAGTGAAGTAATCTGAAGAACAAGCTTAGATTGTACTTTTTGAAAAGAATCCAACACTAAAAAACAAATACTCCCTTCTACCTATTTTTAGAAGAAACATAAATAATTTATAGTGTCAACACTCAAAGGAGAGAGGGCTAGAAATGGACTACCAAAGATCAAATGGAAAAGTCTTTCACCATTTGAGGGGCTGACATTTGAATTTGATTATGTTTAAGTGATTTGGCCCAACTGCATAGAGGTAGTAACTGATGTGAGGTTAAGATTCAGGAATTTTTTTATTCCTGAATTTAGGTAATTTTGGTAATTGCATAGACACATTCACATAAAATGCTAATGAACTGAAAATTTTTGATGAAATATGAGAGAAGCAGACTTATAACTTTATGCCTGAATCTTAAGGATAAAAAGGAGAAGTTCATTTTCGAGATTAAATATGTAAAATATTCCCCAATATCTTTTTAAATGGAAAAAAAAAAACAGAATTGACAACATGGTTAAGAGCATAGTTGGGTCAAAGGTAAGAAAAAGCAAGGTCCCCCTTGATTCTCACTGACCCATTCAGTCTGGTTTGCTAACAGGTATATCTGAGCTCCTGTTCTGTACAAAACTGTCTCAAATGTTAAGCCCTAAGACCCTCTTCCTTAGATAGCTATCCAGATATTCCAAATGTCCCCACAAATTTTCCTCCTTTTCCAAAAACAGGAATAGGAATAGAGACTCTAATCTTGCTCTTAGCAACTGTGTAAACAACTTAGAATTGCCTAAACCTAAACCATAGGGCACTATCTATTACTATGGTAAACAGAACATACATGGAGCTGTCTCTTGCTGTCTTTTGCAATGCTAGGTATCTCTCCAAACAGAAATGTCATGGTAACTGTGAGTAAATACACAAAGATTCAAACCAAAACACTAGTAACCATAAGCCTGGCATGGTAAATTACCTCTTTTCCTAATCAAATCAGCTACTTCATAATAAGTAAAGATAGCAATTATACTTATTCTTCATGAAACCAATTGATTTAAAAAGGAAAAGGAATATTCCTAGGAAAACTAGGCATGAAGATTTGGCATACATTTTCTTCTGATTTCTTTGTTCCCTCATAAGAGAGAAATTTCTACAGAAAAAAAATGCAAAAATAATGCCCCTAACTTTTTTCACATATAAAATACTAGTAGGCTGGAAAATACAATGAATTCTAATCAAAGTAAGTTAAATCTTTGTGGTTTGAGTGAAGTAATCTGAAGAACAAGCTTAGATTGTACTTTTTGAAAAGAATCCAACACTAAAAAACAAATACTCCCTTCTACCTATTTTTAGAAGAAACATAAATAATTTATAGTGTCAACACTCAAAGGAGAGAGGGCTAGAAATGGACTACCAAAGATCAAATGGAAAAGTCTTTCACCATTTGAGGGGCTGACATTTGAATTTGATTATGTTTAAGTGATTTGGCCCAACTGCATAGAGGTAGTAACTGATGTGAGGTTAAGATTCAGGAATTTTTTTATTCCTGAATTTAGGTAATTTTGGTAATTGCATAGACACATTCACATAAAATGCTAATGAACTGAAAATTTTTGATGAAATATGAGAGAAGCAGACTTATAACTTTATGCCTGAATCTTAAGGATAAAAAGGAGAAGTTCATTTTCGAGATTAAATATGTAAAATATTCCCCAAATTATTCTAATTATTAAGAAACTGAGAATAAAATATTTTATTATAAATAAATCCAAGGAATGTTATCTCTAGCACTATACTGTCCAATGAGAGAGAGAGTAGATACACGCAGCTTGAAATCTGAAATTTGAAATTCAGCTACATTTAATTGTTGAAAAGATAACATTTTAGATATATTGGTTTAAATAAAATATAATATGCAAATCAAGTTGACTCATTTCTTTTTATTTGGTTACTAGAAATCTGAAAATTAAATATCTAGCTTGTAGCAAATTTCAGTTGGACAGTCTTGCTCCAGAGGATCAAGTTTGATGATTATCCATAAAACACATGAAACTATTACTCTAAAACCTAAACATTTAAACAAGCTGAGATTCTTTGTAGAAGATATTATCTCTTGAGTTTAACCCTTTACTCATAAGATTAAACTAGTAGGTTTTTTTGTAAGTAGAAATAAAGAACACGATCTTAGTGGACTGAAAAGCCACAAAAGGATAGTATTTGCTATATTTTAACAGTTCAAACAAAATTGTTCATTTTTGTTTGGATGCTTTTCCTAGGTACACATTCACTGGAATCTATACCTTTGAGTCACTTATAAAAATCTTGGCAAGAGGCTTTTGCTTAGAAGATTTTACATTTCTTCGTGATCCATGGAACTGGTTGGACTTCAGTGTCATAGTCATGGCGTGAGTATTTTTAAAAGCATGTTAAGCTCAAGGAATAAAAACAATTGTAACATAAACCAGGCTGTTATGATATAATATGTAGAGCTTGCTTATTAGCCAAATTAACTATATGCCTCATATATTTTGAGAATGCATATTGGAATATATATTGCAAGCTAAATGTATCTGATAAATGAGCAATAAATGGAATTACTTACATGTCATAGTCTTCCAGTTCATCAAAATGAAGTTATTCATTGACTATAATTTAATACCACCAACTGTACTTCAATTAGTTTTGCAAACAAACTTCTTCATATTAGTGAAAACTACACTGAAATAAAGCAACAAAATTGTATTCCTTAAAGGCAGCTTTTAGTACATAGCACCTTGAAGTATAGCACTTACATAAAATTCAAGGGGTTCTATATGCCAAATCAAGCCACTTTCATTCGTTATATAGTATAAACTTTACCAAAACTATCAGTAACTCTGATTTAATTCTACAGGTATGTAACAGAATTTGTAAACCTAGGCAATGTTTCAGCTCTTCGAACTTTCAGAGTCTTGAGAGCTCTGAAAACTATTTCTGTAATTCCAGGTAAGAAGAAACTGGTATAAGATGGTAGGCCCCTTATATTTCCAACTTTTCTGTTATTGTGTTTGTGTGTGAACTCCCTATTACAGATATGTGACAGAGTTTGTGGACCTGGGCAATGTCTCAGCGTTGAGAACATTCAGAGTTCTCCGAGCTTTGAAAACAATTTCAGTCATTCCAGGTGAGAGCTAGGTTAAACACCGAGACTGACTTTAAACACACTGCAATAATACTAAGGTTGAAATTATACCTGTAACATTAGCCTATTACTTGCTTATTTATAAAGTCAGCCTTTGAGTTTAACAGAGAATTGCATGAGATGTCTATGAAAAATACTAGTCTTGCTCTCTTTCTCACCCACTTTTTTCGCATTTATGATGTAATGTTTCTTTTTTACATTCTAAGAAATCTTTGTTATTGTGACTTTACTGATTTAGATTTTACCATTCACTGCAGGTCTATTTTAAAAGTGGATCTCCTCTTACAAAGGAGAAAAGAATATTATTGAATAGCATCTAACATTTTTTTTACTGTCTCCTCTAAACCATTGCTACTTAGAAGCTAATATTTAAAAATAGTTGGACAGAAACAGCCTCCTAAAATACAAAATCTGAAGTGAAAAAAACTGTATCTGATAAATGTAGCCAAATTAACTATATGCCTCATATATTTTGAGAATGCATATTGGAATATATATTGCAAGCTAAATGTATCTGATAAATGAGCAATAAATGGAATTACTTACATGTCATAGTCTTCCAGTTCATCAAAATGAAGTTATTCATTGACTATAATTTAATACCACCAACTGTACTTCAATTAGTTTTGCAAACAAACTTCTTCATATTAGTGAAAACTACACTGAAATAAAGCAACAAAATTGTATTCCTTAAAGGCAGCTTTTAGTACATAGCACCTTGAAGTATAGCACTTACATAAAATTCAAGGGGTTCTATATGCCAAATCAAGCCACTTTCATTCGTTATATAGTATAAACTTTACCAAAACTATCAGTAACTCTGATTTAATTCTACAGGTATGTAACAGAATTTGTAAACCTAGGCAATGTTTCAGCTCTTCGAACTTTCAGAGTCTTGAGAGCTCTGAAAACTATTTCTGTAATTCCAGGTAAGAAGAAACTGGTATAAGATGGTAGGCCCCTTATATTTCCAACTTTTCTGTTATTGTGTTTGTGTGTGAACTCCCTATTACAGATATGTGACAGAGTTTGTGGACCTGGGCAATGTCTCAGCGTTGAGAACATTCAGAGTTCTCCGAGCTTTGAAAACAATTTCAGTCATTCCAGGTGAGAGCTAGGTTAAACACCGAGACTGACTTTAAACACACTGCAATAATACTAAGGTTGAAATTATACCTGTAACATTAGCCTATTACTTGCTTATTTATAAAGTCAGCCTTTGAGTTTAACAGAGAATTGCATGAGATGTCTATGAAAAATACTAGTCTTGCTCTCTTTCTCACCCACTTTTTTCGCATTTATGATGTAATGTTTCTTTTTTACATTCTAAGAAATCTTTGTTATTGTGACTTTACTGATTTAGATTTTACCATTCACTGCAGGTCTATTTTAAAAGTGGATCTCCTCTTACAAAGGAGAAAAGAATATTATTGAATAGCATCTAACATTTTTTTTACTGTCTCCTCTAAACCATTGCTACTTAGAAGCTAATATTTAAAAATAGTTGGACAGAAACAGCCTCCTAAAATACAAAATCTGAAGTGAAAAATAACTGAAATTTGTCTTCACATGTTCATGGCTACACAAAAAAACACACATTAAAAAAACTTCTGCCAAGGTACTTACACTTTCATTTTGAACCTTCAAAAAGCACTGTTCATAAATAATATCTGCTCTTCATCCATTTCCCAAACCATCTGGCCACCCATAAAGCTTTGGTGTCTAAACAGACAAGCAACTGTTTCCGGGGAAAAAGAATGTATATGACTATTAAGAAGACTGGCTTGTGACACTCTTCCTCAGCTGACCTCTCATTCTCTTTCCTCAGGTTTAAAGACCATCGTGGGGGCCCTGATCCAGTCTGTGAAAAAGCTCTCTGACGTCATGATCCTGACTGTGTTCTGTCTGAGCGTGTTTGCTCTAATTGGTCTGCAGCTGTTCATGGGCAACCTGCGGAATAAATGCTTACAATGGCCCCCAAGCGATTCTGCTTTTGAAACCAACACCACCTCCTTATTTAATGGCACAATGAATTCAAATGGGACATTTGTTAATGTAACAATGAGCACATTTAACTGGAAGGATTACATTGAAGATGACAGTAAGAAATATTGTTCCATTATTAATCTTAGTTTGACTGAAGGTTTTCAACTATAAGTAGCTGAGGCTGTGGGCTTGAAGCCATCTTTGTAAATTACTTTTTTGGGGTTCATTTGGAAATAACTGAGATAAACAAATTCTGTTTATTCCTAATGTCAATAGGATTAATAGGAAATAGTTTATTCTTTATATTAACAGGTCACTTTTATGTTCTGGATGGACAAAATGACCCTTTACTCTGTGGAAATGGCTCGGATGCAGGGTAAGAAAATTTTCTTTTAAGATGCAGAACACTTGGGGAAAGAGCAAAAGCAAATAGGAAAAATATACAAAGGTACCTTGCATGCCTGTAATAAAGAGTGCTGCTAACCTAGGGAGTACTTTCTCTATCTTATGGGATCAGTATTGATTCTAAACTCAATAGCCATGAATATCATCCGTTTAAGTGAAGACCTTTCATTCAGAATTTCACAGTTAAGATGCACGTGAATTATTCCTTCAGGTATGAAGGCCCAGTGTCTGTCTGTCTTATCTGTAAACCGATCAGAGCCATTTAAAAATTACAGGGGAAGGAGGGCTTTGCTGGTGGTCCAGTGGGTAAAGAGACCATCCTGAAGTTCAAGGGACATCGGTTCAATCCCTGACCTGGGAAGATCCCACATGCCAAGAAGTAGCTGGGCCAGTGCATCCAATTACGAGCCAGCACTCTGGAACACATGCAACCAGAACCAGTGCTCTGCAACGAGAGAGGCCACTTTGATAGGAGGCCCACACATGCCAAAGAATAAAGATGGATGAAAAATAAATGATGACTTAAAGGCCCCCCAAAAAAGAATCTAAAAGAAAAAAGTTAGGAAGGAAGTGTAAGATGTACATATTTTGATTGGTGTAAGGATGTGTTGATGGGACACGTTTTGCTGTGGCTGGAAAAGATCCAGAGTGTAACATGGTCTTCAGGGTGCAAAGCAGCTGGAAAACTGCTTTGAGAGACTCAGATCTTCTTGAAATAGCATGAAACCCAGTGTACAAGGAAGCCACATGACAGATGTATGTTAGAGGCACATCTGAGTCTGCATCTACATGTTTTACAGTTTCTGGTCACATTAAACTATAAGAAATGCTGTAATGTCTTAGTCATCCCGCTATCTCTCATTCTTACCATCTGCCAAGAGTACTGTAAATTCATTAAGTCAGGGTAGAGAATGAATGATTTAGGATAGCAAGAGTAAGTGACTTTACTCAGAACCTATTTTGAGTCATCCTCGAAAATGGGAAACTGATGTGGTCATGAAGATCTAAGAGGGTTATTAACCCCATATACTAGTCATGGAGATGGAATTTGGAGGAATCTTTTTCCTGATAGTTTTCCCAAGCTTTAGTAGGAATAGTAACTCATTATTGTTTAGGATGGTAATAAGAGCCTAAGTTTTATAGTTCATATATGTCTGGGTTCAAATCCTAACTCCACTATTTACAAACTCTTGACCTTGGGACTTTATTTGGGGGTTCTAGCAGGGGAGCATAGCTACTTGTATACCCCTGACCAAAAACCAGTCCTCCTCTATCGGGGATGGTTGTCCTCTTCGACGGAGGGATGCACATGGAAGGATGAGAAAGGAAGGGGATACCCACCTAGCCAGCCAGATCTGCTGAATCAACACAGGTGATCAATGGAGTGACAGATGTTGCAACCAGATCACCCTTACATCCAACAAACTCTTGACCTTTGAAGAGTGTCTGAAGCTCTCTGTATTTACGTTTATTTATTTCTAAAATGAAGAGAGCAGAATCATCTCTCCCTTTGGGTTGTTATGGTGATTAATTACTTAATATATATAAAGCACTTAGACCAGTACCTGGTCCATCACATTTACTGCATGTTACCTATTGCTTTTATTATTATAGTTAATTTAAAAGCCTAGATAAAATTTTGGATAAGGTTGGTTAAATGTATACTTTATCTCTATTAAACCATACTAATCACTTCCCTTTATTGAGTACCTGTTATGGGTCTCGTAATTTATGTAGTAAAATTGATAGTCACTCTATTGTTAAATGTCAAATAATATTCTAAAGAAATCTACTCCATTTCAAGACTTTCTATAAGGCTACAGTAATGAAGACAATATGATATTGGGAAATACTAGATATAGATCAAAGACAGAGAACAGATTCCTGTAGCCATCTGCCAAGAGTGATTTTGTTAATGTCTTAGTCATCCGCTATCTCTCATTCTTACCATCTGCCAAGAGTACTGTAAATTCATTAAGTCAGGGTAGAGAATGAATGATTTAGGATAGCAAGAGTAAGTGACTTTACTCAGAACCTATTTTGAGTCATCCTCGAAAATGGGAAACTGATGTGGTCATGAAGATCTAAGAGGGTTATTAACCCCATATACTAGTCATGGAGATGGAATTTGGAGGAATCTTTTTCCTGATAGTTTTCCCAAGCTTTAGTAGGAATAGTAACTCATTATTGTTTAGGATGGTAATAAGAGCCTAAGTTTTATAGTTCATATATGTCTGGGTTCAAATCCTAACTCCACTATTTACAAACTCTTGACCTTGGGACTTTTTTTGGGGGGTTCTAGCAGGGGAGCATAGCTACTTGTATACCCCTGACCAAAACCAGTCCTCCTCTATCGGGGATGGTTGTCCTCTTCGACGGAGGGATGCACATGGAAGGATGAAAAAGGGAAAGGGGATACCCACCTAGCCAGCCAGATCTGCTGAATCAACACAGGTGATCAATGGAGTGACAGATGTTGCAACCAGATCACCCTTACATCCAACAAACTCTTGACCTTTGAAGAGTGTCTGAAGCTCTCTGTATTTACGTTTATTTATTTCTAAAATGAAGAGAGCAGAATCATCTCTCCCTTTGGGTTGTTATGGTGATTAATTACTTAATATATATAAAGCACTTAGACCAGTACCTGGTCCATCACATTTACTGCATGTTACCTATTGCTTTTATTATTATAGTTAATTTAAAAGCCTAGATAAAATTTTGGATAAGGTTGGTTAAATGTATACTTTATCTCTATTAAACCATACTAATCACTTCCCTTTATTGAGTACCTGTTATGGGTCTCGTAATTTATGTAGTAAAATTGATAGTCACTCTATTGTTAAATGTCAAATAATATTCTAAAGAAATCTACTCCATTTCAAGACTTTCTATAAGGCTACAGTAATGAAGACAATATGATATTGGGAAATACTAGATATAGATCAAAGACAGAGAACAGAGATTCAAAAAACAGACCATAAAAACATAGTCAGGTAATTTTTGGCAAAGAAGAAAATGCAATTCAATAGAGACAGGAAAGTTTTTTCAACAAATTAAGGCTAAAACAATTGGAGATTCATGTGCAATGAAATGATCCTAGATACAGCTTTATATCATACACAAAAATTAACTCAAAACCAATCATAAACGTAAATGTAAAGCACAAAACTAAAAAAAGTCTTTGAGAAAACATAGAATAAAAGCTACATGACTTTGGATTTTGTGATGACTTTTAAAATATAACCCCAAGAGCATAATCCGTGAAAGAAATAATTAATGAGTTGGATTTTAGTAAAATTAAAGGTTTAAGTTCTGCAAAGATACTGTAAAAGGGAGAAAAACATTTGCAAAACACGTATCTGATAAAGGACTTGTACCTCAAATACACAAAGCACCCTTAAAATCCAAAAAATAAAACAAATAATCCAATTTTAAAATGGTCAGTCTCTGAACAGACACCTTACAAAAGAAAATATACAGATGGCTACTATGAATATATAAAGATGCTCAATATTATTTGTTACTAGGGAGTCGAAAGGTGAAACAATAGTGAGTTGCTACTATGTATTTATTAGAATGACTAAAAATTTTAAAAATCTGACAATACCAATTGCTGGTGAAGATACGGAACAATAGGAATTCTCATTCATTCATTCATTCATTCATTGCTGGTTGGAATGAAAAACAGTACAGCCACTTTATTTTATTTATTTATTTTTTTTGGAGAAGGGGGTCGGGTTGGGGAGGGAGGGGGGCGGGCGGGCCACTTCTATTGGTCTTTCATTTCTCTATTTTCATCCATCTTTGTTCTTTGGCCCATGTGGGCCTCCCATGGCGGTGGCGTCTGTTGCTGCAGAGCGTGGGCTCTGGGCACATGTGCTCCAGAGCTCAGGCTCGGTAATTGGACACATCCGTCCAGCCGCTCCGCGGCATGTGGGATCTTCCCAGGCCAGGGATCGAACCGGCGCCCCTTGCACTGCAAGGCGGTGTCCTTACCCACTGGATCACCAGGGAAGCCCAGTACAGCCACTTTAAAAGACAATGTGACAGTTTCTTATAAACACAGTCTTAACCATACAACTCAGAAATTACTCCACTAAATATTTAGCTAATTAATTTGAAAATTTGTATCCATACAAAAACCTGATGCAAATATCTAATTATACCAGCTGTATTCATAATCACAATAAACCCGAAGCAATCAAGTTGGCCCTCAAGAGGTGAACAGATAAACTGTGGTATATTCATACAATGAAATATTATGAGTAATACAAAGAAATGAGCTATAAAGCCATAAAAATATTAATGAACCTTAAATGCATCTTAATAAGTGAAAAAAGAAGCCAATCTGAAAAAAGTTATGTTCTATATAATTCCAATTACATGACATTCTGGAAAAGATAAATAATAGAGATGATAAAAAAGATCAGTGTTTTCTAGGGGTTTAGAGGCTTGCATAGGAGATTTTTTCGAGTGGAGAAACTCTTCTGTATGATTCTGAAATGGCAGACATTATGCATTTGTGAAATTCACAGAACTTTAGAGCACAAAGACTTAATAGTGTATGCAAACAAATGTTTAAATCATGTGAGGGTGAGAGACCTCAAGTTGAAACACAGAATGTGACAAAGTATCTAAATACATTCAAATACCTAAAATAACCTCAGAAAGTGAACTGGTACTAACCTAAGTAACTTGGAAAATGAATGGTGCCTGAAAGACTAAAGGCAAAAGGAACTGTACTCTACTTGGTAAAGTTATTTCCCAAGATAGTATGGACTGAAAATCCTGAAACAGTTATGCATGTATACTGGTATTGGACAATTAAGTATATGGACAGCAGATGACAAAAACGAGGTTTCTCACTTTTGGAGTGAAGGGTTACAGATAAGCAAAGGGAAGAGTCCAGAATGATCCAGTAGTAATGAAATAAAGTTGGAGAAATGAATATGTTTAATTTAATACAAGCACAATGCTATATATATAGCATTAGAAACCAAGGTCTCGGTGCTGTTTTTATTGCTCCTAGGCCCTCAGCCGGCAGAGCGAGGAGATAAATGTGTATACACAATCACAGACATGCCTTTATCATTTCTAATGCCATTCTTCAATAAATGAGCGAAGGCTTCTTGGAGAAATGGTTGATTCTAAGACTGGGGCAGGAAATATAAAAGATAAGCCGGGAGCATCTTGTAGAATGTAAGAAAGTGCTAAAAAACAAACAAGAACAAAATACACACCATCGTGGGTTATGGCAGAGATACAACAGTCAACTGAAAATCTTCCAATGGCTAAAACTGGAACAATTGGAGCAAAACTATGCAAAAATATTATAAATACAACTGCAGGATAATTCAAAGTGTAAAATGAATATCCATGAGAAACACCCATATAAGTAACAGATTGAATATAAAATAGATAAATAAATGAGAGATAGTGGATAAATCTCATAGAAGAATTCCAAATAACTTCTGGACATATTCTCCTCCTAGGAGGGTGGATCCTAATTGCCTACTCCTTCTGTGTAGGCCACATATAATGCCTTTATTCCAAAAAGAGCAGTACAGAAAGAAGAAAAAAGACTAAATTTAAGTGGAGAAACCTGACAAACACTATCTCAAGTCAGGTAATGTTGAAAAATTAGTATCAATAGTGCTAAGTCATACTGATAGTATGTACCCTTGATATGATGTAAGGATAAGGTATTTTATGTCTGTGGTTTTCCTCCCCTAAAATCCATAACCTCAATATCTAATCATGAGAAAAACATTAGACAAATCTCAATCGAAGGACATTATTCAAAATTCCTGACTAGTATTCCTCAAAAACGTCAAGGTAATCAAAAACAAGGGCAAGTCTGATATAATGTCACAGCCAAGAGGAGTCTTAATGAGACAAGATAACTGAATGAAATGTGGCCACCTGGATGAGATCTTGGAATACAAAGAGGATATTAAGGAAAAACAGAAAATAGGAATAAATTACGGATGTTGGTTAAAAATAAGGTATCAGTGTTGACTGAAATGTACCATATCAACGTTAAAATGTTAGTAATACAAGAAACTGGACATGGGACATATGGGACATCTCTATTCTCTTTGCAATTCCTCTGTACATCTAAAATTATTCTAAAATATGTTTTATTTGGGAAATTTTTACAGAACTGACTAAGGAAGTAACTCATTATGTGGCTCCCTACCTATTGACTGTTTTCTGGCATTTCATTTTTAATTATTGATTCTTGCCACCTTGAAGAGAGGTGTCAGAGGCAAAAATGTGTGGTTGCTGCCTCTCTGCCATTGTAAATGCCTCCAAATATGGCTCCTTTACAACTAAGTTTTCTATTGGTTTTCCTAAAAAAATGCATCTGATAATAGTTTCACCGTGAGCAATTACCTAAGGTGTTCTGGATATGAAAGCAAGAAAATTATCACAAACTGCAACTCTGTATTTTGACAATTCCTATAAATCAATGTGGATTGAAACAGCTATAACTGCTCTGTTGACCCCAGCTCCATTCCTCTGTCTCGCAGCCATTGCCCAGAAGGATACATCTGTGTGAAAGCTGGTCGAAACCCCAACTACGGCTACACAAGCTTCGACACTTTTAGCTGGGCTTTCTTGTCTCTATTTCGACTCATGACTCAAGACTACTGGGAGAACCTTTACCAGCTGGTTAGTGTCTTTGTCCCTTTGGGATTCTATAACAAAATGCCATAACAGAAATATATTTCTCACAGTTGTGGAGGCTGGAGAGTCCAAGATCAAGACACTAGCATGACTGCATTCTGACAAGAGCTCTCTTTCCAGTTCGTAAGCTGACACCTTGCAGTGTCATCACTTGGAGGAAGGGACTAGGGATCGCTCTGGAGACTCTTTCTGCTTCTGCGTAGTCACTTCAGTCATGTCCAATGCTGTGTGTCCCCATGGACTGCAGCCCATCAGGCTTCTCCATCTATGGGGATTTTCTGGGCAAGAATACTGGAGTGGGTTGCCATGCCTTCCTCCAGGAGGATCTTCCCAACCCAGGGATGGAACCTGGGTGTCCTTCATTGCAGGCAGATTCCTCACCACTGAGGCATCTGGGAAGCCATACAGATATCTATCTATCTATCTATCTATCTATCTATATTATACACGAGGCCCCATGGGCTGTAGCTCGCCAGGCTTCTCCATCCATGGAATTTTCCAGGCAAGAACACTGGAGTGGGTTACCATTTTCTTCTCCAGGAGGTCCTTTCTAATAGGCATTAATCTGATTCATTAGGAATCCACTCTCAGGACGTAACCTAAGTATCTCTCAGAGGACATACCTAATACCATAACACCAGGCAATGGGATTTCAACATATAAATCTGGTGAGGACACTCGCATTCAGAGCATAGCAGTAAGGCTCAAAA
The DNA here is from genome assembly GCA_022376925.1 of Tragulus kanchil. Taxonomy (NCBI): domain Eukaryota; kingdom Metazoa; phylum Chordata; class Mammalia; order Artiodactyla; family Tragulidae; genus Tragulus; species Tragulus kanchil. The sequence goes on along the minus strand of JAIOJX010000026.1, from coordinate 260,145,421 downwards.
TAGCATGCACAGAATTTAAGAGCATGTATGGAATGACAAGTACAGATACTTGTTTATAACACTCTAGACTAGAGAAGGGCCCAGCATAAAGCAAGTGTGCCTAGGACCCCAACTGTTCATTCAGTGTATTCTGAGATGCTATGCTGAGAAGAATAGGGGCTATGGGAGATGCAGAGAACATTCATGACTTTGACTTTATAGTGAAGTTGTGGATCTAACAGGAACATGTGAAAAGATTTTAAAACTCAATTATATAAAATTTCAAATGAAACCTAAGGTTAATTGGAGCTAGGAAGGAAGAATGATCTGATCTCTAGATGATGTGGAGAGTAGTAACTCCATTGAAAGGAATTAACAGTGTTCTTACTTGTAATGTTGTCCTGAATTATGGACTCTAAGAAAAGCATTTTAGCTTTTTAGTAGCGCTCAAATGTACATTCAATATATATTCTTTGAAATGTGTATGCTTACTTCAAATGAAATCAAGTCTCAAATAATTCTGTGTAAATGTGTGTTCGTGTGTGGGTGTATTTTAACATCAAAAAAAAAAAAAAAAAAACTTGGTCAAATACATTAAATGTTAAAATAATCATTTTTCCCCTGACTATCTAATGTTTATAAACAGATTTTTATCTAGAGACATTTTACAAAATATTGTTGAAATTTATCTTTTCTTTCCCCCTAGACATTACGTGCTGCTGGAAAAACATACATGATATTTTTTGTCCTGGTGATTTTCTTGGGCTCTTTTTATCTGGTAAATTTGATCCTGGCTGTGGTGGCCATGGCCTATGAGGAACAGAATCAAGCAACCTTAGAAGAGGCAGAACAGAAAGAAGCTGAATTTCAACAAATGCTCGAACAAATTAAAAAGCAACAGGAAGAAGCTCAGGTACTAAGTGATAATAAGCAAACTGCTTTATTATTATTATCAGTCATTGTTATTATTATTTAAAGTGTGCATATTGTTGTGCCATAGAGGTCAAACTGGAACTGGCTTTTCATATGGCATAGAAGCATTGTCATTAGAAAAAGGAAAGCCATTTAAACTTAAAAATGTTTCCTGGGGCTTCCCTGGTGTCCAGTGGGTAGGGAAACCACCTTGCAGTGCAAGGGGCTCCAGTTCGATCCCTGGCCTGGGAAGATCCGACGTGCCGCGAAGCGGCTGGACCCATGTGTCCAGTTACCGAGCCGGAGCTCTGGAGCACATGCGCCCAGAGCCAGTGCTCTTTGACAACAGAGGCCACTGTGATGGGAGGCCCACACGGGCCAAGGAACAAAGATGGATAAAAATAGATAAATGAAAGACCAATAGAAGTTGCCTGCCCGCTCCCTCCCTCCCCAACCCGCCCCCCCTAGAAAAAAAAATGCTTCCTAAGTTAGACTTAAAGTAACTTTTTAGATATTATATATGAGGAAATTAGCTCAGGTATAAAACATATTCATAATAAGGTTAACTCTGCAATTATCTCATGTAATCTTTTTTTTCTAATATTTTTTTCTTTTTTATTTTTTTGGCCACTTCTACTGGTCTTTCATTTATTTATTTTCATCCATCTTTGTTCTTTGGCCTGTGTGGGCTTCCCTTCACAGGGGCCTCACTCATTGCAGAGCACCGGCTCTGGACACATGCGCTCCAGAGCTTCGGCTCAGTAGTTGGACACATTGGTCCAGCTGCTCCATGGCACATGGGATCTTCCTAAGCCAGGAATCGAACTGGCGCCCCTTGCACTGCAAGGTGGTGTCCTTACCCACTGGACCACCAAGGAAGCCCTATCTCATGTAATCTTAAAGAAGAGTTTTATTTTCAGTTTGATATAAAAAAATATATACTTAACTGATATTTCCAAATATTCCTATTTCACCCCTAATGACACATGAAGTTTTATTCTGTAGCTGACTGATCTCAAATGTGAACAATAAAACTTTATGCCCACCTGCTTTTAAGCAATCTTTGGGATTTCTATAGCACAACAGAATATCAAGATATCAGGAAGGCATCTATTATTTGATTGTGATTTTAAACTTTCACGAACATTAAAGGCTGTTGGGGCCAGGGGCATAGAAAATGGGGCATTCATGTCTTGGGGAAAAGAGAGAAAACACTATTTGATTAAAAGAAAACACAAACATAAATTGAAAGGTGAGAGTCATGGGAAGACAAATCGTAATCCAATTCATGTCAATGAGAATTATATCTTCTACATCTTCACCAACATTTGGTATGGTCCGTCTTATAAACCATTCTACTAAGTAGTATTTCATTGCTGTCTTATTTTCCATTTTATTAATGACTAATGAAGCTGAGCATTTTCTCATGTTCTTATTTTCTATCCGTATGGATTCTATTGTAAAGTCGATATTCAAATTTTTGCCCATTTTTAGCTAGGTGGTTTTTTTCTTACTATTGAATTTGACTAGTTTTCATGCATAAAGGAAAGAAGTCCTTCATGATAACTATTCTTTGCAAATATTTGTTTGGAAATTAAGCTGTGCTTCCTCCTGACAACTGTACTTTTAAAAAAAATTTTGGCCTCTTTTATTGGTCTTTCATTTATTTATTTGCATCCATCTTTGTTCTTTGACCTTTGTGAGCCTCCGTCTGCAGTGACCTCTCTTGTTGCAGAGCATTGGCTCTAGGCACATGCACTCCAGAGCTCTGACTTATAACTGGACACATCGGTCCAGCCGCTACATGGCATGTGGGATCTTCCCACACCAGGGATCAAACGGACGCCCCTTGCACTGCAAGATGGACTCTTGAAGTAAAAGTTTTAATGAAGTACAGTTTATCAAGGTTTTTTCTGTTTCTTGGATCATACTTTTGGTGTTGCATCTAAGAAGTTTTCGCCAAATTGCCATCAAAAATATTTTCTCCTAATTTTTCATCTGGAAGTTTTATGTTTTATATTTAGGTCAACAACCCATTTTAAGTTAACTTTCCTGTAAGGTAGTGTGACATATGAGTTGAAAATTTTTTTTGAAATTGTTGTTATTAGTCACTCAGTCAACTCTTTGCAACACCCATGGACTGTAGCCTGCCAGGCTCCTCTGTCCATGCAATTCTCCAGGCAAGAACACTGGAGCGGGTAGCCATTCCCTTCTCCAAAGGGTCTTCCTGACCCAGGGATCAAATCCATGTCTCCTGCACTGGCATGTGGATTCCTAACCATCTGAGCTATCAGGCAAGCCCTTTTTTTTGCATATGGATACCTAATTATTCCAGCATCACTTGTTGAACAAAATATTTTTCTTCACTAAATAGTTTTTGAACTTTTGTCAAAATCAATTGTCCATATGTGAGTGATTCTATTTCTGGCTTCTATTTTATTCAATTGATTTATTTGTTTCTCTTTACACCAAAACCACATTCTCTTAATCACCGTAGCTATTGAATAAGTTTTGAAGAATTATATCTTCTACATCTTCACCAACATTTGGTATGGTCCGTCTTATAAACCATTCTACTAAGTAGTATTTCATTGCTGTCTTATTTTCCATTTTATTAATGACTAATGAAGCTGAGCATTTTCTCATGTTCTTATTTTCTATCCGTATGGATTCTATTGTAAAGTCGATATTCAAATTTTTGCCCATTTTTAGCTAGGTGGTTTTTTTCTTACTATTGAATTTGACTAGTTTTCATGCATAAAGGAAAGAAGTCCTTCATGATAACTATTCTTTGCAAATATTTGTTTGGAAATTAAGCTGTGCTTCCTCCTGACAACTGTACTTTTAAAAAAAATTTTGGCCTCTTTTATTGGTCTTTCATTTATTTATTTGCATCCATCTTTGTTCTTTGACCTTTGTGAGCCTCCGTCTGCAGTGACCTCTCTTGTTGCAGAGCATTGGCTCTAGGCACATGCACTCCAGAGCTCTGACTTATAACTGGACACATCGGTCCAGCCGCTACATGGCATGTGGGATCTTCCCACACCAGGGATCAAACGGACGCCCCTTGCACTGCAAGATGGACTCTTGAAGTAAAAGTTTTAATGAAGTACAGTTTATCAAGGTTTTTTTTTCTGTTTCTTGGATCATACTTTTGGTGTTGCATCTAAGAAGTTTTCGCCAAATTGCCATCAAAAATATTTTCTCCTAATTTTTCATCTGGAAGTTTTATGTTTTATATTTAGGTCAACAACCCATTTTAAGTTAACTTTCCTGTAAGGTAGTGTGACATATGAGTTGAAAATTTTTTTTGAAATTGTTGTTATTAGTCACTCAGTCAACTCTTTGCAACACCCATGGACTGTAGCCTGCCAGGCTCCTCTGTCCATGCAATTCTCCAGGCAAGAACACTGGAGCGGGTAGCCATTCCCTTCTCCAAAGGGTCTTCCTGACCCAGGGATCAAATCCATGTCTCCTGCACTGGCATGTGGATTCCTAACCATCTGAGCTATCAGGCAAGCCCTTTTTTTTGCATATGGATACCTAATTATTCCAGCATCACTTGTTGAACAAAATATTTTTCTTCACTAAATAGTTTTTGAACTTTTGTCAAAATCAATTGTCCATATGTGAGTGATTCTATTTCTGGCTTCTATTTTATTCAATTGATTTATTTGTTTCTCTTTACACCAAAACCACATTCTCTTAATCACCGTAGCTATTGAATAAGTTTTGAAATCAGTTAGTAGGAACCCTCCAATGCTGTTTTTCTCTCTTAAGACTGTTTTGTCTGTTCTAGGGCAAATATATTTTTTAAATGTGCAGCCTCATATGAGTTTTAGGATCAGCTTGTCAATTTCAGTTTGCATAGTTTCCACTGTTATGTCTTCAAGGTTATCATTTTTTCTTCTGCAACATCAGATTTGGCATTGTCCCAACCAGTGGATTTCATCTCAGACATTATAGTTTTCATCTCTATGAGTTTTATCTGCATCTCTCTTACATCTCCCATACATCTTGAACATACATAATACAGTTATGGTAAATGTTTAGAGCACTAAAGGGCATGTCTGCTAATTCTAGCACCTATGTCAGATCTTGGTCAGTTTTAATAATTTTTTGTTCATTATTGGTGATATATTCCTAATTGTTTTATATTCATGGCAAACTTCAGTTAAATTCCAGACACTTGAAACTTTATCTTTAGGATGCTGAATATGTTTATATTCCTATAAAAAAAATTCCTGATCTTTGGGAACATAGTTAAATTACTTACAAATAGTTTGATCCTTTTCCATCTTCAAATCTTTGAAGATTTGTTAGGTAGAACTTAGACTTAGTCTAATAAGGCTAATTGTTTCCTACTACTAAGTGAAAATCATTCTGAAAACTCTACCCAATGCCTTGTTCATACACTGTTTTAAAAACCACTGTCACATATATCTAGTCTACTTAGTGGTTATCTTAGGAGGAAGGGCAAATCTGAACTGTGCCTGTATCTCGACCACAAGTAGAAATCCAAATAACTTTTGTGCACAGTGATTTTTTTTCACATGGATGTCTTCAAATATTTGAAGCATTGTTTAAATGCCAGTATATTCTTGGAATTTGTAGGCTGAAAAATCTAAGTTCTTAATAATTCTGAGTTACTTTGAAGATGCACAACATATATCAATTAGGTACTTTATACTGAGGGCTTTTTTGAGTGAAACAGACTTGACAATGAATTGCTTACTTGGTTACTCAGACCAACAATATACCTAACATTTGCTGAATATGCTAATTCTGCTATTTTCATCTGGGTACAAAGTAGTATCATGGTTACAGTTTATTGACCTATAAGTCATTCACAGATTTGGTGGTAACTTGGCAGTATAACTTATAAGGTATACCTCATGCTTGCCAGAAATTTCTCTAATACTTCAATAAGCTCAATATACTTGAGTTTATTCCAGATCATTACAAATAAAACACATTTATAAGATAAAGAAATAATAGCTTATTTTTACAGGGCAAAGAATTTTTTCATTTCAAATCTTAAAATAAATTTTATAGGAAATAATATAAATAGTTGTATTTTAAAGCATTGGATTTTTCTATTATCGTTTATAAAAACAGACAAAGTAATTCATTTGAGAATACTACATAGATCTACAGTACAGTAGTAAGAATATATTCTGAAATTCAGTCACTTTATGTTAAGTGCTATCAATTAAAAGAGTGTAATCTTTTAAATTAGCAGTAAAAGTACATTATGTCTAACAAAAGTTTAAAGAATCTAATTATCTATATCCTAATTAGGTCAGCAAAAATAATGTCAGTTCTTTCCACTTCGAAGTTAGTTATTCGATTCCAGTGATCAAATCATGATTTGACTCAGTTTTAACTTCATACATACAAAAATTTAAGCTGATTCCAAGACAGCTTGTCCTAGTGTTTTAACATTGATCAGGATAGCACAGTGCTAAGCTAATTTTACTTCCTTTTTGACAGTGTAGGTAATTCTGCAGGCAGGAAGACTGGAGAGGGTAGCCATTCTCTTATCCAGGGGATCTTCCCAAATCAGGGATTGCACCCAAGTCTCCCGTATTGCAGGCAGATTCTTTACCATCTGAGCCACCAGGGAAGCCCACGTAGGTAGTATTGACCAGAAAACAGCCCATATTGAAGGTGTTCCTGTGTAATGTGAGTCCTGCCAATCACCTGTGACTCTTCAGAAGCTACTCTCCAGCTAATGACTTCATGAAGTTTAGCATCATTTCCATTTCTATTTAGTATATGTAGAAGGACCTCCTAATGCTTGTCATTGTGCACAAATGTCTTCAAATATTTGAAGCATTGTTTAAATGCCAGTATATTCTTGGAATTTGTAGGCTGAAAAATCTAAGTTCTTAATAATTCTGAGTTACTTTGAAGATGCACAACATATATCAATTAGGTACTTTATACTGAGGGCTTTTGAGTGAAACAGACTTGACAATGAATTGCTTACTTGGTTACTCAGACCAACAATATACCTAACATTTGCTGAATATGCTAATTCTGCTATTTTCATCTGGGTACAAAGTAGTATCATGGTTACAGTTTATTGACCTATAAGTCATTCACAGATTTGGTGGTAACTTGGCAGTATAACTTATAAGGTATACCTCATGCTTGCCAGAAATTTCTCTAATACTTCAATAAGCTCAATATACTTGAGTTTATTCCAGATCATTACAAATAAAACACATTTATAAGATAAAGAAATAATAGCTTATTTTTACAGGGCAAAGAATTTTTTCATTTCAAATCTTAAAATAAATTTTATAGGAAATAATATAAATAGTTGTATTTTAAAGCATTGGATTTTTCTATTATCGTTTATAAAAACAGACAAAGTAATTCATTTGAGAATACTACATAGATCTACAGTACAGTAGTAAGAATATATTCTGAAATTCAGTCACTTTATGTTAAGTGCTATCAATTAAAAGAGTGTAATCTTTTAAATTAGCAGTAAAAGTACATTATGTCTAACAAAAGTTTAAAGAATCTAATTATCTATATCCTAATTAGGTCAGCAAAAATAATGTCAGTTCTTTCCACTTCGAAGTTAGTTATTCGATTCCAGTGATCAAATCATGATTTGACTCAGTTTTAACTTCATACATACAAAAATTTAAGCTGATTCCAAGACAGCTTGTCCTAGTGTTTTAACATTGATCAGGATAGCACAGTGCTAAGCTAATTTTACTTCCTTTTTGACAGTGTAGGTAATTCTGCAGGCAGGAAGACTGGAGAGGGTAGCCATTCTCTTATCCAGGGGATCTTCCCAAATCAGGGATTGCACCCAAGTCTCCCGTATTGCAGGCAGATTCTTTACCATCTGAGCCACCAGGGAAGCCCACGTAGGTAGTATTGACCAGAAAACAGCCCATATTGAAGGTGTTCCTGTGTAATGTGAGTCCTGCCAATCACCTGTGACTCTTCAGAAGCTACTCTCCAGCTAATGACTTCATGAAGTTTAGCATCATTTCCATTTCTATTTAGTATATGTAGAAGGACCTCCTAATGCTTGTCATTGTTTAGACATAGGGAAAAAAGTCACATTCAGCTCAAACCAAGTACAACTTTAAAGGACAGAGACAGAAAAGCTAACAAAGAAAGAAATGTTTTCCTATGCCATCGTAATTGTGTTTGGTATTTAATTTGTAATCTCTAAATGCCTAAGTGCTCAGCATAGCATATTCCATAGAAGTATATATTGGTCTGATAGGAAAAATTTAGCAGTAAGCTTTGGGACAAAATTAGAAATACTGACATTTAAGAGATCTACTATAACAAGGGGTAAAATTGTAATAAGTATAGTTAATGTCTTCTGGTTTTGAAATGAGACTTTAAAACTGGATCTTACATTTACAGTGAAGTAGAATCACACAGATACAGTAAGTTATAGAGTCTCTTTTGTGTCACATAGAAACATTGCAAGAAAAACAAAATGTGATTCCCTGGGCAATAACCTATTTGAGCACGTATTTGTTATTTGTTACAAGAGGAACTCAGCAAACTCATTGTGAAAATAACATTATTAGCCTAAGTAAGCAGGACATTGGCCACATCACAGAACTGGGTACAAACAGGTACACAGACATGGGAGATGAGAGGAAACATCTGTCTCAGAGAGCTGGCAACCCCCTGGAAGTGGAATAAGTGACAGATTCGAGCTGACGAGTGATACTGAACATGTGTTAGTCAGGAGGCTGCCGTTGTTGCCTTACAAAAATCTGTTTTGAAGTTAGTTATTCGATCGATTTGACTCAGTTTTAACTTCATACATACAAAAATTTAAGCTGATTCCAAGACAGCTTGTCCTAGTGTTTTAACATTGATCAGGATAGCACAGTGCTAAGCTAATTTTACTTCCTTTTTGACAGTGTAGGTAATTCTGCAGGCAGGAAGACTGGAGAGGGTAGCCATTCTCTTATCCAGGGGATCTTCCCAAATCAGGGATTGCACCCAAGTCTCCCGTATTGCAGGCAGATTCTTTACCATCTGAGCCACCAGGGAAGCCCACGTAGGTAGTATTGACCAGAAAACAGCCCATATTGAAGGTGTTCCTGTGTAATGTGAGTCCTGCCAATCACCTGTGACTCTTCAGAAGCTACTCTCCAGCTAATGACTTCATGAAGTTTAGCATCATTTCCATTTCTATTTAGTATATGTAGAAGGACCTCCTAATGCTTGTCATTGTTTAGACATAGGGAAAAAAGTCACATTCAGCTCAAACCAAGTACAACTTTAAAGGACAGAGACAGAAAAGCTAACAAAGAAAGAAATGTTTTTCCTATGCCATCGTAATTGTGTTTGGTATTTAATTTGTAATCTCTAAATGCCTAAGTGCTCAGCATAGCATATTCCATAGAAGTATATATTGGTCTGATAGGAAAAATTTAGCAGTAAGCTTTGGGACAAAATTAGAAATACTGACATTTAAGAGATCTACTATAACAAGGGGTAAAATTGTAATAAGTATAGTTAATGTCTTCTGGTTTTGAAATGAGACTTTAAAACTGGATCTTACATTTACAGTGAAGTAGAATCACACAGATACAGTAAGTTATAGAGTCTCTTTTGTGTCACATAGAAACATTGCAAGAAAAACAAAATGTGATTCCCTGGGCAATAACCTATTTGAGCACGTATTTGTTATTTGTTACAAGAGGAACTCAGCAAACTCATTGTGAAAATAACATTATTAGCCTAAGTAAGCAGGACATTGGCCACATCACAGAACTGGGTACAAACAGGTACACAGACATGGGAGATGAGAGGAAACATCTGTCTCAGAGAGAGCTGGCAACCCCCTGGAAGTGGAATAAGTGACAGATTCGAGCTGACGAGTGATACTGAACATGTGTTAGTCAGGAGGCTGCCGTTGTTGCCTTACAAAAATCTGTTTTGGTTTTGAGTTATTCCAACTGTTACGCAGTCTAGGTAGGGAAATCATGTCTTATGCAAAACAAATTCCGGAAGCAATTAAAATGAACCTGAGTTTCAGATTTATGTCAAGGGAACATTACCACCACTTCCACTTCCTTTGTTTCTAATGACAAACAAGCCAATAAATGATCAGCATTGTGTGTTGTATGTTCCTGCCTACACAAAGTGGAAGGGAGAATTAAGGACTTTATTTGGATAAAAAGGAGTATGTATACATTCATTCTCTTAAGAAGTGTTGTGTATTATGTATCCCCTATGTATCAAGCACTATGCAACTGTATTTAACTTGCTAGTATTAGTCCTTCATTTATCCACTATGTTTTATACTTTTATATTAAATGTATTCATATTTATAAAGGATCATTAATATTTTTCATCTTTCATTACTGATATTAAAAGTGATTTCCATGATCAAGAGTTTAATTAAGACTTCCCTGGTGGTTCAATGTTTTTAAGACACTAAACTTTCATTGCAGAGGGCACAAGTTTGATTGATCCTTGATCAGGGAACTAAAACATAAGATTCTGTATACCACATGGCTCAGACAAAAAAAAGGAAATATTCAGTTTAAAAAATCCAGTTTTCTGATTATATGTAATTCTTTAAATATATAAATTCTGAATTAATGTTTCATTTAAATTTTAGGATTGTCTTTTATTGAGTCTTAGATAAAGAATATAATAATCAATATAAATATTTTATATGTTTCTTGACCCAACACATATATTTAGTATTATGTATAATAATATGGTTCCCATCCCTGGGGTCATGTGAACCCCAGAGAATTTGTATCATAGCACCTTTAGTTTTAAACTCTTCTGAATTTTTTAGTTGAGATGAGATTCCAAAATAGAAGCTACTTAGAAGGGTCTGCTTCTTAAGAAGGAGGAAACAAAGTACAATATGTTGTCAAAGCATTCAATACAAGTTTTATCTTCTTTCCTAAGATGTATTTCTATTATCCAGACTATTCTAAAATATAGTCTTTATGAGATCTTGAAAAGTCAAGACAACTGACAGCATTATGCCTTTTTTCACCTTTATTTACCAAACATTTACTGAGTCTTTCTTATGTCAAGTAGACAATGTGCACACACACACATTACAGAATTCTTATCTATAAGAATAGACAAGAATATATTGTATCTAGTACAGACAATAGAAGAAGAACAAGGGTAGCTGTATTGAGAGTTGTTTACATTCACTAATGACATATGCAAGGAGTTGAACCAATATTCTCATATTTTGGTCATTTCCACTTCGATGATTAGGTTTATAAACAGGAATGTACTTAATGAGAACTTAGCTTTGCATTTGATATCCTCTCCAGCTAGTGCTGAGATCATTTCCCATCTAAAAATAGCATTCACATAAATAAAAATGCAAAAGATTTGGCATCCCATGTTTCACCTCAAAGTTGCTGTCTTTCTTTAGGAGGAAAAAAAATTAAAAAGGCTTAAGTATACTTAGTGTTGAAATATAAAAAAGAAAATATTAGAAGGTTACTCATAATCTGCATTAATATTTTTCATCTTTCATTACTGATATTAAAAGTGATTTCCATGATCAAGAGTTTAATTAAGACTTCCCTGGTGGTTCAATGTTTTTAAGACACTAAACTTTCATTGCAGAGGGCACAAGTTTGATTGATCCTTGATCAGGGAACTAAAACATAAGATTCTGTATACCACATGGCTCAGACAAAAAAAAGGAAATATTCAGTTTAAAAAATCCAGTTTTCTGATTATATGTAATTCTTTAAATATATAAATTCTGAATTAATGTTTCATTTAAATTTTAGGATTGTCTTTTATTGAGTCTTAGATAAAGAATATAATAATCAATATAAATATTTTATATGTTTCTTGACCCAACACATATATTTAGTATTATGTATAATAATATGGTTCCCATCCCTGGGGTCATGTGAACCCCAGAGAATTTGTATCATAGCACCTTTAGTTTTAAACTCTTCTGAATTTTTTAGTTGAGATGAGATTCCAAAATAGAAGCTACTTAGAAGGGTCTGCTTCTTAAGAAGGAGGAAACAAAGTACAATATGTTGTCAAAGCATTCAATACAAGTTTTATCTTCTTTCCTAAGATGTATTTCTATTATCCAGACTATTCTAAAATATAGTCTTTATGAGATCTTGAAAAGTCAAGACAACTGACAGCATTATGCCTTTTTTCACCTTTATTTACCAAACATTTACTGAGTCTTTCTTATGTCAAGTAGACAATGTGCACACACACACATTACAGAATTCTTATCTATAAGAATAGACAAGAATATATTGTATCTAGTACAGACAATAGAAGAAGAACAAGGGTAGCTGTATTGAGAGTTGTTTACATTCACTAATGACATATGCAAGGAGTTGAACCAATATTCTCATATTTTGGTCATTTCCACTTCGATGATTAGGTTTATAAACAGGAATGTACTTAATGAGAACTTAGCTTTGCATTTGATATCCTCTCCAGCTAGTGCTGAGATCATTTCCCATCTAAAAATAGCATTCACATAAATAAAAATGCAAAAGATTTGGCATCCCATGTTTCACCTCAAAGTTGCTGTCTTTCTTTAGGAGGTACAGAAATTCAAAATGCTTAAGTATACTTAGTGTTGAAATATAGAAAGAAAATATTAGAAGTACTCATAATCCTTTGAATGATTATTTCAGGTGCTTACTAACTGATACATTAATCATTTGCTATTATTTATAGTAATAATATATAAACATTTAAAATTTCAAACTAAAAGTGCTATGCAATTAACTAATCATGTTAAATTCTGGGATTAATTTGACCTCAGGAATGGGAAGTTTTCCCAGGTGGCTCAGTGGTAAAGAATCTGCCTGCCAATGAAGAAGATGCAGATTCAATCCCTGGATGGGAAGATCCCCTGGAGGAGGAAATGGCAACCCACTCCAGTATTCTTGCCTGGGAAATCCCACGGACAGAGGAGCCTGGTGGGCTACAGTCCATGTTCACAAAAAGTTGAACACAACTGAGTATCCGAGCATGCATAAACTCAGGAACAAGAACAATAGTACTGAATGTGATTCAAAGAGGAGAAATTAGCCAATACATTCCCACCACTTCCCTCTAGAGGTAAAAAGTAGATACTTTATACTAACACATATATATGGAATCTAGAAAGATGGTGCTGATAAATGCATACACAGAGCAGCAGTGGAGAAACAGACATAGAGAATAGACTTATGGACATTGAGGGAAGGGGTGAGTGGATGAGAAGTATGGAAAGAGTAGCATGGAAACCTACACTACCATATGTAAAAGAGACAACCATGCTCTAAGACTAAGGAAACATACAAAAGGGTTAGGCAACAATGGGGGATCTAAGTACAAGAATATATTGTATCTAGTACAGACAATAGAAGAAGAACAAGGGTAGCTGTATTGAGAGTTGTTTACATTCACTAATGACATATGCAAGGAGTTGAACCAATATTCTCATATTTTGGTCATTTCCACTTCGATGATTAGGTTTATAAACAGGAATGTACTTAATGAGAACTTAGCTTTGCATTTGATATCCTCTCCAGCTAGTGCTGAGATCATTTCCCATCTAAAAATAGCATTCACATAAATAAAAATGCAAAAGATTTGGCATCCCATGTTTCACCTCAAAGTTGCTGTCTTTCTTTAGGAGGTACAGAAATTCAAAATGCTTAAGTATACTTAGTGTTGAAATATAGAAAGAAAATATTAGAAGTACTCATAATCCTTTGAATGATTATTTCAGGTGCTTACTAACTGATACATTAATCATTTGCTATTATTTATAGTAATAATATATAAACATTTAAAATTTCAAACTAAAAGTGCTATGCAATTAACTAATCATGTTAAATTCTGGGATTAATTTGACCTCAGGAATGGGAAGTTTTCCCAGGTGGCTCAGTGGTAAAGAATCTGCCTGCCAATGAAGAAGATGCAGATTCAATCCCTGGATGGGAAGATCCCCTGGAGGAGGAAATGGCAACCCACTCCAGTATTCTTGCCTGGGAAATCCCACGGACAGAGGAGCCTGGTGGGCTACAGTCCATGTTCACAAAAAGTTGAACACAACTGAGTATCCGAGCATGCATAAACTCAGGAACAAGAACAATAGTACTGAATGTGATTCAAAGAGGAGAAATTAGCCAATACATTCCCACCACTTCCCTCTAGAGGTAAAAAGTAGATACTTTATACTAACACATATATATGGAATCTAGAAAGATGGTGCTGATAAATGCATACACAGAGCAGCAGTGGAGAAACAGACATAGAGAATAGACTTATGGACATTGAGGGAAGGGGTGAGTGGATGAGAAGTATGGAAAGAGTAGCATGGAAACCTACACTACCATATGTAAAAGAGACAACCATTGTGAATATGCTCTAAGACTAAGGAAACATACATGGGGGTTAGGCAACATCTTGGAGGGCTGAGATGGAGAAGGAGTGGGAAAAGGGTTCAGGTGGAAGGGGTCAAGGGTATACCTATGACTGATTTGGGTTATGTATATCCATAAAGAACAAAACTCTGTAAAACAAATATAATTATAAAAAGAAAAAGTAGATACTTTTAATGCTTTGAGAATGCTCACAGAAAAAGAAAAGTCTTTTGTCCTAGATTTAGAAGGGAAAAAATACCACTCGGTTGTTCACAATCAGAAGTGGGAAGAACAAACCTATGGAGAGAATTGGAATAGCGATCAGACCAGCCACGACTGCTAAGAGAACATTTGCTTTTAAAGTGTAGAAGATATTTTTAAGAGAGCAGTTGTTCCCTGAACTGAAGCTAATTGTATCAACGTTTTTTTTCTTAAAACAGACTCTTCAAAAGATATGCCAAACCAGACTTTTCTAGTCTTAAGTATAAGCTAACATCTTGCTTTATACTACGTAAAAGTATGACATTATTAAGTAAACTCTCTTGTATAAAACATAATGAAATGACCAGAAAGACATAAATTTTCAAGTAGAGTTCATTTTATTAAACGGCAACATTTGCACCATACTCCACTGTTTTCCAAAGCTGTATATTCTAAAAGTGCCTGCTTTTATTTATCCAGGCAGTTGCAGCAGCATCAGCTGCTTCAAGAGATTTCAGTGGAATAGGTGGGTTAGGAGAGCTCCTGGAAAGTTCTTCAGAAGCATCAAAGTTAAGCTCCAAGAGTGCCAAGGAGTGGAGGAATCGAAGAAAGAAGAGAAGACAGAGAGAGAATCTTGAAGGAAACAACAAAGGAGAAGGAAACAGGTTTCCCAAGTCGGAATCTGAGGACAGTGTCAAAAGAAGAAGCTTCCTCTTCTCCATGGACGGAAATCGACTGACGAGTGACAAGAAATTCTACTCCCCTCACCAGGTACAGCGTTCTACAAAGGGCTCCAGTTTGTTTTGTCGTTTTTGTATCTTGATATATTTTTGTAGTGTCTGATTTAAGTGAAGAAGAGAGAACTAACATTTAATATGATTATTATTTGTGTATCATAAATTGTCTTTAAAAGGAACTTTTATTAAATCATTAATAACTTTTACTTTACAGTAATCAGTTTTAACCACTCTACTATTTTGAGAACATTTTCTTAATCTATTTTTTGCAGGTGGGGGAGGTGACTAAGGAAACATACATGGGGTTAGGCAACATCTTGGAGGGCTGAGATGGAGAAGGAGTGGAAAAGGGTTCAGGTGGAAGGGTCAAGGGTATACCTATGACTGATTTGGGTTATGTATATCCATAAAGAACAAAACTCTGTAAAACAAATATAATTATAAAAGAAAAAGTAGATACTTTTAATGCTTTGAGAATGCTCACAGAAAAAGAAAAGTCTTTTGTCCTAGATTTAGAAGGGAAAAAATACCACTCGGTTGTTCACAATCAGAAGTGGGAAGAACAAACCTATGGAGAGAATTGGAATAGCGATCAGACCAGCCACGACTGCTAAGAGAACATTTGCTTTTAAAGTGTAGAAGATATTTTTAAGAGAGCAGTTGTTCCCTGAACTGAAGCTAATTGTATCAACGTTTTTTTTCTTAAAACAGACTCTTCAAAAGATATGCCAAACCAGACTTTTCTAGTCTTAAGTATAAGCTAACATCTTGCTTTATACTACGTAAAAGTATGACATTATTAAGTAAACTCTCTTGTATAAAACATAATGAAATGACCAGAAAGACATAAATTTTCAAGTAGAGTTCATTTTATTAAACGGCAACATTTGCACCATACTCCACTGTTTTCCAAAGCTGTATATTCTAAAAGTGCCTGCTTTTATTTATCCAGGCAGTTGCAGCAGCATCAGCTGCTTCAAGAGATTTCAGTGGAATAGGTGGGTTAGGAGAGCTCCTGGAAAGTTCTTCAGAAGCATCAAAGTTAAGCTCCAAGAGTGCCAAGGAGTGGAGGAATCGAAGAAAGAAGAGAAGACAGAGAGAGAATCTTGAAGGAAACAACAAAGGAGAAGGAAACAGGTTTCCCAAGTCGGAATCTGAGGACAGTGTCAAAAGAAGAAGCTTCCTCTTCTCCATGGACGGAAATCGACTGACGAGTGACAAGAAATTCTACTCCCCTCACCAGGTACAGCGTTCTACAAAGGGCTCCAGTTTGTTTTGTCGTTTTTGTATCTTGATATATTTTTGTAGTGTCTGATTTAAGTGAAGAAGAGAGAACTAACATTTAATATGATTATTATTTGTGTATCATAAATTGTCTTTAAAAGGAACTTTTATTAAATCATTAATAACTTTTACTTTACAGTAATCAGTTTTAACCACTCTACTATTTTGAGAACATTTTCTTAATCTATTTTTTGCAGGTGGGGGAGGTAGGGAAAGTGAAACCTATCTTTCAACCTTCTTTCTTCAGTGAAACAGTTTTGTAATCTCTTGTTTACTACCATTTTGAGACCTCAAATGAACCTGCACAAGAGGCCATGCCTACAAGATATATATGAATTTTGAAAAGAAATGTCACTGGATTTTGTTTTTATCTTTTGATGTGAGATCTGTACTGTTGTGAGCTTCCATTATGTTGATTTGGTGTCATGCCATGACACATTAGGATGAAATTATGACCCAAATGCTCTTGAAGAGAATTAAATTAAAGATGGTTTATTTTTGCTCTGATCTTATGCCAAGTACCCAATTCTTCAGCATATTTTCAAGTCAAAAAGGGAAAATAGTTTCAACTCTTTGTTTATAAGTTTTATCAGTTGCATCTTGAAGAGTAAATAGTTACAGAATCTGTGATAAGTACAGTTATGGCTTTGAACCCTATTTGGTTACATTAGAATTTCATTTGCTATCAATTAACTCTTCTAATTATTTTAATCTCGGTCAACCAACCAACAAATACTTATTGATCACCTACTATATGGAAGAAATAGTTCTAGAAAACAACTCAATGAATAAAACAATATAATTCACTGACCTCACAGATTTTTCTACTGAAGGAATAGACAGATAAGTAAGCTATAGACTATGTTGAAAGTGATAAGTACAGTGGGGGTTTAAAAAAAAAGGGATACTAGGAGGACCAATTTGTGGTTAAAAAATTAAATAGGGTGGTTTAGGAAACCCTCATTGTAAAGGAAACCTTTCAGCAAGGATTCTGAGGAGGCAAGAGAGCAGGCTAACTATTGAAGAGTATTTCAGGTGCACTGAAGAGCAAGAGGAAGGCAGTGATGCCCAGAATGTTCAAGAAGTAGCTGAGAAGCCCCTATTGAATGAACCAAGAAAAGCAACAGCAGTGGGAAGTTAGCTGAAAGCCAGTTTAAATACTCAAAACAGCATTGGTATATACAGACACTATATGTCGTTCATTTCATACTTAGAGATAGTGGATAGGTAGGTAGGTAGATAGGAGAGAAATGATAGGATGATGACAGGTAGACTGATAAATAGACAAAACAGATAGTAGATGTTGCAAAAGTGAAAGAAACAGTCTTGTTAGCATTAGCATTGATAGTTGCATAGCCCAGTAAAAAACAGGCAGAGAACCTTAACACAACTCACAAGCAAAAATATACCAGAAGCATTTTACAGTTTCTGGTTGTATAAACAAACTCTCTAAAAGGAAAAAGAATCAGTGAAGGCAGTGGGGATAGGAATTATCAGATGGACATGGCATGATGTTCACAACAAATACATCTTCCTAAACTGTTAAGGCCAATTAGCCATAAACTGTGGGTGCCCTGTCCACTAACATGTTTTAGATATTAGGTTATATTTATTATATTATTTTATTCTTAAATACATAGTACATAGTCATAATTACAACCTGAAAAAGTACTTAAAGGCAAACAGTGGAAAGTGAATCTCTCCCCCAAAGACTCTCTATGTTGTCTGAACACAAGGAAACTATTTATTTTAAGACAGAAGGTTTATAGCTAGAACCAAGTATCGTTGTTGACTTACTGAAAACACTGATAAGCTACATACATTTAACTTGGAATGTTATTAAGTGAGTATTTCCAACAAATACTTTCCATGCTTCTACTAGAGCATCTTCAAATTTCCTGTGTCTTCCAATCTGACTTCCCAGTTCTCGTCAAGTTCAGTCCCTAGATGCAGGATTGTGTCCTCACATATAAATTCTTCTATTTTCCACTTTTTTATTTTTAAATGAGAAAAAGAGTTCAGATTTACCTTCTTGGACCAAGGCAAAAAAAAAAAAAAAAAAGAATAAAGAGAGAGAGATACCTAGAATTTCTCTTTTGACATGCCTGAGGCAAAGAAAGATGGCCTTTTGGTCCTGCCAGCATAAAAGCTTGTTTTCCCTAGAGAAAGGGCTGCCACAGCTGTGGGTATTCCCTCCACTCTGCTGCTTCTTCTAGTGTGTTATTTTTGGTTTATTTTCTTTGAATACTTTTTTTTTGCTAATCTTCCTTTTTCAGTCTCTCGTTTGCCTTGAAAGCTGTGCTTTCCCTACCCATTAAATTTTTAGACTTCCAAACGATTTCCAGCAAGAGATAGTGGATAGGTAGGTAGGTAGATAGAGAGAAATGATAGGATGATGACAGGTAGACTGATAAATAGACAAAACAGATAGTAGATGTTGCAAAAGTGAAAGAAACAGTCTTGTTAGCATTAGCATTGATAGTTGCATAGCCCAGTAAAAAACAGGCAGAGAACCTTAACACAACTCACAAGCAAAAATATACCAGAAGCATTTTACAGTTTCTGGTTGTATAAACAAACTCTCTAAAAGGAAAAAGAATCAGTGAAGGCAGTGGGGATAGGAATTATCAGATGGACATGGCATGATGTTCACAACAAATACATCTTCCTAAACTGTTAAGGCCAATTAGCCATAAACTGTGGGTGCCCTGTCCACTAACATGTTTTAGATATTAGGTTATATTTATTATATTATTTTATTCTTAAATACATAGTACATAGTCATAATTACAACCTGAAAAAGTACTTAAAGGCAAACAGTGGAAAGTGAATCTCTCCCCCAAAGACTCTCTATGTTGTCTGAACACAAGGAAACTATTTATTTTAAGACAGAAGGTTTATAGCTAGAACCAAGTATCGTTGTTGACTTACTGAAAACACTGATAAGCTACATACATTTAACTTGGAATGTTATTAAGTGAGTATTTCCAACAAATACTTTCCATGCTTCTACTAGAGCATCTTCAAATTTCCTGTGTCTTCCAATCTGACTTCCCAGTTCTCGTCAAGTTCAGTCCCTAGATGCAGGATTGTGTCCTCACATATAAATTCTTCTATTTTCCACTTTTTTATTTTTAAATGAGAAAAAGAGTTCAGATTTACCTTCTTGGACCAAGGCAAAAAAAAAAAAAAAAAAGAATAAAGAGAGAGAGATACCTAGAATTTCTCTTTTGACATGCCTGAGGCAAAGAAAGATGGCCTTTTGGTCCTGCCAGCATAAAAGCTTGTTTTCCCTAGAGAAAGGGCTGCCACAGCTGTGGGTATTCCCTCCACTCTGCTGCTTCTTCTAGTGTGTTATTTTTGGTTTATTTTCTTTGAATACTATTTTTGCTATCTTCTTTTTTCAGTCTCTGTTGCCTTGAAAGCTGTGCTCATACCCATTATTATACTTTCCAAAGAGTGAATAGAAATTTCAAATAAACTCAAGGATTTGGAATGCCTTGAAAGGACCCTGACATAAAAACATACAAATTAAAGGCATGTACTAGATACACTGTGGATGTACACACATACCACATGCTTCCAACCAATGTGTGTAGACTTCCAAAGACGATATTTAACACAGGCATATTAAGATGATTGAATTGAACCATCCTAGGAATTAGTATAAGACAAAGTTGGCATTCCTCTGAGCACATGGTGAGGTCCACTTACATTAGAATCACCTAGAATGTATGTTTGAATACTCAGACCCCAGAGTTCTACCCCCACTTATTGAATCCCAATTCCAAAAAGCTGGGACCTAACAATAATCACTAAGGTTTCAAAACATATGAGTCTGGATATACAAATATATTGATGATTTAAACTGAGTGTGAGGACATTAAAAGCATTATCATTCCTTATTATTGAGGACTGATGAATGTCTTCACAATGTCTAATTTCTTGATCACTTTGATGACTGGAAAATCAGTCTATCTACTATCTGATACTGGGGAGATAAACCTGCTACATGAACTGAGGGACACACAGACACAGTCTCAGCCTGGATAAGCTAAGCAGCCAATAATTCCTGTGAATATTTCTAACCAAATCCAAAGGCACAGCACATTTCTCAATGAAGAATATCTTTCCAGAATATCATTGAGACACAGGGCAAAAAGACTATTCCAGTGCTTTGCAGTCAGGGAAAAGCCAAAAAGCATAAAACTAAAACTTGGGCCTAAGAAGATCAGCATGACTTAATTAGACAGAGGGACCAAAAATAAATTTGAGAGAGTCTGCCTTTCTTATGTTTTTTCCCCACTAAAATTAGTACTTTGGGTTTTACACTGAAGTTTGTAGGAAGAAAGGGAAGGTCTAGGCCTGTTTCCTGCTGGCATATAGATATGTACGCATATGTATGTGTATATGTATGTATGTATGTTACCTGGCTATGCAGAGAGACAGAACAGGCCAGGAGAGGTGGCTGGAGCAGAGGAGGGGGCAGAATATGGGAAAAGCTATTGTTAATGAGGAAGGGAGTAAACAAAGATTCTGTAGGAGACTAAGGATGTTTTTGAAAACTATCATCAAGGCTAAAATAAACAAAGGCATTTTTGGTGCTGCTGACTTAAAATCTACTCAAAAACTGAAAGAAAGGGGTTCATGCTAAAGCCTCATTTTCCAGTATCAGAAACTGTCTAAGTAGATACTTAAAAAGTTTTTTAATCACCCAGATCCTTTTAATACAATTAAATTGATATTAGAAGGATAAGCTGTCCTCCTACAACCACCCTTATTGGTGAAGACATGTATAAATATCTTACTTTTTAAAGCTAGTATTAAATTTTAGGTAAGAATTGTAATTTATACAGATACCTAGGAATTCTATCTATTGTGTTTGCTATGACATATTCTCTCAAACAAGGTGAATCATTAATAACCACTTGGTAAACACAGAAAATTTAAAAGATAGCATAAGGACAAATTTTGTGGTTTTATGCCCATGTGGAAGTAGACAAGAAGGTCCAGAAAAACCCAGTGATTTCCTTCTAGAACTCAGAGGAAGAGAATGGAGAGCTAATGGTTTTGTTTTTAAATCATTATCCAGAAGTAAAGTATTTGATCCAAATACTTTAAATTTAAGACAACAGTCTCATTTGAACTGTAACTCATTTTCCAAGTTGTGCCCCCTTTCAGATTATAGCATTTAGGAGTGAAAGCCAGCTACCAAAAAGAATCCTTTGTCCTCTCCAGCATCAGGTCCCATACCTAGAACATTATGATAACAAAACCCACCTCGCAGTACTACAGTGAAGATTAAAAGAAGTGGTCATGCATTCTGTAAGCTGCATAAGAGAACTCCTAATCAGAAGAAACTACTATTTTCTACTTAAATTTGCATTGTGGTCTTTAATACAAATATCAAAACATATGTATTCTCTATAAATGTGATTATCTGTGTTTAAGAGCAAGTTTATTCTAACCCAAAGCAAATCGATTCTGCAATATTAAGACTCTTATTAAATAGTTGTGTCCCCTATCCCCATTCTTTCCTTCCCTGCTCTCTCCTCAGTCTCTGTTAAGTATCCGTGGTTCCCTGTTTTCCCCACGACGCAATAGCAAAACAAGTATTTTCAGCTTCAGAGGTCGGGCAAAGGATATCGGTTCTGAAAATGACTTTGCTGATGATGAACACAGTACATTTGAAGACAGCGAGAGCAGGAGAGACTCACTGTTTGTGCCGCACAGACACGGAGAGCGACGCAACAGTAACGTTAGTCAGGCCAGTATGTCATCCAGGATGGTGCCAGGGCTTCCAGCCAATGGGAAGATGCACAGCACTGTGGATTGCAATGGTGTGGTTTCCTTGGTGGGTGGACCATCAGCTCTAACTTCACCTACTGGACAACTTCTGCCAGAGGTGATAATAGATAAGCTCCTACTGACATTAGACACCAAATTGAAATAATCAAGGTCTGGGCAATTTAGCCTGTTATACCATCCTGCTTCCCCAAAATGAAAGTCCCTAAAAATAACATATGACTAACTGAATGGAAAAACAACAGAATCTTTAGAACCAACTGAATTGTATGGGACCATTACCTTTCGAATGCTTTAGGTTAAAAGGGCTTGGTTTTCAGAGTTTGGGGTGAAACTCCTATCTGCAAATTCAGCAGACCAACCAACACAATATGATGGGCACTTTGACAACCTATTGTAGATGTTTGCTCACCCAGAATTATGTAATAATCTATTCATATTCTGGAAATTACATATACTTTAAATATTGGGATGACCAACATATTGATAACAGGCAGTTTTCATACAACTGTCAATATTTGACAGTGACTCTAAAATGTTCTGATATTTACTAAATGACTCTAAAATGTTTTGATTTTGTATAGGATGGCACATAGAAATAACTAAAGAAATCTCAGGAAAGCACACACATTTCATTGTACATCTGTGTTTGTGCATAGGAAAAAATTGGCCCATATATGTCAATATTTTCAATATAGCCTCAAAGAAAATAATTTAGCCTTAATATTAATACTACATAATACTCTTTGGGGAGAAGATTGATCTGATTTTTAATCATTGAGAAAATTAAAATACTTTGCATTTGAATTAAGTGAAATAACATATGAGTTTATGAAAACTTTCCCTGGAAATTCCAACAGGTAAATTAAAATACTTCTGCACCATAATTGCCTCATACAGTTGCATCCAACTGGTAAATTCTTGATTTAACCCTCTAGGTTATCACCTATGTTTTTTAAGAATTTATAGCTTAATAAATTTAGTATTTTATTGTTACTCGAAAACTGTTATTTGGGAAAACTGCATGTAGCATGACTTTCCAAAGAAATGTTATGTTGTACTGTATTATTCACTGAAAAGGGTGGTTTGAGCCATCAGTATTTGGTTTGCAGGGTACCACCACTGAAACGGAAGTCAGAAAGAGAAGGCTAAGTTCTTACCAGATTTCAATGGAGATGCTAGAGGATTCCTCTGGAAGGCAAAGAGCCATGAGCATAGCCAGCATCCTGACCAACACGATGGAGGGTAAGAGGTCAACTTTCTATGATTATATAATTTGATAAACTATTACCTATTCCCAGAGAATTAGGAAAATCAGTTGTCCAACATCAGAACTGTACAGTGGATGTAAGTAGATGATATGGGGAATACACATTGATTATAAAACTAATATTGTCTCTATTCCTTTTTCATCTGCAGAGTATTTACTTCACCATTTGATATCTCATCAGTGAGGATTTATCCTTATGCTGTATTATCCTCAAGCAATTAGAGTACAGATTTCTCATTTTTTAAGTTACGACGTGTAGAAGCACACAGAAACATCTCTTTAAAGTTTCAATCTGTTCCCCAGGCACAGAGGTGGTGATGGGTTGAGGAGGCATATGAATGAGGTAGAGAAATTAAAACCTGTGCTCCACTTCCACAGGGACCCTAGGAAAAGATCTTTCCTCCATCTTCTGCATTCACAGAAACCATTCCATTCCTCCAATAAATAGCTGACACAAATATCTGTTTACTCTGACACACAGGAATGGGCAGTAACTATCACCTCCTGGTTCATTCATTAAATAAGTCCCTATTTCTTTAAGTCTGGAGAAATATTACATTAGTACTATAATTTTGAAAATTCAATAGAAGTCACACCTAATACAAATTCTTTAGAAAACTTCAATTATACTTTGTATTTTATCCTATTGGTATACTGGTTATTCAAACAGGAATATATTAATTATAGCAGGCTTCACCCACTAAATTACTGGTAGCTTTTTAATACATGAGGCTAAAACTCTGAAAAAAAGAGTAAATAAGAATAACAGAAACAGATTTGGGTCTGACCTATGTTTTTAAGAATTTATAGCTTAATAAATTTAGTATTTTATTGTTACTCGAAAACTGTTATTTGGGAAAACTGCATGTAGCATGACTTTCCAAAGAAATGTTATGTTGTACTGTATTATTCACTGAAAAGGGTGGTTTGAGCCATCAGTATTTGGTTTGCAGGGTACCACCACTGAAACGGAAGTCAGAAAGAGAAGGCTAAGTTCTTACCAGATTTCAATGGAGATGCTAGAGGATTCCTCTGGAAGGCAAAGAGCCATGAGCATAGCCAGCATCCTGACCAACACGATGGAGGGTAAGAGGTCAACTTTCTATGATTATATAATTTGATAAACTATTACCTATTCCCAGAGAATTAGGAAAATCAGTTGTCCAACATCAGAACTGTACAGTGGATGTAAGTAGATGATATGGGGAATACACATTGATTATAAAACTAATATTGTCTCTATTCCTTTTTCATCTGCAGAGTATTTACTTCACCATTTGATATCTCATCAGTGAGGATTTATCCTTATGCTGTATTATCCTCAAGCAATTAGAGTACAGATTTCTCATTTTTTAAGTTACGACGTGTAGAAGCACACAGAAACATCTCTTTAAAGTTTCAATCTGTTCCCCAGGCACAGAGGTGGTGATGGGTTGAGGAGGCATATGAATGAGGTAGAGAAATTAAAACCTGTGCTCCACTTCCACAGGGACCCTGGGAAAAAGATCTTTCCTCCATCTTCTGCATTCACAGAAACCATTCCATTCCTCCAATAAATAGCTGACACAAATATCTGTTTACTCTGACACACAGGAATGGGCAGTAACTATCACCTCCTGGTTCATTCATTAAATAAGTCCCTATTTCTTTAAGTCTGGAGAAATATTACATTAGTACTATAATTTTGAAAATTCAATAGAAGTCACACCTAATACAAATTCTTTAGAAAACTTCAATTATACTTTGTATTTTATCCTATTGGTATACTGGTTATTCAAACAGGAATATATTAATTATAGCAGGCTTCACCCACTAAATTACTGGTAGCTTTTTAATACATGAGGCTAAAACTCTGAAAAAAAGAGTAAATAAGAATAACAGAAACAGATTTGGGTCTGACTGTATATCAAAAGGAAGAATATGCTACATTCTTGGTGTGTGCAACATCAGTGCTAATGTGGAGACAGATAGGGGAAAGAACGAGTCACACATACTATTAAGGATCACAATTTTAGAAAGTATTCTAAAAAAGACCTTTCCAGATAAACAATAATTGCTTGATATATTTAATGGTTCTCTAAAACATAATTTAAAATTCTATTTTGATATAGCAATTTAATGACCCATTACCTAGTTAATAAATAATTAAGTTATTTCATTTCAAGCAAAATAATAAATTCAAAGTATTTTTCTATTTAATTGAAGGAAAATGTCTAGGTGACTTTTTATAAATATTTTGTGAAAATATTTAAGAGAATTGTTGTCTCAAGTCTGTTAAATTAATATGAACTTCCATCCTCAAGCAAAAATATCATTTTATCAAATAATGTATCTGCAATAATAATTTGTATATATTGTTATTTACTACTCTTATTCTTTTTTTTTAATTTTTTTTTTTACTCTTATTCTTTATTGTTCCCCCAGAACTTGAAGAATCTAGGCAGAAATGTCCACCCTGCTGGTACAGATTTGCCAATATGTTCTTGATCTGGGACTGCTGTGATGCATGGTTAAAAGTAAAGCATCTTGTGAATTTAATTGTTATGGATCCATTTGTTGATCTTGCCATCACTATTTGCATTGTCTTAAATACCCTCTTCATGGCCATGGAGCACTACCCAATGACTGGTCAATTCAGTAGTGTGTTGACTGTAGGGAACCTGGTGAGTTTATTTGAAATTTACTTATTTACTTTGTCAGGGATGAGACAGATAGATCAAAGAAGAAATCCATTTGTGCTATGGAGAACTCCCAAACTATACCCTGTTTCTTCATAAGAAGAAGTGATAAGGTCTAGAATTCAACTGGTAGGAATGCTGACTATTGAGATCAACATCTGTGATGACTGATCATGGTGACTTATTGAGATCAACATCGTGAAAACATAAAAAAGGTAAATAAGCTTTTAATACATGAGGCTAAAACTCTGAAAAAAAGAGTAAATAAGAATAACAGAAACAGATTTGGGTCTGACTGTATATCAAAAGGAAGAATATGCTACATTCTTGGTGTGTGCAACATCAGTGCTAATGTGGAGACAGATAGGGGAAAGAACGAGTCACACATACTATTAAGGATCACAATTTTAGAAAGTATTCTAAAAAAGACCTTTCCAGATAAACAATAATTGCTTGATATATTTAATGGTTCTCTAAAACATAATTTAAAATTCTATTTTGATATAGCAATTTAATGACCCATTACCTAGTTAATAAATAATTAAGTTATTTCATTTCAAGCAAAATAATAAATTCAAAGTATTTTTCTATTTAATTGAAGGAAAATGTCTAGGTGACTTTTTATAAATATTTTGTGAAAATATTTAAGAGAATTGTTGTCTCAAGTCTGTTAAATTAATATGAACTTCCATCCTCAAGCAAAAATATCATTTTATCAAATAATGTATCTGCAATAATAATTTGTATATATTGTTATTTACTACTCTTATTCTTTTTTTTTAATTTTTTTTTTTACTCTTATTCTTTATTGTTCCCCCAGAACTTGAAGAATCTAGGCAGAAATGTCCACCCTGCTGGTACAGATTTGCCAATATGTTCTTGATCTGGGACTGCTGTGATGCATGGTTAAAAGTAAAGCATCTTGTGAATTTAATTGTTATGGATCCATTTGTTGATCTTGCCATCACTATTTGCATTGTCTTAAATACCCTCTTCATGGCCATGGAGCACTACCCAATGACTGGTCAATTCAGTAGTGTGTTGACTGTAGGGAACCTGGTGAGTTTATTTGAAATTTACTTATTTACTTTGTCAGGGATGAGACAGATAGATCAAAGAAGAAATCCATTTGTGCTATGGAGAACTCCCAAACTATACCCTGTTTCTTCATAAGAAGAAGTGATAAGGTCTAGAATTCAACTGGTAGGAATGCTGACTATTGAGATCAACATCTGTGATGACTGATCATGGTGATTATTTACTGTCATTCTTGTCAGAAATACAGGGAAACCATGAGGTCTAATTCTGGCTCCACCAGCATGCTGTTTTAACACACATGGCTATGAAGAAATTGTGTTATTTAAAGGGAATACATAAAGATTGATTTCTGTGCAAGAGAGGGCATAGTTGTTTCAAATGGAACTGCCTAATAAAATGCTTCAGTAGAATTCACACAAGGGATGAAATGATAAAAATGCATTTGTAATTTCGCCACCCTTCTAATTCAAGCTACTTGGGCAGACATCTGTGTATGTATATGCTGACATGTATATTTTCTCCTAAATCTATATGAAGAAATTGAAATGGATGAACAACTTAAAAAGGAATTTACATAGTTTATTAATCAAGACCTTCCTTTTTGGCACAAGATAGAAACAGAACCCAATAGCTTAACAGGAAAATAAAAAGACTCTCTCATGAAAGGAAAGAAAAGGATGATTTACCAAACCATATGAAGTATAATTTTGCAGTCAGGCTTCAGCGCTTTAACCAAGGGATTGGATGTACCCCATGCATTCATTGCATCTTTTGTCTGTAGGTCAGGAAACACGATCAGCCATAGCTCATTGCTTCCACATCTTGTAACCTCTGCACTAGAAAAAAGACTGGATCTTTTTTTCAGTTCCAGTTCAAAGACTCTTGTGATAGGACTCTGTTTGGCATAGCCTGAACCAGATGCTCATTTCACCAACACTGCTGAAGGTGGAGTCATGTGAAAATGGCAGTCCTGAGGAATTACACAGTGGAGGATTGATTTCCAAGGGAATATGGGGCAACAACCGCCTAAATGTCTACTTTGATAAGTGACCTCAACTTCACTGCATTACTTGACTCAGTAGAACACCCACCAGATTCTTGAGGCTTCCTTCATCTTTGATATCTGTGACACTGTTTGTTTTTTGGCCTGATTTGCTCCTTCATCTTTCCAATCACCCCATCTCTGCTTCCTTTTCTGGACTTCTCTTCTTTTGCCTATTAGGGCTATGCTTTCCACTCAGTATTTCTATGTATTCAGCAATTCTAAGTATTATCTACTCTTATGAGTTATGTTATATTTCTCTATTTCCAGAAGTTACAGGTCATTGCTCTACAACAACTTTAAACACCGTATGTAACACCTGAAAGGTAATCTTTTTCACAGTTTATTGAAAGCCCTAAAAATCTCAAGTTAGTTTTTCATTATCTCTAATAGTAGCCTTCCAGCTTCAAAGAGCCTTCCAGTTTCAAAGACAGCAATTTTATAGCCATTGCCTTACTTTTTCTTCATTTCTTATATACA
Organism: Tragulus kanchil; assembly: GCA_022376925.1. NCBI lineage: Eukaryota > Metazoa > Chordata > Mammalia > Artiodactyla > Tragulidae > Tragulus > Tragulus kanchil. The sequence continues at coordinate 260,116,604 of JAIOJX010000026.1, read as the reverse complement.
GTTTTATATCAAAAAACATTGCTGCCTTTTTCCAGGTATCAAATTTTTTACCTCTATAGCTACCATTAAAAATGCCTTTATAGTACTCTGCACCCAGTCTGCATTCATCTTGCTGAAGTATCTATTGTCTATGTTTCTGGTTCAACACTCCTGCCTGATTTTTAAGACTCCCCATCTAATTCCACCTTTCCTATACCATCTTATTTTCCATTGCTTCCTAATCAGCCACCACCAGCCTTCATAGGACAGTTCTGTCACTATAACACAGAAATGTTTATATTTTTACATATGGGAAAATATTTCACTGTTCTCTACATTCACAGTTAAAGTATTCTGACTCAAATCACTTCATCTTTATTCTTCATATTCTTCAAAGTCCAACCACAGTCTCATCTGCTCTGACTCTCAGCCCATACTGAGCATACTTTCCTTAACTCCTAATGCATTTACGAACAGAACATGACTGAACATTAAACATTTTCTTGTTGTATCACAATTCTTGTTTTTCAATTCCATTATAAATTACTTCATGGCAGAGATCACATCCTATTTTTCTTTTGTATCTCTCAGTGTTTACATGGTTGTAGGTTGATAAATAACCAACTGGTTGTTTCCTACCCATAAAAGAACATGGGCTTTGGAATCAGGTAGAACTGGGTTTGACCTCCCTAATAATGTAGCATCTGGATAAGTCTGATAACATCTGAGTCTTTGTTTTCTATTATTGAAACGGATATAATAATGCTCATCTCCCATAGTTGTTGTGAAGGTATAATGAGATAATGTGAAAACACAGCACTGTGCCTGGCATCTAGCATGTGCTCAATAAACAGTTTCCTTCCTCTTATGTATGCTATTATCCTTCCTTTGAAATATTGATGGGAAATAGTTCTGCTCTAAATGCTATTGGACAGCTGGATATTGGACAGTCAGGGAAGCTAAACAGTTAGGACCTATTTGGGAAGTTTGTCAAAGTAAAGCAGGAAATTGAGGTCTTATAGAATTATATCTGGTCTTGAAGTCACAAGTATTGTTTTCTCGTGAGTACAACATGTTAAATTAAATGATTTCTCATGTCTTTTGTCCTGAAATCTAAAACATTGAGTATCAACAGAAATAATGGGGTCAGTAAGGAAGTGGAGTAAAAAAACCTAATCACTGGTTGACTGTGGCAGAACCATGGATAAGCTGACTTTGGTGTCAGGAAAACAAGACTCATAAAGACAGACAGCACAGATGACAGGAAACAGACAGCTATTTCTAACCATAAGAATAGGAGAATGCATCCACTGACTCTTACTACTGGCTGAAAGTTCATTAGTTTTCTCTCTTTTCTCTCACAGAGAGAGAGAGAGAGAGAAGAGAGAATATATTCCTTATCATAGAGACTTATATGACTTTGGATCTATATACCATAGGTGTGTGCTGCACTGCATATTTTGTGAGGACTTTACAGTTTGCTTCTTAAAATCAACTTAAAATTTCTCTGGACGAATTTATTACTATTCAAATGACTGCATAAGAGAAAGTGAAATCACTCAGTCGTGCCCAACTCTGTGACCCATGGATGAGCCATGGGATTTTCAAGGCAAGAATACTGGAGTGGGTAATCTTTCCCCTCTCCAGGGGATGGTCCCAACCCAGGGATCAAATCCAGGTCTCCTACACTGCAGATGAATTCTTTACCATCTGAGCCACCAGGGAAGCCCAAATGGCTTATAAATAAGGAAATTAAGTTTTTTAGTTGAATTAATAACAAAAGAACATCCCATAAAAGAGTTGTGCAACTTTTGGCCTTTACACAGATCGACGGGCCTTTTTCTATCCCCTTGCTGCTTAAGCATATAAAAATTATATCATTTCCCTTTTGATTGCATTGATCAAATTTGTTTCAAGACACCTCAAGTCTCTATTGAGTTTCTCTAATATACTCTGTTTTGCTTTTGTTTCTGTTTGTTTTGTTTTAACCATTATAAGACCCATGTAAAAAATCTTCCATCAATCATAATAGGTTAGATAATCTCTTTATCATACAAACATTTCCAACTAACCTGTAACTTTTTCTTCAGGGAATATCGATAGAGATCTGTAGCTCCTACATTATTTACTTTTCTTACTATAACTCTCCTAACTAGAGATTAAAGTTTCATGATATCCCTTTATTCTGACAGACCCAAATGGGAACTTGGAAAATGGTAACTGTTCACAGGATTTTATAGGCTATTGGCAAATAAAATCTTAAACAATTAGCAAAATTATTTTAATTAAATGGTGTGGTTTAGGATGCATGCTAAGTTGCTGTATGAATTCAAAGTCTCAGAAGAGGGAGATAACTCTGAAGGAAAAAAAAATGGCTCTTATTTATCAAAATTCTAAACCCTTAGATGCCAAATTCAAGGACTCGCCTATGAAGTCTCTTAATTCAAAGAAAAAGTGCTATTTGACTGCCTAACTCTTTTCCTAGTAGAATATAAAACAGATTTATTGTCCCTTTCTAACAACTACTAATAAAGTTGTTATGTAACAATAATTGTGTGTACACAACAATTTCTAATAAAATTTTCTAGACAATATAATACTGATAGAAACCCAAGAATATTAAACACAGACCTTATGAATCACCTAAATATCCTTATTTGACAGAGGAGAGAAAAGAAAATCATAAATGTTGAATGATTTCCCACCATCTTTCTTTAAATATATTTCAATTTCATCCTCCAAAAAAGAATCAACAACAAATTTTTAAAGTTACAAATCCAAAAGGCATGGGCATGGTAAAACTAAAACTACTACTAAAGCTAATCATAATGGAAAGAAAGGAGGCTACAGGTATGTCAAATTCACTACAAAGGAATGGAATGTCACTTTGGACAAGTAGAGATCCTGTGGGGCAAACTGACCAATATTCATACTTCAGTCTTTAGAATGACCATTTCTTTTTTAAAAAAGATTTTTTTGCCATTTTTTTATTTTGCATTTTTGCTTTCATTTCTATCTTTTTAATGTATGTATCAACAGAACTTTCCTAAGTAAACACTCAGTAAGAAAACTTTCCTATCCCTGAATTGAGACCTGAATCCCTAACATTTGTTCATCCAAGCCCAGTGCACTCAAAATGCTCACGGATTTGTTTACTCTTGGTCCAGACTCTTGCTGATTCTCACCCCTATATTTAGCACTTACACTTTTACTAAGTGTCATGCCTGATCATGTACCATATTAAAAGTGTTTCATTGAACTTATCTTCTCATTAAAGAGGCTGCTCTTGCATGATTCGTCACGCCCTATAGAATTTCTGGTAACTGTTCACAGGATTTTATAGGCTATTGGCAAATAAAATCTTAAACAATTAGCAAAATTATTTTAATTAAATGGTGTGGTTTAGGATGCATGCTAAGTTGCTGTATGAATTCAAAGTCTCAGAAGAGGGAGATAACTCTGAAGGAAAAAAATGGCTCTTATTTATCAAAATTCTAAACCCTTAGATGCCAAATTCAAGGACTCGCCTATGAAGTCTCTTAATTCAAAGAAAAAGTGCTATTTGACTGCCTAACTCTTTTCCTAGTAGAATATAAAACAGATTTATTGTCCCTTTCTAACAACTACTAATAAAGTTGTTATGTAACAATAATTGTGTGTACACAACAATTTCTAATAAAATTTTCTAGACAATATAATACTGATAGAAACCCAAGAATATTAAACACAGACCTTATGAATCACCTAAATATCCTTATTTGACAGAGGAGAGAAAAGAAAATCATAAATGTTGAATGATTTCCCACCATCTTTCTTTAAATATATTTCAATTTCATCCTCCAAAAAAGAATCAACAACAAATTTTTAAAGTTACAAATCCAAAAGGCATGGGCATGGTAAAACTAAAACTACTACTAAAGCTAATCATAATGGAAAGAAAGGAGGCTACAGGTATGTCAAATTCACTACAAAGGAATGGAATGTCACTTTGGACAAGTAGAGATCCTGTGGGGCAAACTGACCAATATTCATACTTCAGTCTTTAGAATGACCATTTCTTTTTTAAAAAAGATTTTTTTGCCATTTTTTTATTTTGCATTTTTGCTTTCATTTCTATCTTTTTAATGTATGTATCAACAGAACTTTCCTAAGTAAACACTCAGTAAGAAAACTTTCCTATCCCTGAATTGAGACCTGAATCCCTAACATTTGTTCATCCAAGCCCAGTGCACTCAAAATGCTCACGGATTTGTTTACTCTTGGTCCAGACTCTTGCTGATTCTCACCCCTATATTTAGCACTTACACTTTTACTAAGTGTCATGCCTGATCATGTACCATATTAAAAGTGTTTCATTGAACTTATCTTCTCATTAAAGAGGCTGCTTAGGAAGCCTATAAATGTATTGTCCATAAGAAATTTATCAGTCTAGATGAATTAGGCTTGTCACTTCAATTTGTATATCCTACTTAGTACTGTATTTCCAAAGTTTAGTACAATTTTTAGTAGGTACTCCGCAAGGTTTATAAATGAATGAATGGCTACAGAAGCATATAATCCAAATATTCAAAAAAAAAAAGCTTCCACAGACAAGATATCATTAGGCTAAGTCCAAATAATAAACTTTTGATGCTTTTATGAATTGTCTTAGTCTTCTCTTAATCATTAACGAGGCTGAACTAGCTTGAAATGTAACAAAAACAAACATCAATGATTTTTAGGGCCTAAACTGAAATCATTTAAAGAGATAAAATAGCTATGACATTAAATTGCAAATTGTAATTAAAATGATTTTGAAGACAAGTTTCATGCTGTGACTAAATTTTAGATGAATGACTGTAAGTTTAAGGCATGATTTTTTAAAAATGCAAGACATCCTCATGTCATTTCAGAAGAATTAAAAAGTTCACCTTTAAGGTTTACTGTAGGAAGAGATATTAGTAGATCGTTTACCTGAATTGTTTCTAACTGAGTTTAACCAATATATTTCTATAATCAGGCTGTTTATTTCAAATAGTAGCTGCTCCTAAAAGTTTATATAAGAAATAGAATTCCTATAAAAGAGAACTTCTTTTACAGTCGCTAGGGAAAAAATACCCCAGGGTGAGTTCTTAGATAAAAATGAAAAAAAAAGGCACATTTTAATGTACATTCCACCAGATACCTGGTTTGCCATTTTTTTATTTTGCATTTTTGCTTTCATTTCTATCTTTTTAATGTATGTATCAACAGAACTTTCCTAAGTAAACACTCAGTAAGAAAACTTTCCTATCCCTGAATTGAGACCTGAATCCCTAACATTTGTTCATCCAAGCCCAGTGCACTCAAAATGCTCACGGATTTGTTTACTCTTGGTCCAGACTCTTGCTGATTCTCACCCCTATATTTAGCACTTACACTTTTACTAAGTGTCATGCCTGATCATGTACCATATTAAAAGTGTTTCATTGAACTTATCTTCTCATTAAAGAGGCTGCTTAGGAAGCCTATAAATGTATTGTCCATAAGAAATTTATCAGTCTAGATGAATTAGGCTTGTCACTTCAATTTGTATATCCTACTTAGTACTGTATTTCCAAAGTTTAGTACAATTTTTAGTAGGTACTCCGCAATTTTTATAAATGAATGAATGGCTACAGAAGCATATAATCCAAATATTCAAAAAAAAAAAGCTTCCACAGACAAGATATCATTAGGCTAAGTCCAAATAATAAACTTTTGATGCTTTTATGAATTGTCTTAGTCTTCTCTTAATCATTAACGAGGCTGAACTAGCTTGAAATGTAACAAAAACAAACATCAATGATTTTTAGGGCCTAAACTGAAATCATTTAAAGAGATAAAATAGCTATGACATTAAATTGCAAATTGTAATTAAAATGATTTTGAAGACAAGTTTCATGCTGTGACTAAATTTTAGATGAATGACTGTAAGTTTAAGGCATGATTTTTTAAAAATGCAAGACATCCTCATGTCATTTCAGAAGAATTAAAAAGTTCACCTTTAAGGTTTACTGTAGGAAGAGATATTAGTAGATCGTTTACCTGAATTGTTTCTAACTGAGTTTAACCAATATATTTCTATAATCAGGCTGTTTATTTCAAATAGTAGCTGCTCCTAAAAGTTTATATAAGAAATAGAATTCCTATAAAAGAGAACTTCTTTTACAGTCGCTAGGGAAAAAATACCCCAGGGTGAGTTCTTAGATAAAAATGAAAAAAAAAGGCACATTTTAATGTACATTCCACCATATACCTGGATTTTCATGTACTAGGCTTACATTTTTTCTATTAGAGTGAATGAATGGTAACTGAAGTTAAGCTCTTTTCTCTGGGATGGGTATTTCCCTTAGACTTTTCTGTGATTGGGAAAATGAGATGTTAGCTGCATTTACACATTTGTAAGAGTGGATCAAGGTTTCCTTTAATTAATATAATATGTTAGAAAGCCAAATAATTTTGATATTGTTATTCTGACAAAATTCATTCCAGGTAAGGGCTGATTTGCCTTTCTACCTGGTATGCTTTAGTCATAATATGCAGCTTTTATCTATAGTTAATTAAGATAATTGCTTTAAAAGACTTTTTGCTAGAGTGATTTCATAGCTCTTCATGTCCTTGGGTATCTTAGCCTGTGGTTTTGAGTTAAAAAATTCAAAACCATTTTCAAACAGATAGTTATTCAGACACTCAAATAATTTATTAACCCTAATTGTGGGTGTATGTATACTGAGAATGTTCTCCTGCTGCTTTCAATTAAATCTGCAGTTTCTCACTCTATTTATCCATTAACCTTAATTCTGAGGCACGGATCCAGAGATAATTATAGAAACATTTATGGTAAACTCACTCTTATTTCAGGAATGTTTATAAAATTACAGAAATAAGATGGTGTCCCTGGAATAAAACAACATAAAAACCAAGAACAAAATACAGTTTTTACCAGCTTGAATTTTTGAGTGACTTTCAATAATACATAGATTTGTTCTTAATGCAGTATTTTTTAAAAATTGGTTGTGATTATCGTAGAAGCATGGAGTATGAAATAGCTCCAAGTGGCTATTAAGAGTTACTCTCAGTAGCAGCTATTTAATGTCAGATTTTAAATATGGAAAATGAAGTGTTTTAAAGTCAGCATTGTCTTGAAAATCTAGTAGCTTCATTAAATAACACAAATCCACTTAAAATATTCTCCAAGAAAATTGCTAAACCTGCATATCCATTTGTCACCCATTTTTTTCCTTTCTTTAAAGGCTGTTTATTTCAAATAGTAGCTGCTCCTAAAAGTTTATATAAGAAATAGAATTCCTATAAAAGAGAACTTCTTTTACAGTCGCTAGGGAAAAAATACCCCAGGGTGAGTTCTTAGATAAAAATGAAAAAAAAAGGCACATTTTAATGTACATTCCACCATATACCTGGATTTTCATGTACTAGGCTTACATTTTTTCTATTAGAGTGAATGAATGGTAACTGAAGTTAAGCTCTTTTCTCTGGGATGGGTATTTCCCTTAGACTTTTCTGTGATTGGGAAAATGAGATGTTAGCTGCATTTACACATTTGTAAGAGTGGATCAAGGTTTCCTTTAATTAATATAATATGTTAGAAAGCCAAATAATTTTGATATTGTTATTCTGACAAAATTCATTCCAGGTAAGGGCTGATTTGCCTTTCTACCTGGTATGCTTTAGTCATAATATGCAGCTTTTATCTATAGTTAATTAAGATAATTGCTTTAAAAGACTTTTTGCTAGAGTGATTTCATAGCTCTTCATGTCCTTGGGTATCTTAGCCTGTGGTTTTGAGTTAAAAAATTCAAAACCATTTTCAAACAGATAGTTATTCAGACACTCAAATAATTTATTAACCCTAATTGTGGGTGTATGTATACTGAGAATGTTCTCCTGCTGCTTTCAATTAAATCTGCAGTTTCTCACTCTATTTATCCATTAACCTTAATTCTGAGGCACGGATCCAGAGATAATTATAGAAACATTTATGGTAAACTCACTCTTATTTCAGGAATGTTTATAAAATTACAGAAATAAGATGGTGTCCCTGGAATAAAACAACATAAAAACCAAGAACAAAATACAGTTTTTACCAGCTTGAATTTTTGAGTGACTTTCAATAATACATAGATTTGTTCTTAATGCAGTATTTTTTAAAAATTGGTTGTGATTATCGTAGAAGCATGGAGTATGAAATAGCTCCAAGTGGCTATTAAGAGTTACTCTCAGTAGCAGCTATTTAATGTCAGATTTTAAATATGGAAAATGAAGTGTTTTAAAGTCAGCATTGTCTTGAAAATCTAGTAGCTTCATTAAATAACACAAATCCACTTAAAATATTCTCCAAGAAAAATTGCTAAACCTGCATATCCATTTGTCACATTGCCTCTCTTTAAATTTTTGATATTTTTACACATGAGAGTTTAACCTTTTTTACAAACTCTCCAAGGGCTGCAAGTGTTTCAATGCTTATGAAGTACTGATCTCTATGTTACCTTAGGTCTTCACTGGGATCTTCACAGCAGAAATGGTCCTCAAGATCATTGCCATGGATCCATATTATTATTTCCAAGAAGGCTGGAATATCTTTGATGGAATTATTGTCAGCCTTAGTTTGATGGAGCTTGGCCTGGCAAATGTGGAGGGACTGTCTGTACTGAGATCGTTCAGACTGGTATCTGCTTAGACTGTGTTTATGTTCCTTTATTGGCAAATGTTTATTTTTAAAAATGAATCAATGTGTATAGTTTTTATAGTGTTTTACTTCGAATGATATTTTCAGCTTAAACCAGTATGTGTGACATTCTAAGAAAATGTTTTCCAAGAATGATGAAAAATGGTTGAAACACTTCATAATGATTATCTGTGTAAGACACATTTTAAAATACACATGTGCTTCTAAAGTTATATTTTAAATTCATTAAATTTTTTTGCTTCAAAGTCTATTTAGAAATGTAAATAAAACATTTACACCTAATTCATCTTTTAGTCAGCTTTACTTATATTAGAATAACAACTATAGAGGAACACACAGAAAATCTGGTCCCATTAGCACTTTAGACAGTAGTATAACAAATTATTTTGAATTTAGCAAAAATAAGTTTTAAATATGCAAAATTTCATTGAAATTAAATAAAATGTCAAATTGATAGGAAGCCTTTCTATAAGTTTAGCAAATTAGTTTATTTTCCTTTTATATTGTAAATGTCCATTAAAATATATAACTCATACTTTTTAATATTTCTTTTTACTCTCTAAAATATAGTAGGAGGTAATATTATTTTGCTAAATTCACAAATGTCTCTAATCAAAATATTAATGTTTTCATGGTATATCTGTAGATGAATCAGAAATGTTTTATCGTTTCTGAAGTATTTTCTGTAATTTTTACATTTAAATGATACTATGGTTTGATTTACAATTCCAGTATTACTAACACTTTCTTTGGATTTGAATTTGTTTAGTATGTTTTGAAATTTTATGTTCCTCAAAGGTGGATCTACAGAATAACCTACTGGTAAAATGATGTCTAACTTTAAAATTGTGATTTCTACTAAGAGTATATTTTCACTTGATTACAGCTTCGAGTTTTCAAGTTAGCAAAATCCTGGCCGACTCTCAACATGCTAATCAAGATCATTGGCAATTCTGTGGGGGCTCTGGGTAACCTCACCTTGGTGTTGGCCATCATCGTCTTCATTTTTGCCGTGGTTGGCATGCAGCTCTTTGGTAAGAGCTACAAAGAATGTGTCTGCAAGATTTCCAGTGATTGTCAACTTCCACGCTGGCACATGAATGACTTCTTCCACTCCTTCCTGATTGTGTTCCGGGTGCTGTGTGGAGAGTGGATAGAGACCATGTGGGACTGCATGGAGGTCGCTGGCCAAACCATGTGCCTTATTGTTTTCATGCTGGTCATGGTCATTGGAAACCTGGTGGTACGTATGTATTATAAACACTCATAATTATGAACAAAAGCAGATAGTAGCAGGGAAGGTGGCCTGATACAGCAGACATATCTGGTTTTACCATCAAACTACCTAGACTCAGATCCCAGTGAGCAGGGGCAAGGCATTTAACTTCCCTCAGGTCAAATTCCTAACTATGAAACTGGAATAACAAAACTGAAATCTTATGGTTTATGTGAGGATTACATGAGGTATATCTGTGAAAGTCTCGTGAGAAAAATATTAGGTTTCCTTCTTCAAAGAAATATTTTATCATCAAGACTAATTTTGTCATGATATTATTTTTATGGCCTGAATCATTATTATACTGCTATCCTGATGAGATAATGATCTCCAGTAATTCTAAATAAATAAAAAGACTCTCCTGTATTGAAATTGTTCTTTACATAGATATAATCCATTTGGTTTGCTTATTCAGAGACATACATTGCATATTACCAAATTTTAAAGACAAATTTCAATGAAATCTTAGCTAAGTATTTTAATTATCCAAAAATCTTGGAAGGAAACTAAATATATTTTTCCTCAAAGGTTGGATTACTAACACTTTCTTTGGATTTGAATTTGTTTAGTATGTTTTGAAATTTTATGTTCCTCAAAGGTGGATCTACAGAATAACCTACTGGTAAAATGATGTCTAACTTTAAAATTGTGATTTCTACTAAGAGTATATTTTCACTTGATTACAGCTTCGAGTTTTCAAGTTAGCAAAATCCTGGCCGACTCTCAACATGCTAATCAAGATCATTGGCAATTCTGTGGGGGCTCTGGGTAACCTCACCTTGGTGTTGGCCATCATCGTCTTCATTTTTGCCGTGGTTGGCATGCAGCTCTTTGGTAAGAGCTACAAAGAATGTGTCTGCAAGATTTCCAGTGATTGTCAACTTCCACGCTGGCACATGAATGACTTCTTCCACTCCTTCCTGATTGTGTTCCGGGTGCTGTGTGGAGAGTGGATAGAGACCATGTGGGACTGCATGGAGGTCGCTGGCCAAACCATGTGCCTTATTGTTTTCATGCTGGTCATGGTCATTGGAAACCTGGTGGTACGTATGTATTATAAACACTCATAATTATGAACAAAAGCAGATAGTAGCAGGGAAGGTGGCCTGATACAGCAGACATATCTGGTTTTACCATCAAACTACCTAGACTCAGATCCCAGTGAGCAGGGGCAAGGCATTTAACTTCCCTCAGGTCAAATTCCTAACTATGAAACTGGAATAACAAAACTGAAATCTTATGGTTTATGTGAGGATTACATGAGGTATATCTGTGAAAGTCTCGTGAGAAAAATATTAGGTTTCCTTCTTCAAAGAAATATTTTATCATCAAGACTAATTTTGTCATGATATTATTTTTATGGCCTGAATCATTATTATACTGCTATCCTGATGAGATAATGATCTCCAGTAATTCTAAATAAATAAAAAGACTCTCCTGTATTGAAATTGTTCTTTACATAGATATAATCCATTTGGTTTGCTTATTCAGAGACATACATTGCATATTACCAAATTTTAAAGACAAATTTCAATGAAATCTTAGCTAAGTATTTTAATTATCCAAAAATCTTGGAAGGAAACTAAATATATTTTTCCCAGAATTTGTTTTATTAAAGGAAAATATATTATTGTAGTTTCAATTATACACATGTATAAACATTGACCATATTTAAGTGACTTAACTTTTAGCTCTGACTTAAAAGCACTAACATAGAAGCACAATTTGTATGTTTATGTGTTTTAATGCTTACACTTTTCAAACATGTGTTGTTAGAGTAGTTTCTTTATTTTTGGGGGAGGGCTCTTTTATTGGTTTTTTATTTATTTATTTTCATCCATCTTTATTCTTTGGCCTGTGTGGGCCATCCACTCAGTGGCCTCCCTCACAGCAGAGCACTGGCTCTGGGCACACACGCTCCAGAGCGCTGGCTCATAATTGGACACACTGGTCCAGCAGCTTCACAGCATGTGGGATCTTCCTGGGCCAGGAATTGAACTGGTGTCCCTTGTACTACAAGGTGGACTCTTTACCCACTGGACCACCAGAGAAGCCCTAGAGTGTTTTTTAATGTTATAATACTGAACCTTTCCATTGAGAACTACATACCAAATGATATTGCTTTAAAAAAAAGTTTGTGGGCTATCTGTGGACATGCAACTTTTTTCGTAGTAGTAAATAAGAAAGTTCTAGATTCTGAACAAATCTGATACAAAAATAAGGAAACTTATGGTTTATGTGAGGATTACATGAGGTATATCTGTGAAAGTCTCGTGAGAAAAATATTAGGTTTCCTTCTTCAAAGAAATATTTTATCATCAAGACTAATTTTGTCATGATATTATTTTTATGGCCTGAATCATTATTATACTGCTATCCTGATGAGATAATGATCTCCAGTAATTCTAAATAAATAAAAAGACTCTCCTGTATTGAAATTGTTCTTTACATAGATATAATCCATTTGGTTTGCTTATTCAGAGACATACATTGCATATTACCAAATTTTAAAGACAAATTTCAATGAAATCTTAGCTAAGTATTTTAATTATCCAAAAATCTTGGAAGGAAACTAAATATATTTTTCCCAGAATTTGTTTTATTAAAGGAAAATATATTATTGTAGTTTCAATTATACACATGTATAAACATTGACCATATTTAAGTGACTTAACTTTTAGCTCTGACTTAAAAGCACTAACATAGAAGCACAATTTGTATGTTTATGTGTTTTAATGCTTACACTTTTCAAACATGTGTTGTTAGAGTAGTTTCTTTATTTTTGGGGGAGGGCTCTTTTATTGGTTTTTTATTTATTTATTTTCATCCATCTTTATTCTTTGGCCTGTGTGGGCCATCCACTCAGTGGCCTCCCTCACAGCAGAGCACTGGCTCTGGGCACACACGCTCCAGAGCGCTGGCTCATAATTGGACACACTGGTCCAGCAGCTTCACAGCATGTGGGATCTTCCTGGGCCAGGAATTGAACTGGTGTCCCTTGTACTACAAGGTGGACTCTTTACCCACTGGACCACCAGAGAAGCCCTAGAGTGTTTTTTAATGTTATAATACTGAACCTTTCCATTGAGAACTACATACCAAATGATATTGCTTTAAAAAAAAGTTTGTGGGCTATCTGTGGACATGCAACTTTTTTCGTAGTAGTAAATAAGAAAGTTCTAGATTCTGAACAAATCTGATACAAAAATAAGGAAACAAATGGTTTCTGGCTAAGTGTGTGTCTTCCTACCATTTTCTGAAACTCAGTAACTACATTTCAAGCTAAAAATATTCCTATAAATAAATTTTCTTTTGCAGAGCTATAATGACTTATCCCTATATTAATCATATTTTATAAATTAATTAATAGTTTTCCCCAGGTCCCAATAATACTCTGAGCTTTCTTCACATTTTCTGCAAAAAAAAAAAAGAAAAGTAATTTACATTGTATGGGTCTAGACTAAACCCTGGAATAATTTTAGACATTTTTCCATCTGTTAAACTATTTGGACACATATATTTGAAAGTGCATTTATGGGAAATGTGTTAAATGTTATATAATCTGTCTTTTGTAATTTCAGCTCTGTAAGAGCTCTTGGCTGTTGAAATTTATATTTCAAGTCTATTGTTTTAATACAATCCACCAGATTATTAAATAAATAAATTCATTACTTACACGCATGAAGCTGGACATCCTCTAGACAAACTGGTAAAATGACTAAAATGAAAATATCTCTCTTCCTCTCTGTCCAAAACCACAAAAATGGGATTTTGTCTTTTCACTAGGAGTCCTGAGTAGACACAATTTAAACTTAGAAGCTCCAGTTTCCTGGTTGTCCTTCATTTGAAAGGAAAACCACTTCTTTTACTATTTTGCCCTTACAGCAAATAGAAAATACCAGATCCTTTAAATAGTGCGTGACTAAGACAAGGTGTGTGAAATACAGTAAGCATTCAAGAAACATTTGTTGATTTTATTTTAGCAAAGACTCATGAGTCTCCTGTTTAAGCATACTTCAATATTAATACAGCAAAATTTTCTTTTTTTCTTTCAGGTTCTGAACCTCTTTCTGGCCTTACTGTTGAGTTCGTTTAGCTCAGACAATCTTGCCGCTACTGATGATGATAATGAAATGAACAATCTCCAGATTGCAGTAGGAAGGATGCAAAAGGGAATTGACTATGTGAAAAATAAGATACGGGAGTGTTTCCAAAAAACCTTTTTCAGAAAGTCAAAAGTTATAGAAATCCATGAAGGCAACAAGATAGACAGCTGTGTGTCCAATAATACTGGAATTGAAATAAGCAAGGAGCTTAATTATCTTAAAGATGGGAATGGAACCACCAGTGGTGTAGGTACCGGAAGCAGTGCTGAAAAATACGTAATTGATGAAAATGACTATATGTCATTCATAAACAATCCCAGCCTCACTGTAACAGTGCCAATTGCGGTTGGAGAGTCTGACTTTGAAAATTTAAACACTGAAGAGTTCAGCAGTGAGTCAGAACTAGAAGAAAGCAAAGAGGTAAGAATGCCTTTAAAGTTTTTCTTGCATTTCCTATAAAAGCCATGCACCACAGTTACTTAGTATTTTTACTGTGTTTATAGGCATTATTAAAAGGTGTACTGAAAGTCATGTATACAGTAGTAGTGGAAAATTATGAGCCATTCTTTTTTGGGAATTCCACGCACTGAAATTCCAACTTCCCACAGGAAATCATTATTCTGAATAGTTTGTATACTCATCTTCTTCATAGTTTTAAAGTCTGACTTTAAAGTGTGGTCTTCCAAAAAAAGAGACTATCTAATACATTCTCTTCTACCCTACATTACGCTCTTTAGAAAAATCAATGAACCATACTTGACTAATCGTTGTGACAGTGGCATATTCTTACTTTCTATAATACATTAAGTTTTGTTATGACTTTTAAAATGGGAATGTTTTATATAGTTCTGTTCACTTCTGAACCTTTTATTGACTATGATAAGAGTGTTACTCATTTATGAAAATTTTATACATATTAGGAAAGTAAAAGTAGTAATGATTATATTCTATGCCAGTCAAGGATTTGAAGTCCTTTCAGATTAACTTGGAAATCTCCTGTTTAAGCATACTTCAATATTAATACAGCAAAATTTTCTTTCTTTCTTTCAGGTTCTGAACCTCTTTCTGGCCTTACTGTTGAGTTCGTTTAGCTCAGACAATCTTGCCGCTACTGATGATGATAATGAAATGAACAATCTCCAGATTGCAGTAGGAAGGATGCAAAAGGGAATTGACTATGTGAAAAATAAGATACGGGAGTGTTTCCAAAAAACCTTTTTCAGAAAGTCAAAAGTTATAGAAATCCATGAAGGCAACAAGATAGACAGCTGTGTGTCCAATAATACTGGAATTGAAATAAGCAAGGAGCTTAATTATCTTAAAGATGGGAATGGAACCACCAGTGGTGTAGGTACCGGAAGCAGTGCTGAAAAATACGTAATTGATGAAAATGACTATATGTCATTCATAAACAATCCCAGCCTCACTGTAACAGTGCCAATTGCGGTTGGAGAGTCTGACTTTGAAAATTTAAACACTGAAGAGTTCAGCAGTGAGTCAGAACTAGAAGAAAGCAAAGAGGTAAGAATGCCTTTAAAGTTTTTCTTGCATTTCCTATAAAAGCCATGCACCACAGTTACTTAGTATTTTTACTGTGTTTATAGGCATTATTAAAAGGTGTACTGAAAGTCATGTATACAGTAGTAGTGGAAAATTATGAGCCATTCTTTTTTGGGAATTCCACGCACTGAAATTCCAACTTCCCACAGGAAATCATTATTCTGAATAGTTTGTATACTCATCTTCTTCATAGTTTTAAAGTCTGACTTTAAAGTGTGGTCTTCCAAAAAAAGAGACTATCTAATACATTCTCTTCTACCCTACATTACGCTCTTTAGAAAAATCAATGAACCATACTTGACTAATCGTTGTGACAGTGGCATATTCTTACTTTCTATAATACATTAAGTTTTGTTATGACTTTTAAAATGGGAATGTTTTATATAGTTCTGTTCACTTCTGAACCTTTTATTGACTATGATAAGAGTGTTACTCATTTATGAAAATTTTATACATATTAGGAAAGTAAAAGTAGTAATGATTATATTCTATGCCAGTCAAGGATGAAGTCTTTCAGATTAACTTGGACATATCAAGACCTATTTAGAAAAACTACACTTTAGGATTACAGTTGAACTATAGATTGAAAAGTTATTCTTACTATCATATTACTGCTTATTTTTTTTTTAAAAGGAAATTGTTATTCTTATAGGTCTAGAATTCATAGGAGTCTATGATAGTAGTTCAAGGGTATTAATTCTTCAATTCTGTGTTGTGGAGACGAGGATTAATTTGTTTACTATTATTTACAGACTTCTGATATACCAGTAGGAGGGTAAGTCTATCACAGAGTTATAAAAGACAGGTTTTTAACTTGAGGACATAAATACTGACACCATAGGCATCAGATAAATGATGTATGATTCTGTGAGCATATCTGCATATTTTAGAACCTTCTTTTTTTAATAACAGCGTCAACAGAATCTGTGTAAGTAGTAAGCAACTGACAAGTGTCACACCTCACAGGCCCCTGATCCTTTCTGCAGGTATTTCAGAGTTTCTGAGATGTATTATAATAGTAAATTTTGAAAATTATTGAAAAAACTAAAAATACACACAAAATGAGGTATAATATCCTTTCTCCAAAATTCCACTCAAAGTCTGCTTAGTGGTTCAGTTCTAATTTATGTGTTGCTCATTCTAGTAAAATAAGAATTCACTTCTAATTTTATTGTCCATCACTTGACAGAGATTAATTTTTAAAAATCATCAATTAATTAACACCCCATTTATTGAGCACTTTTGTGAACTACTCACTCTGCTGGATACTAAGGATAAGGAAGAGTTAAAGGAGAGATTTGTAATATAAACCCCTTCAGGGAATTGTCAACATCTTCAAAGAAACTAATACTAACTCACAAAATCATGAAAGGTCTATTAAAAAGTTTAATCCTGTAGGACTGAATGTAAGACTATAAGTATTGAGAACAGCAAGAACATAGCAAATTACCAAATGGAAGAGATAAAATTGATGTAGGCTTCCAAATATAGTTCTGTTCACTTCTGAACCTTTTCTTGACTATGATAAGAGTGTTACTCATTTATGAAAATTTTATACATATTAGGAAAGTAAAAGTAGTAATGATTATATTCTATGCCAGTCAAGGATGAAGTCTTTCAGATTAACTTGGACATATCAAGACCTATTTAGAAAAACTACACTTTAGGATTACAGTTGAACTATAGATTGAAAAGTTATTCTTACTATCATATTACTGCTTATTTTTTTTTTAAAAGGAAATTGTTATTCTTATAGGTCTAGAATTCATAGGAGTCTATGATAGTAGTTCAAGGGTATTAATTCTTCAATTCTGTGTTGTGGAGACGAGGATTAATTTGTTTACTATTATTTACAGACTTCTGATATACCAGTAGGAGGGTAAGTCTATCACAGAGTTATAAAAGACAGGTTTTTAACTTGAGGACATAAATACTGACACCATAGGCATCAGATAAATGATGTATGATTCTGTGAGCATATCTGCATATTTTAGAACCTTCTTTTTTTAATAACAGCGTCAACAGAATCTGTGTAAGTAGTAAGCAACTGACAAGTGTCACACCTCACAGGCCCCTGATCCTTTCTGCAGGTATTTCAGAGTTTCTGAGATGTATTATAATAGTAAATTTTGAAAATTATTGAAAAAACTAAAAATACACACAAAATGAGGTATAATATCCTTTCTCCAAAATTCCACTCAAAGTCTGCTTAGTGGTTCAGTTCTAATTTATGTGTTGCTCATTCTAGTAAAATAAGAATTCACTTCTAATTTTATTGTCCATCACTTGACAGAGATTAATTTTTAAAAATCATCAATTAATTAACACCCCATTTATTGAGCACTTTTGTGAACTACTCACTCTGCTGGATACTAAGGATAAGGAAGAGTTAAAGGAGAGATTTGTAATATAAACCCCTTCAGGGAATTGTCAACATCTTCAAAGAAACTAATACTAACTCACAAAATCATGAAAGGTCTATTAAAAAGTTTAATCCTGTAGGACTGAATGTAAGACTATAAGTATTGAGAACAGCAAGAACATAGCAAATTACCAAATGGAAGAGATAAAATTGATGTAGGCTTCCAAATATAGGTCACATACATGAACAGGAGGTAAAAAGCAGAACCGTAGTAAACAAAAAGCCAGTTAGAGTAAGCTTAGTGTCAAGGTGCAGCAGTGAAATAATCAGTGTGAATAAAGCACTGGTTGAGAAAACAGTAGAAAAAATATGTTTGAGGGAGTAAGTTTCCAATGATACAGTCTTGGAATTAAGTTGAAGAGTCTGCAATTGGCTGCATAATCAATAAAGAGCTATTTGTTCTGAAGCAGGTGAAAAGCAATAGGAAAGTGATGTTTTGGGAAAATTTATTGATAGCAATGAGTAAAACAGTTTACAGTGAGGAATAAAGATTATCTTGGGGAATGTGATAACAATCATTTGATAACAATGAGGTGATGGAATTCTGGGCAGGGTAGCAAGTATGGAAGCTGATACTAACTGGCAATTTGACAAACGTAGAAAAGAGTCTGGGAAATTGAAAAAATGGTAATGCAATTGTCTGAAATGATTTTTTCAGGAAGGTTACCAGGTTTATGGGGAAAGAAGGAATTCAGTTGGGACATACTGAATCAGAAGTGGAATACAGTGGGAACCACAGCTCGAAGAAACAGTTAGGGATTAAAAATAGACTTGATAACACAGATTTCACCATTATCTGATCCCTTGAAAACAGAAGAGTTCACCAAAGAAGTAACTGCAAAGAGAAAAACAAGAGAAGACTAGGGACGAGACTATCTTGGGGGCAAGAAGAGATAGAAAAGTCAAAGAGATTGAGAAACTTTTGCTACATTAGTATCATAGATTTCTTCTTTCTGAACCGTAGAAATGATATATCCTAATTTCCTTTTTACCAGAAAGTTGGTTTCCAGAATTCTTCAAAAATTCTATGTCCACAGATATTTCAAATGATTGCTTTAGAATATTACCTCATTATCATATCTTTTTAATAGCTAAAGAAATCATAAATGTGGAACAATTAATTACATCTTTATTTTTAAGCTATTAGAAGTATTTTATTATTTGAACAAAAATAATTTTTTTTGGTTGAACTTTTTACAATAATCACCTATCCTCTTGTGAGCTAGTTTTGGATAGATGGAACCCAGTTATGGAATGAAATAAAATTGTTTAAAATTTACAGATATATTAGAGGGAAAAGACTTGCAAATAAACATAAAATCAAACACTTCTATAAAGCTAGGATAAAATTTCAAATTATTTTGTGTAGTAAAATTAAATTCAAATAAATTTTATGGGGACCGTAGTAAACAAAAAGCCAGTTAGAGTAAGCTTAGTGTCAAGGTGCAGCAGTGAAATAATCAGTGTGAATAAAGCACTGGTTGAGAAAACAGTAGAAAAAATATGTTTGAGGGAGTAAGTTTCCAATGATACAGTCTTGGAATTAAGTTGAAGAGTCTGCAATTGGCTGCATAATCAATAAAGAGCTATTTGTTCTGAAGCAGGTGAAAAGCAATAGGAAAGTGATGTTTTGGGAAAATTTATTGATAGCAATGAGTAAAACAGTTTACAGTGAGGAATAAAGATTATCTTGGGGAATGTGATAACAATCATTTGATAACAATGAGGTGATGGAATTCTGGGCAGGGTAGCAAGTATGGAAGCTGATACTAACTGGCAATTTGACAAACGTAGAAAAGAGTCTGGGAAATTGAAAAAATGGTAATGCAATTGTCTGAAATGATTTTTTCAGGAAGGTTACCAGGTTTATGGGGAAAGAAGGAATTCAGTTGGGACATACTGAATCAGAAGTGGAATACAGTGGGAACCACAGCTCGAAGAAACAGTTAGGGATTAAAAATAGACTTGATAACACAGATTTCACCATTATCTGATCCCTTGAAAACAGAAGAGTTCACCAAAGAAGTAACTGCAAAGAGAAAAACAAGAGAAGACTAGGGACGAGACTATCTTGGGGGCAAGAAGAGATAGAAAAGTCAAAGAGATTGAGAAACTTTTGCTACATTAGTATCATAGATTTCTTCTTTCTGAACCGTAGAAATGATATATCCTAATTTCCTTTTTACCAGAAAGTTGGTTTCCAGAATTCTTCAAAAATTCTATGTCCACAGATATTTCAAATGATTGCTTTAGAATATTACCTCATTATCATATCTTTTTAATAGCTAAAGAAATCATAAATGTGGAACAATTAATTACATCTTTATTTTTAAGCTATTAGAAGTATTTTATTATTTGAACAAAAATAATTTTTTTTGGTTGAACTTTTTACAATAATCACCTATCCTCTTGTGAGCTAGTTTTGGATAGATGGAACCCAGTTATGGAATGAAATAAAATTGTTTAAAATTTACAGATATATTAGAGGGAAAAGACTTGCAAATAAACATAAAATCAAACACTTCTATAAAGCTAGGATAAAATTTCAAATTATTTTGTGTAGTAAAATTAAATTCAACAATAAATTTTATGGGGATGATTTTTTAAATTAGTACCAGAAAAATCTTGAGAGAATAATAGGGCAATTCTCACAGATGCTCACACAAAGTTTAAAAGTACACTTGATCCTTGAACTAGATGGGAGTTAGGGATGTGAACCCTACAACCAGTTGAAAACCCTAGTACAATTTACAGTTGACCCTCCATATGTATGGTTTTGTAACTGCAGTTCCACATCTGCAAATTTAGCTAACTGAGGATTCTGTAGAATTGCAGTGTTTACTACTGAAAAAAATTTGTGGGTAAGTGCACCTGTGCACTTCAAATCCGTGTTGTCCCAGGGTTAACTGTATACTGTTTTAAAAACAAAAGCAAAAAGTCGGGCTTCCCCTGGTGGTCCAGTGGGTAGGGACACCGCCTTGCAGTGCAAGGGGCGCCGGTTCGATCCCTGGCCTGGGAGGATCCCGCGTGCCGCGGAGCGGCTGGACCGGTGTGTCCAGTTACCGAGCCGGAGCTCTGGAGCGCATGCGCCCAGAGCCGGTGCTCTGCAACGACAGACACCACTGCGATGGGAGGCCCACTGGAGCCAGGGAACAGGGACGGACGAAAATAGAGAAATGAAGGACCAATGGAAGTGGCCCGCCCGCTCCCCTCCCTCCCCAACAGGACTCCCGCCCAAATTAAATAAATAAATAAATCTTTTAAAAAAAAAAAAAAGCAAAAAGTCACCATTATAGAAAATATTTAGATAAATTCCAGCAAAGTTTAGTTTTGATCTGAAATGTCTCAAAACTCCTGGTATTGAACATAGGTCACATGTCAGATTCGCATTTCTGTTGGCTGGGTTGTTCTTTTTTAATAGCTATTGCACACACCCACTTATACATATACACACAAATGGAAAATAATGTATCCGTAAAGTAGCACTTTGGATCATGCTAATGTGTTTTTTGAACACAAGTAGAAAAAGAACATTCGGCTGGGCTTTAGGCGACACAAATATATCTTTTCCCTTTGCTGACAAAGTGAAAAATCATACAAGTTAAATGTAACAGAATGATACATTTCAAAGGAAATGAAGAGAAAATGTAAAAAACTGCAACATATTTGTGCTTAGTACTTGAAAACTCAAGCTATTCTATCCCTTCCATACACTTTCATAGTAAAATATATCTAGCTATACCACAGTTTTGGAGAAATGATCTCAAGAAGTTTTAAAAGATAAAAATATGAATTTCTATTATATTATATAATAGAAATGTGATATGTGTGTATCTATTATATGGACCACTAATATAAACAGACTGGTATAAGAAACAAACATAAAGCTTTGCATGAAAAAAATTTAAGAAAATTGAAGGCATGGATTTCAAAATAGTAATCTTTTTATTTTGGCAGACTTGGAACTAGACCTCTCTTGTGACAAGATACAATGTAGAATTCTGTTTTCATATTTTTAAAAGTTTACATAAACATTTCTTGGCATTTTTATGTAAATTTTATAATTTAGTTCTTAAAAGGTTTCATTGTCTTCCTAGGTGAAGGATATAGAACAAATAAATGCTCTTAAGAATCATATTTGAAGTTGAATTCCATAGCACAATCTAGGAATATCATCCTGTGACCTTCACTGCTTACCATTCTTACTTCTCACAGGGGTAAAATCAAGCTGGAGCCATGGAGAATGAAACTCTGGTGTTTTTTAGCCACCCAGAGGCTCGTGTCACCACTTTTACCCAGGTTACCCAAGCAAGTTGTACACGTACAATCACTTTCTAAATAAATTTTGACTGGCCTGCATGCTACTAACCTGAGTTCCTTCCCATGTCATGGCAAGGAAGTGCTAGACCCCCCAGCTGCTGTCTGCTGAATCGTGACACATCACAGCATGGTCAGGCAAGACGGGCAGTCCCCACACCATATTTGATTCTGCTAATGACTTTCCAGTTTAGTCTTTTTAAACTTTCAAAAGCAATAATTGCATGCTCTATAGGATTTATATCAATTTTGATACAATAGAAATGTTTAAAGTTCAATGGAGTTAAGAACTCGAGAGCATGCACTTTTTTTCTGCTTTTATTTCATTAAAATAAGATCACAACTTTTTGTTGTTGTTGATTCAGCCCTTATAAGCAAATTATATTACCAAAATGAGCCTCACAGGGATTTTTTTTATAGTATTGCCATTTTCAGATCATTATATTCAGATCAGTGAATATAATTTTCAACCCATCCAATTCATGTGCTCCAGATGGAAATGTTTGNTTTCATGTGTTGGGAGAAAACCTCTGTTTGAAAATGAATTTTTTTTGAAATGTGATATGTGTGTATCTATTATATGGACCACTAATATAAACAGACTGGTATAAGAAACAAACATAAAGCTTTGCATGAAAAAAATTTAAGAAAATTGAAGGCATGGATTTCAAAATAGTAATCTTTTTATTTTGGCAGACTTGGAACTAGACCTCTCTTGTGACAAGATACAATGTAGAATTCTGTTTTCATATTTTTAAAAGTTTACATAAACATTTCTTGGCATTTTTATGTAAATTTTATAATTTAGTTCTTAAAAGGTTTCATTGTCTTCCTAGGTGAAGGATATAGAACAAATAAATGCTCTTAAGAATCATATTTGAAGTTGAATTCCATAGCACAATCTAGGAATATCATCCTGTGACCTTCACTGCTTACCATTCTTACTTCTCACAGGGGTAAAATCAAGCTGGAGCCATGGAGAATGAAACTCTGGTGTTTTTTAGCCACCCAGAGGCTCGTGTCACCACTTTTACCCAGGTTACCCAAGCAAGTTGTACACGTACAATCACTTTCTAAATAAATTTTGACTGGCCTGCATGCTACTCAGCTGTGTTCCTTCCCCTGCCATGGCAAGGAAGTGCTAGACGCGCCCAGCTGCTGTCTGCTGAATCGTGACACATCACAGCATGGTCAGGCAAGACGGGCAGTCCCCACACCATATTTGATTCTGCTAATGACTTTCCAGTTTAGTCTTTTTAAACTTTCAAAAGCAATAATTGCATGCTCTATAGGATTTATATCAATTTTGATACAATAGAAATGTTTAAAGTTCAATGGAGTTAAGAACTCGAGAGCATGCACTTTTTTTCTGCTTTTATTTCATTAAAATAAGATCACAACTTTTTGTTGTTGTTGATTCAGCCCTTATAAGCAAATTATATTACCAAAATGAGCCTCACAGGGATTTTTTTTATAGTATTGCCATTTTCAGATCATTATATTCAGATCAGTGAATATAATTTTCAACCCATCCAATTCATGTGCTCCAGATGGAAATGTTTGCTTTCATGTGTTGGGAGAAAACCTCTGTTTAAAAAAAAAATGAATAAAGTGATCATGAATTTTTGGATATGAAGGGCCATAGTCTGTATACATTTGGGCACCACATATCTTGGATTTCCATGTAGTCTAGGAAAGGTGTTAAATCATATGTCTGCAAAATCTTAAGTGATCATTGTAAAGTAATTAAAGGATGAAAAGCAACATGATACAGGGTAGGAAAAGGTCACTGCATCATGATCATAAAGTAATTGGTTTGGTGTACCCATTTGTTTCGTCTCCCTGATCTACATTAATTTCTCCCTAAGTGTTCTACCCAAAACTGAGCAGGCAAAAAACAGGCTACTTTTGATGATTAATTATTAACTATAGTTTTATGAAGAGTAAAGGATATTTGCAAGAATTACTGTAGGTTTGTAGATGAAATAAATCCTTCGCTAATTATCTTAACTCAGCTTTCTCCTGTTACTGGAATAAGTAACATAATAAGCCAGGAGTGTTCTTCAAAGGAAATTGAAAAAAGTGAAAAGTTCATAAGCATTAGCAGTTTTCAAGGTTTTTGGTGGAAAAAAAAAATTAATTAGATCTTGTGGTTTGTCTCTAGGTTTAATTAATACATACTCTCTTCTTCTTTAGAAATAACAGGATTAATTGTAAAATGTGACAAATTCAGACATTAAATTATTAATAAAAATAGAAAAAAATGCAGTCCCTGGTGATTCATGTAATTTTACTTAGTAATGACTTTTTAGTTTTTTAGGAGTAAAATAATATATTATTAGTCATTGAAGAAAATCTCTGATTATTTTTTCTTCACAAGCAGGGCAGAATTAAATGATACTGGAAAATTATCTCTTACACACTCTATTTCAAAGCAATTATGGAAACTTTGAAAATGATGCTTGACTGAGGTCCCATACACGTATGTACCCTTCTAGAAAAGGCCCTGTGTTGTTTTAGAATCTAGAGAGCAATGGGAGAACCTCTTAAGTTTTGTTGTTGATTCAGCCCTTATAAGCAAATTATATTACCAAAATGAGCCTCACAGGGATTTTTTATAGTATTGCCATTTTCAGATCATTATATTCAGATCAGTGAATATAATTTTCAACCCATCCAATTCATGTGCTCCAGATGGAAATGTTTGCTTTCATGTGTTGGGAGAAAACCTCTGTTTAAAAAAAAAATGAATAAAGTGATCATGAATTTTTGGATATGAAGGGCCATAGTCTGTATACATTTGGGCACCACATATCTTGGATTTCCATGTAGTCTAGGAAAGGTGTTAAATCATATGTCTGCAAAATCTTAAGTGATCATTGTAAAGTAATTAAAGGATGAAAAGCAACATGATACAGGGTAGGAAAAGGTCACTGCATCATGATCATAAAGTAATTGGTTTGGTGTACCCATTTGTTTCGTCTCCCTGATCTACATTAATTTCTCCCTAAGTGTTCTACCCAAAACTGAGCAGGCAAAA
The DNA here is from genome assembly GCA_022376925.1 of Tragulus kanchil. NCBI lineage: Eukaryota > Metazoa > Chordata > Mammalia > Artiodactyla > Tragulidae > Tragulus > Tragulus kanchil. The sequence goes on along the minus strand of JAIOJX010000026.1, from coordinate 260,091,197 downwards.
AACAGGCTACTTTTGATGATTAATTATTAACTATAGTTTTATGAAGAGTAAAGGATATTTGCAAGAATTACTGTAGGTTTGTAGATGAAATAAATCCTTCGCTAATTATCTTAACTCAGCTTTCTCCTGTTACTGGAATAAGTAACATAATAAGCCAGGAGTGTTCTTCAAAGGAAATTGAAAAAAGTGAAAAGTTCATAAGCATTAGCAGTTTTCAAGGTTTTTGGTGGAAAAAAAATTAATTAGATCTTGTGGTTTGTCTCTAGGTTTAATTAATACATACTCTCTTCTTCTTTAGAAATAACAGGATTAATTGTAAAATGTGACAAATTCAGACATTAAATTATTAATAAAAATAGAAAAAAATGCAGTCCCTGGTGATTCATGTAATTTTACTTAGTAATGACTTTTTAGTTTTTTAGGAGTAAAATAATATATTATTAGTCATTGAAGAAAATCTCTGATTATTTTTTCTTCACAAGCAGGGCAGAATTAAATGATACTGGAAAATTATCTCTTACACACTCTATTTCAAAGCAATTATGGAAACTTTGAAAATGATGCTTGACTGAGGTCCCATACACGTATGTACCCTTCTAGAAAAGGCCCTGTGTTGTTTTTAGAATCTAGAGAGCAATGGGAGAATACCTCTAGTTTCCCATTCCTGTTAGGTTCTCAGTGCCTTCCAAATGCTCTCGGTGAAATTTAATGTGACTCATTTTAAACCAACCTCTCAACCTTTAGAGAATGATTCTGGTACTTCAGTTTACTTGTGCTAAAACAAAAATTGCAGCAAGTTTAGATGGGAATTTTTGTATATCTTCCCAAAATAAACCATCTTTTCCTTTGCCTGCTGGATGTCCCTCTGCCTTACCCTTCAACTACCATCTAATTAATTTCAATTTCCTGTATTATGTTATTAGTAAGGCTCTTTCAAAATAAAAGGAGCATCAGGGTTGTTGCCTATTTAAAATATGTTGAAGCCAAACAAAGTAGACATGATATATATTTTTCACCATTCAATAAGTGGTTCAGAAAAATAACGAATAGCTTTGGTCATCTTCTTCATGACTTGGATAAGCAGTCCCATGGCCTGTGTGACTACCTATTCTTCACGCGAAATATCATAAGTCAAGATATGGATATGTATATCCAAAAGATCAGACTAAGGCCCTGATAGATTGTGGAACCAAAAGATTTTCTTCTTCTACTTGCAAGACGAAATTCAGAAGTTTTGAAAGAAATGGCTAGATTTTAAAGGCAATCTGTAATGGCTGAATCTTTTATTTTTGCCTTTTGAATCATACAGCAATTGGTGAGAGTCAAACATTTGATAGCTGATTGAAAATAAATGAAATGTGAGCGCATTTCAGTGGAAGTAGGCCAGTTGCTAACATTCTCTTTTATTTCTGAAAGTTAAATTTCTCTATTTAATTGGATAAAAATTAAGAGCCATATTTGTCATAAGGGGGGATTTTAATATAAGTTCATGTTATCAGGGGGAAAATGGCCATTTTGGGTGCGAATTCTGTCATTTCTTACCAGTGGTATTTGCAGCTAACCCTGAAAACTTGACATTCAGGTACCATGTCTTTGAGAACATGGTTCTTGGATTAGCGTGCAGCTTCCACAGCATTGCGCCAGGCTTCTGCTACAGCCAGGCATGTTTTCTGTGCTGAATTAGGCCTGGAGAATGTTGCATCTTTATACCTGCTTTCCAGTGTGCATTTGTAGAGCCTAAGTCATCATCCCTCTGTAGACGTGGTAGTTTCTACAAGGGATGGCAGAATCTACCTTAAGTGTCATAAAATATTGAAGGGATAAGGAGAAAATAGTACAAGAAAACAAGTGATGAACTTGTACTATGTGGTTTCATATGGAAGCTTTTACTGTTATGCTTATATACCTAGTTAAATTTTTCTAAGTTCTTCAGAACAAGTATTAATTTTTGTTATTATAGTATAGTCACCAAGTTCCTTAATATGGGAAATTTCATTTCAGGTTTCTTTGCTTTTTTTTGTATCATTGTAGTCACAGCTATGGCAATTTTAAGAAAGTAAGTTATTCTTTGTATTCATCATCAGTAACCTGCTTTTAAATAAGTTATATGCTTTTAAATAAATTTGGAGGTCACTTTGGTATGGCTATCATAAAATGTATCACAAACTACCCTCTATCAAAGTATGAATGCCAAAGTGTTGAACTTAATTGGAAATGTTTAGATTGTGAAGACAGTATTATATCCATGCACAGAATTTCAAGTGTGTAAGTAATTTTGTAGGATATGAATTTTAAAATTTAAAAATAAAGCAATAAAATTCAAGCTTTCCATTGACTAAAGCTTATCAGTCAATATATCTCAATTTGTAAGTTGCTGTAACTTAATAAGAACACAGTCTAAGCTTTTAATCTATAAATGTAGATAAATTCACAATTTAAAAATATTTATGTAGTTGATGCAGTATTTTTGTAACTTAGGATAAAGTGTATGTACTTTCTTATGACAGAAATGTGGCCTTAGGAGATTATACCATGAATAAGCCTGATTCATCAACTAGCAACTAGTTCACTTTATGTCAACTTCCATAGGAAAAGGAGCCTCCCACAAAACACATTTTAGTGATAGGAACAGTGGCCTATCAGCTCCTTGTTAAGTGCTGGTGCATTGAAGTCTTTGTCTCAACATTCAGGAGTTTTCCACAGCGTAAGGCTAATGAGCTTACCCTTATAATCAGGATAACTCCTGGATAGCAGTGAAGCAATTCTTCACGTAGAATGGGTTCTTCTCATTTGAGAACAAAATTTGCTGTTACTGTTTAGTCGCTGTCTGTTTTCAAAAGACAGGCTATGCTTTACAATGCCAGGCAGTTAAAAAACTAACTCACACACTGACCCTCTCTGCTTTACAATGTACATAATCTCCATAGACATTTAGAAAATTTAAACTTTTTATATTCAAACATATATTAACTCCATTTGCAAGTGTTCACAATCTAAATACAATACCAGCAATAAAGACACTGCCAGACATCAATACCTGGTAAACAGTAGATACAACTGTCATTCAGATTAATGGCCACGTGCTGTGAAGGATTTGCTTTAAATAAGTATTTGTATTTAAATACTAGACACTTATATAACATATGACAGAGAATTATAATGCAAAAAAATTGAACATCTTACAACTATATTAACAGTGGTAAAATAAGAAGTGAAGGGTGAGTATATTTTTTGAAGTTTTCCAGTAGAAAAGTATATGTGTATTTTTGTGAATATACATATATACTTATTACTTTCTTCCTTCAGATTTCTTTACTGAATGTCTGCTGATATTTTAGAGAAACATGTTGGCAATGTGGTTTTATCACTAAAACATCATTAATTAAATAATTCTTATTCATTAAGAAAATGCATTTTCTAATGCAACTAAACCAGACTTCTGTAAAGGGCACAACTGAGTTGTGTATCAAAATGAAGAGAACAAATTATTTAAACACTATAATTCTCTCTATAAGAGTAATAACAAAATGCATTCACTCATTCATTTATTCATTTTTCACGAATCGACCTTACTATTTAGTGTCTATTCTGTGCTTGTATCTTTTGGTGCAAATATGTGTATAAGTGTGTATATTCTAATATATATGTGTACATATATATGTTCATAAATATACAAGTTTATGTATATGTATAACATACATATATATATATTTATGAGAATATTTGGTCAATGCAAATAAGTATTATGGACAAAGCGTTCTATAAAATTTAGCATGGAGAAATCATAATAAAAGTTTCATGAAAAAAAAAAAAAAAAGGCTTCATGGAGATGGTGGATTATGACCAGGCTCAAGAGAAATTACTCAGCTTGGACTGGCCAAGAAAAAGAAGAAACATGAAGCCTTTTATAACTAACTTCAAAATAATTTGGCTTCTTACTGGTTTTATTTATACAGTGGATATTTTGGCTGCCACTCTCCAAATGTCATAGTGTCCAACCTATAAACCACCAGTAAAATTGGAAGGGAAAGAGTTATTTAACATTTTCTTGGTTATAATAGAAGCTGCTGCAATTCTATCCAGCAGTAGCTTTCCTGGGATTTTCTTAAAAGAATAAAAATATTCTGGCTGTAAGAAGCAGAAAAATTCTTAGCAAAGAAAATATGTCTTGACCTTCCATCTCTCCAAAAAGTAGAGGATTTGAATGGTAAAAATTGTTAGACTATAATGACCCTAAGAACCATCAGCTATAACTGATGGCTCTTCTTCCTTCAGCATACTTGGAACTTAGAGGTAATTTATTACAGAACTGTACTTTGACTTGGCGTAACTTTCATAAGATATTTAACTGAACAAGGTTAACCTCACCCTCAAAGTGATATGACCAAAAGGATCACCTGGATAGTATTCTTCAGTGTTAACATTACAAAGTGTTGAACTACATTTGCATGGTGATTTCAAAAACGTCAAGAATTCTGAGCCAAATTTCTTCCAATATGACCTATGTTTTGGGAGTCATTCAGGTATTTTTCAGTAACACATTAACTCTTTCAGAGGGCTAGGGCAGAGAGACACTACCTCTCAGCTACTAAAGTTAATGGGGCCTTTGAAACCATTAACATGTCCATGTCCTTTCATGCTAAAAGCTTTACACTGCCTGGTTATGCTGTGTGTCATATCTTTGCATCACTTTTCATAAAGCAATGCACATCCATATTGTCTTCCCAAGTGGTATTAGAGTTCTTAATTAGAAATTTATTCTTACAACACTAAAGTGGCTCTTCTGAGTCATGTGGCATGTCACAATGATTTATTTAAAGGAAAAATTCACAGCCTGATCACATGTTGAATTCAGAATGTGTTCCTAATGAAAGACCATACAGATTCTGAACAATGTCATTTATGAAGAAATTTCCATTTCATTTGGGATTCTTTGGCAAGTATTGGATTCATTTAAGTAGTTCAAAAAGAGAGAAAAAGAGAGAAATCCATCATTTGTCTGCTAGTAAAGTAAGAAGAAAATTATGTAAGCCAGAGAAAAATATAGCTCAAAATTGAAATATAATGACTGTGACTAATGTTAATGTGCTGCTCTTCCTTTCTAAAATTACAGAAACATGGACTGTAGTTACAGACAACTGGTAATGGTCTTTACCCTCTGAAAATTTCCATTGGAAGAGTTGAAATTGCAATTTAATTTGAAGCATTTTAATTAAGATACTCCAAAGTAAATGTCAGCATACCAAACTATCAAACTATTCTTGTTTTGGCCTGAGTGTTAATGTATTAAATTATTTTCATGTGACATCCATAGACAAAAAGAAATTATAAACAAGTTAATGTATATAACTCATTGTTTCCAAACCACCCATATTGAACACTCTCTAACCATTTTTTGTCTGAAAGCAGTCAGTAGTTACATTGTTCTGAATAATATGACTTTATGTGAAATTATTAGTACATAATTATCAGTACTTTTAATAGAGTCAATACTATCACTACCACCACCATTTTTTCACACTGTATCAGAGCATTTTCAAATTGATTGAATAAAAGGGAAGAAAAATTACATCTTTGCCATGGGGTTTCGTTTCCAGAAATTAAATGCCACCAGCTCATCTGAAGGAAGTACAGTTGATGTTGCTCCACCCCGAGAAGGTGAACAAGCTGAAATTGAACCCGAGGAAGACCTTAAACCAGAAGCTTGTTTTACTGAAGGTAAACAAGCTCTAATATGGTTAAATGCAATCTCCCCTCTCTCCTTACAGAGGCTAAATATACCTCATTTGAACAAAACACTTCAAAGAAATGGTGAAGGCATATTTATCTTTGTTTTGCTCTTTTCTTCCAAAAAGTCAATTGATCTGTATTTCCTGATTATACTATCACAGCTACTGTGTGTGGACAATTAAGATGATTTGACATGTCCTTTGTTTCATTCCCCCAGAATGTGGAGAAGTGAACCCTAGGAGATAAATGTCATTCTGGAACATCATCTCATAATTGACATAAGCAGTCCCTTCAGACTTCATTGGCAATGTTGTGATTTGATTGATAGACGCTGCAATAATTGTACCCCATCGCATACAGTTTCAAATGTGGTCAATCTGTGCTGTGACCACAGCTGCTTGGGGATACAGATGTATTGGAGAGCCTTGGCAGGGAGACTAGCAGTTGTTCTCGCAGCCACCAGTACGGTGTCCAGCACACACATCAATAAAGATGTGCTGATTCACTGTGACTGGAATGAATCCCATAAGTAGTAACTCGAGCAGTTAGAACCAAAGAATGCATGGAAGTTAGAAATAACATGACGCGAAGAGGGGGAGGACAAAGGAAGTGAGATGCTGACTGACAAGATGAATCATAGGTGTGTCTAAGAAAAGCACTGAGGCTGAAAATAAATAGCCTGGGAAAACTGACAGTGGGTGATACTCAGGAGACAAGGGGATGCTCTAGGTGAATAGAAAGGAGTAAAATCCAGAATCACAGCAGAAAAGAATAAACACTTTGAACATGTAGTTTTCCCAAACCTCGGAGGTGTCCTTATCCATGATTGGCCTTAAGGGCAAATCCTATGTAGTGTTTAAGTTGTACTTAAAATATGACTTTATGTGAAATTATTAGTACATAATTATCAGTACTTTTAATAGAGTCAATACTATCACTACCACCACCATTTTTTCACACTGTATCAGAGCATTTTCAAATTGATTGAATAAAAGGGAAGAAAAATTACATCTTTGCCATGGGGTTTCGTTTCCAGAAATTAAATGCCACCAGCTCATCTGAAGGAAGTACAGTTGATGTTGCTCCACCCCGAGAAGGTGAACAAGCTGAAATTGAACCCGAGGAAGACCTTAAACCAGAAGCTTGTTTTACTGAAGGTAAACAAGCTCTAATATGGTTAAATGCAATCTCCCCTCTCTCCTTACAGAGGCTAAATATACCTCATTTGAACAAAACACTTCAAAGAAATGGTGAAGGCATATTTATCTTTGTTTTGCTCTTTTCTTCCAAAAAGTCAATTGATCTGTATTTCCTGATTATACTATCACAGCTACTGTGTGTGGACAATTAAGATGATTTGACATGTCCTTTGTTTCATTCCCCCAGAATGTGGAGAAGTGAACCCTAGGAGATAAATGTCATTCTGGAACATCATCTCATAATTGACATAAGCAGTCCCTTCAGACTTCATTGGCAATGTTGTGATTTGATTGATAGACGCTGCAATAATTGTACCCCATCGCATACAGTTTCAAATGTGGTCAATCTGTGCTGTGACCACAGCTGCTTGGGGATACAGATGTATTGGAGAGCCTTGGCAGGGAGACTAGCAGTTGTTCTCGCAGCCACCAGTACGGTGTCCAGCACACACATCAATAAAGATGTGCTGATTCACTGTGACTGGAATGAATCCCATAAGTAGTAACTCGAGCAGTTAGAACCAAAGAATGCATGGAAGTTAGAAATAACATGACGCGAAGAGGGGGAGGACAAAGGAAGTGAGATGCTGACTGACAAGATGAATCATAGGTGTGTCTAAGAAAAGCACTGAGGCTGAAAATAAATAGCCTGGGAAAACTGACAGTGGGTGATACCCAGGGAGACAAGGGGATGCTCTAGGTGAATAGAAAGGAGTAAAATCCAGAATCACAGCAGAAAAAGAATAAACACTTTGAACATGTAGTTTTCCCCAAACCTCGGAGGTGTCCTTATCCATGATTGGCCTTGAGGCAAAGACAAATCCTATGTAGTGTTTAAGTTGTACTTAAAATAACTCTTGGTAAAGTAATTCCTTGAATTCTAGATAGCTGGTTGATATGGAAGTCTGAGAATGATTCACTCTACAGGAGGGATGCTGAAATTAAGTAAGGAATGAATTAGCCAGTTACTATATAAAATGACGATCTGAAACTAGGATGGGAGAGCACAAAAAGGTTATATCTTTCTACTTAAGGCTGAAATATATTTCTCCAATTTATCACACTGCATGTTCTCTTTTAGGATGTATTAAAAAGTTCCCATTCTGTCAAGTAAGTATAGAAGAAGGCAAAGGAAAAATCTGGTGGAATCTTCGCAAAACCTGCTACAGCATTGTTGAACACAACTGGTTTGAGACTTTCATTGTCTTCATGATCCTTCTCAGTAGTGGTGCTTTGGTGAGTGTAACGCATATTGGCAAGAATCAGGTTCTAGTGAAACAGTTTTACCTGAAAAATGCCATAAGTGTACCTTTCGTTTAAGGAGCAAAACAAGAGGTATCTTTATAGCTTGCAGAGCTTGACACCCAGGGTATAACAAAATCCAGTATGGAATAAATCAGAACCGTGAACAGCCAGATGGAATTTCTCCTCTGGTGTTTTTCTAGCTGATGTCTTCCTCACCGAGAAAACCATTTACAGGGACATGCTATAGCTACGTTACCTCCCATGACAAATCCCATCCAGTTCTTCCTCATAGTCACAGTAACATTTTGTGGACTGACAGTATAGTTGTTTTTTTTTTTATGTCTAATCAATTTATTCTTTCAGAAGGAGCCAGATCATTCAGGGCATCAATGAAAGTGAGGCTGGAATAGGCCAAGTCTCTCCCTTATTAACAGAACTTCTTGTTATTTTCTGAGTTTACATTACTTCTCTAAAAGCATGTCTCTGTTGTACTAATTGAGATAGAGATTCCGGGGTGAAAAGCAGGGAAGAAATAAAATCCAGAATCACAGCAGAAAAGAATAAACACTTGAACATGTAGTTTTCCCCAAACCTCGGAGGTGTCCTTATCCATGATTGGCCTTGAGGCAAAGACAAATCCTATGTAGTGTTTAAGTTGTACTTAAAATAACTCTTGGTAAAGTAATTCCTTGAATTCTAGATAGCTGGTTGATATGGAAGTCTGAGAATGATTCACTCTACAGGAGGGATGCTGAAATTAAGTAAGGAATGAATTAGCCAGTTACTATATAAAATGACGATCTGAAACTAGGATGGGAGAGCACAAAAAGGTTATATCTTTCTACTTAAGGCTGAAATATATTTCTCCAATTTATCACACTGCATGTTCTCTTTTAGGATGTATTAAAAAGTTCCCATTCTGTCAAGTAAGTATAGAAGAAGGCAAAGGAAAAATCTGGTGGAATCTTCGCAAAACCTGCTACAGCATTGTTGAACACAACTGGTTTGAGACTTTCATTGTCTTCATGATCCTTCTCAGTAGTGGTGCTTTGGTGAGTGTAACGCATATTGGCAAGAATCAGGTTCTAGTGAAACAGTTTTACCTGAAAAATGCCATAAGTGTACCTTTCGTTTAAGGAGCAAAACAAGAGGTATCTTTATAGCTTGCAGAGCTTGACACCCAGGGTATAACAAAATCCAGTATGGAATAAATCAGAACCGTGAACAGCCAGATGGAATTTCTCCTCTGGTGTTTTTCTAGCTGATGTCTTCCTCACCGAGAAAACCATTTACAGGGACATGCTATAGCTACGTTACCTCCCATGACAAATCCCATCCAGTTCTTCCTCATAGTCACAGTAACATTTTGTGGACTGACAGTATAGTTGTTTTTTTTTTTATGTCTAATCAATTTATTCTTTCAGAAGGAGCCAGATCATTCAGGGCATCAATGAAAGTGAGGCTGGAATAGGCCAAGTCTCTCCCTTATTAACAGAACTTCTTGTTATTTTCTGAGTTTACATTACTTCTCTAAAAGCATGTCTCTGTTGTACTAATTGAGATAGAGATTCCGGGGTGAAAAGCAGGGAAGAAAGCACATACTAAATCAGTAAAGATACTGACATTTCCTTGCCCACATTTTCTGTTGGCTTTAGTCTTTAGATTATGTCTGATTCTACATCAATCTAACATTAGCCAATACTTATCAAATTAGTGCTTTGTGCCAAGTATAATACTTGCATATTTATCAAGTATTTGGTGTAGGCAAGCCACTCAAGTAAAAATAGCTTCTTTATTCACAGGCTTTTGAAGACATATACATTGAACAGCGGAAGACTATTAAAACCATGCTAGAATATGCCGACAAGGTCTTCACTTACATATTCATCCTGGAAATGCTTCTCAAATGGGTAGCTTATGGATTTCAAACATATTTCACAAATGCCTGGTGCTGGTTAGATTTCTTGATCGCGATGTAAGTATCCTAAGTGATTTTTATACAGTTATTTTTTAAAAAGGCAAGTTTGACATTTCATATATTTCTATAATTGAAGCCTTGACTTTAGTTAGAACCTAGTTGCACTCATTCTGACACTATTATGCAATGATCTTTTAAAAACTAATATAAATGTAAAAATGAGGAAAGTCTCATGGGAAAGTCCTAAAAATGTGGAGAGCAGTATGAGAAAACACAGAATGAGTTGTTCTATGCCACTAGCAGACAGCTCTTCTTTTTTCTGAAAGTTAAAGATCTCATGGTAAGGAATACCTAAATATTTGTTAATTGGTAGATCTAGCTTATTAAAGCTCAACTGAAAAAATACCTGTATAAAATAAAATCAAGACAACTTTGGAACCAGGAATTGTCAGGATTGCACTTTAACCCCCTTACTAGAATGTATGTTGCTGAATAATGTTAAAAATAACCTACTTACAGTATTCATTCAGCCACAAACCCACAGAGACAATAAAATGTATTTCCATTTACATCGGTAGTTAGATATCCCAGTAGCTAATGGGGTATTTACCACGCAGAGAGTTAGGTGTAGAAGTCCTGTTCTGAATCTGATTACCTGATGAGTAGTCATAGGAGTTTACATTATTTCTAAAAGCATGTCTCTGTTGTACTAATTGAGATAGAGATTCCGGGGTGAAAAGCAGGGAAGAAAGCACATACTAAATCAGTAAAGATACTGACATTTCCTTGCCCACATTTTCTGTTGGCTTTAGTCTTTAGATTATGTCTGATTCTACATCAATCTAACATTAGCCAATACTTATCAAATTAGTGCTTTGTGCCAAGTATAATACTTGCATATTTATCAAGTATTTGGTGTAGGCAAGCCACTCAAGTAAAAATAGCTTCTTTATTCACAGGCTTTTGAAGACATATACATTGAACAGCGGAAGACTATTAAAACCATGCTAGAATATGCCGACAAGGTCTTCACTTACATATTCATCCTGGAAATGCTTCTCAAATGGGTAGCTTATGGATTTCAAACATATTTCACAAATGCCTGGTGCTGGTTAGATTTCTTGATCGTCGATGTAAGTATCCTAAGTGATTTTTATACAGTTATTTTTTAAAAAGGCAAGTTTGACATTTCATATATTTCTATAATTGAAGCCTTGACTTTAGTTAGAACCTAGTTGCACTCATTCTGACACTATTATGCAATGATCTTTTAAAAACTAATATAAATGTAAAAATGAGGAAAGTCTCATGGGAAAGTCCTAAAAATGTGGAGAGCAGTATGAGAAAACACAGAATGAGTTGTTCTATGCCACTAGCAGACAGCTCTTCTTTTTTCTGAAAGTTAAAGATCTCATGGTAAGGAATACCTAAATATTTGTTAATTGGTAGATCTAGCTTATTAAAGCTCAACTGAAAAATACCTGTATAAAATAAAATCAAGACAACTTTGGAACCAGGAATTGTCAGGATTGCACTTTAACCCCCTTACTAGAATGTATGTTGCTGAATAATGTTAAAAATAACCTACTTACAGTATTCATTCAGCCACAAACCCACAGAGACAATAAAATGTATTTCCATTTACATCGGTAGTTAGATATCCCAGTAGCTAATGGGGTATTTACCACGCAGAGAGTTAGGTGTAGAAGTCCTGTTCTGAATCTGATTACCATGAAGTGAGTAGTCATAGGAACTGTGTCAATAATGAGACCTGTCTGACTTTTTGCCTACTTTTTTTATTCTAAGCACTGGGACAAAAAGACAGTCAGTTGGTCCTCTGCAGACTAATATTCCACTGCACAAGGCTTTTCAGTCTACCCCTTGACCGCTAAAGAAGTGCTCTAAGCACTATCTCTAGCTATTTCCCAGCACTTCATTTTCAGTGCTAACACTTGCCACTGTGAATCAATGATTGCCATATGTGTGCATCTCATTCTTTTCATCATCTCTGACAAATCTCATAGTTCTATAACCAAAATGCTTGTTTAACCCTTTGAGTTGAGAAGAAATCTGAAGTCAAGTCACTATTAATAGACCAGAAATGACTTCCAATTTTCCATGTCTGGTCTTTAATGAATAATACAGAGGAATCTCAGTACTGTCCTGAAAATCTAACAGAGAAGCTTAAAACTTTCATATTCTGCAGTTGAAATGGCCCATAAAAAATAGGTAGACTTTACACAGTTTTCTAAACAGTATATTATAAACTAAAGCCTCAGTTTAAAGATTTCTCCTAAAATAGCACAACTACTTAGTAACAAGGGTGAGATTAGTGTCCTGATTACCTAATTCTCAAGTCAGAGCTCCTTTATCCTATAGATTTATCATCTATCTGATACAAATATTATATTTGTATTTTCATACTGGCTTTGAAACTAACATAAAATATATATAAATCTTCTCTGATCCCCCCAAAATTTGTCATGTATGACAATCTCTTACAAATGTGACAGAACTTCTCCAGAAAATTCTCAAATTTATTGAAATATTTTCATTTACTGAAAAATTTAGTCACTGAAATACTTACTACATTGTACTTGACATATTTCCCTCATATAAAAGAAATAAATATGATGCAAAAATCTGTCAAGGTTTTGTATTATGTTTGAATCCTTTTATAGACACTTAGTTATCTAGTGAATAATGTCAAAGAATGGTGCACCCCACATTACTTCCCTTTCAGTAAATTTAGTTAGGTAGAATAAAATTGGGTACCTTTGGGCAAGTTATATAATCTTTTTCTTTTTTTTTTGTAAGTTCAGAGCTAAATAGTGGTGGGTGACATTTGTTTAATTGACGAAGACAATTCTTCAGAAGCTGTAATCTTAAATGGGTCTATTTTCTTCTTTTTCCCAAAGAAGGGACTAAAATGCATGAATTAATGAAACCTCAGCTAACAACTATCCTCAGACTACTGAGAATAAAGCTAAAGTAAAGGCAGAGTTAAAATAGTTTTTATAATTATTATTATTTTAAATTTTGGCCTTTTTTATTGGTCTTTCATTTAGTTATTCTCATCCATCTTTGTTCTTTGGCCTGTGTGGACCTTCCATTGCAGCGGCCCCTCGTGTAGCAGAGCACCTGTTCCAGGTGCATGTGCTCTAGAGCACTGGCTCATAACTGGACACACCAGTCCAGCCGCTCCATGGCATGTGGGATCTTCCCAGGCCAGGGATCGAACTGGCACTTGGCAGATTCTTTACCCACTGGACCACCAGGGAAGCCCCTAAAATAATTTTTGAAAGCAGAAGTAAAACATACTTAAAGTAGTTCACAGTTCATCAGGTATATTGCTATAACAGCTAAACAGTTATAGAAAGCTCAAAACAAGACAAAGCAAAACTAAACTGATGTATAATTGACTTCAAACCAGAAGAAACAGACTTTTAAACATTGAGAAATTTATCTATGTAAAAATTCTCTATCTAAAAGCAAAGGGTAGTAAGAATTCATTAACATTCTGTCAACATTCATTCTTTTATCAAATAAATATCTTGATCAGTGGATCACATGCTATTTTAGATAAAGAAGATATGAATAAGACAAATCAAGTCCTGTTAGATCTACAGGATTTAACATTCTAGGAGAAAGTGAAACAGACAGTAAAGATGCAAACAGATACAATCTAAAAATAAGATAAAAGCAAATGGGTGATCACTGCTACAAGGGCAAACAGGGTAATGGGATAGAGAAGGACTGCAGAGTGGGCATAGAGGAGAGTACTAGACAGCCTGTCTATGGAAGGTGTCTCTGAGAAGACAAGTGAGAAGCACTGTCTTGGTCCATTTGGGCTCCTGTAACAGAATATCCTGGCTTCCCTGGTGGCACAGTATTAAGAATATGCCTATAATGCAGAAGGCATGGTTTCCATCCCTGGGTCGGGGAGATTTCCTGAAGAAGGACATGGCAACCCATCCTGTATTCTTGCCTGGAAAATTCCATGGACAGAGAAGCCTGACAGGCTACAGTCCATGGGGTCACAAAAAGTTGGACAACTGAGTACACATACACACACTCAACAGAATATCATAGACTTACTGACTTATAAACAGCAGAATGTATTTGTCACTGTTCTGGAGGCTGTAAAGCCCCAGAATAAAGCACCAGCATATTCACTGTCTGGTGAGAGCCCACTTCCTGATTCATAGACAGCAGTTTTCTCACTGTGTCTTCACATGGAAGAAGGAGCAAGCAAGCTTTCTGGGTAGTCTTTTAATCCCATTCATGAGGGCTCTGCCCTCATGCCTAATCCCCTCCCAAAGACCCCACCTACATATATAGCTTCACATCAGAGATTAGGTTCCAACACATGAATTCTGGGAGCACACAGAAATTTGGTCTATAACAAACAAACCAGTCATTTGAAGGCCCAAGGGAACAGAAAAGATCTATTTCAAGACCCTGAAGTATGAGTCAAGGACACTCAAGAGACAGAAAGAAAACTGTTGTATTTGTGTGTGATGCAACACAGGCAATGGTAATAGATACTGAATTCATAAAGTCACCCAGACGCCATGGTAAGAAGTTCATGTTTTACTGTAATTTAATATGTGCTCAGTCATTCAGTTGTGTCTGACTCTCTGTCACCCTGTGGACTGTAGCCCACCAGTCTCCTCTGTCCAGGGAATTTTTCAGGCAAGAATACTGGAATGGGTTGCCATTTCCTACTCCAGGGATCTTCCCAATGTAGGGATCAAACCTGAGTCTGTTGTGTCTCCTGCATTTGCAGGTGGATTCTTTACCACTGTGCCACCTGTGAAGTCCCATTACTACTCTTGATCACAGCCAAAAGTCCAAGAATGTAATTTAATGTATATTGATTGCAGTTACAATGGGGAACTCAAGGGAGGAATGGTGCACATGGATCTGTTCTACTGTACTTAAAGGATCACATCTAACTATGGGGAAGGATCAGTGAAAAACTCAAACCAGGAAGACCAATCAGGGGGCTGTGTTAATAATCTAGGAAAGAGAAGATTATGTTTTAGACAAAGGTGATAAAATTGACTCGTGAATTGGATGTATAGTATGAAGAAAAAGGAGGATTTGACAAATAGCCTATTTTTTCAATCTTAGTAAGTGGGTAGAAGATGAAACCATTAACTTGACTAAGGAAGGTCAGAAAACAGACTTATGTTCTTTTCACTGTTCTGGAGGCTGTAAAGCCCCAGAATAAAGCACCAGCATATTCACTGTCTGGTGAGAGCCCACTTCCTGATTCATAGACAGCAGTTTTCTCACTGTGTCTTCACATGGAAGAAGGAGCAAGCAAGCTTTCTGGGTAGTCTTTTAATCCCATTCATGAGGGCTCTGCCCTCATGCCTAATCCCCTCCCAAAGACCCCACCTACATATATAGCTTCACATCAGAGATTAGGTTCCAACACATGAATTCTGGGAGCACACAGAAATTTGGTCTATAACAAACAAACCAGTCATTTGAAGGCCCAAGGGAACAGAAAAGATCTATTTCAAGACCCTGAAGTATGAGTCAAGGACACTCAAGAGACAGAAAGAAAACTGTTGTATTTGTGTGTGATGCAACACAGGCAATGGTAATAGATACTGAATTCATAAAGTCACCCAGACGCCATGGTAAGAAGTTCATGTTTTACTGTAATTTAATATGTGCTCAGTCATTCAGTTGTGTCTGACTCTCTGTCACCCTGTGGACTGTAGCCCACCAGTCTCCTCTGTCCAGGGAATTTTTCAGGCAAGAATACTGGAATGGGTTGCCATTTCCTACTCCAGGGATCTTCCCAATGTAGGGATCAAACCTGAGTCTGTTGTGTCTCCTGCATTTGCAGGTGGATTCTTTACCACTGTGCCACCTGTGAAGTCCCATTACTACTCTTGATCACAGCCAAAAGTCCAAGAATGTAATTTAATGTATATTGATTGCAGTTACAATGGGGAACTCAAGGGAGGAATGGTGCACATGGATCTGTTCTACTGTACTTAAAGGATCACATCTAACTATGGGGAAGGATCAGTGAAAAACTCAAACCAGGAAGACCAATTAGGGGACTGTGTTAATAATCTAGGAAAGAGAAGATTATGTTTTAGACAAAGGTGATAAAATTGACTCGTGAATTGGATGTATAGTATGAAGAAAAAGGAGGATTTGACAAATAGCCTATTTTTTCAATCTTAGTAAGTGGGTAGAAGATGAAACCATTAACTTGACTAAGGAAGGTCAGAAAACAGACTTGACAGGGCAAGCAGACATTAGATGAAAGGGGGTGTACTAAGTCTGAGATGCCAATTAGACAGTCAGGAGTACATGGTGAAGTTTACACAAGTCTTGGATTCTGAAGAGAAGCTAACACCTGATTATGAATTGAGAAGTCATCATGAAATAGATAGCATTTGAAGTCATGAATCAGCAGGATTAGCTCACCTTGGCAGAGAATGCAACATAGCAAATACAAGAGCCCAGATCAAACTCTAGGAACACTTCAACATTAAGAAATTATGCAAAGGACAAGGAACCAATAAACTGAGAAACAGCAGCTAGAATAAAAAGGAAAACAATACACATGGTGTCACAGAAGCCCAGAGGAGGATAGCTGGATTTTTCTAAAGGGAAAGTGATTGATTTCATCAAAGGCTGCAAGCAGGTCAAGTGATACGAATACTGAGAAGTGACATTAGATTTGGCAGAATGGATGTCATGGTTAAGAGATGCCTCCTAGAAGTTATGGAGATAAAGTGCTAGAAATATTGGGAAAATCGAGGAAAGAATGGCAGTGAGGAGAATCAAGTAGGACAACTTAACCTATCTCTTTGTTTGCTGGAATATCCATCTATATGACCACTTTTTCTGACCCTGTATAATTTTTTCTCGAATCCAAAGGCCAAAAGATATTATCTTCATATGAAAACCAAATTATCTTGTATTATAACTATACAAGCTATATTTTAGATGCTATTATTATCCATAGAATGAATTGAACATATATTAAATTGATCATAATTTATTGAAAGAAATCACATTTCTTGTAGTCCTTATAGATTTTGCATAAAGTCCATAGAATGTAATTTAATGTATATTGATTGCAGTTACAATGGGGAACTCAAGGAGGAATGGTGCACATGTCGTTCTACTGTACTTAAAGGATCACATCTAACTATGGGGAAGGATCAGTGAAAACTCAAACCAGGAAGACCAATTAGGGACTGTGTTAATAATCTAGGAAAGAGAAGATTATGTTTTAGACAAAGGTGATAAAATTGACTCGTGAATTGGATGTATAGTATGAAGAAAAAGGAGGATTTGACAAATAGCCTATTTTTTCAATCTTAGTAAGTGGGTAGAAGATGAAACCATTAACTTGACTAAGGAAGGTCAGAAAACAGACTTGACAGGGCAAGCAGACATTAGATGAAAGGGGGTGTACTAAGTCTGAGATGCCAATTAGACAGTCAGGAGTACATGGTGAAGTTTACACAAGTCTTGGATTCTGAAGAGAAGCTAACACCTGATTATGAATTGAGAAGTCATCATGAAATAGATAGCATTTGAAGTCATGAATCAGCAGGATTAGCTCACCTTGGCAGAGAATGCAACATAGCAAATACAAGAGCCCAGATCAAACTCTAGGAACACTTCAACATTAAGAAATTATGCAAAGGACAAGGAACCAATAAACTGAGAAACAGCAGCTAGAATAAAAAGGAAAACAATACACATGGTGTCACAGAAGCCCAGAGGAGGATAGCTGGATTTTTCTAAAGGGAAAGTGATTGATTTCATCAAAGGCTGCAAGCAGGTCAAGTGATACGAATACTGAGAAGTGACATTAGATTTGGCAGAATGGATGTCATGGTTAAGAGATGCCTCCTAGAAGTTATGGAGATAAAGTGCTAGAAATATTGGGAAAATCGAGGAAAGAATGGCAGTGAGGAGAATCAAGTAGGACAACTTAACCTATCTCTTTGTTTGCTGGAATATCCATCTATATGACCACTTTTTCTGACCCTGTATAATTTTTTCTCGAATCCAAAGGCCAAAAGATATTATCTTCATATGAAAACCAAATTATCTTGTATTATAACTATACAAGCTATATTTTAGATGCTATTATTATCCATAGAATGAATTGAACATATATTAAATTGATCATAATTTATTGAAAGAAATCACATTTCTTGTAGTCCTTATAGATTTTTGCATAAATGTCATCCCTAAGGAAATTCATTGAGCATCTGTCATGACAACTTCAAATTTGGTTCTAAATTACTCTAAGCTACTAATGTATACAAAACACACACTCGGTAAAAATTCAACCATCATAAAATATTTATTGGCCACAAGTGATTTCCACTTCACAGGCACCGCAGGTTGCTGATGTGGCTGGAATGAGATGCTTGATGTCTGCCACTCAGACATCCTGCTTGCTCAAGGGCTCCTTAGAATCCTCTTCAGCTGCTCTACTGAAATGAGCAAAAGCAGAATAGGGACACTTTCTGATTCTAATATGCATTTCAACTGCCATCAACCTCTAGAATCCGGTAATCCCCACCTTAGTTCTTAACACTTATGCTTGACATACTGGCATCCTGAATAATGGAGCCAGAATTGTTACTGCTCATAGTAGCCACAATAAGATGCCTAGGACTTCCTGTGGGAATAGCACTAATTAACAGCCCTCCCTAATAATAAAGAAAATTGGTAACCCTAATTTAATGCCTGCTGTGTACACTGTTGCTAAAATCACTTTTATGCATGTTTATTCATCCAATTCTCTAAATTCTATGAGATAGAAACCATGATTATTCTCCTTTTGCAGGTGGGGAGACTAAGGCAAAATTAAAAAAAAAAAAAAAGGTTGTTGTAAACACAGTAAATAAGAAAGAGGCCTGGTGGCTCAAATGGTAAAGAATCTACCTGCAAAGTTAACTCGGTGCAATCCCTGGAGAAAGGAATGGCTACCCACTTCTGTATTCTTGCAAGGAAATTCCATGGACAGAGGAGCCTGGGGTTGCAAAAGAGTCAGACACGACTGAGTGACTAACACTACTAAGAGGCTAGACTGGTTTTGTAACCAAGAAGTGTGGCTCTAATGTTCCTTCTCCCTAATCCCTATGTTACAAACCTCACTGTCAATACCTCTTTTTTAATTACACATTATTAATCCTCAACCACCCTGTGATGTAATTCTTATTATACCATAAAAATTTTTTGAATTGAACATATATTAAATTGATCATAATTTATTGAAAGAAATCACATTTCTTGTAGTCCTTATAGATTTTGCATAAATGTCATCCCTAAGGAAATTCATTGAGCATCTGTCATGACAACTTCAAATTTGGTTCTAAATTACTCTAAGCTACTAATGTATACAAAACACACACTCGGTAAAAATTCAACCATCATAAAATATTTATTGGCCACAAGTGATTTCCACTTCACAGGCACCGCAGGTTGCTGATGTGGCTGGAATGAGATGCTTGATGTCTGCCACTCAGACATCCTGCTTGCTCAAGGGCTCCTTAGAATCCTCTTCAGCTGCTCTACTGAAATGAGCAAAAGCAGAATAGGGACACTTTCTGATTCTAATATGCATTTCAACTGCCATCAACCTCTAGAATCCGGTAATCCCCACCTTAGTTCTTAACACTTATGCTTGACATACTGGCATCCTGAATAATGGAGCCAGAATTGTTACTGCTCATAGTAGCCACAATAAGATGCCTAGGACTTCCTGTGGGAATAGCACTAATTAACAGCCCTCCCTAATAATAAAGAAAATTGGTAACCCTAATTTAATGCCTGCTGTGTACACTGTTGCTAAAATCACTTTTATGCATGTTTATTCATCCAATTCTCTAAATTCTATGAGATAGAAACCATGATTATTCTCCTTTTGCAGGTGGGGAGACTAAGGCAAAATTAAAAAAAAAAAAAAAGGTTGTTGTAAACACAGTAAATAAGAAAGAGGCCTGGTGGCTCAAATGGTAAAGAATCTACCTGCAAAGTTAACTCGGTGCAATCCCTGGAGAAAGGAATGGCTACCCACTTCTGTATTCTTGCAAGGAAATTCCATGGACAGAGGAGCCTGGGGTTGCAAAAGAGTCAGACACGACTGAGTGACTAACACTACTAAGAGGCTAGACTGGTTTTGTAACCAAGAAGTGTGGCTCTAATGTTCCTTCTCCCTAATCCCTATGTTACAAACCTCACTGTCAATACCTCTTTTTTAATTACACATTATTAATCCTCAACAACCCTGTGATGTAATTCTTATTATTACCTCTATTTTGCTATTGATAAAAGGAGGTTTGTAAAATGAGGCTTAGAGATGGCACACAGCTATTAGGTAACTGAGCTCCACTTGTCTGGCACTGCACTCCTTCTTTTATCACATCTTCTGCAACAGAGCACAGCTATACTTTAAAGGTTATGTTGTTCTCGTCAAAGAGTTCCCACATTACACTCTGAAGGTGCCTGTTTTTGGTGGTGGTGAATGCAAATAGGATGTCTTTCTAATATATACCTGCCTTGAATTTCACCTGCAGCTCTTGTGGAACATTTTGATTGATTTAAAAGAATTTTGAAAAAAAAAAAAAAGGAACTGGGTAGCTATAAATCATTGTCATTTCATATCAATTTCTCGTCTCTCTTCAGACATACTTCCATGTAAACTGTATGTGCTGTGGATTGTTCTGCAAATGTCTCCTAGTAGGAGTGACTCACTTTGTTCCTTTTGGGGAAGAGTTTAATTCTTTTAGCATTACCAGTGTATTAATAAGAAAAATTTTCCACTGGCTAGGTTTAAAGAGATAATCCTATTAATTTAACAGCATAAATTCTGTGTTCCATTTTTTAAAAAGATTATGAGTTTTAGCACAATTCTGGTCTTTCCTTAAACTCCAATTCACAGTTATAATTGTCTCCTAGATAATTCCTATTGATACTCCTCCTGACTCTCTACATTCATTATTTTCTCCCTCCAATCATGCATGTCTTCCTGAGTATCCTGTTTAGTTTGGTAGTAGTGTAATTATGAAGCTAAACTAAATGTCCTATCTTCAGTTTCTTCCTCTCTTTCACTGCTCACAATCAGTTAATCAGCAATTTCTACTCCAAATTACCAACTAAACAATGATTTGAAGATCTGGGTCCACCTCTTCAACACCATTCCAACACGAAAATAACTAGCTGGACCAAGCGATGGCTTACTAGCAAGATCCAAATGGCTCTTTTTCTAAAAGCATTCCCATAAGATATTGTACTACCTCATCACTGCTAAGAGTCTAAGCAGTGAAAATGAAGGGTTCTCATGTATCATATTAACTTTTAACTAACTTGTTCCTTAATTCATTTAATCATCAAGACAACCACCAAGATATCTATCCACTATTATGACCCCAATTTCATAGATGAGGAAATTAAGACATGGACTAATTACTTAGGTATTAAGTGACAGTATACAGGGTTGGCCAAAGAGTTTATTTCAGATTCTTCCATAAGATGGTACATAAAAACCTGAACAAACCTTTTTGGCCAACCCAATAACATATGTTCATTATGTAAAATGTCAAAAAAAAATTCCTATTTTCCTAGAAAAACAATAATTAAACCTAGGGATAAAATCCCAACTATGAATACATACCCCATAAATAATCATGCTCACCATCACACCAGCACACAAGTACTTGATTAAAGATGATACATCCATTAGTAAAGATACTGTGATTTATCTTTTCAATGTGAATAACATATTGTGTTACAGTGTTTTAATCATCTTGAAATTACTGAATTATAGAATTCCAGGCAAGGAAGTAAGCTTAGAAATCACCTTATTCAAAGTTCTCATTTTTAAAAAAATAAATGGTTTGGGGACTATTTAAATAAAATTCCTATGAAGCCCATGACATTTACATGCAACAGTCCAGTCCACAGCGATTCACCACCAGAATTTACTCATCCATTCCCCAGGAATGAGCACTATGGTTATCTCCAGTTTTCCTCTGCTACAAACAGTTGCCATAATTACTGAGATGCTTATACATGTCTGGTGAGTGCTGTGAATTCCATAGTCATGTAAAAAGCTATAGACAAATAAATAAACTGTAAAAACCTAAGATAAAACTAGAGGAATGTCTGAAGCAAAGAGACAGTCCTGAGTTACAAAACCCCTTGACATGAGAGTGTGAGGACTCTCATTCCTGACTGATGGTGCACATAAACTGCTCTTCATTTCTCAGATGTGGATGGTCTTCACTCTATTCCTACCATAAGCCTTACCCATGCCAGCTAATGAAATCCCGCCATCTCCAAGATCCAAATGGCTCTTTTTCTAAAAGCATTCCCATAAGATATTGTACTACCTCATCACTGCTAAGAGTCTAAGCAGTGAAAATGAAGGGTTCTCATGTATCATATTAACTTTTAACTAACTTGTTCCTTAATTCATTTAATCATCAAGACAACCACCAAGATATCTATCCACTATTATGACCCCAATTTCATAGATGAGGAAATTAAGACATGGACTAATTACTTAGGTATTAAGTGACAGTATACAGGGTTGGCCAAAGAGTTTATTTCAGATTCTTCCATAAGATGGTACATAAAAACCTGAACAAACCTTTTTGGCCAACCCAATAACATATGTTCATTATGTAAAATGTCAAAAAAAAATTCCTATTTTCCTAGAAAAACAATAATTAAACCTAGGGATAAAATCCCAACTATGAATACATACCCCATAAATAATCATGCTCACCATCACACCAGCACACAAGTACTTGATTAAAGATGATACATCCATTAGTAAAGATACTGTGATTTATCTTTTCAATGTGAATAACATATTGTGTTACAGTGTTTTAATCATCTTGAAATTACTGAATTATAGAATTCCAGGCAAGGAAGTAAGCTTAGAAATCACCTTATTCAAAGTTCTCATTTTTAAAAAAATAAATGGTTTGGGGACTATTTAAATAAAATTCCTATGAAGCCCATGACATTTACATGCAACAGTCCAGTCCACAGCGATTCACCACCAGAATTTACTCATCCATTCCCCAGGAATGAGCACTATGGTTATCTCCAGTTTTCCTCTGCTACAAACAGTTGCCATAATTACTGAGATGCTTATACATGTCTGGTGAGTGCTGTGAATTCCATAGTCATGTAAAAAGCTATAGACAAATAAATAAACTGTAAAAACCTAAGATAAAACTAGAGGAATGTCTGAAGCAAAGAGACAGTCCTGAGTTACAAAACCCCTTGACATGAGAGTGTGAGGACTCTCATTCCTGACTGATGGTGCACATAAACTGCTCTTCATTTCTCAGATGTGGATGGTCTTCACTCTATTCCTACCATAAGCCTTACCCATGCCAGCTAATGAAATCCCGCCATCTCCACTATCCCAACCTCCCATCTTGCTAAGAGCCTTCTGCCACACTTCCACAGATGCTTTGAGCCTGTCCTTCACTACCACCTGAGTCCCTTTTTAGAAGCTGCATAGCTGACAGTAAACAGGACTGTCCTGGACTGGAAGAGAGGATGTATGCACCTAGCAATCTGAAACTCTAGGTGCCCTGCCCTAGGAAATACTTAGTCCCCATGTAGTTTAAACCCCATGGTAGTACTAATAGAAAACGCTCCATTGCAAGATGTAATAAAGAGGCTTTTGTGGTCTCACAGGGAAACCCAACCACAAAGCAGATTATTGTTGATATCTTCTGACCTCTGTAGCAAATACAGATTTTATTTTGTAAGCCTTGAAGGAGTATTACTCCATTCTACTCTGTGGCAGGGCTACAGAGAGGTGGAGGAAGACATTCAAGAATGTCCAACTCCTCTATATAGAGACTTAGAATCAATTCTGTTCTCAGTGCCATGCATTACTCCCTACTTTAGGAGAACATGGTGCCTCCAGGTCCAGAGCCTTTTTAGAGCCCACTGGAACAGTCTGACTTACTTCTGCAAGGATTTGAGTTTCTGCTGCTGCTTTTGCTCTGAGGAGAAAGTAATCATACCAGGCTCTTTATTTTTTTTTAAACTCCAGAATTTTAAAAACTCTTCCTTCTTGTCTCTTTGTACATTCTCTTTGTATTCTTTTGCTTTCTTTCTAGTTGAATTTCAATAAGGAGTATAAATAACTATGTTATTTAAACAAATATATTAAAATGAAACTTTAGATGAAATTTGTATATTATGGTTAAGGACCTTTTTGTTACTGATTTGTAGGACTTCTTTTTATATTAAGGAAGTTTACTATTTTGTCACATGTTGTTTGACGATTTTACCAACTTGGGCTATTGTCTTGAGCATTTTTATCATGTAAAAGGTTTTCGTATTGATTTAGTCAAATATATCAGCCTTTTTTTCCCCCTTTTCGGTTTTTCTCATGCTTATAAAGATCATTTGCATTCAGATTATTAGAACATTTTCTCATGCTTTTTCTCTCAGTTTTATGAGTTTTATGTCTTCATCCATTTTGATGTTTTAATTTTTGATCAATCTACAAATTATTTGGTGTAAGGTGTGAGGTGAGGCTACAATTCTATTTTCCTCAAAACGGTTTTTCATTTCAGTTGTTTCTTTCACCTTTCCTTTAAAATACTACTCCTTCTCTATATGCCAAATCTCGGTATGCCATACCTTGGGTCTAATTTGAATTTGTTTCATTCGTTTCCTTGTCTACTAATATGAAAGCTTTAATTATTGCAGATCTATAATTAATATCAGGTGAAATCATTCTTTATGATTAGTCTTCTTAAATAGTTTATATTATTCTTATACTTTTATTTTTCCTTTGATAATATTTTAAAGTTTGTGTAGCTTCAAAAGACACATATATAGACTTTTAAAAATTAACATAAATTATATGCCAGAATCTATTATTGTTTATAATAGTTTTTCACTTTATTCCCCTGAGTTTTTAAAGTCAATATTAACATATATGTAAATAATGACTTTTTCCACTTTTCTGTCATAGCTTTTATTTTATTTTCTAGAAAATGTTAAATAATAATGTTGATAGTAGACTTTTTTTTTAAATTTCTGGTCTTAATAGAAACTCTTCTAAATCACTCCATTAAAAATTTGGGGGGCTTCCCTGGTGGTCCAGTGGGTAAATAGTCCTCCTTGCTGTGCAAGGGGCACGAAGTTCGATCCCTGGCCGGGGAAGATCTCACATGCGGTGGAGTGGCTGGACTGGTGTGTCCAATTACCAGCCAGTGCTCTGGAGTGCATGCAAACAGAGCCAGTGCTCTGCAGTGAGAAAGGCCACTGTGAGGGGAGGCCCACATGGGCCAAAGAATAGAGATGGATGAAAATAAATAAATAAATAAAAAGTGGCCAAAATTAAAAAAAAGAAAAAAAGTGGGCTTCCCTGGTTGTCCAGGGGGAAAAGAGTCCACCTTGCAATGCAAGGGGCATCAGTTCAATCCCCCGCGGGGGAGAATCCCACGATGCCACTGCCAGTGCCAGTGCTCTATAATGAGAGAGGCCCCTGGAATGGGAGACCAACACCTGCCAAAGAATAAAGATGGATGAAAACAAACGATGAGGCGAGAGAGGCCCCTGGAATGGGAGACCAACACCTGCCAAAGAATAAAGATGGATGAAAACAAACGATGAGGCAAAAAAAAAAAGAAAAAAATTAAGCAAGCGTTTGCACTGAAATGTATCATCTCAATGTATGGAGATGATCGTATGGTTTTAATCCTTTATTTGCCTATACTGAACTTAAAAAATTATCCTTAGCCATTTTTAAGGGAAATAAATTCATATCATGTGGTTCATTAATCACAGGACTTCCAAGGTCATCTTCAGAACTCCCTCCTGCATTATTCCTCTCCTTCTCAGTCTCAAATGCCACAGGAAAGTGGAAGGGTATGAGTGACAACAAACCCCCCTCCCCGCCCCGAAGCCTCTAGCACAGATAGTTTCATATATTCTCTGCTTAGTAACATACCCAGAGTCATGTAAATTTGTACTAAAAATTCAGTTTGGGGTAAAGAGTTCATGTTACACTTTGCATAGCAAAAATGCCTAAGAGCATAAGAGACTAAGATTAAACACTATTGAAAAGTCAAGGAGGAAGCTACTGAGGTGGAAAACACACTGGACTTAAAGAGAGAAATTCAGCTATTTGCTTGCCCTTACTACATGGTCTTGGACTAATCATCTTGACTACTCTGAGACACAACTAATGACTGAAAAAGAGTCACTGTAAAGTAGCCTACCAGTATAACAGAAGAGCCTGGCGACTACAGTCCACGGGGTTCACAGAGAGGCAGCCATGACTGAGTACAGCCCTGCACCCATATAAGACACCATCTTCTAATTTTAAATATAGTGCAAATCTTAAAAACAAATTCCAAAATTACCTTTAAAGTCTATTAAGTTTTTCGTAAGAATCAAGTCAATAATATGGGTTTTTGTCCTACAAGAAATGATGTGAGGTCCATCAAAAGACTAAGGCCCCATTCACAAAGGCCCAGCTCCTCTAGAAACCTGCAGAGCCACCCCAGTACGACAGGGTAGTTATATGCAAGTTGTGCCTCTCAGCTCTGAAGCCACAACTTGCTCTCCTACCAGAACCTCCTGGCTCTGGCCATTACCTTTCTTTTTCCTTTCAAAGCATAAGCTTCCTTACTTCACAGTCTTGAGAAATTTCCAGCCACTTTCTTTTAAATGCTTAGGTCTCAGGACTTGGTCGGGAAGATGAGAGATCTCCAGAAAGCAGTCCCAGAAACTTAAAAGAAGCTGTGAATGCTTCCTGAGGCAAATGAGCCCAGAATATAGAAGCCTGTGGGTTCTCTAATAATAACCTTCCCCAAGTTTCCAGTCTTCTGTAGCATTGAACACAAGACAGAAATGAATAGTTTGATAAATTATGCTGCCACTAGTCAAGTTTAACATTCAAGTCATTTATTTTTATATTCAATTCTTTGAGAGGTATGTTAAATTAAACAACGAGGGGACAGTTTCTCCATCTGCCTTTATAAAGTCTCACGTCTGGTTTTGATGTCACCTTTACACCATGGCCCTTAGGCCATCCAGCAGATGTATAAATTAATCTCTTTCCTATGCATCAAGAAATGGACCAGTTATATACAATCCTTGCAAGAAATGAGAAGATGATCACTCAAGGAATTTATTGTGCTCTGTGATTCAGGTTAGTCCTTCCTGGTGGCGCAGGCGGTTTAGAATCTGCTTTCAATGTGGGAGACCTGGGTTCGATCCGTGGGTTGGAAAGATTCTCTGGAGGAAGGCATGGTAACTCACTCTAGTATTCTTGGTTTAGGTTAAGAATTAATTTTTGATAATGGAGGAAAATGGTTAAGATACAGTTTTGAAATCCGATCACATGGGTTCATGACTGAGTACAGCCTGCACCCAAAAAATAAGACACCCATTCCTTCTAATTTTAAATATAGTGCAAATCTTAAAAACAAATTCCAAAATTACCTTTAAAGTCTATTAAGTTTTTCGTAAGAATCAAGTCAATAATATGGGTTTTTGTCCTACAAGAAATGATGTGAGGTCCATCAAAAGACTAAGGCCCCATTCACAAAGGCCCAGCTCCTCTAGAAACCTGCAGAGCCACCCCAGTACGACAGGGTAGTTATATGCAAGTTGTGCCTCTCAGCTCTGAAGCCACAACTTGCTCTCCTACCAGAACCTCCTGGCTCTGGCCATTACCTTTCTTTTTCCTTTCAAAGCATAAGCTTCCTTACTTCACAGTCTTGAGAAATTTCCAGCCACTTTCTTTTAAATGCTTAGGTCTCAGGACTTGGTCGGGAAGATGAGAGATCTCCAGAAAGCAGTCCCAGAAACTTAAAAGAAGCTGTGAATGCTTCCTGAGGCAAATGAGCCCAGAATATAGAAGCCTGTGGGTTCTCTAATAATAACCTTCCCCAAGTTTCCAGTCTTCTGTAGCATTGAACACAAGACAGAAATGAATAGTTTGATAAATTATGCTGCCACTAGTCAAGTTTAACATTCAAGTCATTTATTTTTATATTCAATTCTTTGAGAGGTATGTTAAATTAAACAACGAGGGGACAGTTTCTCCATCTGCCTTTATAAAGTCTCACGTCTGGTTTTGATGTCACCTTTACACCATGGCCCTTAGGCCATCCAGCAGATGTATAAATTAATCTCTTTCCTATGCATCAAGAAATGGACCAGTTATATACAATCCTTGCAAGAAATGAGAAGATGATCACTCAAGGAATTTATTGTGCTCTGTGATTCAGGTTAGGCCTTCCCTGGTGGCGCAGGCGGTTTAGAATCTGCTTTCAATGTGGGAGACCTGGGTTCGATCCGTGGGTTGGAAAGATTCTCTGGAGGAAGGCATGGTAACTCACTCTAGTATTCTTGGTTTAGGTTAAGAATTAATTTTTGATAATGGAGGAAAATGGTTAAGATACAGTTTTGAAATCCGATCACATGGGTTCTAATTTTACCTCTAACTTTACATCCATTTTTTGAAGAAGAAGAGAGGTATGGGATAAACTCACCTTCCTCACCAGTGAAAAGGCAAAGATAATAGTACCTACTCCTTGAGATTTATACATGTAGTATATTCAGAACAGAATCTAGCATATAGTAAATTTGCAATAAATGTTCTATATTGAAAGAAAATCAATACAAATAATATCTCTTCCTCCCCAAAAAAGACATGTCTTCTTTAACCTTTCATATATTTAAGTAAAATTTAACATTCTATAACTATCACAAAGACATATTATCACTCTGAATGACAGGTACTTTATTCTAAATCCAATAGCTTAGGTCAAAAAAAATTTCATTATTTTTAAACTATGAGGTCTCATAAAATGTTTTTCCAGGTAATATTCTTTTTTATTTATCCAACATATACTGACTAAAGAATATTCAATCAGACATTATTAGAAATAATAAAAGAAGAATGTTTCACCTCAGTCCATAAAAAGTTAATGTGACATGGAAGGGGAGAGAATTTATCTAACCTATTGACTCTATTACATGGTCAGTGCCTACAACACACATAACCAAGATACTGCATAAACTTGGAAGCAAAACATGATTATTAGTCAATGATGTTAAGCATATCCATGAAGGATATGACTTTTGAAATAAATCTCAAATCCTTAGTGGTCGATGCACAGGCTGAAAATGGCTCCATGGGTAAAATACCTAACTGGAAGCGTTTACAGATGTTTATATATGTGGGCAAGGACTCCAGTTTCACTGGTAAGAAAAGCAGTAATATGATATGAGGCTGGCAATGTAAGATGATCACACTATGCAGAAAATGAAGGCTGCCTGGGTATGTCTGAAGCTTTATTTGGTTGACCCTAAAGAAGAGACATTATATCTCATGCCTTTTTCCCAGTGGACTGATGGATATTTGTTTCTTCTTCAGGTTTCCTTGGTTAGCTTGGTAGCCAATGCTCTTGGCTACTCAGAACTTGGTGCCATCAAATCCCTACGGACATTAAGAGCTTTAAGACCACTGAGAGCTTTATCCCGGTTTGAAGGCATGAGGGTAAGAAGAATAAACGTTCTGATGATTCATGTCAAAATTAAATGTAGGTAATCATTTAGATACAGAGGGGTGCCACACTTTTCTGATAATTATTATATAGAATTACACAATTTCCTAAAGATTACTAAGCCTAGCCTCCTGAAAATCCTAAAGATTACTAAGCCAGTCTATTCAAACATGTAATCCTAGCATATAGTAAATTTGCAATAAATGTTCTATATTGAAAGAAAATCAATACAAATAATATCTCTTCCTCCCCAAAAGACATGTCTTCTTTAACCTTTCATATATTTAAGTAAAATTTAACATTCTATAACTATCACAAAGACATATTATCACTCTGAATGACAGGTACTTTATTCTAAATCCAATAGCTTAGGTCAAAAAATTTCATTATTTTTAAACTATGAGGTCTCATAAAATGTTTTTCCAGGTAATATTCTTTTTTATTTATCCAACATATACTGACTAAAGAATATTCAATCAGACATTATTAGAAATAATAAAAGAAGAATGTTTCACCTCAGTCCATAAAAAGTTAATGTGACATGGAAGGGGAGAGAATTTATCTAACCTATTGACTCTATTACATGGTCAGTGCCTACAACACACATAACCAAGATACTGCATAAACTTGGAAGCAAAACATGATTATTAGTCAATGATGTTAAGCATATCCATGAAGGATATGACTTTTGAAATAAATCTCAAATCCTTAGTGGTCGATGCACAGGCTGAAAATGGCTCCATGGGTAAAATACCTAACTGGAAGCGTTTACAGATGTTTATATATGTGGGCAAGGACTCCAGTTTCACTGGTAAGAAAAGCAGTAATATGATATGAGGCTGGCAATGTAAGATGATCACACTATGCAGAAAATGAAGGCTGCCTGGGTATGTCTGAAGCTTTATTTGGTTGACCCTAAAGAAGAGACATTATATCTCATGCCTTTTTCCCAGTGGACTGATGGATATTTGTTTCTTCTTCAGGTTTCCTTGGTTAGCTTGGTAGCCAATGCTCTTGGCTACTCAGAACTTGGTGCCATCAAATCCCTACGGACATTAAGAGCTTTAAGACCACTGAGAGCTTTATCCCGGTTTGAAGGCATGAGGGTAAGAAGAATAAACGTTCTGATGATTCATGTCAAAATTAAATGTAGGTAATCATTTAGATACAGAGGGGTGCCACACTTTTCTGATAATTATTATATAGAATTACACAATTTCAAAAGAGAAATCCTAAAGATTACTAAGCCTAGCCTCCTGAAACTAAAAGAGGTCCTCAAAAAGTTTTCATGGTAGAACTAAAACTAGAATCCAGGTCTTCTGATAAAGGTTCAAGAATGTTGCCACACAACTAAAAAGTCTGTGCTGCCATTTCTTTCTTTTCATTGCTTATACAATTTATAATGACTATTTACTGACATTCATCCTAGGAGAAGATATTCTTCCTTTCAATAGGCAATTTGATTTCTTAAAAATTACTAGTAATAAATTAAAAAATAAAATGGGTTTTGTGTGCTCTACTTCTTCAATTAATATCAGTAATAAAAGTTGTTGTACAAGAAAACAGCACTAAATTGTAGCCTCTGACAAAAATCTATAAATCCTAAGCAACCCAAGTAGGGGTTAGGATAATTAACTAAACCCTGCAGGCAACCCCTGGGGTTTGTTTTACAGATCTCCTTTTTAAGTGAGCATTCGGAATGAGGTTCACTTTCTCCATTAGCACTTGCATTTTCCTCTCTGCTCTCTTCCTTAGTGTATGTTTTATGCATCTAAACATGAAGTACACACTTATATTCACATCTACTTCCCATGCCCCTCAAAATACTATTTAGCACAAAGGCCAGCTTTGTTTAATCCAGCTTGCATACACACATAGGTATTGAATTTCTTCTAGGTCATAAGGCTTTTAATGTTAGGAGGTGGTTTGTTTAAGCAATAAAAACACTTCAACCTTGACTTTGAGATTCACTTACTGGGAAGAATGAAACCACTCTCCAGATGCACTGTAAGCAGGAAATGTTTGGCACTGTATTTCATTGCTGCTTGATGAATAAAGTCACAGTGCAAGATAAAATTTATAAAAATTATTAATGTAATTCAAGTTTTTTCCGTATCAGTCTTTTAGCATCACTGATATTATTTAAGCCTTCATCTGGTTGCATGGTTTCATAATTTATTTTTGAGGGGAGATAGCAATTAAACAAAATAAAAAACTTCTAAGTTTGTTCTAATCTGACAACTATTCTACATTTAGCATTTTTAATTCTATTATGACAGAACTGATATTCTAGGCATAAAATATGGTAAACGTATTATGTATTTATTTGAATGATAACAAAACCATGAGAGGTCATTTTAAACAAATTTTAGAGTAAACAGCCTGGCTTCAACATAATATATTTGACAATTTCTAAAAGAAGTAAGATTCAAGTAGCATATGAAGTTTTTATAATTTTGGATTTCAGGGTTTGATACTAATATAAAATTCTTTGGGGTTGATTTCTAAAATAATGTTTAAGTGTTTCAGTATTTTTAAATAAAATAATAGTTTCATTTATGAGTGCTTAACAAAACAATCCCAATAGTAATTAATTAAATAAAACAAATTAATTAGATAAAAAAATATACTTCCTGCTAGAGATTTGAAAATACATATTAATCCCTTCTGAATATAATTAGAGGAAATTCTAATTCTAATAGAAGGAATTTCTCCTTCATGAAATAGGTTGGCCTGGGTTGGTAAAGTAACACATGCCGTGAAGTGATATTTAAGACATTTGGAACAATAACAATGAGAATACATGCAGTACTTTTATGTTCTGAGATACATTTCATCTTATTTCCCAACTTAATTCACTTTTTTTTAAATTAGGAATTATAAGTAGGAGAAAAAAGAACCTTCTAAATTCTTCATCATCATCAAAAGTTAGCTTGATCTGGGGACACAGATTGAAGGCATTACGACTACTTTGTCTATTTGTAGTGGGTTTGTTTAACCGTGTTTTCAAACCATCAGTGATTCATTATTACTCTTGAAAATTAAAATGTACTGCTGAATGATGATTATTTCTTCTGTTGGTATTTAATACATCTTTTTTTTTCCTTTTTTTCCCCAGCATACAAACATTTTTTGACTCCACCTTACTCTATCAGGTTTTTGTTTCTTTCTTTTCACATTTTGGCATATTTCACTTTCTTGAATCCTTTAGCTCTTTAGTTGTGTCACCGTCTGTTTTCCCTTACCAAATATGTCCTAGAAAATATCAGAACAAACAGCCTGTCCACCTAGAATCTTATTTAACTTTTGTCATACCTATTTTATATTAAATATATAATGGAAGAAATGGTTTCCATTTTAACGATTTGTAAGTGGCCTTATCCTTGTCTCCTCTCCTAGGTGGTTGTGAACGCCCTCGTGGGGGCCATTCCCTCTATCATGAATGTGCTGTTGGTTTGTCTCATCTTCTGGCTGATCTTTAGCATCATGGGTGTGAATTTGTTTGCTGGCAAGTTCTACCACTGTGTAAACACAACAACGGGCAACATGTTTGAAGTGACTGAAGTTAACAATTTGAGTGACTGTCAGGCTCTTGGCAAGAAAGCTAGGTGGAAAAACGTGAAAGTCAATTTTGATAATGTTGGTGCTGGCTATCTCGCCCTGCTTCAAGTGGTAAGTGCCTACTTAAGAGTTTTGAAAGAGGTTTCAAGTAAATGATTTCTCTGATGTTCTTTGAGTGATTAATACCTGACAACACAAAAATAGTGGGTGATAACAGCTGTACTATTAGCTTGACCTGACTGTAAAGATGTTTTGCAGTGATTTTAATGTATTTGCCCCAGTGTTCAGTTGTTAATAGCTTTTTGTGTGATTTGATATTTCTGCTTCCTATCTTTTCTTATTCTATTATTGAGTGTTATTGTGTTATTACCATTTTTTTAGTTTTCTGTAGCAATAATTGCCAAAAGAATCAACTTTGTGTATCAAAATAATAATGTAAATAATGTAGTAGTTAATTAAATACATAGATTATTAGCCAGATGATTATTGTACCAACATCTAAGGAGTATAGTTCTATTATGTGTGAAAACACAAATTTTATGGTGTGGATTTTAAAATGTGTAATATTTATTTTGACCTAACTGACAGTACATTAAGTTATCAAGAATTTAATGAAAACAGTTGAGCATTTAAACACACCAGAGGTTTGAATCATAGAGCTTACTTGAGACTGAGATGAGAGTTTCATCTAGTAAATGTAAGTACAGAAAAAAGCAGGATACCTTCCAAGAGAAAGAAAACAAGCTCCAGTTTTGATATAAAATTCTGTTCTATTTTAATTTCATTTCTTCATTTAATTCATTTCAATCTCTGTATAGTATTTCAAAATATTATACAAAATGTTATTTTTAATAACTATCATATTTTCATATGGTAAAATGCATACTGTTGGATTAGGGTTTTAACCAGAATTTAAATATATGTTTAACAGGCCACATTTAAAGGCTGGATGGACATTATGTATGCAGCTGTTGATTCACGAGATGTAAGTATCACTCAAATACTATTTACAGTTACTAGATTTTCTATAGTGAACTTTTGTGATAATTTAACTAAAAGGCCAAGAATGTTATACTATAATTATATTACATTTATTATATTATGTTAATAATATAATAGTAACATTAATTAACATTAATGATGTAATGTGGATGTTTATTAATATAATATTAATAATATATTATTTTATCACAGTATATATCATGATACTGCATTATATTTTATATTACACTTATTATTATATTATATTACATTTAAAACTGCATGCAGAGATTCTCTTTTTAAGCAATTCATTTCTATGTATATAGTACTTTGGTTACTATATGTCTTATATATCTAATATGAAAGGATATCTAAGTGTGTGGATGAATCAGAATATTTACTGGATCAGATTGGTCCAGTAAATGAGAGTCTTAAGACTGGGAAAGATCCTCAGTGGGGAGGTCTCTCTCTATCCCTGGAGAGTATGATAAACCAGAGTCTATGAAGCAACTTCCAAAAATGTTATGATAAAAGCAAGCAAGTTTCAGAGAAACTCGATTTAGAAACAGAAATAAAAATAGTTCCTCAGCACATATCTGTTTATGCTGAATTTTTCTTCTTTGAAATCAATGTTCTATTATTAAAACCTTATCTCTAAGACCTAGCATTTCCAAACCCCAGTTGAAAATATTGCAAAAAAAAATTATGGTAAGATGAACAGTAGGTTCAAAATGTTTCCCTTGTTTATACCACTGTTATTTACTCCAAAGAATATGTACAGGTAAGCCACAATGGGAAAACATATTTAAGAACAATCATAAAAATTACAAACTTTCATTATACTTGGTCATACTGATTTGAAAAAAGAACTGCTTTTGCAGAACAATACCTCAGGTCAAGATAAAAATATAGCTATCTAGTAAGTAACAACACTCACCACTTTTTTTATTTAGCCCAAGTATTTATTGTGTTTTTAAATATTATTTAATGTTTTCAATATTATTTAGGTTAAACTTCAACCTGTATATGAAGAAAATCTGTATATGTACTTATACTTTGTCATCTTTATCATCTTTGGGTCATTCTTCACTCTGAATCTATTCATTGGTGTCATCATAGATAACTTCAACCAACAGAAAAAGAAGATAAGTATTCCTCAGCTCTCACCTTTTTCCATTCTGAGGTTCTGTCAGTTTTCCATTCCAATAACCCAGACACACGTAGTCATGAGACTTCGGTCATTTTAAAATTCTTTTCCATTCACTATGTAGTCAGTTTAGCTGCAGAGGAGTCCAGCCTCTAGCTGGTGGCTCCTCTCCAGGTTCATCCTTTGCAAACCTGCTAGAGCGTCTTTCTGACTGAAAACTACGACCACTCCTTCAAAACACTCAGTGGGCCTCGATGCTTGGCCCCTGCTCACAGAGCCTTCCAGGAATTGCCTCCACCCAGTCTTCCAGCTCCGTCTTCTCCCGCTCATTTTCTAGATCCACTTCCTTCCTCCTCAGTCACCACCCACCACTAACACTCTCACTGGCTACACACACAGCTACATGGATCTTCTGCCCTTTCCTGAACAAGGCATGCTCTTCTCCCTCTGTCACCTTACACAGGATATTTTTTCCTCCTAAAATGCTTTGTCTAGTGAAACTTTAATCATCCTTTAAGCTTACTCCCCTATATAAAGTCTGTTTCTGAATCCAGGAGTTTATTGTTATCTCTGCAGTGCTGGGTTGTGTTATTTGTTTGCACACAGACACTGTACCCTAAGTATTTATGTAATTCTGAGTCTGGGTACACTTGAAATGCTCAAAAAGTGTTGAATACATAACTTAAGACTGTCAACTCTGAAATGGACTAAGATTTTCTTCTTTCATGAAAATGTACTTGAGACCTGAGCCTCCTTCTAAATGTAATACTGTCATACTAGAACTTTCATTTTGTCAAGTTAAAAGAACTGCTTTTGCAGAACAATACCTCAGGTCAAGATAAAAATATAGCTATCTAGTAAGTAACAACACTCACCACTTTTTTTATTTAGCCCAAGTATTTATTGTGTTTTTAAATATTATTTAATGTTTTCAATATTATTTAGGTTAAACTTCAACCTGTATATGAAGAAAATCTGTATATGTACTTATACTTTGTCATCTTTATCATCTTTGGGTCATTCTTCACTCTGAATCTATTCATTGGTGTCATCATAGATAACTTCAACCAACAGAAAAAGAAGATAAGTATTCCTCAGCTCTCACCTTTTTTCCATTCTGAGGTTCTGTCAGTTTTCCATTCCAATAACCCAGACACACGTAGTCATGAGACTTCGGTCATTTTAAAATTCTTTTCCATTCACTATGTAGTCAGTTTAGCTGCAGAGGAGTCCAGCCTCTAGCTGGTGGCTCCTCTCCAGGTTCATCCTTTGCAAACCTGCTAGAGCGTCTTTCTGACTGAAAACTACGACCACTCCTTCAAAACACTCAGTGGGCCTCGATGCTTGGCCCCTGCTCACAGAGCCTTCCAGGAATTGCCTCCACCCAGTCTTCCAGCTCCGTCTTCTCCCGCTCATTTTCTAGATCCACTTCCTTCCTCCTCAGTCACCACCCACCACTAACACTCTCACTGGCTACACACACAGCTACATGGATCTTCTGCCCTTTCCTGAACAAGGCATGCTCTTCTCCCTCTGTCACCTTACACAGGATATTTTTTCCTCCTAAAATGCTTTGTCTAGTGAAACTTTAATCATCCTTTAAGCTTACTCCCCTATATAAAGTCTGTTTCTGAATCCAGGAGTTTATTGTTATCTCTGCAGTGCTGGGTTGTGTTATTTGTTTGCACACAGACACTGTACCCTAAGTATTTATGTAATTCTGAGTCTGGGTACACTTGAAATGCTCAAAAAGTGTTGAATACATAACTTAAGACTGTCAACTCTGAAATGGACTAAGATTTTCTTCTTTCATGAAAATGTACTTGAGACCCCTGAGCCTCCTTCTAAATGTAATACTGTCATACTAGAATCCTGTACTAATCAGAGTTTTATGTGATTATGGGTTTTACATAGTGTTAAAGTACTCAGAACTTCCCATAAAAGGGAAAAGCAGGATAAATCTATCTGAAGTAGGATAAATCCATATAGAAACTGAAAAGAAGGTTTAAAGGAAAGACTCAGAAATATTTTTGTAAAAGTACTGCTGTAATACAGGTTGGATTGTAACCAGTTTTCTACTATGTCTTTACTTTGGAGGTCAAGACATCTTTATGACAGAGGAACAGAAAAAATACTACAATGCAATGAAGAAACTTGGATCCAAGAAACCTCAGAAACCCATACCTCGTCCTGCAGTAAGAATTACTCATTTCTCCTTAACATTCTAAAGCCTTGTTTCCATATGATGAAATTGGGTGGTGCTGGATCAGAGCCTATTAGGTGATAACATCTATATATAATATGACCTAATCGTAAAGTACATATTGTGTAACACAATTTGCTGCTACTACAGTATAAGAATCACCAAGTTCTGAAAAATGAGGCAACATTCTTTAGTTGTCAGTTGGAAAACTCCAGGTCAGAGCTCCCACTAACTGCTCCCAAAACAAGCTCACTACTGCCAACAATGCACCCAGTTCCTCCTCCTCTGATCTTGTTATCGGGCACCCTCCTGTCCTTTCCAGCAGGTGGACTTAAAAACATCCCATCTACATCCATGGCCTCCCTCTGTGCAGTTTGTTCCCTCCACTGTTATGACTAGAAGATATTTTTTAAACTTTTTGGAAAGTAAACGGGTATCTGTCACCTTACACACGTGTTTTTTATTTTTCCTCCTAAAATTTTTTGCTTTGTCTAGTGAAACTTTAATCATCCTTTAAGCTTACTCCCTATATAAAGTCTGTTTCTGAATCCAGGAGTTTATTGTTATCTCTGCAGTGCTGGGTTGTGTTATTTGTTTGCACACAGACACTGTACCCTAAGTATTTATGTAATTCTGAGTCTGGGTACACTTGAAATGCTCAAAAAGTGTTGAATACATAACTTAAGACTGTCAACTCTGAAATGGACTAAGATTTTCTTCTTTCATGAAAATGTACTTGAGACCCCTGAGCCTCCTTCTAAATGTAATACTGTCATACTAGAATCCTGTACTAATCAGAGTTTTATGTGATTATGGGTTTTACATAGTGTTAAAGTACTCAGAACTTCCCATAAAAGGGAAAAGCAGGATAAATCTATCTGAAGTAGGATAAATCCATATAGAAACTGAAAAGAAGGTTTAAAGGAAAGACTCAGAAATATTTTTGTAAAAGTACTGCTGTAATACAGGTTGGATTGTAACCAGTTTTCTACTATGTCTTTACTTTGGAGGTCAAGACATCTTTATGACAGAGGAACAGAAAAAATACTACAATGCAATGAAGAAACTTGGATCCAAGAAACCTCAGAAACCCATACCTCGTCCTGCAGTAAGAATTACTCATTTCTCCTTAACATTCTAAAGCCTTGTTTCCATATGATGAAATTGGGTGGTGCTGGATCAGAGCCTATTAGGTGATAACATCTATATATAATATGACCTAATCGTAAAGTACATATTGTGTAACACAATTTGCTGCTACTACAGTATAAGAATCACCAAGTTCTGAAAATGAGGCAACATTCTTTAGTTGTCAGTTGGAAAACTCCAGGTCAGAGCTCCCACTAACTGCTCCCAAAACAAGCTCACTACTGCCAACAATGCACCCAGTTCCTCCTCCTCTGATCTTGTTATCGGGCACCCTCCTGTCCTTTCCAGCAGGTGGACTTAAAAACATCCCATCTACATCCATGGCCTCCCTCTGTGCAGTTTGTTCCCTCCACTGTTATGACTAGAAGATATTTTTTAAACTTTTTGGAAAGTAAACGGGTATCATCAAAATGGTTTGTTTCAGCATACACACATGTAAGATTTATCCAGAATGCATACCCTGTAGACCTCCATTATAGTGAAAGACATAAAGGTGATCTATTATGTTCACAGAGCTGTTCTCTAAACTACTCTCCTCTTAGATGGGTAAGGAACAAGGAAACTGAGACCCAAAGAAGGTATATGTTGTACTCAAAGTCACAAAGCCTATAATTGGTGAACTAGAACTTGACTAGGTCTCATGAATCCTATGAATGACTTCACTTTGCATTATTTTTAAGAGAGTGCAGTCTAGGCAGGAGTTGAGGGCGGGGAAAAGGGAGGCGAGGGTGGAAGTAGGGCAGAATACACAAAAGGACATAAACCTTTACTGAATGTCATTTAAGTATTGTAGTTAGAAAAGGCAAA
This sequence comes from Tragulus kanchil, assembly GCA_022376925.1. Taxonomy (NCBI): domain Eukaryota; kingdom Metazoa; phylum Chordata; class Mammalia; order Artiodactyla; family Tragulidae; genus Tragulus; species Tragulus kanchil. Next base: position 260,051,683 of record JAIOJX010000026.1, on the reverse strand, counting down.
ATTAAATAGAAAATAACTGATATTTTGAGGGATGGAGAGACAGAAATAAGATATAATTCAAGATTCCTAAAGCACTGATAAATCAGTTGGCATATTCATCCATCTAAAAGCCTGCCTACATTAACCTGCTTTGTAAATCTTCATTATTACTTATTATTACTGTCATAAAAATTATCAGTTATTAAAATCAAGGAAAGCCCATGCACATTATCAGCCATGTCTTATTCAGCTTTGTCTTCCCGTTGAACCTAAATAAAACAATTATGTTTTGTTTTTGTCATATGACATTTCTCACTTTTTTCTCTCTTTTTAACAGATTTGCTTGGGGTAATGTGAGAAGGGTACACATCTCATGGGCTATATATAGAAGGACTTCATCTATAATTTATGAAATATGCATATTAATGTTCTCCTTTCTCTCGCTCTTTCTAGAATAAATTCCAAGGAATGGTCTTTGATTTTGTAACCAGACAAGTTTTTGATATCAGTATCATGATCCTTATCTGCCTCAATATGGTCACCATGATGGTAGAAACTGATGACCAGAGCAAATATATGACTCTAGTTTTGTCCCGTATCAACCTTGTGTTCATTATCCTGTTCACTGGAGAATTTGTGCTGAAATTGATCTCTCTCAGATACTACTACTTCACCATAGGCTGGAACATCTTTGATTTTGTGGTGGTGATTCTCTCCATTGTAGGTAAGAATGGTTTATCTACAGAGAAGTACAGTTGCTGAAAAAGTCCCCCAAGGTCTACCACCTGTGTAACATGGAAATTAGATCTGAGAATCATAATGTGTATAGATCTAAAGTTCAACATTCTTGGTCACTTTCCACAAACTGAAGAATGGTAGTATTCAAAAAAAGAAAACAATATATTTGAAGATTTCAGAAACAGTCTTTGCTTGCTACTGACACTTCATATGTGAGGATAACTATTCATAGTAATAGGGAATTTAATCATACAATGACTTCACTTTGCATTATTTTTAAGAGAGTGCAGTCTAGGCAGGAGTTGAGGGCGGGGAAAAGGGAGGCGAGGGTGGAAGTAGGGCAGAATACACAAAAGGACATAAACCTTTACTGAATGTCATTTAAGTATTGTAGTTAGAAAAGGCAAAATTAAATAGAAAATAACTGATATTTTGAGGGATGGAGAGACAGAAATAAGATATAATTCAAGATTCCTAAAGCACTGATAAATCAGTTGGCATATTCATCCATCTAAAAGCCTGCCTACATTAACCTGCTTTGTAAATCTTCATTATTACTTATTATTACTGTCATAAAAATTATCAGTTATTAAAATCAAGGAAAGCCCATGCACATTATCAGCCATGTCTTATTCAGCTTTGTCTTCCCGTTGAACCTAAATAAAACAATTATGTTTTGTTTTTGTCATATGACATTTCTCACTTTTTTCTCTCTTTTTAACAGATTTGCTTGGGGTAATGTGAGAAGGGTACACATCTCATGGGCTATATATAGAAGGACTTCATCTATAATTTATGAAATATGCATATTAATGTTCTCCTTTCTCTCGCTCTTTCTAGAATAAATTCCAAGGAATGGTCTTTGATTTTGTAACCAGACAAGTTTTTGATATCAGTATCATGATCCTTATCTGCCTCAATATGGTCACCATGATGGTAGAAACTGATGACCAGAGCAAATATATGACTCTAGTTTTGTCCCGTATCAACCTTGTGTTCATTATCCTGTTCACTGGAGAATTTGTGCTGAAATTGATCTCTCTCAGATACTACTACTTCACCATAGGCTGGAACATCTTTGATTTTGTGGTGGTGATTCTCTCCATTGTAGGTAAGAATGGTTTATCTACAGAGAAGTACAGTTGCTGAAAAAGTCCCCCAAGGTCTACCACCTGTGTAACATGGAAATTAGATCTGAGAATCATAATGTGTATAGATCTAAAGTTCAACATTCTTGGTCACTTTCCACAAACTGAAGAATGGTAGTATTCAAAAAAAGAAAACAATATATTTGAAGATTTCAGAAACAGTCTTTGCTTGCTACTGACACTTCATATGTGAGGATAACTATTCATAGTAATAGGGAATATGTAATCTTAAAATGCCATACAAGCATGAGAGATTATTTAATTTATAGGATTTTGCAAGAATCTACATTGGCTAATGACATTAGAGAGTTATTAAGTAAAACTATATAATCCTTCATTGGTGATATTAGGAAGTAGATCCAAACAGTAAAATTTTATCTTCATAACAAATTGGTTGTTTTCAATAACTGCACAAAGAAAAAGCATTCATACTCAGTGTTGAGATGTTTTCTCTATTTTTCCATAGGTATGTTTTTGGCTGAGCTGATAGAGAAATATTTTGTGTCTCCTACCCTGTTCCGAGTGATCCGTCTTGCCAGGATTGGCCGAATCCTGCGTCTGATCAAGGGGGCCAAGGGGATCCGCACGCTGCTCTTTGCTTTGATGATGTCCCTTCCTGCGTTGTTTAACATCGGCCTCCTGCTCTTCCTGGTCATGTTCATCTATGCCATATTTGGAATGTCCAACTTCGCCTATGTTAAGAAAGAAGCTGGAATCGATGACATGTTCAACTTTGAGACCTTTGGCAACAGCATGATCTGCCTGTTCCAGATTACCACCTCTGCTGGCTGGGATGGATTGCTGGCACCTATCCTCAACAGTGCACCACCTGATTGTGACCCTGACGCAATCCACCCTGGCAGCTCAGTTAAGGGAGACTGTGGGAACCCATCTGTCGGGATTTTCTTCTTTGTCAGTTACATCATCATATCATTTCTGGTTGTGGTGAACATGTACATTGCTGTCATCCTGGAGAACTTCAGTGTTGCTACTGAAGAAAGTGCAGAGCCGCTGAGTGAGGACGACTTTGAGATGTTCTACGAGGTCTGGGAGAAGTTTGATCCTGATGCCACCCAGTTCATAGAGTTCTCCAAACTGTCTGATTTTGCAGCTGCCCTGGATCCTCCTCTTCTCATAGCAAAACCAAACAAGGTCCAGCTCATTGCCATGGACCTACCCATGGTCAGTGGGGATAGGATCCACTGCCTCGACATTTTATTTGCCTTTACAAAGCGTGTTTTGGGTGAAAGTGGAGATGGATGCCCTTCAATCCAGATGGAAGATCGGTTCATGGTAATAGGGAAAAATGTAATCTTAAAATGCCATACAAGCATGAGAGATTATTTAATTTATAGGATTTTGCAAGAATCTACATTGGCTAATGACATTAGAGAGTTATTAAGTAAAACTATATAATCCTTCATTGGTGATATTAGGAAGTAGATCCAAACAGTAAAATTTTATCTTCATAACAAATTGGTTGTTTTCAATAACTGCACAAAGAAAAAGCATTCATACTCAGTGTTGAGATGTTTTCTCTATTTTTCCATAGGTATGTTTTTGGCTGAGCTGATAGAGAAATATTTTGTGTCTCCTACCCTGTTCCGAGTGATCCGTCTTGCCAGGATTGGCCGAATCCTGCGTCTGATCAAGGGGGCCAAGGCGATCCGCACGCTGCGCTTTGCTTTGATGATGTCCCTTCCTGCGTTGTTTAACATCGGCCTCCTGCTCTTCCTGGTCATGTTCATCTATGCCATATTTGGAATGTCCAACTTCGCCTATGTTAAGAAAGAAGCTGGAATCGATGACATGTTCAACTTTGAGACCTTTGGCAACAGCATGATCTGCCTGTTCCAGATTACCACCTCTGCTGGCTGGGATGGATTGCTGGCACCTATCCTCAACAGTGCACCACCTGATTGTGACCCTGACGCAATCCACCCTGGCAGCTCAGTTAAGGGAGACTGTGGGAACCCATCTGTCGGGATTTTCTTCTTTGTCAGTTACATCATCATATCATTTCTGGTTGTGGTGAACATGTACATTGCTGTCATCCTGGAGAACTTCAGTGTTGCTACTGAAGAAAGTGCAGAGCCGCTGAGTGAGGACGACTTTGAGATGTTCTACGAGGTCTGGGAGAAGTTTGATCCTGATGCCACCCAGTTCATAGAGTTCTCCAAACTGTCTGATTTTGCAGCTGCCCTGGATCCTCCTCTTCTCATAGCAAAACCAAACAAGGTCCAGCTCATTGCCATGGACCTACCCATGGTCAGTGGGGATAGGATCCACTGCCTCGACATTTTATTTGCCTTTACAAAGCGTGTTTTGGGTGAAAGTGGAGAGATGGATGCCCTTCGAATCCAGATGGAAGATCGGTTCATGGCATCAAACCCCTCCAAAGTCTCCTATGAGCCCATTACAACCACTTTGAAACGCAAACAAGAGGAGGTATCTGCTGCTATCATTCAGCGTAATTTCAGATGTTATCTTTTAAAGCAGAGGTTAAAGAAGGTAGTGAATGAGTATAACAAAGAGGCAATCAAAGGAAGGATTGACTTACCTATAAAAGATGACATGATTATTGACAAATTAAATGGGAACTCCACCCCAGAAAAAACAGATGGAAGTTCCTCTACCACCTCTCCTCCTTCCTATGATAGTGTAACAAAGCCAGACAAAGAAAAGTTTGAGAAAGACAAACCAGAAAAAGAAAGCAAAGGGAAAGAGGTCAGGGAAAATCAAAAGTAAAAAAGAAAACAAAGAATTATCTTTGTGATCAATTGTTTACAGCCTAAGAAGGTAAAGTTTATGTGTCAACTGGACTCCCAGAGGAGGTCTACGCCAAACTGACTGTTTTAACAAATACTCATGGTCAGTGCCTATAACAAGACAGTGACCTCTCTGTCACTACAACTCTGTGAGTCAGGGTATCAACATTGAAAAAGGTTACTGTTTTCTTTACCAGCTGACACTGCTGAGGAGAAACTCAATGGCTACCTAAACCATAGGGATAGTTGTGCAAAGCGATCATTGTAACTACACCAAACACTTTTAGTACAGTACTTGCATCTACTCTATTTTTAACTTCCATATCTGCCATATTTTTACAAAATTTGTTCTAGTGGATTTCCCTGGTCTCTAATTCATAGTTTATTCATAATACTACGTCACTATTTTTGTAAATGAGGTTTAAGTTGAGAAAAAAAGAATATAAAAGCCCTTGTGTTCCTATTCCACAAGTTTCTCGAATCATCAAACATAAGCATTTTGCCCAAGAAATGAAATTCTTGCTCAAAACCCAGAAAAAAATTCTAACAATTTCAGGTACTTCCATTTTCTAGGTGGCTTTAATTTTGAAAGTATTTTAGTATGTGTTTGTTTATATCTCAACAGTTATGTGCCTGTAAAGTCTCCTCTAATTTTTAAAGGATTATTTTTATGCAAAGTATTCTGTTTCAGCAAGTGCAAATTTTATTCTAAGTTCCAGAGCATTAATTTTGGTTAAATGCTTTCCCCAAAAAACATAAACTAATAAATATGTTCTAGAAAAGTATATCTAAAGCATTGCTTTAGAATAGATGTTCACTCTCTGCTGCAATATTGCTTTGCCATCTTCTGCTCTCAGCAAATCTGACATTTTATGTCAATTAAACACACCCTCTGTTATGTAAATAGTTATTTTATCCTGTGGGGGCATGTTTGGGGATAGATATGTGTGCGTGTATATGCATATACATACACACATACATATCCTGATAAACAACTTCTATCAAATCAAATATGTACCACAGTATATGCGTCTTTTGCGAGCTTCCAACAGGGATGTATCCTGCACCACTCATTAAACATAAATAGTTTTAAGACTATCACTAATGCATGTTAATTGCCTATGCTGCTCTATTTTACTCAATCCATTCTTCACAAGTCTTGGTTAGAAGAAATCACATGTTGGTAGTAGGGTGATTTCAACCTGCTCTATGTCTAGTATGTCAAGCAGAATAGCTTGCAGTTATTTAAATGCACTTTTCCTTTTGCATTTCTTTTTGTCAATTTAGTCAGGGTATCAACATTGAAAAAGGTTACTGTTTTCTTTACCAGCTGACTTGGGGCTAATGGCTACCTCTAGGGATAGTTGTGCAAAGCGATCATTGTAACTACACCAAACACTTTTAGTACAGTACTTGCATCTACTCTATTTTTAACTTCCATATCTGCCATATTTTTACAAAATTTGTTCTAGTGGATTTCCCTGGTCTCTAATTCATAGTTTATTCATAATACTACGTCACTATTTTTGTAAATGAGGTTTAAGTTGAGAAAAAAAGAATATAAAAGCCCTTGTGTTCCTATTCCACAAGTTTCTCGAATCATCAAACATAAGCATTTTGCCCAAGAAATGAAATTCTTGCTCAAAACCCAGAAAAAAATTCTAACAATTTCAGGTACTTCCATTTTCTAGGTGGCTTTAATTTTGAAAGTATTTTAGTATGTGTTTGTTTATATCTCAACAGTTATGTGCCTGTAAAGTCTCCTCTAATTTTTAAAGGATTATTTTTATGCAAAGTATTCTGTTTCAGCAAGTGCAAATTTTATTCTAAGTTCCAGAGCATTAATTTTGGTTAAATGCTTTCCCCAAAAAACATAAACTAATAAATATGTTCTAGAAAAGTATATCTAAAGCATTGCTTTAGAATAGATGTTCACTCTCTGCTGCAATATTGCTTTGCCATCTTCTGCTCTCAGCAAATCTGACATTTTATGTCAATTAAACACACCCTCTGTTATGTAAATAGTTATTTTATCCTGTGGGGGCATGTTTGGGGATAGATATGTGCGTGTATATGCATATACATACACACATACATATCCTGATAAACAACTTCTATCAAATCAAATATGTACCACAGTATATGCGTCTTTTGCGAGCTTCCAACAGGGATGTATCCTGCACCACTCATTAAACATAAATAGTTTTAAGACTATCACTAATGCATGTTAATTGCCTATGCTGCTCTATTTTACTCAATCCATTCTTCACAAGTCTTGGTTAGAAGAAATCACATGTTGGTAGTAGGGTGATTTCAACCTGCTCTATGTCTAGTATGTCAAGCAGAATAGCTTGCAGTTATTTAAATGCACTTTTCCTTTTGCATTTCTAATTGTTTGAGTGTCATATGGCGTCTCTCTAGATTTCAAGGAAACACACTGCATACTGCCTACTGTCAAAACCTATACTCCATATTTTGCTAAAAATATGTCCAAAACTTGTTTAAATATAAATAATGTAAAAACATGATCAATTTTATTTGTTGCATTTTGTACATAAGAAAATTATTTTCAAGTTGATGACATGGCAATTTATTTTACTTGATGCTTTTGCTTTTTATTTTTAATCACTACTCCAAACTTTTAAATCCATATGACTTTTCAAAGGATAATTTCCTAAAATAAAAGTTAGACAATGGGTTTTGTGAATTTCTTTGTTATAATATATTTTCTATCATTCCAGTAGGACACACATTGGTCAAAAATTCAAACCTAGGTCATTTTCTACCAACTATGGTTGCCTCAATATAACCCTTTATTCATGGAAGGTTTTTTTTTTACTCAACTTTTGTAGTACTTGCTTATGCAGACTAGTCTTATTTTTTTAATTCCTGCTGCACTAAAGCTATCAGAGATATACCTTGGGCTTTGTCCCTTTTAGCCATGAACATAGTGGCAAAGTTGTGCAATTATTTAACATGATATAAATTTTTGTTTTTTTGCACAAACCAAAAGATTAATGTTAATTCCTTTTACACAACTATTTACTTGTAGTGTATTGATGAACTGCATGCAGGGAATTGCTATTACTAAAAAGAATGGTGAACTATGTCATTATTGAGCCAAATGAATAAATATTTCATTTTTTATTGTATTTAATTTCCTGGCTTCTGTTTTTTATTGTTGGAAGTTAAAAATACATATAAGCAACGAAACCTGTACTTGATCTACATTTGTAAACATAAAAGTTCTCGTGAATTTTGTAACAACCTACTGCATAATCTACCAAGCAGTACTGCAGAATAAATTCTATTAGAAGCAGTTTTTATGAACTTTTCTGTGTACAAAAAATCAAGCCTACATATTCCAACTTGCAAGTTTAACAATAATTATTGTAGCCATCTACAATAGTTATCAATTTCAATTAATTCCCTTGGCTGTAAACATTGTAATCTCAATTCCTCACAATATAATTACTGTAATCTCCAGATTACTTGGTAGTAAACAAATGTTCCATCACACAGTTTGTTACTTAAATCCTTTCTATGAACTTCTATTTATATATAAAATATTAATGATATAGTGACTGAGAATTTATATTAAGCTTTTTTTTCAGGGTCACTTGGATTTATGCCAGATCAAAAGTAAATATTTATTCTCAGTGGAAATCTCCAGCTATAATGCTTGTGTTTTTGATGAATCTAAATATGCATTTCATAATTTCCCCAGTGTAAACAGCCTAAGATAACTTAGCTGGAATTCACTGGCTTATTTCTGTTCAAGTCAATTATCAGATCTTGTCAATACCACAGAGAAGTCAAGCATTACTTTGCAAGGTCCTTAACCTTTCTATGTACCCTATTATATAATTATTGGCCAAGCAATCTATTGATATGTTTTACATCTAACTGATACTATGATCACAAGTGTCTTAAGTTGCGGGGACCTTCCCCAGAAAGGGAAGGCAGCAGGGATTACTCCCGGCTGAACCGGGAGATCTCGGGAGATCTCGGAGAAAAGTGAATCTTGATCTGTCCGCCCCGCAGCCCCCTGGCTGAAGGCAGGGGACAATCAGACGCGACAGGGGTTCCATCAAAGTAGTTCCGCTTTATTAGAGTAAACTAACAGTTTTTATAGGCAAACGAAAGAGGGGGGTTTGCAAGAGACTTCCTATAGTTACACCAATCAACCTAAAGGTCGAGCAGCCACGCATTTACATTGCAATAGGAACTCACGGTGAGCCGGCATTGCCCAGAGGGGATCAATTAGAAGTTTTGACAATGGACCTTAGATCATGCCCTGTCTCTTCCTGTCGGCATCCTTTTAGCACCAAACTGCAAATGTGCTTAAGTTTCCTTATGCTTGCAAAAGCCCTCTTTCCTTCAGGGCCCCACATTAAGTTGCAAAAAATACTTCAAAAAATATACCTAGATAAAGGATATTCTGACAATGTTCAGAATACAGGGTTGCTAAAAATCCTCCTGTTATTAAACTTCATGATATAATTTTATTAAAAATAGACTTAATCAAGATAGACATACAAGTAACAATACCAGGAAATCAAAGAAACTTCAATTCAATAATAAGTTATACTAAATCACCAATAAATGATACTAAATCACCAAAAGTGGTCCTTTAGAAAGGAAAACCATTTGTGTGCAGAGAAAGATCAGTATTCTGCATTTTGCATAATGTAGCTAAAAGATAATGGCTATAGAAATTTAGGTGTTTTACTAATTTTCAAACAACTAGAATATAGTAAAATAACTTAAAAATCATTTTTGTGATTTTCACACTACTAGTGGTAATCATAAAGAAAGTTCTTGGTGACATTTTTGCAGACATGGAAAATGTGAGAGAAAAAGAAAAAGAAAAAACAAGAGTTCCGACACTTGGCTTTTACTTTCAGTTTTTATACAAAACTGGCAGTGTAATTCTGGCAAATCAAATTCTGAGTCTCAGATTCCCTCTCTGCTTGAATGGTGATGCTGCATGAGAGATGTTGTCTCTAATATTTTAATTATAAAAATGTATGTTCAAAATCAAATTATCTACGCAAAATGAGTAATTTCCTTTATATGAGCAATAATGAATGAAAAAAAAATATATTGTCAACACACCATTTAAATGACTACTCCGACAACTTTATATAGAAATACAAAGAACTTCCTTGGCATTCCAGTGGTTAAGATTTCACCTTCCAGTGCAGGGGGAAAAGGGTGTGATCCCTGGTCAGGGAATTAAGGTCCCACATGGCATAGGCTGTAGCCAAAAATGTTTTAAAAATAAAATAAATAAAAACACAGCATTTGACCTTGACTTTAGCCGCACTAAGGAAGAAGTCTCCTTGGTTTCAAAGATTTTATACGACAAAGTTGAAGAATGTTTTAAATAAAATTGGAAGGATGGCATTATTTTTTCCCTATGGTGCTACATATTTTTAAAAGACAACATCTGGTATATAACAAGAGATTAAAACAAAGATACAATTATTTGTAAAACTGTCTCAAATTATAAGGGTACTTCTTCTTTGTCATCAATATTTGCCACAAAACTTCAAGAAGTTGGGCTTAGGTCTTATATTTCCTTAAGCATTATTTTTACTTCAAAAGGATAAAAGATACACATTAATCTCTTATGTTATAACAATACCTAAAATGTTTTATTCTCTCACAGAGGAAGCCAGTTATCATGGGATGCATCCACACTTTTGCTGTAACTGATTTCACATTTTTTAATTTTCCTCTTATTTTCCCTTTTTATACACTCTGAAAGGAAAACATTAAGAAATTCGCAGAAACTAAAAGATAATGGCTATAGAAATTTAGGTGTTTTACTAATTTTCAAACAACTAGAATATAGTAAAATAACTTAAAAATCATTTTTGTGATTTTCACACTACTAGTGGTAATCATAAAGAAAGTTCTTGGTGACATTTTTGCAGACATGGAAAATGTGAGAGAAAAAGAAAAAGAAAAAACAAGAGTTCCGACACTTGGCTTTTACTTTCAGTTTTTATACAAAACTGGCAGTGTAATTCTGGCAAATCAAATTCTGAGTCTCAGATTCCCTCTCTGCTTGAATGGTGATGCTGCATGAGAGATGTTGTCTCTAATATTTTAATTATAAAAATGTATGTTCAAAATCAAATTATCTACGCAAAATGAGTAATTTCCTTTATATGAGCAATAATGAATGAAAAAAAAATATATTGTCAACACACCATTTAAATGACTACTCCGACAACTTTATATAGAAATACAAAGAACTTCCTTGGCATTCCAGTGGTTAAGATTTCACCTTCCAGTGCAGGGGAAATGGGTGTGATCCCTGGTCAGGGAATTAAGGTCCCACATGGCATAGGCTGTAGCCAAAAATGTTTTAAAAATAAAATAAATAAAAACACAGCATTTGACCTTGACTTTAGCCGCACTAAGGAAGAAGTCTCCTTGGTTTCAAAGATTTTATACGACAAAGTTGAAGAATGTTTTAAATAAAATTGGAAGGATGGCATTATTTTTTCCCTATGGTGCTACATATTTTTAAAAGACAACATCTGGTATATAACAAGAGATTAAAACAAAGATACAATTATTTGTAAAACTGTCTCAAATTATAAGGGTACTTCTTCTTTGTCATCAATATTTGCCACAAAACTTCAAGAAGTTGGGCTTAGGTCTTATATTTCCTTAAGCATTATTTTTACTTCAAAAGGATAAAAGATACACATTAATCTCTTATGTTATAACAATACCTAAAATGTTTTATTCTCTCACAGAGGAAGCCAGTTATCATGGGATGCATCCACACTTTTGCTGTAACTGACTCCTTATCCAGCATCCTTTCTTCTGTAGTATTTCTCCTCTCCACTTCTCTGCAGTCTTTCTGTCCCCAATATTTCTGCCAGCTGAAATACACATGTGAAATCTGCACAGCACCTCACTTGTCAGAGAATCCATTTCCCTTTCTTATTACAGAGCTATAAAATAAACAACCCTGCATAACCTGCCCCTCACATATCATTGGCCATCACTTCTCAACTCATGTCACCTCCACACAGAATCCATAATCTCTAATTACACAACTTTTTGTCATCTCTCCTGTCTTGGCACATCCTACAATCTTTCCCTAAAATGTTTTTCTCTTTCTCCCCTGTCAAATTATTACTTATCTTTTAAAAACTCATTATCTTTTATGAAACTTCCTCAGACAGCCCCCAAAACATTTCTCCTCAGACTTCCTAATGTGCATCAAGGATGGTATGTACCATACTGAATCACGTTACTTCTTTTGCACTTATCTCTTATAATAGATTGCAGTACATCTAAGGTATGGCATGTATCTCATCAATTTTCTCACCATTTTATCCTTTATCAGCAATGACTAAAAGGTATGTGACTATCAATTTTCAGATATATTGCTAGAATTGATTCTTACAAGAACACACAAAAATACTTAAGTGCCAAATAATAACACCAGTAAATCAGTCCTTACTGAGAACAACTCTCAAACTTATTACTATCTAAATTCAGATAAACCATTGTCACAATTAATTAAGAGATATACAAATATTTTGGAATTACAGTACTCCTCGTAACTATAGTTTACAAGTGACTCCAATTGCCTATCAAAAACTATTGAAACAAAAAAAATTTTATTTCATTCATTCTGTCAGTGAAAAGATAGTTTTATTTAGCAGTTTTCAATTAGAAACATGTTGCGTGAATAAAAAACATAGGTTTGATTTCACTACCTTAATCATGTACATATTCTTCACTTGAATAATTCATAAATACACTGATAATACACTGATAACTAGGATTTTGCTTGATGAATGCGTATTTCCAGCATACAGTGGGACAATTACTCTAAAACCCTTCTGTCATAAAATATTTAGAAACAGAGAATAAAATATTTTACCAGAAAACAAGGGAAATTCCTTACAACTGATAGTGAAAAGTAAGCCAGCACTGAAGTCAGTGGCTATTTTGCAAGTTTCTATTGATCCCAGTGACCTATAGCTTGGCTTTAATTGCCTGTGTACAGGGAACAGGAGACAAAGATCTGGATCCAATGTGGGTTAGAGATCCTGAATAAATTCAAGGCCAAAAAATTACACACTTAATAAAAAGCATTTTTAAAAATTAACTTTGCAAAAGCAGCTAGAAGGAAGACCTTAGAAAGCAAATGTTTCTGTCTTGTCTTAACCCTGGTTTATAGAAAAAAGTCTCTCTAAAGATGTCTAGTTATAGACCCAGAATTCACCAGTATTTATATTCCAAACTTATACCATCTGCCCGGTACAAAAGGCAAGGCAAAAATTCAATTTAAGGAGACACTAGTTGGCGGTGGTTTCAAGCTCCTGATAGAAACTAACTGAAATCTTTTCTAAAAGACCACACTTCGGGCTTCCCTGATGGTCCAGTGGGTAAAGACACCACTTTGCAGTACAAGGGACGCTGGTTTGATCTCTGGCCTGGGAAGATCCCATGTACCGCAGAGCAGCTGGACCCATGTGTCCAATTACCCAGCCGGAGCTCTGGAGCATATGCACCCAGAGCCGGTGCTCTGTAACAACAGAGGCCACTGCGATGGGAGGCCCACACGGGCCAAAGAACAAAAGATGGATGAAAAATAGATAAATGGGGGACCAATGGAGATGGCCCACCCACCCCCTCCCTCCCCAACCCACTCCCCCCACCAAACAAAAGAAGCCTGCTCACCTCAACTAGAGAGTGGCCTCCACTTCCTGCAACTAGAGAAGAGCCTGAGGCAGCAATGAAAACCTAGAATAGCTGAAAATAAATAAATAAATAAAACCAAATTAAAAAAAAAATAGTCCACATTAAAAAAAAAAAATACTAAAAAAAAAAAAAAAGACCACACTTCAAGTCAGGCCTTGAAGAATTCCAACAATAAAGTCAAAGAAACATGAATTCACGTAAGGGAAATAGTAAAACAATGAGAAAACAAAGCTGTAGAGTGAAACAGGGAGCTGAAATTCAGATAGAAATTGACAGCTTTACAAAAGGAGAGCATAGAATTTGAAACAACCACAGCAGCTGGAAAGTTACAGGACCATATAAATCTGGCTAATCCCTTAAATTTGTGCATCTGCAACAGATATAAAACTCCCATGCTAAGTCTTAAACATTCAAGGTTTTCAGTTGTTTATCACTGCAGAAGATGGAATCTAGAGTTGAATTCATCCTATATTCTTCAGAAGAGATGGGGAATCATGGATCACAACCTTAATAAAAAGCATTTTTAAAAATTAACTTTGCAAAAGCAGCTAGAAGGAAGACCTTAGAAAGCAAATGTTTCTGTCTTGTCTTAACCCTGGTTTATAGAAAAAAGTCTCTCTAAAGATGTCTAGTTATAGACCCAGAATTCACCAGTATTTATATTCCAAACTTATACCATCTGCCCGGTACAAAAGGCAAGGCAAAAATTCAATTTAAGGAGACACTAGTTGGCGGTGGTTTCAAGCTCCTGATAGAAACTAACTGAAATCTTTTCTAAAAGACCACACTTCGGGCTTCCCTGATGGTCCAGTGGGTAAAGACACCACTTTGCAGTACAAGGGACGCTGGTTTGATCTCTGGCCTGGGAAGATCCCATGTACCGCAGAGCAGCTGGACCCATGTGTCCAATTACCCAGCCGGAGCTCTGGAGCATATGCACCCAGAGCCGGTGCTCTGTAACAACAGAGGCCACTGCGATGGGAGGCCCACACGGGCCAAAGAACAAAAGATGGATGAAAAATAGATAAATGGGGGACCAATGGAGATGGCCCACCCACCCCCTCCCTCCCCAACCCACTCCCCCCACCAAACAAAAGAAGCCTGCTCACCTCAACTAGAGAGTGGCCTCCACTTCCTGCAACTAGAGAAGAGCCTGAGGCAGCAATGAAAACCTAGAATAGCTGAAAATAAATAAATAAATAAAACCAAATTAAAAAAAAAATAGTCCACATTAAAAAAAAAAAATACTAAAAAAAAAAAAAAAGACCACACTTCAAGTCAGGCCTTGAAGAATTCCAACAATAAAGTCAAAGAAACATGAATTCACGTAAGGGAAATAGTAAAACAATGAGAAAACAAAGCTGTAGAGTGAAACAGGGAGCTGAAATTCAGATAGAAATTGACAGCTTTACAAAAGGAGAGCATAGAATTTGAAACAACCACAGCAGCTGGAAAGTTACAGGACCATATAAATCTGGCTAATCCCTTAAATTTGTGCATCTGCAACAGATATAAAACTCCCATGCTAAGTCTTAAACATTCAAGGTTTTCAGTTGTTTATCACTGCAGGGAAGATGGAATCTAGAGTTGAATTCATCCTATATTCTTCAGAGGAGCAGATGATAAGCCAGAGAATCTGCAAGGTATCTTTCACAACACTCAAAAGAAGAGGCATACAATAGAAGTACAAGTGTTGGATTTAACAGGCAGAAATTCCAAAGTAGTCATACAGTTATATTTAAGGACTGAAAAAGAACATACATTTATAATGAATGAACAGACAGAAAATACTGAAAGAAAATTAAAAACAATAAACCAAAAGCAAATTGGTAATTGAAAATACAATTATCTAATATCAAAATCTAAGCCAGCACATTAGAAATTATAGAAGAAAATGTCAAGGATTGTGGAGATCAATAAAAATTATCAATCTGAAAATATACATATTTATAGCTTAAGGATTTTAAAAAGAAATAAAATAAAAGTTATAAATAGTTTGATAATATGGGCTTTCCTGATGGTTCAGATGGAATAACACACTTTAGAAACTGAGATGAATCAAAAGTAGTGGTCAGAGGCAGCTAAATTTAAATTTATAGCTAAATTTAAATTTACAATTTAAATTTATTCTTTTTATTAGAATACAAAATGCCTAAAACTTAGTGAGTTGAGGAATAACTGAAAAATGAGAGAATAATTTCAAGGAAACTAGAAACAAGAAGATAGGCAAATAATAGAAAGATAGAGAAGAAAAAAATAAAGACAAATTTTGTGTCTTAATGACTCTCACAAAACTGATCAAAAAAGTAAACAATGTAAGAAATAAAATTATAGGTATTGCTAAGATTGAAATAATAATAAAGGATACAACAAATTGCTTTTTTTCCAATAGTTTTAAAAACAGACAAAATGAATATTTCTGAAAAAATAGCACACTGACACTTAAAATAACTTTTACAAATTTAAAAATTTTTTAAAAAATGTATAACCTTTAAAATCAAATGGGTCCAAGATGGCAGACCAGACCTTGATCCTCAGTCAGCAACCTAAATGACATACCCAGAGGTGCCATGACAGTTTCGCCCCTTCCGGAAAAGAGCTGGAATAATCCTCCCACTCATTAGCATATGGAATTATCCAGCCTATAAAAGCTAAGAACGCCATGTTTTCGGGGCCACTGGATTTGCTCTGCCATGGCCCACACTCTGTTTGTGGAGTGTGCTTTCTCTGAATCTGAATAAATCCATTTCTTACCTAAAAAAAAAAAAAAAAAAAAGAAATTTAATCAATGGTTTTAAAAAAGAAGAATAAATTTAATCAATGTTTAAACTTACATCATCCCCATACAAAGAGAGATTAGACACATTTGGTTGCAAATTTCGAGGAAAAGACAGGCATATACAAACTCTTCAACAGAACAGAAAAAGAAGAAACATTCCACCATTCTACAAGCTAAATGAAACCTTGATACCAAACATAAACAAGGACAGTGACACAAAGAAAACTTACTGGTCAGTTTTACTCTTCACACAAGTGAAAATACACTTATGTGAAAACCAAATCTAGCAACATAATTAAAAATATAAAATAGGTGAATCTTCTAGAATGATTAAGAAACTGGGAGAATGGTCTCACCAACAAAACAACTACTTAAGTGGTCAAAATTAGTATTATTTAAGGTCTCTGGAAATTGTCCTAATGGCATGAAGCAAATGGAGAAACATTCCTTCAAGAAAATCTACTAAATATCAGGAAGATATGTGGGCATGTGGCATTTTAGCCACAACTCACTCTGCCCCTGCCCCCAGTTTCATGTTACAGGAACACACTAAGAAACAGGACTCTCTCTGCCCCTAATGCTCAGTCCCAGGAGAAACAGGCTGCCTTCATTTTCATCCTCATCCCTGTCCCCACTCCCAGCTTCATACTGCAGGAATTATACTCCAGTGAGGCTTCCCTGAGAGGACCAAGTGTCTCTTTTCTCATCCAGTTCCCATTTGCACAACACAAATGCCACCCTAGAGGTGACAGTCGAGGAATATCAGGGGCCCAACTACACCCACTACAGCTCACTCAGAGGTCAAAGTTTCCACTCAGGAGTGGTGTGTATAAACCAGGCATGTCTCAATTCCTGAGATTAACTTTATTTGGAACTGCAAGGGCAGAACTCCATGTCTACCTGGGGGTGTTACAGAAAACAAGAGCCATCTAGGTAGACATTAGTTAAGAGGAGGTTAGTAGCTACATGATACAAACAGAACTGTGAGAAGCCATTAGTTTAACAGAGTGAACCAAGGAATGAGAAAGCCAGAGAGCCCTGCTGAGATCACAGTCAAGTCTGTGGGTCAAGAAGGCTATATCTGTGCAATAGGCCTTACCCGCTCACGAGAAATCAGAACAAGACATGGGACAGACAAGAAAGCACTCTCTGTCAAAACAGGACAGAAGGCTCCCTTGCATGAAGGACTTAAAGGCAACCTTCAACCAAACACTGGCTGAACAAAAAACTCCCTTGCCCAGATATGACTTCTAAGAGGCAAGGATTAAAAGTAAATTCAGAATCATCCCTTGCAGTCTAAAAGACTCTATGCATGTTCAAGGATGTACTTCCTCAGTAGCCATCAGAGAGGAAAACTCCTAACTATTAGCTCCTGTCTGAACATGGGACCAACGCCCCTGGCCTGGAATAACAGCCTCCAAGCCAAACACACATCCATCAACGAAGTGTAAAGAAATGACTGGCCAAGGGGGCTCAAGCAGAACCTTTGACCAATTAAGTAGCTAATGCTGACTCCAGAGTAATACCAAGGCATCCAGGTTAAGAGAGGAAGAATAAGGGAAAACAACCTGAGCAAGGAAATTAGAGGCTGCACTAAGGAAACAGACTTTACAAAGTCAGTTCAACCAAATTACTCAATAAATAAAAATCAAAAGCTTAAAAAAAAACACTAGCAAGCAAATAATTACCATGGCAAGCTGTAGAGTTAAAAAACATAATAACGGGGCTTCCCTGGCGGTCCAATGGGTAAGGGCACCACCATGCTGTGCAGGGGTCACCGGTTCGATCCCTGGCCCGGGAAGATCCCAGGTGCCAGGGAATGGCTGGACCGGTGTGTCCAATTACGAGCCGGGGCTCTGCAGCGAGACAGGCCACTGCAATGGGAGGCCCACACAGGCCAAAGAACAAAGCTAAATAAATGAAGAACCAAGAGAAGGGGCCAAAAAATAAATCTCACGAGAAACTTTATTTGGAACTGCAGGGAGACTCCATGTCTACCTGGGGTGTTACAGAAAACAAGAGCCATCTAGGTAGACATTAGTTAAGAGGAGGTTAGTAGCTACATGATACAAACAGAACTGTGAGAAGCCATTAGTTTAACAGAGTGAACCAAGGAATGAGAAAGCCAGAGAGCCCTGCTGAGATCACAGTCAAGTCTGTGGGTCAAGAAGGCTATATCTGTGCAATAGGCCTTACCCGCTCACGAGAAATCAGAACAAGACATGGGACAGACAAGAAAGCACTCTCTGTCAAAACAGGACAGAAGGCTCCCTTGCATGAAGGACTTAAAGGCAACCTTCAACCAAACACTGGCTGAACAAAAAACTCCCTTGCCCAGATATGACTTCTAAGAGGCAAGGATTAAAAGTAAATTCAGAATCATCCCTTGCAGTCTAAAAGACTCTATGCATGTTCAAGGATGTACTTCCTCAGTAGCCATCAGAGAGGAAAACTCCTAACTATTAGCTCCTGTCTGAACATGGGACCAACGCCCCTGGCCTGGAATAACAGCCTCCAAGCCAAACACACATCCATCAACGAAGTGTAAAGAAATGACTGGCCAAGGGGGCTCAAGCAGAACCTTTGACCAATTAAGTAGCTAATGCTGACTCCAGAGTAATACCAAGGCATCCAGGTTAAGAGAGGAAGAATAAGGGAAAACAACCTGAGCAAGGAAATTAGAGGCTGCACTAAGGAAACAGACTTTACAAAGTCAGTTCAACCAAATTACTCAATAAATAAAAATCAAAAGCTTAAAAAAAAACACTAGCAAGCAAATAATTACCATGGCAAGCTGTAGAGTTAAAAAACATAATAACGGGGCTTCCCTGGCGGTCCAATGGGTAAGGGCACCACCATGCTGTGCAGGGGTCACCGGTTCGATCCCTGGCCCGGGAAGATCCCAGGTGCCAGGGAATGGCTGGACCGGTGTGTCCAATTACGAGCCGGGGCTCTGCAGCGAGACAGGCCACTGCAATGGGAGGCCCACACAGGCCAAAGAACAAAGCTAAATAAATGAAGAACCAAGAGAAGGGGCCAAAAAATATATATACATATATATATGTGTGTGTGTGTGTGTCTGTGTCTGTGTGTATAAAATAACTATAGTGAAAATTTCATTACAGGAGTTCAGCAGTGAATTTGATCCAGCAGAACAAGAAAGTCAACAAAGCTGAGGATATATTGATAGAGATTACACCACTTGATAAACAGAGGGAGAAAAAAATGAAGAAGAATAAACAGCCTCGGAGAAATGTGAGACACCATTAAGCACACCAACATATATGCAATGGCAGTACCCAAAGGAGAGGAGAGAAAGAGAGAGAAAGCATTTGAAGAAAGAATGGCTGAAAACTTTCCGAATTTGATAACCATTAATCTACACATCCAAGAAAATAAAAAATACTGGTAAGCTCATAGACAAATTGGAACTCTTGCACAATGCTGGTGGGAATGCAAAATGGTGCAGCTGCTATTAGAAATCAGTATGAAGGTTTCTCAAAAAAGTAAAAAATAAAACTGCCATATTAATTCCACTTCTGATTATTTATCCAAAAGAATTAAATTCACAATCCCAAAAAGATATCAACACTCCCATTTTAATTGCAGCACTATTCAAAATAGTCAAGAAGGGCTTCCCTGGTGGTCCAGTGGGTAAGGAGACCGCCTTGTAGTGCAAGGGGCGCCAGTTTGATCCCTGGCCTGGGACGATCCCACGTGCTGTGGAGCGGCTGGAAGAATGTGTCCAATTATGGAGTTGGAGTTCTGGAGCACATGTGCACAGAGCCAGTGCTCTGCAGCAAGAAAGGCCACTGCGATGGGAGGCCCACACAGGCCAAAGAACAAAGATGGATGAAAATAAATAAATGAAAGACCAATAGAAGTAGCCAAAAAAAAACCAAAACCCTGCAAAATAGTCAAGATGCAGAAACAGTCTATTAATAAATGTGCATTGACCTATGAATGGATAAGGAAAGTGTGGTATGCACATAAATGAAATACTATTCAGGAAAGAAGTTCTGCAATATGAGACAATATGGATGAATCTTAAGAACATTATAGGAAGTGAAATAAGACATTCACAGGAAAACACTGCATAATTCCATTTATATGAGATATCTAAAGCAGTCAAATTTATAGATTCAGAGTCTGGAATGGTGAATGCCAGGGGTTTAAGGAGGAGGAGATGAGTTAAAACAGGCATAAAAGTTTTAATTAATCAAGATGAATACACTCTAGAGATCTTCTGTACAACATTGTAACTACAGTCAATAATAATGTTTTGTACACTTTAAAAATGTATTAAGAGGGTAAATCTCTTTAAGGGTTCATACAATAAAATAAAATTTAAAAAACAAAATCTTGCTGAGATTTACTGAAGATATGGCATATATATAGTCTTTTTCAGTAAATATTCTGCACGTCTTTGAAAACAGTCTCTTTTGCAACTATAAGGTACAGTGAGCTACATATTTAGTGTTTACTCATCTCTATATTGACCTTCCGTCTGCTTATTCTGTTATTGAGAAAAGAAGGCTAAGGTCTCCTGTAGAACTGTGATTCTGTCACACTTAAATTTGGTCATGTTACACTTATGCACAAACCTGGCACAGGTCTCAAAGAAGCCAAAAGAGAAGATCCATAGAGTGAGTGGCCTGCCAGAGAGGCTGGCCCTGTCACCCCAAAGTTGCATTCCTGCCTGGTCCAGGACCCAGAGAAGGTGAAGAAGGAGATCTGGCGAGAGCCGAGAGGTCGCAGGCTCGAGTGCTGCACTGTGCTCACCAGACAAGCACAATTTAGCTCCTCTGTTTGTGGCCACACGCCACTCGGATCAAAGCAGGCCTGGGACGATCCCAGTGCCCAAAAAAACTGGAGCACATGTGCACAGAGCCAGTGCTCTGCAGCAAGAAAGGCCACTGCGATGGGAGGCCCACACAGGCCAAAGAACAAAGATGGATGAAAATAAATAAATGAAAGACCAATAGAAGTAGCCAAAAAAAAACCAAAACCCTGCAAAATAGTCAAGATGCAGAAACAGTCTATTAATAAATGTGCATTGACCTATGAATGGATAAGGAAAGTGTGGTATGCACATAAATGAAATACTATTCAGGAAAGAAGTTCTGCAATATGAGACAATATGGATGAATCTTAAGAACATTATAGGAAGTGAAATAAGACATTCACAGGAAAACACTGCATAATTCCATTTATATGAGATATCTAAAGCAGTCAAATTTATAGATTCAGAGTCTGGAATGGTGAATGCCAGGGGTTTAAGGAGGAGGAGATGAGTTAAAACAGGCATAAAAGTTTTAATTAATCAAGATGAATACACTCTAGAGATCTTCTGTACAACATTGTAACTACAGTCAATAATAATGTTTTGTACACTTTAAAAATGTATTAAGAGGGTAAATCTCTTTAAGGGTTCATACAATAAAATAAAATTTAAAAAACAAAATCTTGCTGAGATTTACTGAAGATATGGCATATATATAGTTTTTTTCAGTAAATATTCTGCACGTCTTTGAAAACAGTCTCTTTTGCAACTATAAGGTACAGTGAGCTACATATTTAGTGTTTACTCATCTCTATATTGACCTTCCGTCTGCTTATTCTGTTATTGAGAAAAGAAGGCTAAGGTCTCCTGTAGAACTGTGATTCTGTCACACTTAAATTTGGTCATGTTACACTTATGCACAAACCTGGCACAGGTCTCAAAGAAGCCAAAAGAGAAGATCCATAGAGTGAGTGGCCTGCCAGAGAGGCTGGCCCCTGTCACCCCAAAGTTGCATTCCTGCCTGGTCCAGGACCCAGAGAAGGTGAAGAAGGAGATCTGGCGAGAGCCCGAGAGGTCGCAGGCTCGAGTGCTGCACTGTGCTCACCAGACAAGCACAATTTAGCTCCTCTGTTTGTGGCCACACGCCACCTCGGAGTGCAAACGCACCAATAGCTCTGGTTCTGCGCATGGACCTTGCTAGGCCAAATCAGATAGCAGAGGGAATTCTGGGAAACATAGTTCCAGGTGATCCGAATTCTTTTCACTTTTTGTCCCCACACCAGGCTAAGGAACCCTGGACCCAGGACACTCTGAACACAAGAGTATTAATAATTCATCTGATTCAGGATGCTGTTGAAGTCACAAAACTGGAAGAGACTGCCTTAAAAGAAAATGTAGAAAAGAAAGGTTATTGTACCAGCACAGTACCATTACTAGATAGAGCCACGGAGCACAAAATTAATAAATAAATAAGAAATAATAATAACTTTTAAAACTTATTTTCTGGGAACACAGCTTATTTATAGGAATACATATGTTAAATATTGTTGAGAATTTGAGGCAAAGGTAAGTCAAATGCTTCCCCATAATTAATTTGATAATTTAGGCTTGCATAATGTTCCTTGGACTGCAAGGAGATCAAACTAGTCAATTTTTAAAGAAAATCAACCCTGAATATTCATTGGAAGGACTGAAGCTGAACGTTCAATACTTTTGCCACCTGATACGAAGAGCTGACTCTGATGCTGGGGAAGATTGAAGGCAGGAGGAGAAGGGTATGACAGAGGACACGATGGTCAGGTGGCATGACCAACTCCATGGACATGAGTTTGAGCAAACTTGGAGAGATAGTGAAGGACAGGGAAGCCCGGCATGCTGTAGTCCCTGGGGCTGCAGTGTCAGACACAACTAAGCAACTGAATAGCAATGTATATTATACAGCACACATCTTTGTTGTTTAACCATGATTTTTTTTCCCCTGTGAGTGATATTTTTAAATTATACTAGCAAGTCTGTTTAAACAAAAAGGAAAGAAACTTTTTTTCCTTTCAAATATTCATAATGTTTAGCAACAATATTCCCAGGCTAAGGCAGTGTTTGGCTTTCCAATGAGCATTAATATTTAAATCATCTCAGGAATTGGAGGACTAATGACAAAGTTAAAGTTAACCCAGAGAAGGTGAAGAAGGAGATCTGGCGAGAGCCCGAGAGGTCGCAGGCTCGAGTGCTGCACTGTGCTCACCAGACAAGCACAATTTAGCTCCTCTGTTTGTGGCCACACGCCACCTCGGAGTGCAAACGCACCAATAGCTCTGGTTCTGCGCATGGACCTTGCTAGGCCAAATCAGATAGCAGAGGGAATTCTGGGAAACATAGTTCCAGGTGATCCGAATTCTTTTCACTTTTTGTCCCCACACCAGGCTAAGGAACCCTGGACCCAGGACACTCTGAACACAAGAGTATTAATAATTCATCTGATTCAGGATGCTGTTGAAGTCACAAAACTGGAAGAGACTGCCTTAAAAGAAAATGTAGAAAAGAAAGGTTATTGTACCAGCACAGTACCATTACTAGATAGAGCCACGGAGCACAAAATTAATAAATAAATAAGAAATAATAATAACTTTTAAAACTTATTTTCTGGGAACACAGCTTATTTATAGGAATACATATGTTAAATATTGTTGAGAATTTGAGGCAAAGGTAAGTCAAATGCTTCCCCATAATTAATTTGATAATTTAGGCTTGCATAATGTTCCTTGGACTGCAAGGAGATCAAACTAGTCAATTTTTAAAGAAAATCAACCCTGAATATTCATTGGAAGGACTGATGCTGAACGTTCAATACTTTTGCCACCTGATACGAAGAGCTGACTCTGATGCTGGGAAGATTGAAGGCAGGAGGAGAAGGGTATGACAGAGGACACGATGGTCAGGTGGCATGACCAACTCCATGGACATGAGTTTGAGCAAACTTGGAGAGATAGTGAAGGACAGGGAAGCCCGGCATGCTGTAGTCCCTGGGGCTGCAGTGTCAGACACAACTAAGCAACTGAATAGCAATGTATATTATACAGCACACATCTTTGTTGTTTAACCATGATTTTTTTTCCCCTGTGAGTGATATTTTTAAATTATACTAGCAAGTCTGTTTAAACAAAAAGGAAAGAAACTTTTTTTCCTTTCAAATATTCATAATGTTTAGCAACAATATTCCCAGGCTAAGGCAGTGTTTGGCTTTCCAATGAGCATTAATATTTAAATCATCTCAGGGAATTGGAGGACTAATGACAAAGTTAAAGTTAACACAAGACAGAAGAGGAGAATATGAAACTATGTGCCAGATGCCAGAAAGATCCTTATGATGCGGCTCTTTGTTTATGAAATCAGGTTTGGAGTGTGTGGCTTTGGGCTATAGCATTATGTAGAGACATAATAAAAGAAAGACACAATTATGAAAATTGCACTGGAAGGAGGGGAAATGAGGTGAGATTTTCATCAGAAACAGCCCCTCCTCCCAGCTATCAAAGGTCTTTAGCTACCAGCAGCTTCCCAGAGGACACATGGTTGTCATGGAGACAGGAGGGGCCTCCTCCTCTGTCCTCTGAGGAGAAACAGCGGGGCTGGTTGATACAAGCTTGGGAAAACAGCGGTGAGCCCTTTTGCTGCTTGCAGTGTCTGTACATCAAGCAGTGACCTAGTACACTGAAAGAGAGAGGGGAAAACAATACAAACAGATCCACTTCCTTCCCTTCCCCCAACACAATGATACTGGGGACACTAAAAACACTTTGATAACCTATTTACTTAGCTAAAATTAAATAGATCAAAAAGCTGTTTTTAGAAAAGCCATTTATTTCTTCTAAGCTTTAATAAAGGCAAAGCTATGGGCTTCCCTTGTGGCTCAGTGGATAAGAACCCGTCTGCCAATGCAGGAGACACAGGTTCGATCCCTGATCCGGGAGGATACCACATACCACAGAGCAGATAGACCCACACATCAACAAAGACCTAAAACAGCCAAAAATAAATAAATAAAAGTTTAAATAAATAAATAAACAGAAATAAAGGCAAAGCTATTACAACTCCAATGAAACTCAATTTTCTATGGAATAACAATAGATATTCCTAACAAAAATCAATAAATGATATCTGGTTAGAGAATACAATTTCTGCAAGAAAGCTATACATCGCTTTAGTTACTGGAGTCTTTCATTAACTACAAGTGTGTATAGAAAGATAAGCACAAATAAATATTTTAAAATTTAAAATGACTAAAACAAAAATAAACAGAAATATGAAATCTATTTGTTACATATAAAGAACTTCTATTTTATAAGGTGTCTTATTTATATTATAAAACAGAGCAAATTAATTCAACTAGAATTAAAATGTAATTAAAAGTGAAAGTGAGAGTCAGTGAAATTTAGTAGTATTCTTTATATTTCAACTGTCTGGACAAACATAAATAAACTTTCTTCCTTTATTCAGTAGTCTTATTAAATTCTAAGCACAGTATGGTCACATCTTCAATTTATGCTGACATTCTGTATCCTTTGGCAGAGAATGCAAACCTGAAAAACCAGTATGTAAATGAAAAAGTAAATAATAAAATGTACCGTAAATTTACATAAAAACTATTTTATTATGTAATTACCACAAGCTACTTCCCTTGAAAAAAGTTCTAAGAAAATTAAGTCAATCACATTCTTAGGTGCTAAGTTCTTATATACAAATGTGAATTTCTTCATATATGATTCATGAATAATACATAATACTAAAGTTATCAATTTAAAAAAATTCTAGATGGTAGATAAATAGGTAGAATTTTTTATCTTTAAATAAGGAAACAGATACTTATGTATTTATGACTTTATACCTGTAAGTTCTGAAAGCACCATCAAGCATATAAACACAGGAATTTATAACATAATCTCACCTCAATCCTTTCAATCCCTATAGAAAACAAACCATAGATGTTATAAGCAAAAGGATCTTAAGCAAATAAAAAAGCAAAATGCACTTCTTAGGGGATAGTCACACTTGTCTTACGCTCTGAAAAATGATGTCATGATCATATTTAAGCTCTTCATGACTCTGGTGATATTTTACTATGGCAATAATGGTAATCATAACAATCAAAGATCAAAGATAAATAGAAATAATGATGGCAATTTATCTTTGGTAAAGTAGCTGATGTTCCTGGGCTTTTATGAGGAATCTAGCTTTTCACTTTGAAACTCCTGAAAAATTTCCTTCTATTTTCTCCTTATCCTTCTCTCCCCACCTTTCTCTCTCTCTCATAAGGAGTGTATGTGTATATATGTATACATACATATTTATATAAACATTAAAGATAAAAATGTGTGTATACATACAAAGAGTAAATTTTAAATGTGTTAACAATATCACTATAACACACACACACACACACACACATGCACACAAATACATGTGCCTCATGTTTTCATTGAGGAAATTTCCAACCCAGGGGGAAAAGTGGGAAAAAAATATTTCTAGGCTCTGTTTACCTCCTTACTCCTCCTAGGAGGAACAATATTTCTTATAAGGGTTTTAACAGAAAGAAACATGAAAATGTGGCTTCCACCTTCTAGGCTCAATTTCTGGATCTTCCTGCCTGCTGAGAGATAGTCAGATTTGCTGTGAGTGGCATAACCCTTGTGAGCTGGCTTTGCTCCAGTATAGACCTGATATTACACAAGGTCTGTGATTGAGGGGAAGAAATTTGCCCTACCCCGAATCTTAAATATATACATATATGTGTGTGTCCCTATTGTGTGATTTTCCCTTTTTTTGCTTTTCAAGTTTCATTTCAAGAACTTAACTCAGCTTAACTATATAATGATTCTTCAATTTGTATTATCATACAGAGGACAAAACAGCAGAACTTAACCAACTCCCCTAGATATTATTTTAAGTAATTCTGAAACAGAGGATGCCAAAGAAATATGAACTCTACAATTAGGCCACATTTTTTACATGTATTATGTATAAAATTATTTTTAGTTATAATACCCTCATTTGCATATTAATATAATAACAGAGTTCAAGAACCAGATTTTAAGGCAACTCATTTGCAACTCGTCTCTACTTCAAATAACATGATTTCAATACTGCTTTTTAAAAATAAAAATAGGGGCTTCCCTGGTGGTCCAGTGGGTAAAGACTCTGCCTTGCAGTGCGAAGAACACCCGTTCGATCCCTGACCTGGGAAGATCCCATGTGCAGTGGAACAGCTGGACCGGTGTGTCCAGTTATGAGCTAACATTCTGGAGCGCATGCGCCCAGAGCCAGTTCTCTGCAATGAGAGAGGCCACTGTGATAGGAGGCCCACACAGGACAAAGAATAAATACGGATGAAAATAACTACATAAGAAAACAATAAAACAGGTCAAAATTAAAAATATTTGTATTTCAAAAAAAAATGATTAAAAGATTTCTTTTCAACTTGAATTTTGTTCTTTGAAAAGCATATCACAGAAATAATCACTTCCTTTAAAATAAAACGACATTAAAAAAATGGCATTCCAGTGGCCGACTCTCCTTAACTTAAAAGGTACTTAGTACTGGGGCTTCTCTGGTGGTCCAGTGGGTAAGGACACCGCCTTGCAGGGCAAGGGGCACCAGTTCGATCCCTGGCCTGGGAAGATCCCACGTGCCACGGAGCAGCTGGACCCATGTGTCCAATTATCGAGCCGGAGCTCTGGAGCACACGCGTCCAGAGCCGGTGCTCTGCGACAACAGAGGCCACTGCGATGGGAGGTCCACACGGGCCAAAGAACAAAGATGGATGAAAACAGATAAATGAAAGACCAATAGAAGTGGCCTCCCCCTCCCCCCTCCCTCCCCACCCCACTCAAAATAAATAAAATAAATAAATGTTTTTTTTTTTTTTTTTAAAGGTACTTAGCACTTTCTACAACTCATTTTGGAATTGGAATTTTTAGTGGCCAACCAATTAGAAGCAAACAATACGTAGAACTGTATCTCTGGACACTCTAGTCCAGTCTCTAGATTTCTCCATCTCTGCAAGTGGCAACACAAAATTCATTTGCAACACATTGTCACGTTTGAAGTGGATAACCAACAAAAATCTATTGGACAGCACATGGAACTCTGCTGAATGTTATGTACCAGCCTGGATGGGAGGGGGGTTTCGGGGAGAATAGATACATGTATATGTATGGCCAAAGCCCCTCACTGTTTATCTGAAATGATCACATGAGCCACAACTATTGAGCTCTAGAGCCCAGGAGCTGCAGCTACTGAGAACACGCACCATAACTAATGAAGCCCACACGCCTTAGAGATTGTGCTCTGGGCCAAGAGAAGCTACCGTGCAAGAAGCCCTTGCACAACAGGCAAGTAGCCCCGGCTCTCCGCAACTAGAGAAAAGCCTGGGTGGCAACAAAGGCTTCGCACAGCCAAAAATAAG
Organism: Tragulus kanchil; assembly: GCA_022376925.1. Taxonomy (NCBI): domain Eukaryota; kingdom Metazoa; phylum Chordata; class Mammalia; order Artiodactyla; family Tragulidae; genus Tragulus; species Tragulus kanchil. The sequence goes on along the minus strand of JAIOJX010000026.1, from coordinate 260,023,290 downwards.
TCAGTAAATAAAGTTGCAATAAATAAATAAAAATGCGTCCTTTGTAGAAGAAAATAGCCAATAAACAAGTAGGCATAATATATAAATGTAAAATCTTCCACTTCATATTAATAAGTCTATAAAGGATCAAAGAAAATAACAAACAACTACTCCAGACCACTTCATTATAAAAATTTTATTTATTCCTCATAAGACTCCAATGAGGTAAGTTTTATTAATATTTTTAAATGGATAAACTGAGACTCAAGATCACAAAGTGGTCAATGCTCAAATCCAGATCTGGCTGGTCCCAAACCTGCCAAATTCAAGTCCTATTTAGGATCTCCTCTCTAAAACTATCAGACATGTTAGCTATTACACTTTTATCTATATTTAGTCAATATTTCCTCTGAAATCACTTTCTATGTTACTTAATATTTAGTGAATATCCTTTGATGTAGAGAATCAGAAAGTGTGAGAGAATAGAGAACTCTGTGGTTCCTGCCCTTAAGCTTAAAATAATTTAATTTCAGAACAAGTTGTTCTGAGTCTAAAGCCTTGATCACATGAACTGTTCTATTCTGGACATGAAAAAAGATTGATTAAATAGACAATGTCTTACCCTATTAGGGTCAGGCAGCTCTGACGCACACACACAGAAGAAATAATTAAACTCAAGTACTAAAAAATGAAACAAAACATATAAATAGGGACAATGGAGAAGTCAAACAAAATTCAGGCAAAATGATCATTGATTCAGTTAGTATCTTCGCTGAGAACCCACTGTGCCTGGCACATGGAGATGGGCACCTAGGTTTAGAAATGGAGGTCTAAACCTCCACTTCCAAGGTCACATAGCCACTAGACAGCAGATACTTAAACTAAGGTGACTTCAGAGTCTATGATTTCAACCACGAGGCTAACCTGTACCTTTCGACTTTCTCACAATGCTGTAAAATTTATTTGACAATACATAAAGTATAAAAAGGGTTTCCCTGGTGGCTCAGAATCCACCTGCAATGCAGGAGATCTGGGTTCGATTCCTGAGTTGGGAAGAGCCCTTGCAAAAGGCCTTGCGTCACAGCCAAAAATAAGTCAGTAAATAAAGTTGCAATAAATAAATAAAATGTCCTTTGTAGAAGAAAATAGCCAATAAACAAGTAGGCATAATATATAAATGTAAAATCTTCCACTTCATATTAATAAGTCTATAAAGGATCAAAGAAAATAACAAACAACTACTCCAGACCACTTCATTATAAAAATTTTATTTATTCCTCATAAGACTCCAATGAGGTAAGTTTTATTAATATTTTTAAATGGATAAACTGAGACTCAAGATCACAAAGTGGTCAATGCTCAAATCCAGATCTGGCTGGTCCCAAACCTGCCAAATTCAAGTCCTATTTAGGATCTCCTCTCTAAAACTATCAGACATGTTAGCTATTACACTTTTATCTATATTTAGTCAATATTTCCTCTGAAATCACTTTCTATGTTACTTAATATTTAGTGAATATCCTTTGATGTAGAGAATCAGAAAGTGTGAGAGAATAGAGAACTCTGTGGTTCCTGCCCTTAAGCTTAAAATAATTTAATTTCAGAACAAGTTGTTCTGAGTCTAAAGCCTTGATCACATGAACTGTTCTATTCTGGACATGAAAAAAGATTGATTAAATAGACAATGTCTTACCCTATTAGGGTCAGGCAGCTCTGACGCACACACACAGAAGAAATAATTAAACTCAAGTACTAAAAAATGAAACAAAACATATAAATAGGGACAATGGAGAAGTCAAACAAAATTCAGGCAAAATGATCATTGATTCAGTTAGTATCTTCGCTGAGAACCCACTGTGCCTGGCACATGGAGATGGGCACCTAGGTTTAGAAATGGAGGTCTAAACCTCCACTTCCAAGGTCACATAGCCACTAGACAGCAGATACTTAAACTAAGGTGACTTCAGAGTCTATGATTTCAACCACGAGGCTAACCTGTACCTTTCGACTTTCTCACAATGCTGTAAAATTTATTTGACAATACATAAAGTATAAAAAGGGTTTCCCTGGTGGCTCAGAATCCACCTGCAATGCAGGAGATCTGGGTTCGATTCCTGAGTTGGGAAGAGCCCCTGGAGAAGGGAAAGGCTACTCTAGTATTCTTGCCCAGAGAGTTCCATGGCTCGTCCATAAGCTGCAAAGAGCCAGACACGACACGACTGAGCAACTTTCACTCATAGTATAAAAGAACTATGGTTGGAAGTGCATAGTTTATGCCTTCTAGGATAACGTCTGCTTTTATCTCTCCATCTTAATGAATGTACATTAAGATATTACTAATTAGGGAATTCCCTAGCTGTCCAAGCTTTCACTGCAGTGAGTCACAGGTTCAATCCCTGGTGAGGGACCTAAGACCCCACAGGTCATGCTGTGCAGCAAAAAAATAAAAGATGCTAATTAAATATGAAATTTTAAAAGGGAAAAATAAGATAAAATTTAGTATTTTAAAACGAAGATTAAAATTCTGATGGTTTCAACTTGACTCAACCAAATTTACCTTGTAGGTACAGTGCATATATAAGGCTACTATGCCAACAAAACAAATTTTTTTTCCTTGATTGTTTTCAAGTCTTAGAAAAATGAAGTCAACTGAGGTCTATTACAGATTAGAGACCAAACCATATTCTTAGAAGATGGTTGAAAAGATAGTCTGCTAAGTAGTAGAACCAATCTTCTAATATTTCATTAGCTCAAGTTCATTACCCCTATTATCTTAATTAACAACTTCTCAAGTATGAGGGATCTCCTGGTAATACTTAAATGTCAAGAGTGTGAGATAGCAACAGAAATGGCATCCAGTCCTACAGATGGTGTCTAGCTAATTGTGACTCTCAAAAGACTGGCATCTAAATAGGAAATGATTTATTAGCTACTTTTCAAATAGTAGAAGACAGTATCATAACTGGTGAGACTGCTAAAAAGGTAACTAAGATTATATATTCTGGGAAAATACTTTTTAAAGACACTTTAACTGATGGGAAGGGTTGTTTGGGGTTTGGTTTTTCTTTTTCTTTCTTACTTTTTTTTTTTTTTTTTAATAATTTCCACTGTTTTTCACTACTGAAATAGAAGTACATTGAAAATTAGAACTACTATTAATACTAACACATACAAATGGTATTCTCACTAAAATTCTATCCAGAGAAAGAAAATTTTGCAGTAGAGCTTGGGTACTTCCTTGCCTGTTGGCAAAAAGTCAAACATTTAGCCTCAGAACCAAGTATTGAATGAGACCTAGAGAAGGTGATGCTTGCTAAACCACACTCATCTCTACCATTTAGACCAAAGTTGTTGAAAACACACTGAAGTATGTTTTTTTTTAAGGTGGCAATACAGTTTTTATTTAAGTATATTCAAAATAGGTTCTTAATTGCTTATGAATTATAGATTTTATAAATTTTGGCCTTTATATCCTTCCTTTGTCTCTTAATGAAAGAAAAGGTACAAACTTACTATATTTAGAGATGAGGTACTCAAATTTGCCACCAAACGTAATAAAAGTGACTTATCTAGCAGATAAATTTTAAATGGGTTATTTCCTATGCTTTGTCAGTTTGGGAAAACCACTTCTGCACTTCTAACTTACTCATAGGTGGTGCAAGATTTTTTGTCATGTTTGATTTTGGAATTCTGTTAAAGTTAAGAAAGCAGAAAGGGGCTGCTGATCTGTAGCTGTTAGCATCACATAGTAAAATGGAATGCTAATGAGTAAAGCAAAATTCAGGATGAAATGACAAGAGCATTCTTTGGAGAATTCCCAGGAGAGCAAGAGGCATCATCTACAAGCTGCAGCCATCCAGTCTACCACTTTAGTGTAGTTTATGATTTGAGATCTGACCTGGACATTACATCCAGCTCTGAGCACTTTTTGGATGGCAACGCACTTGATACTAAATGTTAATGCAAGCTCATCAACAGTGAAATACAGCCTGGAGCGAGGCCTACTCTCTGACACTGCAGCACTGTGTCGCCACTACAATGACTCCTATAGAAGGCTGATGTGAATATGATAATCAAGCAAAGGAAGAAAAAGGTTACTTCCCAGAAGTTCAAAGCCGTGAAATTCTAAAAGGATAATCTGAATCAAAACAAAAGGGAATAGTGGTTAATTTTTGCCTAACTATGAACTAACCGTATGAAAGAAACATCAAAAGGATTATCCTAACAGTGAGGCCTACTGTTTGAGAGGCACCAGGTTAAGGGTTGCACAATTGGGTCATTTCATTCTCCTGGAGATGATGGAAGATAGGATCTATTGTGACCTCCATTTTACAGACAAGGAAAAGGAGGTTTGGAGAAGTCTAAGAATATGGCTTCTCCAAGATCACAATGTTTGTGGCAAAGTAAAGAGGGTAATAAGGGGTTTGCCTGATAGCTCAGTGGTAAAGAATCTGCCTTCCAAGACAGGAGACATGGGTTTGATCTTCATCCAAGATCCCTGATCATGTGCATCCACACACTGTGGAGCAACTAAGCCTGATGGTCACAACTATTGAGCCTGTTCTCTACAGCCCGGGAGCTACAACTACTGAAGCCCACATGCCCTAAAGCCCAAGCTCCACAACAAGAGAAGCCACCACAATGAGAAACCCACACAGGCCACTAGAGAGTAGCCCCCACTCGCCGAAACTAGAGAAAAGCCCATGCAGCAACAACAACTGAACACAGCCATCAATAAATAGATAAAATTACTTTTTAAAAAGATGGTGACAGGGCTTCCCTGGTGGTCCAGTGGGTAAGGACACCACCATGCAGTGCAAGGGGCGCCAGTTCGATCCCTGGCCTGGGAAGATCCCACGTGCCGCGGATCAGCTGGACCGATGTGTCCAATCACCGAGCCGGAGCTCCAGGGCGCATGCGCCCAGAGCCGGTGCTCTGCGACAACAGAGGCCTCCGCGATGGGAGGCCCACACAGGAGGAAGAACAAAGGTGGATGAAAATAGATAGATGAAAGACCAATAGAAGTGGCCTGCCCGCCCCTCTCCCTCCCCAACCCGCCCCCTCCACAGAAAATAAAATAAAATGTTTAGGGAAAAAAAAAAAAAAGATGGTGACAAATTTATTTTTCCCATAGAGAAGTGAGTCTATGCTCCCCACCCTTACATTTGGATGGGTTCTGTGACTGCTTTGACCACTAGATTTTAGCAGAAATGTTACAATGCTAGTTTCTGAACTAGTACTCTCATTCCTGTCTCTTAGAAAACTCTCTCTGGGAGAAATCAGCCAGCATGTGAGAAAACCAGCTACCCCAGGGCTGTCATGCTATGAGGCCCAAGCTAGCCAAGGGGAAATGCCACATTGAGAATGAGATGCTCAGTCATCCCTCAGCTATTCCAGCCCTATCTTCACAAGCAGACATGTGAGAGAGTATGATGTTTAATTTTACACGTCAACTTGATTGGGTTAAAGGATGACCAAGTAACTGGTAAATATTATTTCTTGTTCTGTTTGTGAGAGTGTATCTGGAAGAGAGTAACACTGGAATTACTAGACTAGTGAAGATTCCTTCACCCATTCAGGTGGGCATGATCCAATCCATCCAGGGCTTGAATAGAGCCAAAAGGTGAAGGTAAGGTGATTTGCTCCCTCTGCTTGAACTAAAACAAACATCTTCTCCTGACCTCAGGCTTTGGTGCATCTGATTCTCAGCCTTTTGGGGCTAGGGCCAGGAATTATACCATAATCCCCAAAACCCTACACACACACACATCTGATCCTTTTCTGAGCTACACAGACTTTGACTGAATTACAACACTGATTTTCCTGGTTCTCCAGTTTGCAGATGGCAAATCATGAGAGTTCTCAGCCTCCAGAACCATGGGCGCCACTCATTTTTTCTCTAATATATTTAACTATACGTATCTTCATGATTTCTCTGATGAGCCCTGATGAATACAGGAAGTTTTTGGATGATTCTGCCCTAGCCATGGACCTCAGCTGCATTAGAAACATTAAGTAAAAGTCACCGTTCTGAAGTTACCTAATTCACAGAATTATGAGAGGAAATAGTAAATTGTTGTTTGAAGTTAATGATTTCTAGGTGGTTTGTTACCTGGCAATATGCAAGGAAAACACAGTATTAAGTGGCAGAGTCAGGGTCTACACAGTAGCATACAAAACCTCTACAGGGATCTACTATTTTCATCATAATACAAAGTCACTAATAATATATAGGACAGTATCTGCCTTTTTCACTATGCTGACATTTGCATTGATGCTGCAAAAATATTGGTAGGTAAAACCAAAGGTATCTTAGTCTGAGTCAAGGCAGTCACACCAAACAGTATGGGTAGGACATACTGGGTTTATTTTTAAAAATCCAATTTTACTTAAAAATTTAATAGATGGAACAGTAAAAAATATTAATTTTATAAAACTATAACCACTGTGTACATGTCTTTTGAGTATTGTGAAACAAAATGGGATTACACACGAAAGGATCCTTCTGCTTTATATCTGCCATTTTGAGGAAAAGCAATAGGCGATTGAGTTTGGAGATAAACTAAACTGTATTTTTCATGGAACAGCATTTTTATTTGAAAGAACAACTGACAGATAAGTTCTGGTTATTCAGACTTCAATATTTGACAGGCACTTTTCTGGAAGTGAACGAAACAATCCTGTCACTTCAAGGAAAACAACTGACAGTGTTTTGCCAGTGAGGAAATCTGAACTTTCAAGCAAAAATTAAAATCTAGAAAACTTGTGTCTGCTGCAGCAAAGTTGATGGCTTCCCAATACTTAAAAACTTTTCTGATGATTGCAGTGATGATATCAACAAATGTATTTTGTGTGTGTGTGTTGTATAATGAAATGTGTTGATATTGGGAAGATTGGATAACTCAGTGAGGCATTATTTTCCAATTGACCAATCTATGATGGCTAAAAAAATCACATAGAAGTTAATACCCATTCAATGTACAAGATAGACAAATAGATTTTAAATGTCACAAGGTATTCAATGTTTACTGATTTTATTTTAGACAGCATATTGTAACTAAGTTTTAAGAAATACCCACTTGTTGAGTTTTAGCATAGTATCAAAGGACAATATCAACGACATATCCAAACATACTTGAAAAGTTGTTAAAATGCTTCTTTCTTTTCCAATTATATACTAATGTGAGGCCACATTCTGTTCATAGACTTCATCCAGAACAACGTATTGTCATAGAAACAGGTGTAGGAATCTGTCTTCTATTAATTCAGGCATTAAAGACACTTGTATGAGTTTAAAACAGTGTCATGTGCATGAAGGCTAAGTTGCTTCAGTTCTGTCTGACTCTTTGCTACCCTAGGGACTGTAGCCCTCCAGGCGCCTCTTCATGAGATTCTCCATGAAAGAACACTGGAGTGGGTTGCCAAACCCTTCTCCAGGGGATCTTCCCAATCCAGTGATTGAATCCAGGTCTCCCGCGTTGCAGGCAGACTCTACCATCTGAGCCACCAGGGGAGTCTAAAACAGTGTCACTCTTATCACTAAATGTCTTTTGTCTTGGAAAATAGAGCTGTTTTTCACATATAGACACAAATATACTATTTATATTACCAGTGATAGTTTTATTGTTATTTTAAAATAAATACATATTTTAAAATTTCTTAATTTTAATGTATAATACTATAGTAATAGCACTTCCCTTGTGGCTCAGACCTAAAGAATATAACTTACATAAAAAAGAGCCTGTTAGAGTGCTCGATAAATTTTCATATGAGAATCCTGAGATCAAAAATTTAAGAGTCACTGTTCTAAAATAAAACACCGCTATACATCCCACACACACAAGCATTGATCTGATTATACATTTATTATGAGGTTAGAGATCATATGCTTCAGGTAGCAAGGAAGTAGTCCAGAATCAGAAACATGTTTATCAGAAATTATCTACACACAGCATCAAAAGTGAAACTAGAAGCGTATTCAATGTAGAATGGTCTGAGGTCACATATTAGAAACATCTGTAGTAGTGCTTTATATTATTGCATATTACAATGCTACTTAAGGGTGACAAGCTCTTCATACTAATTATACACAAAAACTTCACAATATACACACAGAAACATATAGTATGATGTCATAGAGTTGTTTTCAGATTGTTGACAGAGACATTTTATCTTTTGTTGTGTTTCATTCTCACTAAGTAGGAAAGTTGTATAATAAATCCCTGCATCCCATTTATAGAAATACCATTCTCGGACTGATAGCATGTCTTCTTTAAAAAAAATGTCACTGGTAGCATCCAGGACGGAGAGTTGTTTTCCTATTCCTTGGGTTCAGACACTTAATGCTCTGAACCATCCTGAGAACATTTTTTACAATCTTATTATTTTATGAGTGGCAGGAATATGTCTACCAGGAATAGGCTGTATGAAAAAAAAATCTAAGTAATTAGAGAAAGATATTAGAAAATGTGCAATTCTGCCTTATGCTTGGATTCCCCTTTAGGAAAATTTCAGACACAAAGTTTTCATTTAAATATTTTCTGGAACAGGGCCCTTGGTGAGAATGCTGTTGCTAACTGCAATTTATTTTTAGCCAGAATTACAGATAACCCCTTTGTTCTGTTTCCAGCCCACACACCCATGAAACATGAAACATTCTCTCGTCTCCTCACGCAAGAAATCAGTTGCTGCAGTGCTCGAGAGAGTCATGTTGTCACTACCAGAGCATGACTCATTTCGATAAGGAGCCCAACGCGCTTCATCAAGATAGCGTTGCCATGGAAAACAGATACAGTCTGATTCTGTGTGAATCAAGGGGAACAGAATTAACACTTCAAGTGTAAGACTCGGTTCTGTTAGTGTAAATGCATACATGCATGCTAATTCAAATGCTACTGGAGATCAAAAATTGCTTAAAAAAGTACATCCACACACAAGCATTGATCTGATTATACATTTATTATGAGGTTAGAGATCATATGCTTCAGGTAGCAAGGAAGTAGTCCAGAATCAGAAACATGTTTATCAGAAATTATCTACACACAGCATCAAAAGTGAAACTAGAAGCGTATTCAATGTAGAATGGTCTGAGGTCACATATTAGAAACATCTGTAGTAGTGCTTTATATTATTGCATATTACAATGCTACTTAAGGGTGACAAGCTCTTCATACTAATTATACACAAAAACTTCACAATATACACACAGAAACATATAGTATGATGTCATAGAGTTGTTTTCAGATTGTTGACAGAGACATTTTATCTTTTGTTGTGTTTCATTCTCACTAAGTAGGAAAGTTGTATAATAAATCCCTGCATCCCATTTATAGAAATACCATTCTCGGACTGATAGCATGTCTTCTTTAAAAAAAATGTCACTGGTAGCATCCAGGACGGAGAGTTGTTTTCCTATTCCTTGGGTTCAGACACTTAATGCTCTGAACCATCCTGAGAACATTTTTTACAATCTTATTATTTTATGAGTGGCAGGAATATGTCTACCAGGAATAGGCTGTATGAAAAAAAAATCTAAGTAATTAGAGAAAGATATTAGAAAATGTGCAATTCTGCCTTATGCTTGGATTCCCCTTTAGGAAAATTTCAGACACAAAGTTTTCATTTAAATATTTTCTGGAACAGGGCCCTTGGTGAGAATGCTGTTGCTAACTGCAATTTATTTTTAGCCAGAATTACAGATAACCCCTTTGTTCTGTTTCCAGCCCACACACCCATGAAACATGAAACATTCTCTCGTCTCCTCACGCAAGAAATCAGTTGCTGCAGTGCTCGAGAGAGTCATGTTGTCACTACCAGAGCATGACTCATTTCGATAAGGAGCCCAACGCGCTTCATCAAGATAGCGTTGCCATGGAAAACAGATACAGTCTGATTCTGTGTGAATCAAGGGGAACAGAATTAACACTTCAAGTGTAAGACTCGGTTCTGTTAGTGTAAATGCATACATGCATGCTAATTCAAATGCTACTGGAGTGATGTCTTCCTCCTCTAAGGGCCTTAGAGGAAATGCTGTCAAATCTTTTGTTTGTTTGTTTCTGGCTGCATGAAGAGTGTCAACTGGCTTACAAAAAAGAAAAATAACAGTATTTTAAATATGTGTTTTCCTAGCTCATTCTGGCAAGTAAAAAATATTTCTCACCAATGGCACTTTCACAGATATGGGGGATGACATACCCTTAAATAATTCATGTTTCTTAAAAATTCTCATGACTACATCATCAATTCTGTTTCAAATGTGTATGTACTTAAGGAACATAAGACTTTAGGCTAAGAGCTACACTGATTTAAAAACTGTTTTCCCATTTTTCATAAGTAGGAGAATGCCGTTTATGGGAAAGTATGGACTTAGATCTGTGCTCAAAAAGTACTGGATTGCAAAAAATTTCCTATTATAACCTTGATGTTTCTCTGAGCTCACTGTATGTATTAGCCCCTCCTTCTCTCACATCTACTCCTTCACAAATATTCAAACACTAGAAACTAAATTTGGTTCTAAACTGGCTTCCAGGTGGCACAGTAATAAAGAATCCACCTGCCAATGCAGGAGACACAAGAGACCTGGGCCCATCTCTAGGTCGGGAAGACCTCCTGGAGGAGAAAATGGTAACCTGCTCCAGTATTCTTGTCTGGGGACTTCCATGGACAGAGAAGCCTGATGGGCTACAGTCCATGGGGTCACAAAGAGTCAGACACAACAGAGCACATACATACATAAGAATGTTACAAAACTCCAACAGTGACATGGCTCAGATTATCTAAAAAGAGTAACATTTTGGTGAGAATGCTTTAACTGCAATTTATTTTTAGCCAGAATTACAGATAACCCCTTTGTTCTGTTTCCAGCCCACACACCCATGAAACATGAAACATTCTCGTCTCCTCACGCAAGAAATCAGTTGCTGCAGTGCTCGAGAGAGTCATGTTGTCACTACCAGAGCATGACTCATTTCGATAAGGAGCCCAACGCGCTTCATCAAGATAGCGTTGCCATGGAAAACAGATACAGTCTGATTCTGTGTGAATCAAGGGGAACAGAATTAACACTTCAAGTGTAAGACTCGGTTCTGTTAGTGTAAATGCATACATGCATGCTAATTCAAATGCTACTGGAGTGATGTCTTCCTCCTCTAAGGGCCTTAGAGGAAATGCTGTCAAATCTTTTGTTTGTTTGTTTCTGGCTGCATGAAGAGTGTCAACTGGCTTACAAAAAAGAAAAATAACAGTATTTTAAATATGTGTTTTCCTAGCTCATTCTGGCAAGTAAAAAATATTTCTCACCAATGGCACTTTCACAGATATGGGGGATGACATACCCTTAAATAATTCATGTTTCTTAAAAATTCTCATGACTACATCATCAATTCTGTTTCAAATGTGTATGTACTTAAGGAACATAAGACTTTAGGCTAAGAGCTACACTGATTTAAAAACTGTTTTCCCATTTTTCATAAGTAGGAGAATGCCGTTTATGGGAAAGTATGGACTTAGATCTGTGCTCAAAAAGTACTGGATTGCAAAAAATTTCCTATTATAACCTTGATGTTTCTCTGAGCTCACTGTATGTATTAGCCCCTCCTTCTCTCACATCTACTCCTTCACAAATATTCAAACACTAGAAACTAAATTTGGTTCTAAACTGGCTTCCAGGTGGCACAGTAATAAAGAATCCACCTGCCAATGCAGGAGACACAAGAGACCTGGGCCCATCTCTAGGTCGGGAAGACCTCCTGGAGGAGAAAATGGTAACCTGCTCCAGTATTCTTGTCTGGGGACTTCCATGGACAGAGAAGCCTGATGGGCTACAGTCCATGGGGTCACAAAGAGTCAGACACAACAGAGCACATACATACATAAGAATGTTACAAAACTCCAACAGTGACATGGCTCAGATTATCTAAAGAAAGAAAACCTGAATAAAACTCAAAAGAGTAACTTCCTACATTGATTTTAATGTAAATTAAATTGTCAAAAATTTAAATTAAACTTTATTAAAACTTAGAAAACGAGCACAGTCAGCTCTTGATTCACTGTGGTAATGGCTATGAGAGGGGTGGAGTAAGAAGGTATATAAGACTACATCAGGGCTTCCCTGGTGGTCCAGTGGATAAGGACACCACCTTGCGTGCAAGGGGTGCCGGTTTGATCCCTGGTCTGGGAGGATCCCATGTGCTGCGGAGCGGCTGGACTGATGTGTCCAATTACCGAGCCGGAGCTCTGGAGCGCATGCGCCCAGAGCCGGTGCTCAGCAACAACAGAGGCCACCGCGATGGGAGGTCCACACGGGCCAAAGAACAAAGATGGATGAAAATGGACAAATGAAAGACCAATAGAAGTGGCCCGCCTGCTCCCCTCCCCCCCCAACCTGACCCCCCCCCAAAAATAAATAAATAAATAAATAAATCTTTGAAATGAAACTTCTATTTAACAACAACAACAAAAAGACTACATCAGAGTTAAAAGAGAGATTGAATGTAAATATATTTAGTTAAAATGACATACAACATTTCAGAATACTTTTACAGCCCTATAAACATCCCACTAAAAAGTAAAGATCACATGGCCATTTAAGAACACTCAGTATCACATAAACTTCAAAAAATGGCCAAAAGTTTACTATCAAGAATAGTCTGCGGGCTTCTCCTGGTGGTCCAGTGGGTAAGGACACCGCCTTGCAGTGCAAGGGGCGCCGGTTCGACCCCTGGCCTGGGAAGATCCCACGTGCTGCGGAGCGGCTGGACTGATGTGTCCAATTACCGAGCCGGAGCTCTGGAGCGCATGCGCCCAGAGCCGGTGCTCAGCAACAACAGAGGCCACCGCGATGGGAGGTCCACACGGGCCAAAGAACAAAGATGGATGAAAATGGACAAATGAAAGACCAATAGAAGTGGCCCGCCTGCTCCCCTCCCTCCCCACCCCACCCCCACCAAAATAAATAAATAAATAAATCTTTGAAATGAAACTTCTATTTAACAACAACAACAAAAAGACTACATCAGAGTTAAAAGAGAGATTGAATGTAAATATATTTAGTTAAAATGACATACAACATTTCAGAATACTTTTACAGCCCTATAAACATCCCACTAAAAAGTAAAGATCACATGGCCATTTAAGAACACTCAGTATCACATAAACTTCAAAAAATGGCCAAAAGTTTACTATCAAGAATAGTCTGCGGGCTTCTCCTGGTGGTCCAGTGGGTAAGGACACTGTCTTGCAGTGCAAGGGGCGCCGGTTCGACCCCTGGCCTGGGAAGATCCCACGTGCCGCGGAGTGGCTGGACTGATGTGTCCAATTACCAGCCGGAGCTCTGGAGTGCGTGCGCCCAGAGCCGGTGCTCTGCAACGACAGACGCCACTGCGATGGGAGGCCCACAGGAGCCGAAGAACAAAGACGGATGACAATGGAGAAATGAAGGACCAATAGAAGTGGCCCGCCCGCTCCCCTCTCTCCCCAACCCGACCCCCGCCCAAAATAAATAAATAAATCTTTAAAAAAAAAAAAAAAAAAGAATAGTCTGCCACCATTTTTCCTTTCCAGGCTGTTAGTTTCAGGGGTTTTGGTTTTGCTTTTTAGTTTATCGATGTCTCTTTAGTCTCAGGTAAATCATCTTTCTATAGTCCTTTCTCTAGAGCCTGATCCCTTTAGCCTGATTCTTCAGTGTTTGTATCTACGGCCACACAAGCTCTCCTTTGGCTTCACCAAGCCGCCAGTCCAAGGCCCTCTCAGAAAAGACACTGGCAGAGAGGAGGACCTACTGAGGAGCTCATATGGCATCAGTTGACTGCTCTGTCATTCTAAGTCACAGATACATTGCAATTCATTGAAGATTTTGGTTTTTAATTTTTAATAACATGTCTCCAGAATGTCTGCACTCCACAGCCTCCTTGGCTGTCCAGTGGCTAAGACTTTGCCTCCCAATGCAAGGGTTGCAGGTTCTTTCTCTGGTCGGGAAGCTAAGATCCCAAATGCCTCACATCCAAAGCACCAAAACATAAAACAGAAGCAATAAAAATAACAAATACTAGGAATATATTCATATTCATGATTTTCTACATGAAATTCTATATGATTTCTACATGAAATTCTATGATTTTCTACAAACAGGAGGATTAGCTAAATACAAACATCCAAATACGAGATCTAAGGAATGTAGCTCAAGTGAAATTTTCAAACTTGGATAATCATTAGGTTTTAGTAGGCTCATATTTCACATTTATAAAATTCAACAAAAATAAAAATCATGGCCAAAAGTTTACTATCAAGAATAGTCTGCGGGCTTCTCCTGGTGGTCCAGTGGGTAAGGACACTGTCTTGCAGTGCAAGGGGCGCCGGTTCGACCCCTGGCCTGGGAAGATCCCACGTGCCGCGGAGTGGCTGGACTGATGTGTCCAATTACCAGCCGGAGCTCTGGAGTGCGTGCGCCCAGAGCCGGTGCTCTGCAACGACAGACGCCACTGCGATGGGAGGCCCACAGGAGCCGAAGAACAAAGACGGATGACAATGGAGAAATGAAGGACCAATAGAAGTGGCCCGCCCGCTCCCCTCTCTCCCCAACCCGACCCCCGCCCAAAATAAATAAATAAATCTTTAAAAAAAAAAAAAAAAAAGAATAGTCTGCCACCATTTTTCCTTTCCAGGCTGTTAGTTTCAGGGGTTTTGGTTTTGCTTTTTAGTTTATCGATGTCTCTTTAGTCTCAGGTAAATCATCTTTCTATAGTCCTTTCTCTAGAGCCTGATCCCTTTAGCCTGATTCTTCAGTGTTTGTATCTACGGCCACACAAGCTCTCCTTTGGCTTCACCAAGCCGCCAGTCCAAGGCCCTCTCAGAAAAAGACACTGGCAGAGAGGAGGACCTACTGAGGAGCTCATATGGCATCAGTTGACTGCTCTGTCATTCTAAGTCACAGATACATTGCAATTCATTGAAGATTTTGGTTTTTAATTTTTAATAACATGTCTCCAGAATGTCTGCACTCCACAGCCTCCTTGGCTGTCCAGTGGCTAAGACTTTGCCTCCCAATGCAAGGGTTGCAGGTTCTTTCTCTGGTCGGGAAGCTAAGATCCCAAATGCCTCACATCCAAAGCACCAAAACATAAAACAGAAGCAATAAAAATAACAAATACTAGGAATATATTCATATTCATGATTTTCTACATGAAATTCTATATGATTTCTACATGAAATTCTATGATTTTCTACAAACAGGAGGATTAGCTAAATACAAACATCCAAATACGAGATCTAAGGAATGTAGCTCAAGTGAAATTTTCAAACTTGGATAATCATTAGGTTTTAGTAGGCTCATATTTCACATTTATAAAATTCAACAAAAATAAAAATCATGACTTAGGGCTTCCCTGGTGGTCCAGTGGGCAAAGAGTTCGCCTTGCAGTGCAAGGGGCACCGGTTCGATCCCCTGTCCAGGAGGATTCCAAGTGCTGCAAAGTGGCTGTACCGGTGTGTCTAATTAAGAGCCAGTGTCTAATTATGAGCCAGCGCGCTGAAGCGCATGTGCCCAGAGCCGGTGCTCTGCCCTGACAGGGGCCACTGTGATGGGAGGCCCACACAGGCCAAAGAATAAAGATGGATTAAAATAAATACAAAACCAATAAAAGAGGCCAAAATTTAAAAAATAAAATAAAATAAATCATGACTTAGTTCATCTTTCCTTGGAATATGTGTTATTCATATTAGCAGTTCCAGTTTCACACTTGGCTGCCATATAGTAGGTGCTCAATAAGTTGTTTTCCAATTGAATTACTGGTATAAATTTTAAAAGGTTTTGAAAAATCCCTTTAAAATACACTTAGCTAGCCAATGTAGTATGCCCTACGTTTTACAGAAATTCTCTCTGAACTATGAAAGTTCAAATAATATAAATGATAGTGCAACTTTGCCTAGCTACCTGCTAAAACGATTTTTCCATTAAACACAGGACTTATGTATAGGCACACCCTGCAGCCACTGCTAATAAATAAAAGCAAGGAAAGCAATTTTTAAAACTAATAAATAAAAATAACAGGACATCTCTAGTTTGTTCTTACATCTATTCCAAAAGGAAATAAACTTCTCTTATTTTGTTCTCTTCTTGCCCCATAGATATTTATAAAAGAAAAATGATCAGTCAAATTGGGTTGACTTGATAGAAAGCTGTAGCCTTCCGCAATATAAGGGAAATAAGTCTAAAGTCTACATTGTAAATTAGTAACTCTAGCAATTATTCATGAAACCTGCTTTTAAAACCACCTGGACCAAAGCAGGCACCAGAAAGAAATAACGCACAGACTATGATGAACATAATTACTTCACTTAATCTAGCATAGTAATTCGCCGAAACATGTTATTGACTTGCTAAGCAATAAGAAAACACTATTTAAATTTTCAAACTTGGATAATCATTAGGTTTTAGTAGGCTCATATTTCACATTTATAAAATTCAACAAAAATAAAAATCATGACTTAGGGCTTCCCTGGTGGTCCAGTGGGCAAAGAGTTCGCCTTGCAGTGCAAGGGGCACCGGTTCGATCCCCTGTCCAGGAGGATTCCAAGTGCTGCAAAGTGGCTGTACCGGTGTGTCTAATTAAGAGCCAGTGTCTAATTATGAGCCAGCGCGCTGAAGCGCATGTGCCCAGAGCCGGTGCTCTGCCCTGACAGGGGCCACTGTGATGGGAGGCCCACACAGGCCAAAGAATAAAGATGGATTAAAATAAATACAAAACCAATAAAAGAGGCCAAAATTTAAAAAATAAAATAAAATAAATCATGACTTAGTTCATCTTTCCTTGGAATATGTGTTATTCATATTAGCAGTTCCAGTTTCACACTTGGCTGCCATATAGTAGGTGCTCAATAAGTTGTTTTCCAATTGAATTACTGGTATAAATTTTAAAAGGTTTTGAAAAATCCCTTTAAAATACACTTAGCTAGCCAATGTAGTATGCCCTACGTTTTACAGAAATTCTCTCTGAACTATGAAAGTTCAAATAATATAAATGATAGTGCAACTTTGCCTAGCTACCTGCTAAAACGATTTTTCCATTAAACACAGGACTTATGTATAGGCACACCCTGCAGCCACTGCTAATAAATAAAAGCAAGGAAAGCAATTTTTAAAACTAATAAATAAAAATAACAGGACATCTCTAGTTTGTTCTTACATCTATTCCAAAAGGAAATAAACTTCTCTTATTTTGTTCTCTTCTTGCCCCATAGATATTTATAAAAGAAAAATGATCAGTCAAATTGGGTTGACTTGATAGAAAGCTGTAGCCTTCCGCAATATAAGGGAAATAAGTCTAAAGTCTACATTGTAAATTAGTAACTCTAGCAATTATTCATGAAACCTGCTTTTAAAACCACCTGGACCAAAGCAGGCACCAGAAAGAAATAACGCATAGAATATGATGAACATAATTACTTCACTTAATCTAGCATAGTAATTCTCCGAAACATGTTATTGACTTGCTAAGCAATAAGAAAAAACTATTTAAATTGTTCTTTTTTGTAAACACTGTTGTATAATCTCAGAGACAGAATTTGTGCACTGCTATGACAACCTAGATTCTCATATCTGCAAATCTTGGCTACAAGCTTCTGGTTTTTTTCAAAATGCAATTAAAATTTAAACAAACATGTGGGAATATGCCCTTTTGCTTTTCACTTTCTGCAAAAGACTGTCATATGAACAGTCTAATATTCAATGTGCATTCATTTCACAATCTAAAATAGCTAGATGCAATTAACTCTAGTATGCTTGGTGAAGTGTTCTCCCAGGAGAAACAAATCTCATCCTACAGATCAAGGGATATAAAATGAACCTCCGACCCTACACAGAAATATGCTGATTGGATTTTTTTTAAAGTTTAATGGCATTTTATTGCAACACTAATCCTTGTTCCTCTTATTACCTTTAAATATTTAACTGTCTCCCATCATGATCTCTCTGAGTTTCTTGAGTGTGGCTTCAGCACAGCTGGGCCACTCTAACCTTTAGCTCCCAGTTGTATAACAAATGAATAAAGTCCATGGGAACAATGATCTGGGGAATATGTTGGGTCGCTGAAAATCCCAAGTGCAATCAGGAACTAGTCTCACCCTCTCTAAAATGGCTATTTCATGCCGACAGTATTTTCGGAGCTGGAAAGAAATTTGACTTTAGTACATGGAGTTCAGAGCAACTCAGGACAAGTCATTGTGTTCAAAAGTCCTGCGCATTGTATCTATCTGTCTTGTATGCAGCTATCATTACAAATCATCTATCTATCCATGTAACTACTCCACCACCAGAGTTTGCATTTTTAAGACATTCTGGTACAATGCTATTATATCAAAGTTATTGGGAAGATACTAATAAGTCTCTGCTGTACATAGCCAGTAGAAAAGGCATTGGGTTGACCCCAAAGGAAAGTCTAAAGTCTACATTGTAAATTAGTAACTCTAGCAATTATTCATGAAACCTGCTTTTAAAACCACCTGGACCAAAGCAGGCACCAGAAAGAAATAACGCATAGAATATGATGAACATAATTACTTCACTTAATCTAGCATAGTAATTCTCCGAAACATGTTATTGACTTGCTAAGCAATAAGAAAAAACTATTTAAATTGTTCTTTTTTGTAAACACTGTTGTATAATCTCAGAGACAGAATTTGTGCACTGCTATGACAACCTAGATTCTCATATCTGCAAATCTTGGCTACAAGCTTCTGGTTTTTTTCAAAATGCAATTAAAATTTAAACAAACATGTGGGAATATGCCCTTTTGCTTTTCACTTTCTGCAAAAGACTGTCATATGAACAGTCTAATATTCAATGTGCATTCATTTCACAATCTAAAATAGCTAGATGCAATTAACTCTAGTATGCTTGGTGAAGTGTTCTCCCAGGAGAAACAAATCTCATCCTACAGATCAAGGGATATAAAATGAACCTCCGACCCTACACAGAAATATGCTGATTGGATTTTTTTTAAAGTTTAATGGCATTTTATTGCAACACTAATCCTTGTTCCTCTTATTACCTTTAAATATTTAACTGTCTCCCATCATGATCTCTCTGAGTTTCTTGAGTGTGGCTTCAGCACAGCTGGGCCACTCTAACCTTTAGCTCCCAGTTGTATAACAAATGAATAAAGTCCATGGGAACAATGATCTGGGGAATATGTTGGGTCGCTGAAAATCCCAAGTGCAATCAGGAACTAGTCTCACCCTCTCTAAAATGGCTATTTCATGCCGACAGTATTTTCGGAGCTGGAAAGAAATTTGACTTTAGTACATGGAGTTCAGAGCAACTCAGGACAAGTCATTGTGTTCAAAAGTCCTGCGCATTGTATCTATCTGTCTTGTATGCAGCTATCATTACAAATCATCTATCTATCCATGTAACTACTCCACCACCAGAGTTTGCATTTTTAAGACATTCTGGTACAATGCTATTATATCAAAGTTATTGGGAAGATACTAATAAGTCTCTGCTGTACATAGCCTACGTCTAACATAGAAACTCATTTTAATGAAAAACCACAGTTCAATGGAGTAAGTAACATAGAAGCTGGAAATATAGCCTTTTTTGTGTCCCTCTTTCTACCCATTTTAAAATCAAACAAAAACTCCATCACCTATGAAGTCTTTCCTGTTAGAGAAAAAACAAAGCATCAATTAAAGATCCCCCTGACCTAATAACCCATCCACTTCTCACCAAAATTTTAATCACTGAGTTAAACACATTCATACTCATGGTTTTATTAAGTTCAGCTCTTGGTTGTTTGGCTCTGTGTGTACTTTTATTACAATTTCTTTTTTGTCTTATTTGATAACAGCTGACTATCTACATGCAAGAAATAGTATTTGATACTACACTGAAGAACTGAGTCTCTGAAGCCATACCATCTGGTCTGAATCCAGCTTGACCATTTATCAGTGTGTTCCCCTGAGAAAGCTACTTAATCTCTCCATGTTCTTCTGAAATTCCACATACTAATTTTTACCTCAGGAGGCTGTGATTTAATCATGGAATTTTCTTTTCCTGCTGTTTTATGATGCTTTGACATCTGGGGATCTAGTGGACCCAAGAGGGGACTGAGTATCCCAGGGTTAGCTAATTCCTAAAGATAGCAAACCACTTGCTTTGAGCACAACTCTGATATGCATACTATAGTCCATACCCACCCAGAGTTCATACCTCCACCTAGCTTCTTTATCAGGCTACCATAGTCAGGGACACTGTCTGCTCTAAATCACTTAAGGATTGGGTGCTGAACAACTAAGAACCATCCCTAGAGCCCAGAGCTCTCTGAAATTATTCAAACTATCCAATCCTAAACCTTTTCAGTTTGTTTATCTTGCCTCAGCCATTCCTTCTGGTGAAAACTGAAATAAAGGCTTCTGTTCATACTTTCCCCTCAACCCTTTTGCCCCAAATGATCCTGCTGTTGCTCCACATGGCCCTGAGTGGCATGATGAACTCCCTCCTCTTGGAGACTGTAGGTAACAAGCTTTCATGTCAATGACAATCATCTCCCGATCTGCTAGCCTCAACATACCTGAATAATTCTAAAATCTACCTTTTAAATAAATGTTATACATATTCATGTGTTTATACATATAAACATCTTGGGACAGTTCCTTATTATAAATATTCAGATATCAGCAATTTTGTTTGCTACTATTTCCATAGAAGTATATACATATGAGCACTAACTAACTACTACCTTCATTCATTCTCTCAACTTACATTAATTCAGAGTTCCCCATTTGCCAAAACCTACATTAGGCATTGAAGCACTAACAGTGAATGCACAATAGGGTCCTTTTGTGATATGCTTAGTCACTCAGTCCTGTCTGACTTCTTTGTGACCCTATGGACTGTAGCCCACCAGGCTTCTCTATCCCAGGAATTTTTTGCAAGAATACTGGAATGGGCTGGCATTTCTCCCTCCAGGTTATCTTCCTGACCCAGGGATTGAACTGGAGTCTCCTGTGACTCCTGAATTGTAGGCAGGTTCTTTACCCATTGAGCCATCAAGCCTCTCCACATGCTTATGATACTGCTAACTGTAATAATTTAACCTTATTTTTCTGGTTCCTTAGCTGTAATTAAAATTTAGATTGGGACTTCCCTGGTGGTCCAGTAGGCAGAGAGTCCACCTTGCAGTGCAAGGAGTACCGGTTCAATTCCTGGCCTGGGAAGATGCCACGTGCTGCAGAGCGGCTGGACCAGTGTGTCTAACTATGAGCCAGCACTCTGGAGCACATGCGCCCAGAGCCGGGGCTCTGCAACGGGAGAGGCCACTGCAATGGGAGGCCCACACAGACCAAAGAATGAAAGATGGATGAAAATAAATATAAAAATGCAAGAGGCATGATGGGGGAGGTGGAGTTAAAAAAATTTAGATTGATATTTTACCCATAATAATGTTTTTTAAATCAAAAAAGGATTACATCTTTCCTCAATATTCTTCTCTTTGGATTATTCTAATAAGCCCAATTTTCATAGCATTAATTTCTATTATTCACCTCTATGCTAGTCTTCTTCTCTTCTACCATTTGTGGGTAAAGGAGAGAATTCTAGAATCGATGCATTATTTCCCAAGTCTAGGCTAGGCTTTTCTTTTTCTATTACGATAAATGACCAACATGGGAAGTAGTTACATAATATCTTCCTATTAGTATATTTCAAATGACAGCATTATACTATTGACTCACAGTTCCTTAAAAATATTCAGATATCAGCAATTTTGTTTGCTACTATTTCCATAGAAGTATATACATATGAGCACTAACTAACTACTACCTTCATTCATTCTCTCAACTTACATTAATTCAGAGTTCCCCATTTGCCAAAACCTACATTAGGCATTGAAGCACTAACAGTGAATGCACAATAGGGTCCTTTTGTGATATGCTTAGTCACTCAGTCCTGTCTGACTTCTTTGTGACCCTATGGACTGTAGCCCACCAGGCTTCTCTATCCCAGGAATTTTTTGCAAGAATACTGGAATGGGCTGGCATTTCTCCCTCCAGGTTATCTTCCTGACCCAGGGATTGAACTGGAGTCTCCTGTGACTCCTGAATTGTAGGCAGGTTCTTTACCCATTGAGCCATCAAGCCTCTCCACATGCTTATGATACTGCTAACTGTAATAATTTAACCTTATTTTTCTGGTTCCTTAGCTGTAATTAAAATTTAGATTGGGACTTCCCTGGTGGTCCAGTAGGCAGAGAGTCCACCTTGCAGTGCAAGGAGTACCGGTTCAATTCCTGGCCTGGGAAGATGCCACGTGCTGCAGAGCGGCTGGACCAGTGTGTCTAACTATGAGCCAGCACTCTGGAGCACATGCGCCCAGAGCCGGGGCTCTGCAACGGGAGAGGCCACTGCAATGGGAGGCCCACACAGACCAAAGAATGAAAGATGGATGAAAATAAATATAAAAATGCAAGAGGCATGATGGGGGAGGGGGAGTTAAAAAAAAACTTTTAAAAAAAGTTAGATTGATATTTTACCCATAATAATGTTTTTTAAATCAAAAAAGGATTACATCTTTCCTCAATATTCTTCTCTTTGGATTATTCTAATAAGCCCAATTTTCATAGCATTAATTTCTATTATTCACCTCTATGCTAGTCTTCTTCTCTTCTACCATTTGTGGGTAAAGGAGAGAATTCTAGAATCGATGCATTATTTCCCAAGTCTAGGCTAGGCTTTTCTTTTTCTATTACGATAAATGACCAACATGGGAAGTAGTTACATAATATCTTCCTATTAGTATATTTCAAATGACAGCATTATACTATTGACTCACAGCTAGTCACTGAATAGCCTTCATTTTTGCCTAGTCAGTCATTCTCCATCTGTACAGTTTTCTTTGTGTTCTTAAATGTCCTCTGCCTATCCATATATACATTTCTCACCTCCTCTTATCTGGTTACTAACATATCAAATATACTTTGGGGTACTTGCCATATCATACCCCGTGTCATGAAATCTGCTAATGCCCACAGATCCTGCTGAGGGAGCGTCACACACCGAATAACCTTGCCACCTCCATCCTCAGATGGAAGGATAATCAAATCAATCAGAGTCTTTCTCTTTCTCCCTTCCTCTTATTCTGTCTCTGTCTCAGATTCAAAGACTACTGCTAGCTGGTGTTGGGTAATAATGTTATGTAGTCTGTAGATGAATAACCATGTTCAATTATTCAAAAGTATTTACTGAGCACATAAAGCAGTAAAAACATAAGCCCAGTCTAAAACCTTTACTGGTAAAGGAGACTGACAATGAACACACAGGTGCCTGAGTAATTATTTCCTAGTCTAGGCTAGACCTTCTTTTTCTATGACCTCGCTGTGAAGACGACAAAGAGGAACACACAAAGGCCAGGGTGTAGATGTTTGCACACCCATGCTTGTGTGTTTTGAGGGGAAAAAATAGAGGCGAGGAATCCTTCAAGAAGTAACTCCGAGCTGCAACATGGAAAAGTAGTTGGCCTAACAAGGAGCTCATCTTGGTGCTCTGTGGTATCCTAGGTGGATGAGACAGGAGATGGGGGGAGGGGGGACGGTCCAAGAGGGAGAGGTGTATGTATACGTGTAACTGATTCACTTCATTGTACAGCAGAAACTATTACAACATTGTAAACCAATTATACACTCAATAAAAAAAAAAATAGTTGGCCTGGTAAAGGGAGAGAGTGAACAGTTTAGGCAGGAAGGCGTCACTAGATGTGTAGGAGTTCTGAGACTGGAAGGAGTTTGTGACGAGAGTGAAATGGAAGGGCACATAGCACACGGGAGTTAGGTGAAGAATGGCAAGGGCAGGATGGGTCAAGTCTTGAAAGGCAGACAGGGGCCAGAAGATGACAAGCCTTGTAGGTGGTCTTCAGGAATCGAAATGACACGTATGTAAAGTGAATCAGCACAAAGAGTGAAGCTTATGTAAGAGATCATGGGGCCCCTCTCCTGAGTAAGGCTTGGTTTTTTTAACTTATTTTTTTATCTCCTCCTCTTATCTGGTTACTAACATATCAAATATACTTTGGGGTACTTGCCATATCATACCGTGTCATGAAATCTGCTAATGCCCACAGATCCTGCTGAGGAGCGTCACACACCGAATAACCTTGCCACCTCCATCCTCAGATGGAAGGATAATCAAATCAATCAGAGTCTTTCTCTTTCTCCCTTCCTCTTATTCTGTCTCTGTCTCAGATTCAAAGACTACTGCTAGCTGGTGTTGGGTAATAATGTTATGTAGTCTGTAGATGAATAACCATGTTCAATTATTCAAAAGTATTTACTGAGCACATAAAGCAGTAAAAACATAAGCCCAGTCTAAAACCTTTACTGGTAAAGGAGACTGACAATGAACACACAGGTGCCTGAGTAATTATTTCCTAGTCTAGGCTAGACCTTCTTTTTCTATGACCTCGCTGTGAAGACGACAAAGAGGAACACACAAAGGCCAGGGTGTAGATGTTTGCACACCCATGCTTGTGTGTTTTGAGGGGAAAAAATAGAGGCGAGGAATCCTTCAAGAAGTAACTCCGAGCTGCAACATGGAAAAGTAGTTGGCCTAACAAGGAGCTCATCTTGGTGCTCTGTGGTATCCTAGGTGGATGAGACAGGAGATGGGGGGAGGGGGGACGGTCCAAGAGGGAGAGGTGTATGTATACGTGTAACTGATTCACTTCATTGTACAGCAGAAACTATTACAACATTGTAAACCAATTATACACTCAATAAAAAAAAAAATAGTTGGCCTGGTAAAGGGAGAGAGTGAACAGTTTAGGCAGGAAGGCGTCACTAGATGTGTAGGAGTTCTGAGACTGGAAGGAGTTTGTGACGAGAGTGAAATGGAAGGGCACATAGCACACGGGAGTTAGGTGAAGAATGGCAAGGGCAGGATGGGTCAAGTCTTGAAAGGCAGACAGGGGCCAGAAGATGACAAGCCTTGTAGGTGGTCTTCAGGAATCGAAATGACACGTATGTAAAGTGAATCAGCACAAAGAGTGAAGCTTATGTAAGAGATCATGGGGCCCCTCTCCTGAGTAAGGCTTCGGTCTTTAAATCTCCCCGCTTCACTTCCTGCAGCTGTAGTTTCTCTCTTCTTTCCCATCTACCCTATGCTGTTGTAAATGCTGTCTTTGTAAATACAGATCCCATACCACTTCACAGTTTAAAACCTCTGACTATGGTCCATGTCCTAAGGATATACTTCCAGTATATAATATACTTTTCTAGAATCATCTTCTCTCACATCCTCCCATACACTCTGAACTTTAGTCATCTGGGCTATTCACTTTTTTTAAAAAGCAGAACATAGCGTTACGTCTCTGTTTTTGCTTATGCCCTTTCTCTCTTCAGTATTTTATCTGTCTTTGAAATTCTCAAAAGCTTCAAATATCATTTCACCCATGAGGTCTTCCTGAACTGTATTTTCTGTATTTCAATAGCATCTCATCCACATTGTTTATACAAATTATACCATTTTATTTGTCCATTTCTACCCTCAGAATAGGAGCATCTTCTCGGCATTTGGTATTCAACTTTTCATTGTACCCAGTACCTAGAACAAAATGTTTAGCAAATAAATAAACATATTGTCTTTTGGCTAAGAGCAAGACATTTTATGACACTTCCCAAGCTGAATCCTACATATAATTATAATTAATGCTGTTTTTTCCCTTACTGAGTCATCCAGTCACCAACATTAAGTGCAACACAATAAAAAAAGGTCTAAATTATACATTACAAACAGACAATTTTTACTAGTTATGAATTTTCCTTACTGAAAATATGACCCTTTTGAAACTATGTATATGTTTAAAAAGATGAGGTAATAGGTAAAAGACATTACTACGGTATCTTCTCTTAAAAAAGTGGTTCAAAAAGAGTGTAGGAGTTCTGAGACTGGAAGGAGTTTGTGACGAGAGTGAAATGGAAGGGCACATAGCACACGGGAGTTAGGTGAAGAATGGCAAGGGCAGGATGGGTCAAGTCTTGAAAGGCAGACAGGGGCCAGAAGATGACAAGCCTTGTAGGTGGTCTTCAGGAATCGAAATGACACGTATGTAAAGTGAATCAGCACAAAGAGTGAAGCTTATGTAAGAGATCATGGGGCCCCTCTCCTGAGTAAGGCTTCGGTCTTTAAATCTCCCCGCTTCACTTCCTGCAGCTGTAGTTTCTCTCTTCTTTCCCATCTACCCTATGCTGTTGTAAATGCTGTCTTTGTAAATACAGATCCCATACCACTTCACAGTTTAAAACCTCTGACTATGGTCCATGTCCTAAGGATATACTTCCAGTATATAATATACTTTTCTAGAATCATCTTCTCTCACATCCTCCCATACACTCTGAACTTTAGTCATCTGGGCTATTCACTTTTTTTAAAAAGCAGAACATAGCGTTACGTCTCTGTTTTTGCTTATGCCCTTTCTCTCTTCAGTATTTTATCTGTCTTTGAAATTCTCAAAAGCTTCAAATATCATTTCACCCATGAGGTCTTCCTGAACTGTATTTTCTGTATTTCAATAGCATCTCATCCACATTGTTTATACAAATTATACCATTTTATTTGTCCATTTCTACCCTCAGAATAGGAGCATCTTCTCGGCATTTGGTATTCAACTTTTCATTGTACCCAGTACCTAGAACAAAATGTTTAGCAAATAAATAAACATATTGTCTTTTGGCTAAGAGCAAGACATTTTATGACACTTCCCAAGCTGAATCCTACATATAATTATAATTAATGCTGTTTTTTCCCTTACTGAGTCATCCAGTCACCAACATTAAGTGCAACACAATAAAAAAAGGTCTAAATTATACATTACAAACAGACAATTTTTACTAGTTATGAATTTTCCTTACTGAAAATATGACCCTTTTGAAACTATGTATATGTTTAAAAAGATGAGGTAATAGGTAAAAGACATTACTACGGTATCTTCTCTTAAAAAAGTGGTTCAAGGAAAGGAGTGAAGTACAAGATGGATAAGAATTAAAAAAATATTTCCCTTTTATATTTCAATGCTAGAAATAATGAAATATCCTAGGGCTCTTTAAAAACAGAAAGTTACTTGTGCAAAACAATTTTAGGAAACCTCTATCCATAGGAAATAAAATGAAATAAATAATCTTTAAGGGGTCCTAGCAAGCCTCCAAGGCTCAAATTCTGAGCCCTTACTAAAATCAAATGCCCTGTTTGAACCAAGAGACCTTACTTGGGACAAAGTTCTGATAAGACATAAACTCTTGGGCCTTGGAGCTTGCCAATCTTCCTTGGACCATTTATGTAGTTGTTAAATGATGTGGCTGTATTTAGCAAAATTACTTCTAGCTCTTATCATCTATAATTTCACATTAAAAAAATATTTCTTTGTAAGAAGATCCAAATATAAACTACTCTCCACTAAAACGCAGGTAAAAATGATTTAAGGGCTTCCCCTGGTGGTCCAGTGGGTGAGGACACCGCCTTGCAGTGCAAGGGGCGCCGGTTCGATCCCTGGCCTGGGAAGATCCCACGTGCCGTGGAGCGGCTGGACTGGTGTGCCCAATCACAGAGCCCGAGCTCTGGAGCGCATGCGCCCAGAGCCGGTGCTCTGCAACGACAGACGCCACCGCGATGGGAGGCCCGCGGGAGCCAAAGAAGGAAGATGAATGAAAATAGAGAAATGAAAGACCAGACCCCGCCCAAAGTAAATAAATAAATCTTTAAAAAAAAAAAAAAAAAGATTTAAGAGTATTTTGCTTTGTCTTTTCCATTTATATTTTAAGAGATTTCCATTTTTTAAAATTGATATTTTCTGTCATTATCATTCCACGTTCTGCTAAGGTTCACTGGTGACCACTCAACAAACACACTGGCACTTGTCGTAGACTCAGGAAAGCTGCTGCCCTAAGAATGGCCCCTGCGAGCCTCAGCACCAGGATGCTACCTCTTTTTGTAGAATTCCAACAGCAAAATTCTCCTCTAGGCTGAGCAGCCGGCTGACCCAGTTTTGCACACAATACGGCCTGCAGTTCCAGACAGTCTGCTGAGATAATGACGGCACCTCTCTCACCTTTCCCCTACTGGGCGAGGAGCTCCCTTCCTGGGAGGATTGCTCTTAATGAAAGGTAAGGATGCCCATAGGTCCCCCACGGTAGTCATCTCTCACAGAGAGCTGAACCAGAGCTCACAGTTCTCCTTAGCACAGCCTTACATACAGCCACTAATAATCAATTAGGATTGGCATCTGAGATGGAACTTGCCACCCTGAGCCAGATGGTCTCCACATCAACCTGCTATCTTTTTTCTAAAATAACCATATAATAGATTTCTGGAATGGTTTTCACTCAACAAGTTCAGAAATATGTAGAAAAGACAGAGTCTAGTTTGATCTACTTCTCCTAGTTTCATTTAATGGGCATAATTAGAGGCTCTAGGACATTAAGATATCTTTTTAAAGGCCACTGCTATTTTATTTTCATTTTCTAACCAAGACTCAGCGGAAGACAAAATCTAATTGCCTTCATTTCATTTTTGAATTGTGACATTGTTAGCTATATAACCTATGTGGGGTTCATAAGTTTAAGGCAGTGTGTCTAAAATTTAATAGTGGCTGAGAAAACCTTGAAAAGCTTCTAATATCCATTAGGATAACAAAACAAATGACCCAGTCATGGTTGTCTGGGGTGTAGACAACTGATATAAAAATTTGGAAGTGTTAAACTTTAGCTACCACTGCTTTGTTTTTCTTATTTTGATTAATAACTTCTTAGGAAAAAATTATTTTCAGACCAAAAATAAAAGGCTGAATATTCAAATTGCTGTCTAGTCCAGAATAATTTGGCTAAGTTTAAACCATGTAGAAACAAGTGAGCAGTAAAACAGAATAAGCTACAGATTTTCCTAACTTAATGCATTTTGGTCTGGTTCCTCTCAGAATGTGGTTAAATAAAACCTTTCAAATGTATCATGTATATGTTTTTAATCAATGCTGTGGATAATCCCAAATCAGAGATAAACTAACATCATCTAACTACAATATCTGACTTCACTAAACAACTCACAGATTTGGAAATTCTGAGTATGTGCAATAAGTTAGGTGAGAAATTATCATCATCACCTTGATGGAAAGAGAGGAACTGCATTTCCAGGAAGAATCTATCTTCTTCAACTCACTCTAGCATGAGTGTGAAGTTGTATTCTCCAACATGGTAGCCACTAGCCATCTGTGGCTACTAAGCACTGCAGTATGTATAAACTATGTGCTTTAAGTATAACATGCACACTAGATTCTGTAGACTTACTACATACAAATAATGGAAAAAATGTATTGAATACTTATATTTTAAGATCATATTCTAAACATGTGTGAGATCTTAAAAGGCCTATAGTAGAGTGACCATCGGTCCCAGTGTGTCTGGACTGCATAGTTTTCAGAAGGCAGAACTTCAAGCAAAACCTGGAAACATCCAGAACAAACCAGGATGTGGTGGACACCTTGCATGTGTGGTAAGTTGCTTGAGTCATGTCCAACTCTTTGCGACCCTATGAACCGAGGAGCCTTCAGGCTCCTCGGTTCATGGGATTCTCTGAAAGAACACTGGAGTGGGTTGCCATTCCCTTTCCAGGCTAGATACCTTACGCCCACATTAAATATTATTTATCCCATTATAGTGACAAAAAAATTCAAAGCTCAGAGAGACTCAGTAACTTGTGAAAATTCACACTACTAAAAAGTGGTTGAGAAGAATTCATGTCATACCTGGTCAAATTACACAGTATAATTAGTATACTTATAATACATTCTATTTTCATCAGAGAAGATTGTTATGCTTTTTATTCATTTCTCCAACTTACACATGTAAAACACACCATAGAAAGTGCTATTCCAAAACATGAAATAATAATGAACATCAATGTATGGTGATTAATTCTTATAACTTTGTAACATAGGTATTATTATTGCTCCCATTTTACAGATAAGGAAACTAAGGCACAGATAGGGTAAGGAATTTTCTCATGGAAACAAATTTTCAGCAACTGGACTTAACTAGTCTGGTTTCAGAGTGGTTAAACTGTGCTGTTAAAGCATATCTTCCGAACCACTAGTTAACAAATGTTGCAAGAACTTAGGATGTCTTGGTGCTACAAAGGGGTTGTAAAGAGCTGGGGAAGCATGGAGAAATTAAGGTGGTAATCTGGGCTCCAAATCTACCTGTAAACACTTCATTCCATGAGATTACTAAATTCGAGGTCCATAAAAAATAAGGGCATAGCCCTAAATACTTTAATTAGGACACCTCATTTTTGAATTTGTAATTTTTATTTGTCTCGTGGCTCACAAATATACATTTTCATGTTACTAAAAATATATGGGGCTTCCCCTGGTGGTCCAGTGTATAAGGACACCGCCTTGCAGTGCAAGGGGCGCCAGTTCGATCCCTCGCCTCGGAAGATCCCACGTGCCGCGGAGCGGCTGGACTGATGTGTCCAATCACTGAGCCGGAGCTCTGGAGTGCATGCGCCCAGAGCCGGCGCTCTGCGACAACAGAGGCCACCGCGATGGGAGGCCCGCAGGAGCCAAAGAACAAAGACGGATGAAAATAGACAAATGAAAGACCAATAGAAGTGGCCCGCCCACTTCCCTCCCTCCTCAACCCAACCCCCACCCAAAATAAATAAATAAATAAATCTTTAAAAAAAAAAAAAATATATATATATGGGTAAGGCATTTTCTGAAACTTTGCTAATGTAAAAATTACTTTTACTGTCTTTATTCCTGAAAGAATTGGTTTTACATAAAATCCTCAAATTGCAACATTTTTCCTTATAAATAAATTAGGACAAGCTGCTGGTTTCATTGTCTTCCTACCTAGCAGAGGAGTCTCTCTATAAAGCAGAGGAGTCATCTGATACCATCACGATTTTTATTCTGTTACAAAGAAGTTACTTTTATGACCTCAATACTTTAGAGTATTTTATAGCTCTATTTGAATTTTTTAATTACCAAGATAAGCCTACCCATACATTTCTTCATACTGATTTTTGCTTGGAACATATATGGAGAACCCTTTCAATCCGCATTATCAACTGAGGACATTTTTCATAAATTATCTTTGACTGGTACTTATTATTCTAGTGTCTTCCTCAGAATGTGTGATTTTGAGACTGACTTTCCAGTTTTGACTTTTCAGAAAGATCTGACTTGATTTTGCTCCTTATTTTGCCTCTTTCATCTACATTCTGAGAGAACTACTCATTGTTCACATTCATCTACATTCTGAGAGAACTACTCATTGTTCACATTAGTCTGTCTCTGTTAGTCACTCAGTCATGTCCGACTCTTTGTGACCCCCTGGACTATAGCCTGTCACATTCTTCTGTCCATGGGACTCTCCAGGCAAGAACACTGGAGTGGCTTGCCATTTCTTTCTCCAGGGAAATCTTCCCAAACCACATCTCCTGCATTGGCAGGAAGATTCTTTACCACTGAGCCACCAGGGAAGCTCTTGTGTGGATGGGAAGGGAGAACGAAGTAATAGCCTAGTCGTGCCCTAGGGTTTTTTTTTTTTTAAAAAAAAACCTTTATTTTACTTTTAACTTTTACAGAGTTTTGTTGTTTACAGATATGTATGTTCTCAGATTAGTCATATGTATATCCCCCACTTCCCTCCCCTCCCGAGTGCCCTAGGTTTTTGTTGATTCAGACCTTTTGAAGTGTATGGGTGGACGGAAAAGGAGACAAGGTAACATAAAGGAGAAAAATATATCTTTTCTGTACTTTTTTCAACTAGATAAAATCATAATAAAATACCATAAGACTAAAAGCATATTATCTGCCATTTAAAATCTCTTCTATGCTTCTTAAATTATTGAAAACTCTTCTCAGATTTTGACACATAGGTTACGTTTCAGCTTCATATTGTGATTGCATTGTTAGAATTCCTCTTTATCTGCATCTCCATAGGT
Source organism: Tragulus kanchil (assembly GCA_022376925.1). Lineage (NCBI taxonomy): Eukaryota > Metazoa > Chordata > Mammalia > Artiodactyla > Tragulidae > Tragulus > Tragulus kanchil. Next base: position 259,991,331 of record JAIOJX010000026.1, on the reverse strand, counting down.
TTTGAGAAGTCATGAGAGGCTGTGGTGAGAACTAGCTGGAGAATTTTTAAACACAAATCTACCAGAATATCCAGAATATCCCTACTTTAGCCAAGACATTGTGCTTTACTTTTCATGAGTTCCTGGTATTAAATATAAAATACTTCTCACTAAACTTTCTTCGTGATTTTTTGATGAGTCTTTGAAGTTCAATAGAAAAACAACTCACACTGCTTTTGATCTTTACTGTTGTTGCACAGTGACTCTTTAAATATGCTGGACTAGATAATTTACATATAAACCTAAATAGCATCAAAGATCAGTGAAGTTCTCTGTGCATTGGACAGGCGGTTTATTAGACATAACAGACTGCTTTCGGATTTGACACTTCTGCTGAGTCACCTCCTATGCAACTGGGTTATCTGAAAATCATAATGGTGATATTCGACTCTACTGCTGCTTTTTAATAGGACCAAATCAGAATAACTACGTTCAACATGAGGATATTTTTTTTCCAACACTATTGAATTTGACCCACGAATGACAAAGCTCTCATAATGCAGGCATCTATTTTGCATTGGCAGGAGATGATCTAACAGGACATTTTCATCTCTGCCATTACAAGTATAACATTTGCATTAGCAACACAGAGCAGGCAGATTCCAAAACAAATTCAATTTAAAGGTTCATCTTAATCAAAAGTGCCATGCTATCAACCACCGTCATTTCCTTTACATTTCCTACAGTTCCGTCTATATGCTACTTCTCAAGTAACTGTGCATGGGTGCTAAGTGGTTTCAGGCATTTCTGACTCTTGGCAACCGTCTGGACTATATAGCCCACCAGGGTCCTCTGCCATGTGGTTCTCCAGGCAGGAATACTGGAGTGGGTTGCCACGCCCTTCTCCAGGATCTCCCTGGCCCACAGATCAAACCTATGTTTCCCGCAGCTCCTGCGTTGCAGGTGTATTCTTTACCGCTGAGCCACTGGGGAAACCCCCTCAAATAACTTGAGTTTTTTTCTAATCACCTACACATACAGCATGGACCTAATGATCCTCTGATGAAATCTCCTCTTCTTAGGAATCACATCAAATTCTGAGTACCACAGTACATTAGGTAAGGACCCCAATTTCCTAGTACCATTCCTTGGTGATATGACCCTGGCAAGGGTGGAAGCATCTTCTCCCACTTTTCATTTCACTAACACAAAGTTTCCATTAATTGAGTTCCCCGCACCTCAATTCAATATGACATAAATCATGATAATAATCCTGTGATAAAGGTTTAATTCTCTTTTCTTTTAATTAAATGGATTGGTATATAAGTAAATTTAAAAGGAAAGAAAAAGAGCAGAGAAAGGCTTATAGGTTAATTGTGACCAAGACATATCTTTCTAATAGATAAATGGAACAAAACTTCAAACGATTTTTGTAAGATGCTTACTGAAGCATATCTATTGCCAGTAAAAATATTATAGACATCATAAATTCTGAACTTTTCTGGCTCCACTTTAGAAAACTGACAAATTTCAAATCTGTACCCCTACACCAAACAGCCTTAGAGACTGCATAAATGAATTTTAAACAGCATAGTCAATTCAAACATCTGAGTTTAGTTCAAAGACCTATGTGTTTGGAACATTTCTCTGACTAGATCTCTGTCTGATGTGTGAGATGGGTGTACTATTTAGACTATCTGAAATATAATGGCAAAATGAAAACTAAAATCACTGCAGGGAGGTTATTATGGTACACACTTAAACTAGAAATAGTAACAGGTAAAATTATACAAAAAGTTTCCATTACAATGATGCATTCATATTACTCACATATTTTACTTCACATATTTTATTTTCAAGCCAAAGCACCTATCCATCATACCCCAACACCAGATCCCCAGTTCCACGTCTACCACAAGCAGGGTAGCACACCATGTAGACTGTGATCCTAGCAGAAGGTCATGGACCATGGAGCCCCCCTCAGCAGGGCTGAGCAAGGCGGGCAGCAGTGGGATCCTACTACAGTTGGGAGGAGATCAGCCTGCAGGCTTCAGGGTCCGAGTCTGACCCGGCACTTTTCCTAAGGCCCTACCTCGGTCTCATCCAGTTCCAGCTGTGGTGACCGAAGAGGGTGCTGCCTTTCTGCTTCGAAGAAACACCAGCAAGCACCTATGTGCTCTGGGAAGGGAGACACAACAATCTGTTTTTCCTGAAGAACTTTGTCTTTATAAAATTCCCTGTTGATTAAGAAGTGCTGAAAAAAATACAGTAAGTCCCCTAAATACAAGAGCTCCTTTCTGAAAGTACATTCCTAAATCCAATTTGTTCATTAAGTCCAACAAAGTTAGCCTAGGTACCCAACTAAATTGACTTTGGAATTGGCTATATAGTCCTATACTGTAATAGGTTTACTTTTCACACAAATAACACATACCTGAAAAAAAAGACCAAAAAATTGTATTCTTATTTATAGTACCTTGAAAAATTCTGTAGCACATTTTCAAACGATTTTTTGTAAGATGCTTACTGAAGCATATCTATTGCCAGTAAAAATATTATAGACATCATAAATTCTGAACTTTTCTGGCTCCACTTTAGAAAACTGACAAATTTCAAATCTGTACCCCTACACCAAACAGCCTTAGAGACTGCATAAATGAATTTTAAACAGCATAGTCAATTCAAACATCTGAGTTTAGTTCAAAGACCTATGTGTTTGGAACATTTCTCTGACTAGATCTCTGTCTGATGTGTGAGATGGGTGTACTATTTAGACTATCTGAAATATAATGGCAAAATGAAAACTAAAATCACTGCAGGGAGGTTATTATGGTACACACTTAAACTAGAAATAGTAACAGGTAAAATTATACAAAAAGTTTCCATTACAATGATGCATTCATATTACTCACATATTTTACTTCACATATTTTATTTTCAAGCCAAAGCACCTATCCATCATACCCCAACACCAGATCCCCAGTTCCACGTCTACCACAAGCAGGGTAGCACACCATGTAGACTGTGATCCTAGCAGAAGGTCATGGACCATGGAGCCCCCCTCAGCAGGGCTGAGCAAGGCGGGCAGCAGTGGGATCCTACTACAGTTGGGAGGAGATCAGCCTGCAGGCTTCAGGGTCCGAGTCTGACCCGGCACTTTTCCTAAGGCCCTACCTCGGTCTCATCCAGTTCCAGCTGTGGTGACCGAAGAGGGTGCTGCCTTTCTGCTTGCGAAAGAAACACCAGCAAGCACCTATGTGCTCTGGGAAGGGAGACACAACAATCTGTTTTTCCTGAAGAACTTTGTCTTTATAAAATTCCCTGTTGATTAAGAAGTGCTGAAAAAAATACAGTAAGTCCCCTAAATACAAGAGCTCCTTTCTGAAAGTACATTCCTAAATCCAATTTGTTCATTAAGTCCAACAAAGTTAGCCTAGGTACCCAACTAAATTGACTTTGGAATTGGCTATATAGTCCTATACTGTAATAGGTTTACTTTTCACACAAATAACACATACCTGAAAAAAAAGACCAAAAAAAATTGTATTCTTATTTATAGTACCTTGAAAAATTCTGTAGCACAGTACAACAGCTGGCATCCAGGGGCTGATACTGAGTGAATAGGCAAGAAGAGTCCGTGACTGGAGGAGGGAGAGGAGGTGGGTGATCATCAGCAACAGGAGATGGAGGGCAGGTGAAGGATCATCAGCAACAGGAGATGGAGGGCAAGCTGCAGTTTCACTCACACCTGATGCTGACGGAATGCAAGTCTGCATCTTTTGAAAGTTTGCAACTTGAAGCTTCATACGTAGAGGACCTAATGAAACATGTTTTTCAAATTAAAAAGAAGAAAGAACATTGAATGTGACATCTTAAAAGGTTTCAAGGGGTTGAACGTTTCCCATCCCAATTCACTGCCATCAACAACTATATCATTACTGTACTTCCTGTCCAAACAAGAGATTGCCACTCTAGCTATACCATGTCCCCACTTTAATGCAGATATCTGCACTAGAGTTTCTCAGCTACTGTACTGTACAGCAAATAGGTTGTCCTCTGAGGAGACGGCTCTATCTCTTCAACCCTCACAGCTGACAGGTGAGGGCCGAGTGTAGCCAAGACTCCTGGACCAGTAACTCTGACTAGAGACACCCTCCTTATGCTATCTGTTGGCCGTATAAATATGAATAGCTTCTATGTTTGTGGCATATTAAAAAGATTGGAGGCACTACTTTAAACCAATAATTATTAATGTGGGGTCCATGTTCACATATTCCCAGGCAGGTTTTTAAAATGAGAACTCCTGTGTCTTTTCCATTTTCATTTTAAATATCGTTCCACAATAATGTTTACTTACTATACAAATGTCCAATTAGATGTTTTATATTCAACTAACTCTTCTTTGTGGCTCAGATGGCAAAGAATTTGCCTTACAGGGAGGGGTGTTGATTAAGAAGTGCTGAAAAAAATACAGTAAGTCCCCTAAATACAAGAGCTCCTTTCTGAAAGTACATTCCTAAATCCAATTTGTTCATTAAGTCCAACAAAGTTAGCCTAGGTACCCAACTAAATTGACTTTGGAATTGGCTATATAGTCCTATACTGTAATAGGTTTACTTTTCACACAAATAACACATACCTGAAAAAAAAGACCAAAAAAAATTGTATTCTTATTTATAGTACCTTGAAAAATTCTGTAGCACAGTACAACAGCTGGCATCCAGGGGCTGATACTGAGTGAATAGGCAAGAAGAGTCCGTGACTGGAGGAGGGAGAGGAGGTGGGTGATCATCAGCAACAGGAGATGGAGGGCAGGTGAAGGATCATCAGCAACAGGAGATGGAGGGCAAGCTGCAGTTTCACTCACACCTGATGCTGACGGAATGCAAGTCTGCATCTTTTGAAAGTTTGCAACTTGAAGCTTCATACGTAGAGGACCTAATGAAACATGTTTTTCAAATTAAAAGAAGAAAGAACATTGAATGTGACATCTTAAAAGGTTTCAAGGGGTTGAACGTTTCCCATCCCAATTCACTGCCATCAACAACTATATCATTACTGTACTTCCTGTCCAAACAAGAGATTGCCACTCTAGCTATACCATGTCCCCACTTTAATGCAGATATCTGCACTAGAGTTTCTCAGCTACTGTACTGTACAGCAAATAGGTTGTCCTCTGAGGAGACGGCTCTATCTCTTCAACCCTCACAGCTGACAGGTGAGGGCCGAGTGTAGCCAAGACTCCTGGACCAGTAACTCTGACTAGAGACACCCTCCTTATGCTATCTGTTGGCCGTATAAATATGAATAGCTTCTATGTTTGTGGCATATTAAAAAGATTGGAGGCACTACTTTAAACCAATAATTATTAATGTGGGGTCCATGTTCACATATTCCCAGGCAGGTTTTTAAAATGAGAACTCCTGTGTCTTTTCCATTTTCATTTTAAATATCGTTCCACAATAATGTTTACTTACTATACAAATGTCCAATTAGATGTTTTATATTCAACTTAAAATCTCTTCTTTGTGGCTCAGATGGCAAAGAATTTGCCTGCAATACAGGGAGACCCGGGTCTGATCCCTGTGTCAGGAAGAGTGCCTAGAGAAGGGAATGGCAACCCACTCCAGTATTCTGGCCTGAAAAATCCATGGACAGAGGGGTCTGGAGGGCTACAGTGCATGGGGTCGCAAAAGAGTCAGATACGACTGAGTAACTCTCTCTAAAATCTCTCAGGATTCTTTTTTACAAATAAACTAAACACCTGACCATGTTCCGGCTTCTTTTTGCCAGCATCTCCCAACAAGTCCCAGCATGTACTCATTGCTTGATCCACACTGAACGGCTAACATTTCATAAGCATGCCATGTTCTTATTGCCTTTGCTGTTTCATATGCCTTAATGTCTGCTTCCTTTGCTAACCTAGTATATTCTTATACATTATTCAAGATTCTACATAAACATAAGTATCGCTGCGAAGGTGTCCTGGTAACAACCATCTCTACCACTCACCATGCATAGTTCTTCTCACTTCATAACTCCATATTCCAAGGCAAGCTGGTTCACCTTCTCTAAGATCCTAGAGAACCCTGAGAAAGCTTTTATTCTTGCGTGAGTAACACTGCCTTAAAATATCAGTTTATAAACCTGCTGTCCTATTAGATGGTGAGCTTTTCATAAGCCCAGAGTATGTCTAAGCGATCTTTTTTCCTGAAGTACATGGCAAATGAGGGGGGCAGTGGTTATTTTTAGTTTCCTTTGCTTATTCTCCTCTCTTCAAAGTCAACAGTACCATCATCTCCCACCACCATCCCCTCCTTTTCAAACATTTGGAGTTGTTATTTTCTTCATTTCTCTACTTTTATGGCCACAGGATTTGGTTTTCGAGTAAGTATGTGACTCAAGATACCTTCTTTGGTCCTTTCCTGGGATAAAAATATTGGTAAATTGGAGGTCTTCCCTTTCTGTTTAAACTAGGAACATATGGTCCAGGAAGCTACCAGGAGTCATGGGAACAGAGACAGAGATAAAGTTAGTTTCAGAGCATGATGCGAGAAGCAGAACTGAGAGAGGGAGGGAACACATTCTGGTGGCATTGTGGTATGGGGTCGTTCAGCTCAATCGTGAACAAATCCCACCTGGTTCAAGGTGAGTTCTATCATGACCAAGAAATGTTAACAGAGAAGTTCAACAAATGTCAAGTGGACTGACAGATGAAGGAAGAAGGAAAGGAAGAGCAGTGAAGAGAAGAGAGGAAGGCAAGAAAGGAGGGAGGACAGAAAGATGTGGGAGGGAGGGAGGAGAGAAAATTAAAAAGTCAAATAGCACAGGAAATCCTTTAAGCCTCACTAAACTCACCCAAGGATTCAAGTTTTCCAACTTCTAATCAGAGTTATTCGTGTTGGGTGGCAATCAAGTGTCCAACTGAAACTGAGTCATCAGTTAGATGAACTAAACTAACAAATGTGCCTAATAAACAGTGCACTGTAACCTGCCTTCCCCGGTCAGCTCACTTTTAATTGTTTATGCAAAAACCTGCATTGCCTCCAAGCATCACAGAGCCTAAACAATAAGGAACAAGACCCCCTGTACCACCCCTATAGACAACATCTCTGACACAAGTCTTAAGAGGTTTGCACAAATGATCGGGCCCAAAACGCCACCCTCGAAGCCTGCTAATGCAGCTGTGCAGTGAACATGCTTCCCACGGAGAACCATGCAGCTTAGCTGTACTTGCACAGAGCAACAACTGTCTCACCTTTTTCTTATCTCCACTTATCTTTTCCCCACTCATCGGACCACCCTATTCTCTCCAGAAATATCCCAAGTCCCGCGCCTTTCAGGAGGTGGATTTGAGACATGTTCTCAACCTCCTTGTGCGGCTGTCTTGCAATAAACCCTTACTCTGCTGCAAAACGTGGCCCAGTGCATGGCTTGCTACATATTGGGCAAAAAGACATGATTCAGTAACAAAACCTCCAGGATGGAGTATTTTTTCCATCTTGTAAGGAACACTAAAATCTACTAGGTAATTCACACAATAACTACTAGAAAAGAATTTCAAAATGCCTTGCCTTTAAGTTAAAACTTCTCTATTTATGAACTCGGAAGTCTTTCAGAATTAAAAAATATATATGTATGTATATATATATTTGTATGTGTGTGTGGCTTTGCTAATTTGCCACTAGCTTCCAAAAGTCTGTAACATTATTTTGAGACGAAAATAAAAGTAAATTGTAAATTTTGCTGTCTAAAGTTACGAACAATTGGGAATATTGAAAGGTTAACACAAAAGGTCCTTAGGGTCTGATGGATATTTTGCAGTTCTGAGCAAGGTAATTCTATACTGATTTTTTAAATTTTAGAGTTCAGTAAGCCATGTGTATGTTTTTCAGATATATACAAACAGCACTGACTTGTTTACACTTTCTCTTTAAAAACCAATTATTTAAATATTGGCTCTTTGAATTGACAACCCATTATATTTTATCTTAGTGTAATATGCACTAAAAGCAATATGCTAGGGGCTGGATAAAAGCTGCAGATCTAAAGTAATTTTTCAAATGGAAATTAATTCAGCAGTCTAGGGAAATACTATCACAAAACAATGCCCTGCTGAATCTCATTAAATCAATTTGGAAAGGCATATGGGTGGAAAGGTAAAAATAAATCAATAAGATTAAAAAGGAAGTAGGTTGCTTTGCAAGAAAAAGAGAAGACTTAGAGTATCTGGTTGCTAAGGAACAGGATTTTAAGTACGAATTATTTGTCTCCCTTATAGAATAAGGCAATTTTGAGGATGAGAGCAAAATACTGTTTGCATATGGCCCAATTTATACAAGCTGCATTTCCCTCAACAAGACCTCACTCCATCCTTGAAAAGGGAGATGAGCTTTCACTGGCTGAGCCATTGCCTAGCAACAAGATGCTAAGGAGGCAAGCTGAGACCGCCCCAGAAAGAGCTCTAGTTCTCTCTCTGCATCACACTGCAGTGACCTCTAGCACCAGTTGATGCCCTTGAGAAAACCACCTTCACAACCAGAAAGCTACTGCTACCAGAGAAGCGTTTTGCTAAGATCACTACAAGGTCTAAGCTGCCTCTTTTGTTTGTAATCAGATGACACAGTGCCCGTTTGGTGCTTAGCACAACACAAAGCATTTTCACAAACATGCTTTTATTTCTTTTTAGCCCCAGCTCTTACCAGCACTGGGTCATACAACTCATACCCGATGAGTTGTAGGCCTGATCTTACCTGTCAGACGCTTGCTGAAAAAAACTGATCTCCAGCACCTTCGCTTTGACCTCACGGGTTCCATTCCCCACCCCCACCCCACAGTAGGCAGGGGAGCAAACCCTCTTGTAACAACTCTTCTTCCCAGTGCAGAGTCCACTGCTCCGCTTAGCCATCATTCCCTGCTCCTTGATAAAGACTTTAAATATATATTTTTAAAATCCAGTTCCTACACAGTTCTAGGTGCTGGAGATAAAATTAGAACCAAGACAGGGTTCCCAGAGAGGCTGACAGGGCTCCATGGGAGGAAATAGGAGAGACGCACAATAGTCAAGAACATTGAGAAGCCGCGGGGGCAAGATGCCTGGGGAGGGTACCTCTGCAGTGACTTGAGGAGCCTGGAGAATTTAGTTTGGCAAAAGAATGGAGTGGAGGCTTCCCTGGTGGTTCAATGGGTAAGGTCACCGCCTTGCAGTGCAAGGGACGCCGGTTCGATCCCTGGCCTGGGAAGATCCCACGAGCTGCGGAGCTGCTGGACCAATGGGTCCAACTACCAAGCCAAAGCTCTGGAGCGCATGTGCCCAGAGCCAGTGCTCTGCAACTAGAGAGGCCACTGCGATGGGAGGCCCACACAGGCCAAAGAAAAAAGATAAATAAATGAAAGATCAACAGAAGTGGCCAAAAAAAAAAAAGAATGTAGTCGGTGGGGAGAAGGCATCTGGCCAAGAGAACAGAGGCATCCTCAAGAAATAGGGACCCTGAGTTAGGGGGAACCTCTATCTTCATACTTAAGTATTCATTAGGCTTCAGTTATGAGTCAAACTGACCCAGTGACTTTTTGTCACAACCTAGGAGACAGCCAGAGACAGTTTACAAATCTAGTAGAAAAGCTGGTCCATTTCATCAATCTTTTATACAAACTACATTTCATCAAGATATGCTTCCCTATGGCTCCAAACAGGAGACAGGGCTTGGACTGTGCTCGCTCAAAATAATTATTCCTTCTGATATAAGACAGTGTAATTGAGTATTTACTAAGGAAATCTTTGGTCAAAGATTTGTTAACTATGCAAGAAAAATCAGGAAGTGCCTTCTGTATAGTGCTTTCAAACGGCTGTATTCACACTTAACCTATTCCTAGGCCCAGGTCTGGTTTTTCTTTTAAAAGCCAAAAGTAGGCAAACCAATTGACCACGATTGCTTAAAAAGGTGAAATACGTGATCTAGTTTTTTGAAAGGGTGTTTCTGAAAAACACTACGCCCAAAATTAGAGCTTCCGATTTCTCGGATTTGCTCTTCAGGGCGGGCGTCTACCTGCCTCTCTGCTGCCCTCTTGTGACGTTCTGGAGCATAGCAGCACAGAAAATCTGCTCTTCGAGAAACCTGCCAGGTCCTTGGAGCAGGGATGACGTGACAAGCACCCAGGTCTTTCTCACAGATTCCAGAAATCTCGATTTCTTGTGACTCTATCACTATGCAAATGGGTTTCTATAGAATAATATTTTCAGAGCTTGTTTCAAATCTCAAAATATATGTTTAGGTAATAGTAAGGATGGGGAAAGCAAGATTTAATTGGCTAATTAAGGCTCCAGCTTGTACAATTACAGAACAATTATCGCTTAGCCAAGAACTAAACCTTATTGGTTTTCCACCTTAAAAGTAGTACACCATTCTTTGTTAGTGGAATGGTATATATCAGACACTTTAACCTTCTTGTTTTACTTGAGCTGTTACTTTAAAAAAAAAAAAAAAAAAGCTCTTTTTGTTAACATATTACATAGAAAACATGGGAAAAATTCTTCAACTAACTTTCTTGGAATGTCCTTCAAATATGCCAATTCTTTCTTCTTTATGTCTATTCTATATTTTAGAGGTTGTAAATACTCTCAGAGCTTCATATATGATACTTATGCAGAGGATTCTCAAATAGTCCTGCAGTTTCTCTTGTACACTAGACACTCATCTTTGAACATTTCATCAAGATATGCTTCCCTATGGCTCCAAACAGGAGACAGGGCTTGGACTGTGCTCGCTCAAAATAATTATTCCTTCTGATATAAGACAGTGTAATTGAGTATTTACTAAGGAAATCTTTGGTCAAAGATTTGTTAACTATGCAAGAAAAATCAGGAAGTGCCTTCTGTATAGTGCTTTCAAACGGCTGTATTCACACTTAACCTATTCCTAGGCCCAGGTCTGGTTTTTCTTTTAAAAGCCAAAAGTAGGCAAACCAATTGACCACGATTGCTTAAAAGGTGAAATACGTGATCTAGTTTTTGAAAGGGTGTTTCTGAAAACACTACGCCCAAAATTAGAGCTTCCGATTTCTCGGATTTGCTCTTCAGGGCGGGCGTCTACCTGCCTCTCTGCTGCCCTCTTGTGACGTTCTGGAGCATAGCAGCACAGAAAATCTGCTCTTCGAGAAACCTGCCAGGTCCTTGGAGCAGGGATGACGTGACAAGCACCCAGGTCTTTCTCACAGATTCCAGAAATCTCGATTTCTTGTGACTCTATCACTATGCAAATGGGTTTCTATAGAATAATATTTTCAGAGCTTGTTTCAAATCTCAAAATATATGTTTAGGTAATAGTAAGGATGGGGAAAGCAAGATTTAATTGGCTAATTAAGGCTCCAGCTTGTACAATTACAGAACAATTATCGCTTAGCCAAGAACTAAACCTTATTGGTTTTCCACCTTAAAAGTAGTACACCATTCTTTGTTAGTGGAATGGTATATATCAGACACTTTAACCTTCTTGTTTTACTTGAGCTGTTACTTTAAAAAAAAAAAAAAAAAAAGCTCTTTTTGTTAACATATTACATAGAAAACATGGGAAAAATTCTTCAACTAACTTTCTTGGAATGTCCTTCAAATATGCCAATTCTTTCTTCTTTATGTCTATTCTATATTTTAGAGGTTGTAAATACTCTCAGAGCTTCATATATGATACTTATGCAGAGGATTCTCAAATAGTCCTGCAGTTTCTCTTGTACACTAGACACTCATCTTTGAACGTTTCATCATAGCCTTGAAATGAAAGGACAATTCCTCTTGCCCTAAAACCTGCTTCCATCCTGATTATCCTTGGGAGCATTCTTGTCACTTTTCCAGGCTTAACACTCATAAGCTTTTATTTCTTTTTTTTCAGTTCCCTTTTCTCTTGAGTCTGTATTCATTTTCTGACTACTTGATGCTAGAAATCCTGCCATGGGTTTGCTTACAATAGGTTAAAGTTTCCTGGTGAAAAGATATTTAGAAAGGATTTATAGAATGGATGATTCAGTTGATGGATGGGGAAGAAAAAACAGACATTAGATAATCCTAATTTTGAACCAAATTCTAAGAGGATAATTGTGCTATAACAGGGAGATGGAGTCTAATTTAAGTTGAGAGAACAAATGGGATAGGCTTTCATGAGGAAGCAGTTTTTAAGCTATAATACATATATATATATATATATGTATATATATATATATATGTCAAGAAGTCATTAATCAGGCAGAAGGAAGGAGGAAAGCATTCCAGGCAGAGGGAATGGTCAGGTCTTAAACTTGGAGGTAGGAAGCAGCTTACTATCTTCATGAAATGACAGCCCGGGCAGGGGAGAGAGGAGGGCAGGATGATGAAGTGACCAGAGTGGAGGGGTGGTCATAGTGCTTCTTTTCTCCTTTGGCATATTCCTAGTTTACCGGGTTTTATGTTTAATTGAATCTGAATACCTTTCAATAGGAAACACAGTTTCAGAAGCCCTGGGTCCCACCATTCACTGCAGTCTTACAGGCAGGTGGATGGCACACGCATGCCCACTGTCCGTTCTCCTAAGTAGTGGCAACTGAAGTCGATCCTTAGAACCTAAGTGACTATAGACAGTTCATTCTCAGAGCTGGGAAAAAATTTGTGGAAAACTTTTCACAAGGGAAGTGTCACAGTCTGATTTGAGTTTAATCAAAATGCACTAAATCCTTTCCATTACCCTGTAAGCGTGGTCCAGGATTTTCCACTGCTATTAAACGTGGCGTTTGGTTATGGTTGGGTTAATGAAATACTCTCAGAGCTTCATATATGATACTTATGCAGGATTCTCAAATAGTCCTGCAGTTTCTCTTGTACACTAGACACTCATCTTTGAACGTTTCATCATAGCCTTGAAATGAAAGGACAATTCCTCTTGCCCTAAAACCTGCTTCCATCCTGATTATCCTTGGGAGCATTCTTGTCACTTTTCCAGGCTTAACACTCATAAGCTTTTATTTCTTTTTTTTCAGTTCCCTTTTCTCTTGAGTCTGTATTCATTTTCTGACTACTTGATGCTAGAAATCCTGCCATGGGTTTGCTTACAATAGGTTAAAGTTTCCTGGTGAAAAGATATTTAGAAAGGATTTATAGAATGGATGATTCAGTTGATGGATGGGGAAGAAAAAACAGACATTAGATAATCCTAATTTTGAACCAAATTCTAAGAGGATAATTGTGCTATAACAGGGAGATGGAGTCTAATTTAAGTTGAGAGAACAAATGGGATAGGCTTTCATGAGGAAGCAGTTTTTAAGCTATAATACATATATATATATATATATATATATATATATATGTCAAGAAGTCATTAATCAGGCAGAAGGAAGGAGGAAAGCATTCCAGGCAGAGGGAATGGTCAGGTCTTAAACTTGGAGGTAGGAAGCAGCTTACTATCTTCATGAAATGACAGCCCGGGCAGGGGAGAGAGGAGGGCAGGATGATGAAGTGACCAGAGTGGAGGGGTGGTCATAGTGCTTCTTTTCTCCTTTGGCATATTCCTAGTTTACCGGGTTTTATGTTTAATTGAATCTGAATACCTTTCAATAGGAAACACAGTTTCAGAAGCCCTGGGTCCCACCATTCACTGCAGTCTTACAGGCAGGTGGATGGCACACGCATGCCCACTGTCCGTTCTCCTAAGTAGTGGCAACTGAAGTCGATCCTTAGAACCTAAGTGACTATAGACAGTTCATTCTCAGAGCTGGGAAAAAATTTGTGGAAAACTTTTCACAAGGGAAGTGTCACAGTCTGATTTGAGTTTAATCAAAATGCACTAAATCCTTTCCATTACCCTGTAAGCGTGGTCCAGGATTTTCCACTGCTATTAAACGTGGCGTTTGGTTATGGTTGGGTTAATGAAGTGACCTGGAGGAGCCACTAGGACAGGAGGCTGTCCATTCAGGGCGTGCAGAAGAGCTGTCCAGATTCCTCCTGGCTGGGCGGGGTCACGTCCAGCCTCTGTCTGGCACCATCTAGTGGCAGTTGTCCACTCGAGGTGAAATGTTGGTAGGATGACTCTCAGTGCTGGGGAAGGGGTGTCTAAGACAGTAGCCCAATGTCAGAAATCCTCTGTTTTGTAGATATCATCTGGGAAAACTGGACCAGAGAAAACTGAGGGAGTGGAAGTTCCTTAAATCACTTTCCAAATTAGGCACTTCTGAAGCTTCCGCAGAGGGACTTGCCAAATCCTTTGATGGTTCTTGTTGGTCAGTCACTGAGTTGTGTCCGACTCTTTGTGACCCCATGGACTGCAGCAAGCCTCGCTCCCCTGTCCTTCACTATCTCCTGGAGTTCGCTCAAACTCGTGTCCATTCAGTCTGTGATGTCAGCTTCTTTGGGCATTTCCAATTAAAAAAAAATGAGAACTTTATCTCACCTCTGTGAATGAAGGAAGGATGGGGAGTAGCAACCAATTCACAAGTTACCTTATACCCAATTCTCTTCATTACTGGTGGCTGTCACGGCTTTTACAGTAATATTCCAGCCATCACTGGAAAATGATCAGAGATGGAAGAGGGGTGCATTACTGAGTATATTAGAAGGAGGCAACTGCAATGGTTCAAGTGAGAGATGAAGGTTTATTAAAGTGGCAGCATCAGAAATGGAGTAACAGGGCAGACATAAGATATTCAGGAAGCAGAATCAGCTAGACCAGTGACCGATTATGGATGCCAGGGAGTCAAGGAAGGGGAAGAGTCAAGAACTGCCTGTGAGGATCCAGGTTTCTAACATGAAAAAGTGGGTTAGGGTGGCTCCATTTACTGAAACACTTGGGAGAAAGAGATTTTCAAGTAAATATCATGAGTTCAGTTTGGAACAGGTGTCTGGGGTCCGCTGTGACACTGAAGAGGATCGGTTGCTTAGGCAAATTGGATGTGCATGACGTGAGTCCAAAGAAAGAATGCTGGCTGGAGGTATGAATTAGGAACCTGTTACTGTATGGATGATAACTGAAGTGGTTAGAAAGACTGTGATAGTGTGGGGAATCAGAGTAGAGTACCCATAAAAGAAGGACTAGGATTCAAGAAGGAGGAAAATGCAGTGTTGTAGAAACCATAAGAAGTCAAATATTTCCAGAAGGGAAGAGCAGTCAACCTGTATATACAAAGGATCTTCAGAGGCCTCACAAATCAGGGCAGAAAACAGCATGACTGGGTTGTGGCTTCAGGAGCGCACGCGTGACCTCAGCAAGAAGAGTTGTATGGAAACTGACTGGACTTATTTGTTAATTTATGAAAAAGCTAGCAGATACAAAGTCACCTATTTGATTTTATGTAATTGAGCAGATGTAAGGAGGGCTTCCCAGGTGGTACTAGTGGTAAAGAACCTGCCTGCCAATGCAGGAGACATTAGAGACATAGGTTTGATTCCTGGGTAGGGAAGATTCCCTGGAGGAGGGCACAGCTACCCACACCTGTATTCTTACCTGGACAATCCCATGGACAGAGGAGCGTGGTGGGCTACAGTCTATAGAGCCACAGAGTCGGACAGGACTGAAGCAACTTAGCAAGCACCCATGCAAGGAGTGCCCCTCGATACTTCTTTAAAATATTGAAAAAGTTTAACAGTAAAGGAAATAAACACAGGGCTAGAGTTGAGAGGCAATTTTGGTTTTAAGATGAGATTTGAGAATATGAAAAGGAGAGACTAATAATCATGGGGAGAGTAATGAGAGAGGATAAGAAAAAAGATACAAGAAAGGTTCTTAAGGAAGTAGGAAAGAACATCATTGAGAATACCTTTGAGGAGACTGACCTTTGAGGAGAGGAGGAAGAGGCCCATGACTGCTGTGGGAGAGGAGGGGTACAGACCATGGGCACCTCATGGATTCTGTGGTTGGCTTTCCCATTGGCTTCAATACTTTGTGTTTAGACTCTTCTGCTAATCTCCAAATAAATCACCCTTTATCTGGACATATTCCCTTCCACAACACTCAGCACACTTTGGCAAACTACATATCATAAAGAACTGCTTCAATAGTATCACTTCTCGAACAAATGGATAAAGAAGCTCTAGTACATATACACAGTGAAGTACTTCTCAATCACAAAAAGAAATGCAGAAGATTCAGTTCTAAAGAGATGGATGAATCTAGAACCTATTATACAAAGTGAGGTAAGTCAAAAAAAGAAGGACAAGTATGACAAATACACATGAAGAGCATCAATAGAAAAACTGTCATAGAGAACAGACGTATGGATGTTGGGGAGAGGGAAGACTGGGTGAGAGATATGGAAAGAGTGACATGGAGCCCTATAGTATCATATGTAAGAGAGAGAACTATTGTCAATGCTCTGTGGGTTAAGGGATCTTACATGGGGGCTATGTGATGGCCTGGAGGGGTGGGATGGAGGATGGGATCTTTTACATCTAGCGACAGTTTGAACTGTAGGGGCTAGGGACTGGGTAAGAACCTGCCTGCCAATGCAGGAGACATTAGAGACATAGGTTTGATTCCTGGGTAGGGAAGATTCCTGGAGGAGGGCACAGCTACCCACACCTGTATTCTTACCTGGACAATCCCATGGACAGAGGAGCGTGGTGGGCTACAGTCTATAGAGCCACAGAGTCGGACAGGACTGAAGCAACTTAGCAAGCACCCATGCAAGGAGTGCCCCTCGATACTTCTTTAAAATATTGAAAAAGTTTAACAGTAAAGGAAATAAACACAGGGCTAGAGTTGAGAGGCAATTTTGGTTTTAAGATGAGATTTGAGAATATGAAAAGGAGAGACTAATAATCATGGGGAGAGTAATGAGAGAGGATAAGAAAAAAGATACAAGAAAGGTTCTTAAGGAAGTAGGAAAGAACATCATTGAGAATACCTTTGAGGAGACTGACCTTTGAGGAGAGGAGGAAGAGGCCCATGACTGCTGTGGGAGAGGAGGGGTACAGACCATGGGCACCTCATGGATTCTGTGGTTGGCTTTCCCATTGGCTTCAATACTTTGTGTTTAGACTCTTCTGCTAATCTCCAAATAAATCACCCTTTATCTGGACATATTCCCTTCCACAACACTCAGCACACTTTGGCAAACTACATATCATAAAGAACTGCTTCAATAGTATCACTTCTCGAACAAATGGATAAAGAAGCTCTAGTACATATACACAGTGAAGTACTTCTCAATCACAAAAAGAAATGCAGAAGATTCAGTTCTAAAGAGATGGATGAATCTAGAACCTATTATACAAAGTGAGGTAAGTCAAAAAAAGAAGGACAAGTATGACAAATACACATGAAGAGCATCAATAGAAAAACTGTCATAGAGAACAGACGTATGGATGTTGGGGAGAGGGAAGACTGGGTGAGAGATATGGAAAGAGTGACATGGAGCCCTATAGTATCATATGTAAGAGAGAGAACTATTGTCAATGCTCTGTGGGTTAAGGGATCTTACATGGGGGCTATGTGATGGCCTGGAGGGGTGGGATGGGGAGGATGGGATATACATATGCTAATCTGGGATTATACATATCTGTAAACAACAAAACTCTGTAAAAGCAAGAAAGCAAAATTTTAAAAATGGCAAAAAAAAAAAAAAAAGAGTCACTTCTCCACTTAAACATCTTTAGTGATTATAGAGAAGGATACTGAAAAAAAGGTGCTGGATATTCACAATTTGAATCAGGTCAGAATGGGGGATTTGGCTTTCCCTCAGTGGTACATTCACCTAAATCTCTTCAGTCTTCTGTCTCAGTTCAGTTCAGGCATTCAGTCATGTCTGACTCTTTGCGACCCCATGGATTGTAGCTCGCCAGGCTTTGCTGTCCTTCACCATCTCCCAGACCTTCCAGCCAAGCTCTTTACACATCCTGCTTCCCTAAGCTGTTGCTATTTATGTCATGCTTGTATCATCAACTGTCAAGATTTATTTCTTATTTCCTTCATAATTTACACTGATGACTCTAATAAAAGAGCCCCAGCAACACCCATTTAGTTCTTCCGTGTACTAACTTACCTCTCAACTGAATTTCTCATGACTTCAGCCAAAGCCTCCAAAGGAAGGCACCACATCTCCACTGGTCATTGAACTAAGAGAAACTAGCAGAGTACGATTTGCATCACACACACAGATGTAATATTTTGCAATAGTCATTAAATATATATATATATATATATATATACATATATATATATATATAAAACAGAGCTTCCCTGGTGGTCCAGTGGGTAAGGACACCGCCTTGCAGTGCAAGGGGTGCCGGTTCGATCCCTGGCCTGGGAAGATCCCGTGTGCCACAGAGCAGCTGGACCCATGTGTCCAATTACTGAGCCAGAGTTCTGGAGCGCGTGCGCCCAGAGCCGGTGCTCTGTGACAGCAGAGGCCACTGCGATGGGAGGCTCACGCAGGCCAGAGAACAAAGATGGATGAAAATAGATAAATCAAAGACCAATAGAAGTGGCCCGCCTGCCCCCTTCCCTCCCCAACCTCCCTCCCCTCCAAAAAAACAACAACAAAAAAAACAAGAACAAGACAAGGAGCCTTCAAGAAGTCACTTCTATTGCAGCATTGTGCTATAACTCACAGACATATTTTTAGGGAATGTTTAATACATATTTCTTAATATAAATATGCTCATTTTAAAAGAATTCCCTTTGGAAAGTCAAAGGAATTAAACTGAGCCTAGTCCTAGTGTAGCTGTAATTATTTGACTTTGGGTAAGTCACTTCCCCTCTGAATCTGAGAGGCCTCATCTGTACAAAAAAAAAGACTAAACAATCTCATTTTTCTTCTAGTTAAAACATTTTATGAATCTCTTTATGAGAATGAGACTGATTCTGGGTGATGAGGCATTTTATGATTTAGAGATGGCTAGACAGCATATTAAAAAGCAGAGACATCACTTTTCTGATAAAGGTCCACACAGTCAAAGCAATGGCTTTCCCAGTAGTCATGTATGGATGTGAGAGTTGCACCATAAGGAAAGTTTGAGTGCCAAAGAACTCATGCTGTTGAATTTTGGTGCTGGAAAAGACTCTTGAGAGTCCCTTGGACAGCAAGGAGTTCAAACGAGTCAATTCTAAAGAAAATCAACCCTGAATATTCATTGGAAGACTGACACTGAAGCTGAATCTCCAATACTTTGGTCACCTGATTGGAAGAGATGACTCACTGGAAAAGACCTGGATGCTGGGAAAGATTGAAGGCAAAAGGGGAAGAGGGCTGCAGAGGATGAGATGGTTAGAAAGCATCACCAACTCAATGGATGGGAATCTGAGCAAATTCCATGAGACAGTGAAGGACAGGTGAACCTGGAAGGCTGTAGTCCATGGGGTTACAGAGAGTCCAGCACTTAGAAACTAAACAACAATAACTACAGTGTGATGATTATTACAAGTTATAGTCCTTTCTTTGCACATGGAAGGAAAAAACGTGCTGAATGATGCTATCATTTTTCTCTGTGAGCCACATTGTCTTTCCTAGGGAAAGCTACTGCTACCTTTAGAATATTGGACATAAAACAATGAAACCATAATACTTCCGAGTTTCTTGCCGAGAGGAAATGCTTGGTAATAATTTCAAGGACATTTCCACGGTACTACCTAATGGGGAAATCTGCTTTTAGATCAGATTCTAAGCATTAAACTCTTCCCATACCCAGCCAAAAAAAAATCAATCCCTCATCATTAGACAGCAAATAACAACTCTAGTACCAATAACAATTATTTCACCCTGCAACTTCCAGTAATTTGTAATCTGTATAAAATGTCCAGCTAACATTACAGAATTTCTTGGAAAGTAGCATGTGCTCAACAAAATAAATAAGAGTTTATTGATTAACTGAAGGCTTGAACTCAGGAATAAATAAAAAGAGTTAAACCCTATTCATTAATAAATATTGAAGCAAAGACTAGGATTTGGAACTCTGTGGTTAGAAATTAAAGCTCTGGACCAAGGTAGCTACATCCCAGCTCAAAAGCACAACTCCTGAAGGAAGAAGGTCATTATCATAGTGTGCTTGGTATGGCAACAGCCTCCCAAAGAGGCCCACACACTACTTCCTGGAATTTGTGACTGTGCTACCTTACATGATACAAGCGACTTGGCAGATGTGATTAAACTAAATATTTTGAAGTGAGGAGATTATCTGGATTATCCTGGTGGATCCAATATAACTACAGGGGCCCTTATAAAAGTGAGGCAGGAGGATCAGACTCAAAGAAGGCGATATAATGAAGGAACCAGAGGCCACAGTGATGTGGGTTCATGCAACAACCACAGACTGTTTTCCTTTCCTTCTTCTGTGTCCGTCCTACAACAGCTTTAAAAGAGGTGAAACAGCAAATGCAGAATTATGTGAATGTATTTGTCTTACTTTTTAAATAGCTCCAGTAAGCCATTTCAGGGTTTATTTTTAAGTAAATGTACTTGTTCCCTATAGATACTATAAAAATTACCACCAAGTGAGTGAATTATAAACACTGTTGAAGATTTTCATCCAAGAAATCACAGTTTTTTTCATAGTGTGCCTGTGCTTGCATCATGTGTATGTGTGTAGGTGCCTGCTAACTTGTATAGAAAATACCCAAAGTATTTGGGTAAAAGTGTGAGTTCAGTCTATCTCAGCAAATTCTTTCACTATCCTTATCTCGAATTAAAGATCTCCTCTAGATGTTATTGAATATGGGAACATGAACTGTTCATCAATAAAAACAAAAATAATACTTCCGAGTTTCTTGCCGAGAGGAAATGCTTGGTAATAATTTCAAGGACATTTCCACGGTACTACCTAATGGAAATCTGCTTTTAGATCAGATTCTAAGCATTAAACTCTTCCATACCCAGCCAAAAAAAAATCAATCCCTCATCATTAGACAGCAAATAACAACTCTAGTACCAATAACAATTATTTCACCCTGCAACTTCCAGTAATTTGTAATCTGTATAAAATGTCCAGCTAACATTACAGAATTTCTTGGAAAGTAGCATGTGCTCAACAAAATAAATAAGAGTTTATTGATTAACTGAAGGCTTGAACTCAGGAATAAATAAAAAGAGTTAAACCCTATTCATTAATAAATATTGAAGCAAAGACTAGGATTTGGAACTCTGTGGTTAGAAATTAAAGCTCTGGACCAAGGTAGCTACATCCCAGCTCAAAAGCACAACTCCTGAAGGAAGAAGGTCATTATCATAGTGTGCTTGGTATGGCAACAGCCTCCCAAAGAGGCCCACACACTACTTCCTGGAATTTGTGACTGTGCTACCTTACATGATACAAGCGACTTGGCAGATGTGATTAAACTAAATATTTTGAAGTGAGGAGATTATCTGGATTATCCTGGTGGATCCAATATAACTACAGGGGCCCTTATAAAAGTGAGGCAGGAGGATCAGACTCAAAGAAGGCGATATAATGAAGGAACCAGAGGCCACAGTGATGTGGGTTCATGCAACAACCACAGACTGTTTTCCTTTCCTTCTTCTGTGTCCGTCCTACAACAGCTTTAAAAGAGGTGAAACAGCAAATGCAGAATTATGTGAATGTATTTGTCTTACTTTTTAAATAGCTCCAGTAAGCCATTTCAGGGTTTATTTTTAAGTAAATGTACTTGTTCCCTATAGATACTATAAAAATTACCACCAAGTGAGTGAATTATAAACACTGTTGAAGATTTTCATCCAAGAAATCACAGTTTTTTTCATAGTGTGCCTGTGCTTGCATCATGTGTATGTGTGTAGGTGCCTGCTAACTTGTATAGAAAATACCCAAAGTATTTGGGTAAAAGTGTGAGTTCAGTCTATCTCAGCAAATTCTTTCACTATCCTTATCTCGAATTAAAGATCTCCTCTAGATGTTATTGAATATGGGAACATGAACTGTTCATCAATGTATCACTGACGAATAGAAATGTGATTTTTTTCAAATGGAAATATTTCACAGCTATCAATATTTGATGGGTCCCTATGTTGTAGGGAATTCAGAGACAAAGAAGGGGGGCCCATGCTCTCAAAAACAGTCAGGTCATCCTAGAGGAAAGGATAATTCCAACTGTTTTATAATTTTTATGGGGATCAGAGTAATATTTTGAGTTAAATCATTTCTAGACACATTGTGCCTTTGAATAAAATATTATAGTTCCTGACAAAAATATACAGTCCGTAGAAATCATGAATTTTGAAAATGCTTCCTGATAGTACATGACTTACTTGTATGACTAAACTTGAAAAGCATAGTAAAGCTATGTTTAGTCTCCGAATATGCTGGAGAATATTTATTTTACCCTTTTCACTGAAACAGGGGCTTCCCTGGTGGCTCAGATGGTGGAGAATCTGCGTGCAATGCAGACCACCCAGGATCAATACCTGGGTTGGGAAGATCTTCTGGAGAAGGGAATGGCTACCCACTACAGTAATCTTGCCTAAAGAATTCCATGGACAGAGACAACTGGCAGACTACAGTCTAAGGAGTCACAAAAGAGTTGGACATGACTGAGCAACTAACATTTCTCACTGAAACCACAAAACTGAGCACTGTTGAATGTTAGCTGCTGAGAGATTCCATGTAACAACTCACTTGAAAACAGGAGGCCTCTCCATTTCCAAGGAGCCAAGAGTCCTATTCTGGAACTCACAACTCAGTGAAAGGGTTCAGAAGATTTGCAGTCTTACTTTTAAATAGCTCCAGTAAGCCATTTCAGGGTTTATTTTTAAGTAAATGTACTTGTTCCCTATAGATACTATAAAAATTACCACCAAGTGAGTGAATTATAAACACTGTTGAAGATTTTCATCCAAGAAATCACAGTTTTTTTCATAGTGTGCCTGTGCTTGCATCATGTGTATGTGTGTAGGTGCCTGCTAACTTGTATAGAAAATACCCAAAGTATTTGGGTAAAAGTGTGAGTTCAGTCTATCTCAGCAAATTCTTTCACTATCCTTATCTCGAATTAAAGATCTCCTCTAGATGTTATTGAATATGGGAACATGAACTGTTCATCAATGTATCACTGACGAATAGAAATGTGATTTTTTTCAAATGGAAATATTTCACAGCTATCAATATTTGATGGGTCCCTATGTTGTAGGAATTCAGAGACAAAGAAGGGGGGCCCATGCTCTCAAAAACAGTCAGGTCATCCTAGAGGAAAGGATAATTCCAACTGTTTTATAATTTTTATGGGGATCAGAGTAATATTTTGAGTTAAATCATTTCTAGACACATTGTGCCTTTGAATAAAATATTATAGTTCCTGAAAAAAATATACAGTCCGTAGAAATCATGAATTTTGAAAATGCTTCCTGATAGTACATGACTTACTTGTATGACTAAACTTGAAAAGCATAGTAAAGCTATGTTTAGTCTCCGAATATGCTGGAGAATATTTATTTTACCCTTTTCACTGAAACAGGGGCTTCCCTGGTGGCTCAGATGGTGGAGAATCTGCGTGCAATGCAGACCACCCAGGATCAATACCTGGGTTGGGAAGATCTTCTGGAGAAGGGAATGGCTACCCACTACAGTAATCTTGCCTAAAGAATTCCATGGACAGAGACAACTGGCAGACTACAGTCTAAGGAGTCACAAAAGAGTTGGACATGACTGAGCAACTAACATTTCTCACTGAAACCACAAAACTGAGCACTGTTGAATGTTAGCTGCTGAGAGATTCCATGTAACAACTCACTTGAAAACAGGAGGCCTCTCCCATTTCCAAGGAGCCAAGAGTCCTATTCTGGAACTCACAACTCAGTAGCAGAAGGGCTTCAGGGAGTTTGTTAACGCATTGAGACTGCAAGCAACTGTGTGTATGTGTGTGTCTCTGTGTGTCCATGTACACATGTGCATCTGGCTATCAGGTCAATAAATGCTATCAGTATTTAAACGGATCTCTAAAGAGAACTATATCCTTCCATAGGTTAACTTCAGTAAGCAAAAGGTTAGGTACTTGAAGCGAGTTTCATCTTTATTCTAATCACACCATCTCAGTTATACCTAGATCAAATAATTTTATCTTTCAGTATTCATTCTCATATCCTAAATAGGGCTAATGATGATTCTCTGATGCCCCATATTATCCACGGCTCTACTTGAAGACAGACAAAGGGAATAAATACCCTGGCCTCACTCTCTTTCTCTCTGATCTCATGCTAGCACTCTCAATCAACTGAAGCCAAAGCACAAAGTTGCCTTTTGATGTGGTCCATACAGTCCATCCTCCCATGACAAAAAGAAGGGTATAGATGGAGAGTGGATCCTGGACCAGTGAGTAAAAGAAAGTTTTCCGGGGGCTTCCCCTGGTGGTCCAGTGGGTAAGGACACCGCCTTGCAGTGCAAGGGGCGTCGGTTCGATCCCTGGCCTGGGAAGATCCCACGTGCCGCGGAGCGGCTGGACTGATGTGTCCAATTACCGAGCCAGAGCTCTGGAGCGCATGCGCCCAGAGCCGGTGCTCTGCGACAACAGAGGCCACCGCGATGGGAGGCCCACAGGAGCCAAGGAACAAAGACGGATGAAGATAGAGAAATGAAAGACCAATAGAAGTGGCCCGCCCACTCCCCTCCCTCCCCAACCCGAACCCCGCCCAAAATAAATAAATAAATAAATCTTTAAAAAAAAAAAAAAAGAAAGTTTTCCGGTACATGCCCTCAGGTGTGACCTTAAAGTTATGTGTACTAAGGTGTGGTCTTAATTTGCTCTTCCACCTCCTTCAAGCTCTTGCTCAAAGGCCATCTCTCTGGTGAGACTTTCATCACCCTATTGAAGTAATGACATATGCCCCTGCCTCTCCACCTCCCTTCTCTGCTTGGAGCTTGATGGTAGGACAATCACTTTAGATGAGCTTCGCGCATCATTTGCTTATTTTTTTTATTGTCAGTCTCTCCCCACTAGACCATGAGATCCAAGAAAACAGAGTATTTTGTCTCCTGGAACATTGCTTATCCTCAATGCGTGTCAACAACATCTGATTACCCAGTAAATCTCTAAGCTATGGGCTGGAGTTGTTACAACGGTTACATAAAATGGTATTTTAAGCCATTAGTGAATAAATACTCAAGTGTACCAATTATTAGCCTAATGTGTGCTCAGTATTTATTAAGCAAATGAATGGCTGTAGTAAGATGTGAAAGAATTAAATTCACACAAGATGTAATCTGGTCATGTTTTTGCTTAGTGATGCATGAATCAGAAAATAAATTTATGTTAGAGGGTAGGCTTTTGAGTTAGACTGCTCACAAATAAATCCATCCCTTATTATCTGTATAGCCCCCCAAAGTTTGCCAAAGCACAAAGTTGCCTTTTGATGTGGTCCATACAGTCCATCCTCCCATGACAAAAGAAGGGTATAGATGGAGAGTGGATCCTGGACCAGTGAGTAAAAGAAAGTTTTCGGGGCTTCCCTGGTGGTCCAGTGGGTAAGGACACTGCCTTGCAGTGCAAGGCGTCGGTTCGATCCCTGGCCTGGGAAGATCCCACGTGCCGTGGAGCGGCTGGACTGATGTGTCCAATTACCGAGCCAGAGCTCTGGAGCGCATGCGCCCAGAGCCGGTGCTCTGCGACAACAGAGGCCACCGCGATGGGAGGCCCACAGGAGCCAAGGAACAAAGACGGATGAAGATAGAGAAATGAAAGACCAATAGAAGTGGCCCGCCCACTCCCCTCCCTCCCCAACCCGAACCCCGCCCAAAATAAATAAATAAATAAATCTTTAAAAAAAAAAAAAAAGAAAGTTTTCCGGTACATGCCCTCAGGTGTGACCTTAAAGTTATGTGTACTAAGGTGTGGTCTTAATTTGCTCTTCCACCTCCTTCAAGCTCTTGCTCAAAGGCCATCTCTCTGGTGAGACTTTCATCACCCTATTGAAGTAATGACATATGCCCCTGCCTCTCCACCTCCCTTCTCTGCTTGGAGCTTGATGGTAGGACAATCACTTTAGATGAGCTTCGCGCATCATTTGCTTATTTTTTTTATTGTCAGTCTCTCCCCACTAGACCATGAGATCCAAGAAAACAGAGTATTTTGTCTCCTGGAACATTGCTTATCCTCAATGCGTGTCAACAACATCTGATTACCCAGTAAATCTCTAAGCTATGGGCTGGAGTTGTTACAACGGTTACATAAAATGGTATTTTAAGCCATTAGTGAATAAATACTCAAGTGTACCAATTATTAGCCTAATGTGTGCTCAGTATTTATTAAGCAAATGAATGGCTGTAGTAAGATGTGAAAGAATTAAATTCACACAAGATGTAATCTGGTCATGTTTTTGCTTAGTGATGCATGAATCAGAAAATAAATTTATGTTAGAGGGTAGGCTTTTGAGTTAGACTGCTCACAAATAAATCCATCCCTTATTATCTGTATGACTCTGACCAAGTATTTAACTTTTCTGCTTCTGAGTTTTCTCCTCTGTCCAACCCAAATAGAAGAGAGCTTTGGCATACTAAATGATCAGTATCACTAATTACTACAGACACTGAAAGCCAAAGTGAAAAAATTTTTTTCTTTTAATCTGACAGGCTGTCAGACATTCACAAAATTTTAAAAATTTAGTTTGCATGCTAATAAATAAAGAGCTATAATTAATTTTCTTGGAGCTTCTCATCACCAAGGTCTTTTCTTTACAAGCAAGGACTAAACTGCAGACATTTTGGAGAAAAATATTTCAAAACAAGCCATGTTCCAAAGAGGTAAAATATAACTTCAAAAATCCTTTTTATGTGTTTCTTAAAAGTAATCCTCAAAGCAGGTGTTATTAAAACTTTCTACTTTCTGTCATCTAACAGTGTTATTTCACAATCATTAATAATTAATCATAGGTCTCTGATTCATTCTTGCACACTCTAAAAATAGGAAACCATGAATAGGCTAAGATCCTTAGCAACAGAATACTGAGTCCTCTCTCTGCCTAATGTGGATACCTATTCCCATTTTGCAAACTGATCTGTCTCAGAATTGCTAAATTGGAAGGTACTTCATGGCAAAGTTAGACAACATGTTTTCCTTATGTTTAGTTATTTCAAATTCATCTCACTAAAAGCCTCCACACTTCTTCTGTTCTTTCTGCCCTGGGGTTTGAGAGCAACAGTTGGTAAGACTTTGAACACAGAGGTCAAGCATCAGATTGGAAGCCTGACAAACCAGCACCCACCTAGCCAGCTACCTGTTGGGAGTGTCTGAGGTCCCTCATGCGGCAGCTATTTGAACAAGTTCTGATAAGTGAGAAAAGATCATTACATCGGTAGTATCGAATTTTTTACTTAAATTTTAATTTGTTAAACAGGGTAAGTCACTATTCTATACATTTAGCAACTATGAGTCAATTTAATCTTCATAACAACCCCATGGGGAAACCTATAGCAAAGTTTAAGTATGTCTCCAAGAGTCACCATAAGAAATAGACAGTCCAGGATTGAAACCCAGGAAGCCTAGGTCCTGATACAAGAGCCTAAGCCTTAAGTAATCCAACAAACCAGCAATGGCTCTTGGCTTAACAGCAGGACAAATGTAGGGATGGGCTGGGTGTGTATCTGTATTTCTTAGCTTAGTATTCAAAATATTCAACTTACCGAGTGATCACCTATGTATCAGAGAATAAGAGAGTTGAGTATAACCTAGTCTAATATAAAATAACTGTACAATAACTTAAGATCCTTGACACTTTACTATAGCTCAGCCAAGAGTAGAAAACAACAACTCATCACCAAGGTCTTTTCTTTACAAGCAAGGACTAAACTGCAGACATTTTGGAGAAAAATATTTCAAAACAAGCCATGTTCCAAAGAGGTAAAATATAACTTCAAAAATCCTTTTATGTGTTTCTTAAAAGTAATCCTCAAAGCAGGTGTTATTAAAACTTTCTACTTTCTGTCATCTAACAGTGTTATTTCACAATCATTAATAATTAATCATAGGTCTCTGATTCATTCTTGCACACTCTAAAAATAGGAAACCATGAATAGGCTAAGATCCTTAGCAACAGAATACTGAGTCCTCTCTCTGCCTAATGTGGATACCTATTCCCATTTTGCAAACTGATCTGTCTCAGAATTGCTAAATTGGAAGGTACTTCATGGCAAAGTTAGACAACATGTTTTCCTTATGTTTAGTTATTTCAAATTCATCTCACTAAAAGCCTCCACACTTCTTCTGTTCTTTCTGCCCTGGGGTTTGAGAGCAACAGTTGGTAAGACTTTGAACACAGAGGTCAAGCATCAGATTGGAAGCCTGACAAACCAGCACCCACCTAGCCAGCTACCTGTTGGGAGTGTCTGAGGTCCCTCATGCGGCAGCTATTTGAACAAGTTCTGATAAGTGAGAAAAGATCATTACATCGGTAGTATCGAATTTTTTACTTAAATTTTAATTTGTTAAACAGGGTAAGTCACTATTCTATACATTTAGCAACTATGAGTCAATTTAATCTTCATAACAACCCCATGGGGAAACCTATAGCAAAGTTTAAGTATGTCTCCAAGAGTCACCATAAGAAATAGACAGTCCAGGATTGAAACCCAGGAAGCCTAGGTCCTGATACAAGAGCCTAAGCCTTAAGTAATCCAACAAACCAGCAATGGCTCTTGGCTTAACAGCAGGACAAATGTAGGGATGGGCTGGGTGTGTATCTGTATTTCTTAGCTTAGTATTCAAAATATTCAACTTACCGAGTGATCACCTATGTATCAGAGAATAAGAGAGTTGAGTATAACCTAGTCTAATATAAAATAACTGTACAATAACTTAAGATCCTTGACACTTTACAATAGGTAGTTCTGGGCTCAGCCAAGAGTAGAAAACAACAATTCCTTTGTTTCCCATAAAAGTAGTCATTCTCTTTCTATTTCAAACAGATGACAGATCGATAGATAGATAGATGCACAGATAATATCAATGAAAAAAAGTGTTGCCTGCAATACCAGTAAACAAACGTTGCCTCAGCCTCCAAGTCTTCAGATAACAGCTACCACCCACACTCTAAGCACTCTGAGGGAACTCAGGATGAGAATACACAGGATACTGACCTCAGAGAGCTGAGGTGCGTATCAAAGGAATGACTTCAGTGATCCTACTTTTGCATCTTTCTATACACAGAAGAGCACAAAATTCCTTAACCTGAAGTATCTGGTTTACCACAAACAACACTGTAAACCTTAAGAAAGCACAAAAAATAATAAAAGCACAAATTATTAGAATTAATAAATGTAACGCTGGGTTTTGTGAGAAAAACTGCTTGCTATAATAAGCCTGTTGTTGAGTCTCTAAGTTATGTCTGACTCTTTGAACCTCATAGACGATAGCACGCCAGGCAGATTCATGATCATGTGCTTTTATTAGAAAAATTATTTTTTAAAAAAACTACCCAATTGAAAAGAAAATAGGCCTAGATGGTTTCACCAGAGAATTCTACCAAGCACTCAAAGACCAGATAATTCTAATTATGCTTAAATTATTCTAAAACATAGAAATAATACCTCCAAGTTGTTTTTTTTTTTTTTTTTTTATAAAGCATGTACAACATTGCTAATTAATCTAACAAAGATGATACCAGGAAAACCACACTTAATTATTGCTCACCTCACAAATGTAAGAGATTGTACTTCTCCAATCCCAAGGCTTGTGGAGGAATGTGTATGGAGAGCCCTGAGGTCAGCTTCCCACAAGCATTAGGTGTAGACACCCGGTGGGAACACATGGGTTGAATTTGCAGGTACATAGCCTGGTATTGCATCTTCCCAAGGAAATGGAAGGTGAAGCTTTTAACTGAACTTACAAAAGGTTAGGGCTTCCCAGGTGGCCCTAGTGATAAAAAAAAAAAAAAAAAAAAAAAAAACCTGCCTGCCAATTCAGGAGACATTAAGAGATGTGGGTTCAATCCCTGTATTGGGAAGATCCCCTAGAGGAGAGCATGGCAACCCACTGAAGTATTCTTGTCTGGAAAATCCCATGGACAGCGGAGCTTGAGCATGACAGAAGCAACTTAGCATGCACACACAAACAGGCTGAACTGCCTTCTGCCCCTGGGCAAAGCTACCATCCCACGTAAGTTTAAAACATTTGCCTTTACCTCATCCCTCAAATTAGGGGTCCCCTATGGTCTCCTGTTTTTCTCTCCCTGTTAGAATTTCTGAGGTGGATTTGGTGTGAGGGGAGTCAGTACTCCTGCTAGATCCACCCCTTGGGTGGAACTGGAACTTTTGCAGAGACAGAAAATTTCACTCATTTGACAAAACTAAATTCTTTTTTTTTTTTAATTTTGGCCTCTTTTTATTGATTATTTATTTATTTTTCATCCATCTTTATTCTTCAGCCTGTGTGGGCCTCCCATTGCAGTAGTCTCTCTTGTTGGGGAGTCCTGTCTCAGGGCACATGCTCTCCAGGGCACTGGTTGGTAACTGGACACACTGGTCCAGCTGCTCCAAGGCATGTGGGATCTTCCTGGGTCAGGGATCAAATGGGGCTCCTTACACTGCAAGGCGGATCTTTACCCACTGGACCACCATGGAAGCCCCTCAACATTCTTTTTAAAAATTTTTATTTTTTTTAATTGGAGGATAACTGCTTTACAATACTATATTGATTTCTGCCATACATCAACAGGAATCAGCCATAGGTGTACATATTTCACCTCCCACTTGCAGCTCTCTGCCACCCACCTCCCCAGCCCCACTAGGTTGTCACACACACAGCTTGGGGTCTGAGCGCCCTGAGTCATATGTCATATAGCAAATTCCCACTGGGCTGTCTATTTTATGTATGGTAATGTATATGCATCAGTGCTCTCAATTCGTCCCACCCTCTCTCCCTCACTGTGTCCACAAGTATGTTGTCTATGGCTGTGTCTCCACTGCTACCTTGCAAATACGTTCATCAACATTCTTGAGAGTGCTGGAGGATAAAGTTAGAAAGTTTGGTCAGAATTCTGAAGGGTAGAAGATGACTTTATTTTGGCACGCAACTAGATTTGGTAGATCCATGAATGTTTTACTGCAATTAAAGATTTTTTAAAGTGCTACAGAAAGATCAATCTCGTGATCATCACGTAGGAGGCCCTGTAGTATCCCGGAGAGCTCTGCTTCTCAAAGGCATCACCAGGAACTGGTTAAAATGCAAACTCCTAGTCCCACCCCCAGACCTTGGGAGTCAGAATCTGTATTTTAATAAAATCCTCAGTGAATGTACGTGTATATTACAGTATGAGAAGCAATGCCTTAGACATCATAAAGTAACACCTGAAAAAACAGGGGATGGATACAAGAGTACGAGTGCTTTAAAGAAATAACAGAGATCAGAGGAAACAATAGGCTTCAAGATGGAGTTGCCGGAAACACATAAAAACTGGCCCAAGAAGAAAATTCATGAGTTTGACTGTAGTTAATGGCTTACAGCTGCACTGCTGCTTATTTTCAAAAATAATTTAACTTGTTAAATCATAGTATTAATATATTTCAATTTGGAAAAAAAATCAATGGAAATCATGCTATTACTACTTTAATTCTTGAGGATTTTACATGGTTTATGTTTTAAATGAAGCTATCCATCAGATTTTCCATTTTCTCTCTTAAAATGTGGTAGATTTAGAGTCTTCCCCCAAATTCCCTTTGTCACTAACCTGGGCATTTCTCCAAGCCCAAAGATAGTAATGAAAATTATAGGCTCTTCCTACATACTTTTCTTTTTTAAGCAACTGGATCTGGGTTCCATATTAGCAAGCCTCAATCTTTCCCTATTCATAGAGGCTCTTTTTTAAAAAACACAAGCACCTCCACAGTCCTGTTCAAAACAAAAACCCTCAAAAAAGCTAGCTCATTAGTGTGCAGTTAAGGATGCTGATTTATACAGTTCATGTAATTTCTTACCAAATTGACTTGAAGTGTTATAAATTTCATGATAGAATTACACAAATGTGTAAGTATCTTAAACAGTCAAGTTCCACAAAGACTGATGGCCACATGATGCTCGTGATAAATTCACTGGAGGATAAAGTTAGAAAGTTTGGTCAGAATTCTGAAGGGCAGAAGATGACTTTATTTGGGACGCAACTAGATTTGGTAGATCCATGAATGTTTTACTGCAATTAAAGATTTTTTAAAGTGCTACAGAAAGATCAATCTCGTGATCATCACGTAGGAGGCCCTGTAGTATCCCGGAGAGCTCTGCTTCTCAAAGGCATCACCAGGAACTGGTTAAAATGCAAACTCCTAGTCCCACCCCCAGACCTTGGGAGTCAGAATCTGTATTTTAATAAAATCCTCAGTGAATGTACGTGTATATTACAGTATGAGAAGCAATGCCTTAGACATCATAAAGTAACACCTGAAAAAACAGGGGATGGATACAAGAGTACGAGTGCTTTAAAGAAATAACAGAGATCAGAGGAAACAATAGGCTTCAAGATGGAGTTGCCGGAAACACATAAAAACTGGCCCAAGAAGAAAATTCATGAGTTTGACTGTAGTTAATGGCTTACAGCTGCACTGCTGCTTATTTTCAAAAATAATTTAACTTGTTAAATCATAGTATTAATATATTTCAATTTGGAAAAAAAATCAATGGAAATCATGCTATTACTACTTTAATTCTTGAGGATTTTACATGGTTTATGTTTTAAATGAAGCTATCCATCAGATTTTCCATTTTCTCTCTTAAAATGTGGTAGATTTAGAGTCTTCCCCCAAATTCCCTTTGTCACTAACCTGGGCATTTCTCCAAGCCCAAAGATAGTAATGAAAATTATAGGCTCTTCCTACATACTTTTCTTTTTTAAGCAACTGGATCTGGGTTCCATATTAGCAAGCCTCAATCTTTCCCTATTCATAGAGGCTCTTTTTTAAAAAACACAAGCACCTCCACAGTCCTGTTCAAAACAAAAACCCTCAAAAAAAAGCTAGCTCATTAGTGTGCAGTTAAGGATGCTGATTTATACAGTTCATGTAATTTCTTACCAAATTGACTTGAAGTGTTATAAATTTCATGATAGAATTACACAAATGTGTAAGTATCTTAAACAGTCAAGTTCCAAAAAAGCCAATCATTGATAAAGGTTAATATGATATAAATAATAATAAATAGAAAGATGAGACCATCTCTGTAGCACACATGTATCAACACTACTCTAAGAATGTTTTACCTTCAAGCTAAAGTTAAAATTAAGAACATTTAGTTGATCTCAGCAACATCCTGGTTCGCTCTCAAACACAGCAGAAAACTTAACAGGAGCAATTAAGTATATGATTACACTTAAAACTGATTATAAGAGAAAAAAAAATCTTTAAAAGTATCTATCCATTTTCAAAAAAATGTCCCTCAGAAGACAGAAAGAGATACGTCTTACAAACTAATAATTTTAAAAGTAATTTCCATAATTGCATATTCCCTTCCTTTGATTTTTCAATCTTCTAAAATTTCAATTCCTTTTCTCTAGACTTACCTATCACTTCTACACTCACCTCAAGCTTCTCAAGTCTGCATGTGTTTTTTTCTAATTCTATGGTCATGATCTACAACAAATGAACTTTCATATAATCTCTCTGATTAAAACTTACATTGCCAGTATTTCCAGTTTCAAAAATTGGTGCACAGGGAGTGTTCAGGGATTCTGATGATCTGTATAATTCTTCTGTATAATTAGTTTTATTATTATCTAAACAATATAGGACACACAATCTTTTCTTCCGGAGCACCTGACATGCACAAACTATTCATCCCTTGCTCACAAATCTTTCTCAGAAGCCTATCCATGCACATTCTTTCAGAATATACTGCTCAAAGAGATTATGAAGCTTGCATATGGGATGTTTCACTTTTCCTTACGCTGATTGTTCAGACTTTAAATTGCTAATTGGATTATGGTGACATCTTTACTTCACAAATTGTTTTACTTCATAATATTAAAGAGATATTATGAAAGTGAAAGTGTCAGTTGCTATGTACTGTCTGATTCTTTATGATCCCACCCAGGCACCTCT
Source organism: Tragulus kanchil (assembly GCA_022376925.1). Lineage (NCBI taxonomy): Eukaryota > Metazoa > Chordata > Mammalia > Artiodactyla > Tragulidae > Tragulus > Tragulus kanchil. Next base: position 259,957,412 of record JAIOJX010000026.1, on the reverse strand, counting down.
GTCCATGGGATTCTCCAGGCAAGAATACTGTTGTGTGTTGCCATTCCCTTCTCCAGGATATCTTCCCTACCCAGAGATTGAACCCAGGTCTCCTGTACTTCAGCCAGATTCTTTACTGTTTTAGCCACTGTTCAATTCAAATATTTGGTATTAGAAATGCATTATTCTTACAGAATGGAAGAGACTATTCAAGAAATAGTTTCAAAAAGAACCAATTGTTACCAGAATATACTTTGCTCCTAGATTATGCAAAATGAATATTATTCATTGTATAAAAAAGTCTCAGTGGAATCCAAACGTTTTCATTAGTCAAGGCAAAACTAAATGAGGCAGCATTTCCTGGATTTCCTGAACATTTAGTTGATCTCAGCAACATCCTGGTTCGCTCTCAAACACAGCAGAAAACTTAACAGGAGCAATTAAGTATATGATTACACTTAAAACTGATTATAAGAGAAAAAAAAATCTTTAAAAGTATCTATCCATTTTCAAAAAAATGTCCCTCAGAAGACAGAAAGAGATACGTCTTACAAACTAATAATTTTAAAAGTAATTTCCATAATTGCATATTCCCTTCCTTTGATTTTTCAATCTTCTAAAATTTCAATTCCTTTTCTCTAGACTTACCTATCACTTCTACACTCACCTCAAGCTTCTCAAGTCTGCATGTGTTTTTTTCTAATTCTATGGTCATGATCTACAACAAATGAACTTTCATATAATCTCTCTGATTAAAACTTACATTGCCAGTATTTCCAGTTTCAAAAATTGGTGCACAGGGAGTGTTCAGGGATTCTGATGATCTGTATAATTCTTCTGTATAATTAGTTTTATTATTATCTAAACAATATAGGACACACAATCTTTTCTTCCGGAGCACCTGACATGCACAAACTATTCATCCCTTGCTCACAAATCTTTCTCAGAAGCCTATCCATGCACATTCTTTCAGAATATACTGCTCAAAGAGATTATGAAGCTTGCATATGGGATGTTTCACTTTTCCTTACGCTGATTGTTCAGACTTTAAATTGCTAATTGGATTATGGTGACATCTTTACTTCACAAATTGTTTTACTTCATAATATTAAAGAGATATTATGAAAGTGAAAGTGTCAGTTGCTATGTACTGTCTGATTCTTTATGATCCCACCCAGGCACCTCTGTCCATGGGATTCTCCAGGCAAGAATACTGTTGTGTGTTGCCATTCCCTTCTCCAGGATATCTTCCCTACCCAGAGATTGAACCCAGGTCTCCTGTACTTCAGCCAGATTCTTTACTGTTTTAGCCACTGTTCAATTCAAATATTTGGTATTAGAAATGCATTATTCTTACAGAATGGAAGAGACTATTCAAGAAATAGTTTCAAAAAGAACCAATTGTTACCAGAATATACTTTGCTCCTAGATTATGCAAAATGAATATTATTCATTGTATAAAAAAGTCTCAGTGGAATCCAAACGTTTTCATTAGTCAAGGCAAAACTAAATGAGGCAGCATTTCCTGGATAGGAATCCTAGCACTCGATTGTAGGACAACTAATTATCAACTAAACAACAGGCAGAAGTGCTACTGAAATCAAACTAGGTAAATAAAGAGAGGAATCCCAAATTCACATTTATCAGACATACATACAAATGGTCTTGGAAAATGGGCCAGTTATGAGTGGGTCATTTTGTATAATCAGTGATGTGAATATTTCATCAATAAAAAACTTTTTATCAGTCTCCGTGGAATGAATCTAGCTAGAAATCATTTTCATTCTCTACTCCTATCCCAAATGAAATATTAATGTTTATAACTCTTTGCTTATAATAACACATACATGGGTTTATCCTCATATTTGAACAACTAAATTTTCCCTACAGGTTTAATTTCCTTAGCTCCCCATTTTGAAATTTCTTTTCCAGTAAAGAGACTTATGGTGGTATGAGCTGACTTCCTTTGGGTTGTTATTATTTATTTTTGCACCACAAAATTGCTTTGTGAGAACTGTCTAGTGCTTAGAGCTTCCTTAGAATAAACAAGCATGCTTTTTATTCAGCCCTACATGCTTCTTTAGACAGAAGCAAAATTTGAAAAAAAAAATTCTACATTCTTTTTAACATGTTAAAAAATTTGATTTAAGTAAGTCCCATTTTAAAATCTTGAAAGATCAGATAATCTTCCTTCTATATAAACTACTCCATAGTACAGAAGATAAAAGATCCACCAATTTATTTTATGAAGATACAACAAGCAAAATTTTTAAATTCTGGTAATATAGTTTTTTTTTTTTTCTTTTACTTTTTATTCTTACAGAGTTTTGTTGTTTACAGATATGCATGATCCCAGATTAGTCATATGCATATCACCCCCATCCCACCCCTTCAGGCTGCTGCACAGCACCCCTGCAGGATCCTCTTTTCTCACAGCACAATGACAATAGCTATCTTTTTCATATATGAAATATAGGTTTTCATGCTACTTCCTCTACGCCTCCCACCCACTGTTCATTCCCCACAATGTCCATATGTCTGTTCTCCATGTCTGTTTTTTCATTGCTTCACTGCGTGTGTTATCATGGTAATATAGTTTTTTAATTTGTAGATCAATGTCTCTTACAAATTAGGGTGGAAAATTATAAATGAAGTACTAAAAAGTCAGTTCAACAGTATGTTAAAAGACTGATATGATAGAGGAGAAATTTTCTGTTAGGAATAAAACTATTGTTCATAACTGGAATATGTAGCATCACATATATAAATATAAGCAAAGTGTATATGACCTATAAAAAGTTAATTGGAAATTCCTACAGTTATTCCTATGTAAAGAACTCTAAGTAAAATATGATTAAGAAGTAAGTAAATGGGAAAAGGACCTAAACAGACACCTCTCCAAAGACGACATACAAATGGCCCCAAAACACATGAAATGATGCTCAACTTCACTTATAATTAGAGAAATGCAAATCAAAGCTACAATGAGATATCACCTCACACCCATCAGAATGGCCATCATCCACAAATCGACAGACAATAAATGCTGGAAAGGGTGCAGAGAAAAGGGAACACTCTTGCATTGCTGGTGGTAATGTAAATTGATACAGCCGCTATGGAAGACAGTATGGATATTTCTTTAAAAACCAAAAATAGAAGCACCATACGACCCAGCAATCCCACTCTTAGGCTTATTCCCTTATGAAATTAAATCTGAAAGAAGCACCTGTACCCCAATGTTCATTGCAGATCTCTGTACAATAGCTAGAACATAGAAGCAACCTAGATGCCCATCGACGAACGAATGGATCCAAAAGTTCTGGTACATATATACAATGGAATACTACATAGCTGTCAAAAGAAATGCAGAAGAATCAGCCCTAATGAGGTAGCTCGATCTAGAACGTATCATCAAAAGTGAAGTCAGTCAAAAATAAGGACAAGTACAATATACTAACACATATATATGGAATCTAGCAGGATGATGATGATGGCACATGCAGTGAAGCGATGGAGAAACAGACATGGACAGTGGACATATGGACATTGTGGGGAAGGAACAGAGGGTGGGAGGCATAAAGGAAGTAGCATGAAGGCCTGTACTATCATAAGTGAAGAAAATAGCTCTAGTCATTGCTCTGTGAGAAAAGGGGATCCTTCAGGGGTGCTGTGTGATGGTCGGGAGGGGTGGGAAGGGGGGATATACATGTGACTAATCTAGGAACATACATATCTGTAAACAACAAAACTCTGTAAAAGTTAAAAGTAAAATAAAAGTTTAAAAAAAAAAAAAGAAGTAAGTAAATATGTTAAAGACTAACTAAAAGAAACAAAAAGAAAAAAGTAAAATCCTGAGACTATTTTTATTAAAGTCTAGAATAATGTTGGAATACAGACTAGGGCTATGATTATTTAAAATTCATTTGGAATTTCTAACAATTGCAGTAGTACAAAAAAGTAAAATATTTGGGCTTCCCCTGGTGGTCCAGTGGGTAAGGACACTGCCTTGCAGTGCAAGGGCCGCCGGTTCGATCCCTGGCCTGGGAAGATCCCACGTGCCGCGGAGCGGCTGGACTGATGTGTCCAATCACCGAGCCGGAGCTCTGGAGCGCATGCGCCCAGAGCCGGTGCTCTGCAACGACAGACGCCACCGTGATGGGAGGCCCACAGGAGCCAAAGAACGAAGACGAATGAAAATAGAGAAATGAAAGACCAATAGAAGTGGCCCGCCAACTCCCCCCACCCCCGCCCAAAGTAAATAAATAAATAAATCTTAAAAAAAAAAAAAAGTAAAATATTTGCTATGAATTTTGGAAGAAAAATAAACAAAATCATCTATACTTGCAGATAACATTATTATGTAGCCAGAAAACTCAAGAATACCTATTTAAAAACAATTAGAATTAATAAGAGAATTTGATAAGAAACATACAAAATAATTATGCTATATTCAATAGTTTTACCTTTTTAATCATTACTGCAGACAGAAATCAAAACTAAATCAAAACATTCTCATTATAATAGAAACATGAAGTTCCTAGGAAAGTAAAAGAGCTATATAAAGAAAACAATCATACACTATTAAATGAAGAGACATAAAAAGATATGGAATGAGAAATCATTAATTACCTTATGTCCATATTAAACCATTATAAATCAATAAATACATTTAACATAATTCTACAGACATTAAATGGCTTCCCAGGTAGCACAATGGTAAAGAATTCCTCTGGCAGTGCAGGAGACACAGGTTAGATCCCTGCATCAGGAAGATCCCCTGGAAAAGGAAACGGCAACCCACTCCGGTATTCTTGCCTGGAGAATCCCATGGACAGAGAAGCCTGGTGGACCCACAGTCCATAGGGTCACAAAGAGTCAGACATGACTGAGCACGGACACACACAGACATTAAAACTCACTATGAAGCCACTCTAATTAGGAAAGTAGTACTGAAATAAATTTGGAGAACAGAACAGAAAATCTACATTATATCCAAATACACCTAAGAGCCCTATTTGATAAGGGGCATACAAAATAATTATGCTACAATGAACAGTTTTACCTTTTTAATCATTAATACAGATAGAAATTAAAATTAAATCAGAACATTCTTATAACAACATTATGAAAAAACTGTCTTAATTCAGTACTGCTCAGTTAGAAATCTACATGAAACAAATACAAATTGACTCATATATTTTTAAAATTTCAGGTTAATCAAGTATTTTCAATACAATGCAGTAAAAATACCAGAATAAAACCCTTGGTAAGGATCTTCACAAGCAAGACAGAAAACCAACCATCCATTAAAGAAAAAAACTACAGCTGTTAAAATGACCATAATCTATGGCTAACCTGTAGCCTGTGGAAAATGTTAAAAGTATATATAGGGCTTCCCTGGTGGTCCAGTGGGTAAGGACACCGCCTTGCAGTGCAAGGGCCGCCGGTTCGAGCCCTCGCCTGGGAAGATCCCACGTGCCACGGAGCGGCTGGACTGATGTGTCCAACTACCGAGCTGGAGTTCTGGGGCGCATGCGCCCAGAGCCAGCGCTCTGCGACGACAGAGGCCACCGCGATGGGAGGCCCACAGGAGCCAAAAAACAAAGACGGATGAAAATAGAGAAATGAAAGACCAATAGAAGTGGCCCGCCCATTCCCCTCCCTCCCCACCCCACCCCCCAAAAGATAAATAAATAAAATAAATGTTTAAAAAAAAAAGTATATATAACAGCTAAATAAGTTCAAAGTTGGTAAGAAAAAAAGGGGGAAAACAGAAAGATTTTATTGAAGTATTACTTATGGTGATAAAAATTAAACTATATGCCTATTAGCTAGAAAACACAGCTAAGTAACATGTTCTACTTTTAGGTAAAGAAATTTATATGTATTATATATACTTATGTGTGCCTTGAACAATGCTGGAAGACTATATAGCTATATTAATTTGATTACTTTGGGGTGGGTAAGATGGGAGACATTGAAATAGGGGGATACTATTATTTTTCCTTTATTCCTCCTGGAAATCTTCCACTTGTGAACAGAACACAGACTAAAGAATCATGAAAAATTACGGTCGGAATAGACTTTAAAGATATCTTGTCCATTTACCTCATTTTACAAATAGGTAAGTAAAGCCCCTTGTTGATGTTATGCAGCCATGGCTCATAATGAGAGTTTTGACTCTCAGATCAGTCCTCTCCCATCTCAAAATACAAAATGAGGGACTTCCCTGATGGTCCAGGGGCCAGGACTCCATGCTCCCAATGCAGGGGGTCTGGCTTTGACCCGTTTTAAGGGAACTAGATCCAACGTGCCATAACTAAAGATCTTACATCCCACCAGTAAGACCCAGCACAGCCAAATAAATAAATATATTTTTGAAAAATCAAATTCTGAAAATAATTTTCAGCGAACTCTATAGCAAACTCTCTTATGAGCCCATTACATGATACTTCTAATTGCTTGGCCTTTGATGTGCCTGTGTGATTTACACACAACACACATATACATTCTTTCTCTAGCATATAATCTGTTAAAATTCCAGAAAGTTAATTTAAAAATCAATACTCCTTTAGAAAAGTAAAGTTATCATCACAAAACAGCAAAGGTGATATTAAAAATATTTATCAGTAGGTTTAATATAGTCTTAAACAAACAGTCCTCAGACACTAGCCCAGGCAAACAAATACCAGAAGTCCAGGTGTAAACATCTGTTAGAAATATCAGACCTGCTTAAATCTTTTTTTTTTTAATTGGAATATAATTGCTTTACAGAGTCATGTTAGTTTCTGCTGTACAATGAAGTTAATGAGCTATATCTGTACATATAACTGACCCCCCCACCCCGCTTTGGACCTCAGACCTGCATAAATCCTAAGTATGCTGACGCATGACAACTTTAAAAGGATTAGGGCATTTTACTTGAAAATCCTGTATCAGACTAAATCCAATTTCCTACTAAAATATTTTTGACAAAGATTTTGGTTGTCTCTAACAACCCAGCTGCTAATGCATATGGTTTCTTAATATTGTTCATCATAAATAATATTAATAGTAGAATTTAACTCATTTACCTAACAAGGCTTTCATGCAAAAAGAAACAAAGAAAAATACGAACATTCACTCACAAACTTTTTTTCCTGGAAATCTTCCATTTGACAACAGACTAAAGAATCCTGAAAAATTACGGTCGGAATAGACTTTAAAGATATCTTGTCCATTTACCTCATTTTACAAATAGGTAAGTAAAGCCCCTTGTTGATGTTATGCAGCCATGGCTCATAATGAGAGTTTTGACTCTCAGATCAGTCCTCTCCATCTCAAAATACAAAATGAGGGACTTCCCTGATGGTCCAGGGGCCAGGACTCCATGCTCCCAATGCAGGGGGTCTGGCTTTGACCCGTTTTAAGGGAACTAGATCCAACGTGCCATAACTAAAGATCTTACATCCCACCAGTAAGACCCAGCACAGCCAAATAAATAAATATATTTTTGAAAAATCAAATTCTGAAAATAATTTTCAGCGAACTCTATAGCAAACTCTCTTATGAGCCCATTACATGATACTTCTAATTGCTTGGCCTTTGATGTGCCTGTGTGATTTACACACAACACACATATACATTCTTTCTCTAGCATATAATCTGTTAAAATTCCAGAAAGTTAATTTAAAAATCAATACTCCTTTAGAAAAGTAAAGTTATCATCACAAAACAGCAAAGGTGATATTAAAAATATTTATCAGTAGGTTTAATATAGTCTTAAACAAACAGTCCTCAGACACTAGCCCAGGCAAACAAATACCAGAAGTCCAGGTGTAAACATCTGTTAGAAATATCAGACCTGCTTAAATCTTTTTTTTTTTAATTGGAATATAATTGCTTTACAGAGTCATGTTAGTTTCTGCTGTACAATGAAGTTAATGAGCTATATCTGTACATATAACTGACCCCCCCACCCCGCTTTGGACCTCAGACCTGCATAAATCCTAAGTATGCTGACGCATGACAACTTTAAAAGGATTAGGGCATTTTACTTGAAAATCCTGTATCAGACTAAATCCAATTTCCTACTAAAATATTTTTGACAAAGATTTTGGTTGTCTCTAACAACCCAGCTGCTAATGCATATGGTTTCTTAATATTGTTCATCATAAATAATATTAATAGTAGAATTTAACTCATTTACCTAACAAGGCTTTCATGCATAGAACAAGAAATACGAACATTCACTCCACAAATATTTACTGAATCTATCCCATTTCCCAGGTTCTCCCCTACACGCTGGGCATGTTGCAGATAGGTCTGATTTTTGCCTTCACAGGATACATTACTTGTAAGCAAGACAGATGCCAATCAAGTAAACAAAGAGGTGCGTATACAATTACAAATATGAGCAGGGTGCTATGAAATAGATTAGTGAGGGAAGAGGTTTGTTACACAGACTGGCGGTCAGGAAGGGCCTGTCTAGGAAAACGACGTTTCATCCATTAGGATTAACAAGAAGTCAACCTTATGAAAGGCACTTGTCTCTTTTAATTATGAGACAGGTTTTTTTAAAAAAAAATAAATCACAATGCCTAATTGGCACTTTGCTGGTGCTCAATGTACATTTATTTATTGAATCCAGCCATTGGTTCCTGTGTGCTATGCCAGGGCTGTGTATGTGTTTAACTCTGGTATGATGGGGCACTTTAAAAAGAAATAGAATATTTTGAAAGTGCTGTATGTTTCACAAAAGGTGATAATATACACTTGAGAAAAAAGTACATGAAAAAATATGCTTTAAAAATAGATCATCCTGATGAGGCTCTGTAATTATGAATTTCAGTTTTAAATGTCATGATAACTTCTCGACCTTAAAGACTAACAACTTGGTCAAGCGATTTGGTTTTCTGCCTAAGTATGGGTGAGAGTCACATGGAATTACTGTTTCTGTTTTGTGACTATCAGGGAGTGGTGGGTTTCATTGCAAATGTCTGAAGATCTGTCACAGTACAAAGCCCTCCTGATACAGCTCAGCATCTTGTAGGAGCAAATCTTAAAAGAAGTAAAATGCTACCCTCTAGTGGTCAATGTATAAAACTGATAAAAACTTTCATTGTTCCTCACTTTATTCAACAGGGGCCAAGGCCTATGCACAGACCATACTGGGGTTTTAAATAGGTTTCCAATTTAAAGGACTAGAGCACTTTGATACAGTACAAGTAAACCCCTTAAGAAATTAAATTCTGAATCCAACAAGATTAAAGCGTTTTAAAACGAGGCCCAGCACGCTAATTACCATAACCCTGTACATATGCAGATTTTTCCTGCAAGGAGTTCAAAATTTCACTTAAAATCCAATTATTTTAATTTTTGGTCTAATCCTTACCACAGAGACCATTCTTTAGACTAACTGTTCAGTAGAAAATTTATCAGAACCTCTGTCTTCTTGTTTCCAGCTAGATGTGTTCTTTCTTTGATCTGAATTTCAGACTTGATTCAACATTTGTACAGGTCTTACGTCCTGTTGGCAAGGGATATCTTCAGTTCTTTTGTGTCACCTAGAATGGGCATGGCATTTGGAGTGGGCTTAATAAATGTTTGAATGAATGAATGAATGAGTACTGAATAATGAGTGAACAAATGGATATGTGATAGAGGGTAGAACCATCACCCTTGTTTATGGGGAGAAAAAAATTTGCAAATAAAAATACCTCTAAGGCTCACTGCACCGGCTCAGAGGCTACAGACCACAGCTATTTTTCAAAAATCAAAAAGGTAAGAACAACTCCAGATCAAGCTCCTGTACTCTGATGACACCAGGAATGGACACTGGCCCTGCCTGCTCTGTAGGGTCTTTCGGGATTATGCAGAGGACAAAAACACTTGAGAAGGTTGGAGCAGGTTCCTCCTACCCTCAGGAAATGCTCTTCAGTGGGCCACAGACCTAAATGTACAAGCCAAATAAACGCTTCGTGGGAGCTTGGTAGACGTGTCATAAACAATGTCTCCTGTGCTTCTGACTTGACTACAGAAGCAGGTCAATTCCTGAGTTTCTGGTTCTGGCTCAGCTGATGACATGTGAACGGTCGGTGATATTGATGGCTGTGATATAATAATATGCAACAATGGGTCAGGAAGATCCCCTGGAGAAGGAAATGGCAACCCATTCCAGTATTCTTGAATCCCATGGACACCAGCATGGTGGGCTTCAGTCCATGGGGTCACAAAGAGTTGGACATGACTAAGCAACAGTAACAGTAAAATCCTGCCCAGTTCACTATTTAAATGGCCTCTGCCTGCCCCTGAAGAAGGTAGCTGGGAAAATGTGGACATCTACAGTAGGTATTTATACCTGGCTCCAGGCTTCTCTACCCCAGACCCCTCCACTGTGGGTTGTTTGAAGCTTTTTCCTGCAAGGAGTTCAAAATTTCACTTAAAATCCAATTATTTTAATTTTTGGTCTAATCCTTACCACAGAGACCATTCTTTAGACTAACTGTTCAGTAGAAAATTTATCAGAACCTCTGTCTTCTTGTTTCCAGCTAGATGTGTTCTTTCTTTGATCTGAATTTCAGACTTGATTCAACATTTGTACAGGTCTTACGTCCTGTTGGCAAGGGATATCTTCAGTTCTTTTGTGTCACCTAGAATGGGCATGGCATTTGGAGTGGGCTTAATAAATGTTTGAATGAATGAATGAATGAGTACTGAATAATGAGTGAACAAATGGATATGTGATAGAGGGTAGAACCATCACCCTTGTTTATGGGGAGAAAAAAATTTGCAAATAAAAATACCTCTAAGGCTCACTGCACCGGCTCAGAGGCTACAGACCACAGCTATTTTTCAAAAATCAAAAAGGTAAGAACAACTCCAGATCAAGCTCCTGTACTCTGATGACACCAGGAATGGACACTGGCCCTGCCTGCTCTGTAGGGTCTTTCGGGATTATGCAGAGGACAAAAACACTTGAGAAGGTTGGAGCAGGTTCCTCCTACCCTCAGGAAATGCTCTTCAGTGGGCCACAGACCTAAATGTACAAGCCAAATAAACGCTTCGTGGGAGCTTGGTAGACGTGTCATAAACAATGTCTCCTGTGCTTCTGACTTGACTACAGAAGCAGGTCAATTCCTGAGTTTCTGGTTCTGGCTCAGCTGATGACATGTGAACGGTCGGTGATATTGATGGCTGTGATATAATAATATGCAACAATGGGTCAGGAAGATCCCCTGGAGAAGGAAATGGCAACCCATTCCAGTATTCTTGAATCCCATGGACACCAGCATGGTGGGCTTCAGTCCATGGGGTCACAAAGAGTTGGACATGACTAAGCAACAGTAACAGTAAAATCCTGCCCAGTTCACTATTTAAATGGCCTCTGCCTGCCCCTGAAGAAGGTAGCTGGGAAAATGTGGACATCTACAGTAGGTATTTATACCTGGCTCCAGGCTTCTCTACCCCAGACCCCTCCACTGTGGGTTGTTTGAAGCTTTATGCTCTTTGGACCCATTCCTCTAAGCTCCACTCCCATTTTCTGAAAAGCTCTTTTATAGACAACTTAATACAACATACTCCAGGGTAATTTTTTGTATTTACCTCTGACTCTCAGCATCACAGTGTGAATAAAAAATTCAATATTATGCTGTGCTCAGGCACTCTGACAAATAGATGACAGGCTTGCCTTTCAGCTGAAATACCATTTTCCTAGAGAATAAAAGGTGCTGGCAGAGATAGGCCATAAGAGGCAAAAATGAACAAAGCGGCCTACACACACACAACATATAAAAACAAGGAACACACACTCACACATACTGTGCAATTCTAATTGTCAAACTCTCTTCTAAAAGATGCTTGAGACCAGCACTATTTTCTTATCATCTACTAACTCCTTGATCTCCTTTGACAATAGTACTTCGACCCCTAACTTGAAGCACTCCAGTAGTCTCCTTGGTGAATACCATGACCCTTTCTCTATCTTTATTCTCTTTGATATCTCTTCAACACCTGACACTTCTGATATCTTGCATCACCCATTCCCAGAACCATCTCCTGATTTTCCTCCCAAGATAACCATCGGTTAGTAGGAGTCCAAGCCACTCTCTTTTTTAATATTCCAAACAAATTGTGTTTTAAGTGTCTACTGTTGGTAAATTAATAGTTGAATGCATACCAAATACAGTGGTGTGATCTTACTCAGAGATCACACCACAAATCTAAACATGAAGTCATGGGAACTATGAAGGTCCACCGTAAGAAGACAGTGACAGATGTGTCCTGCTTTTCCATCTGGCTTCTGTATCTCCTTTAATAATTATTCTTCCTTTTTCCCTGCAAGATTCAGTTCTCAGTCCCAACATCAGTTCATTTATACTCCATTGGGCTACCAATTCTGCCTTCTAAAGCCAATGATCATTTCCCATTAATGACTACACAGCCCAAACTTAACCTTTCACCTAAGCCTCAATTCCAATACCTCCACAATTGCTTGAAGAACCTTCCTACCTGCAAACTGAACACATCATCCTCCCTCTGAATAACAAATTAGCTTTCCTATTTCTCTTGCCTTAAACTCATTTTAGCAAAAGCCAAGGGTTCCATACAGGGCTACCTGCAGAGGAGGTGCCTGTCTTATCTGATGAGCAAATAGGATGTTGAGACAGAGAGATCCAACTGGAGGAGCTTGAAACAGAGAAATCCATCAGAAGATTGGTAGATAAAGCTACTTACAACATGATGTACTGTAAGCTGTTAACCTATTCTAGAATGAGGAAGCCCTCAAAAGATAGAACTCTTGAGTCTATATGGAAACTAAATTTCCTAGAGAATAAAAGGTGCTGGCAGAGATAGGCCATAAGACAAATGAACAAAGCGGCCTACACACACAACATATAAAAACAAGGAACACACACTCACACATACTGTGCAATTCTAATTGTCAAACTCTCTTCTAAAAGATGCTTGAGACCAGCACTATTTTCTTATCATCTACTAACTCCTTGATCTCCTTTGACAATAGTACTTCGACCCCTAACTTGAAGCACTCCAGTAGTCTCCTTGGTGAATACCATGACCCTTTCTCTATCTTTATTCTCTTTGATATCTCTTCAACACCTGACACTTCTGATATCTTGCATCACCCATTCCCAGAACCATCTCCTGATTTTCCTCCCAAGATAACCATCGGTTAGTAGGAGTCCAAGCCACTCTCTTTTTTAATATTCCAAACAAATTGTGTTTTAAGTGTCTACTGTTGGTAAATTAATAGTTGAATGCATACCAAATACAGTGGTGTGATCTTACTCAGAGATCACACCACAAATCTAAACATGAAGTCATGGGAACTATGAAGGTCCACCGTAAGAAGACAGTGACAGATGTGTCCTGCTTTTCCATCTGGCTTCTGTATCTCCTTTAATAATTATTCTTCCTTTTTCCCTGCAAGATTCAGTTCTCAGTCCCAACATCAGTTCATTTATACTCCATTGGGCTACCAATTCTGCCTTCTAAAGCCAATGATCATTTCCCATTAATGACTACACAGCCCAAACTTAACCTTTCACCTAAGCCTCAATTCCAATACCTCCACAATTGCTTGAAGAACCTTCCTACCTGCAAACTGAACACATCATCCTCCCTCTGAATAACAAATTAGCTTTCCTATTTCTCTTGCCTTAAACTCATTTTAGCAAAAGCCAAGGGTTCCATACAGGGCTACCTGCAGAGGAGGTGCCTGTCTTATCTGATGAGCAAATAGGATGTTGAGACAGAGAGATCCAACTGGAGGAGCTTGAAACAGAGAAATCCATCAGAAGATTGGTAGATAAAGCTACTTACAACATGATGTACTGTAAGCTGTTAACCTATTCTAGAATGAGGAAGCCCTCAAAAGATAGAACTCTTGAGTCTATATGGAAACAGAGGCATAGGTTACGGAAAGACAAAAATTTAAGTTTAGACATCTCTTAGCAAAGTAGGAAGCTATCTCCTTCCTGCCATACATATTCAATTCCTTCTCATTAATTACATGCATGTCATGAATACAAGCTTCAAAATATCATTTTTAAATTACAATTAACTTTTATTTATCCCTCCATAAATTATTCATTCTGTAGATTTTGATAGACAATTTCTAGTATCAGTATTAAAATAATCTCTCAAGAAATCTCGGTATAGTCTAAGATCATCCAATGACACTGTGTACAGCCTGTCTCATACATGCACCAGAGTCAATTTTAAGCAAGTTATTGTAGCCACTTTAGTGTCTTCATGGAAGACACACTATGCATATTACTACAAAGTAGAAGATTATGTGATGTTGGCAACTTTAGCGTGAAAACTCCTTCTAAGATTAGACATTACGATTGCTTGCCTTCTAAAGTTTTCATCAAACAGAAACATGTGCTGCTCAGAATCCTAATGAATGTTACCTTGAACTACCCATAAGGAGGTAAGATATTCATGATTGGATCTCATCAATGAACCAAATTCTGTTCTGAGAAAAAATAATAAGGGTTGAAACTTCCCCTTTAGACGTGTCTTCCATTCTTACTATCAGAAACCCAGCTGTAGGAAGTGGACTTTCTCTGTTTAAAAAGCTGGAGTGGTCCAGGCTACACATCCAATTCTACATGTGCAAAGATACTGACTGTTCATGCCTTCCCTCAGTTTCCACAGGTCATTTATCTGCTGTAGAACTCTTTTGAAACTTGCTCATGAAAATGGTTACTAAAAGCTAATTCTCAAGCCCAGTAACTTTTTCTCCATCTCCATCTCAGTCCATTTTAATCCATATTTGACTCCACTGATGTCTTCCTTTTCCTTGAAACTGATTTTCTGTCTGTTTTATTCTGGCTGATCTTCATTTCTTTAGGACAGTACCCTTTCAGTTCCTAGCTTTTCCACTTACTAAGGGCTTTTCTGTGGTTCTACTTCTCTCATTTACAACCCCGAGCTCATACAGTGTTGTTTTGTAGCTCTCCTCTCTCATTTACCTAGGCTTAAACACTTGCAGAAGAACTCTCTTACCACTCATCTAAAATATGAGTTTCCCTAATGGAGATTTAAGAGAGCAAATGCACTCTCATAAAGAAATCTTTAGATCTCTAAAAGTTCAACACTGTTTCAGACCAAATTTTTTCCATTTGTATTAATGAAGTTAAACACAATGACAGTTCTCTCTCCCAGAATTGCTTAATAAAATGAGCACACCCCTGAGTTCTAAGGGATGTTCAATAACAAAAAAAGCAATGCATCTCTGTATCCTTTTGGATACTGACAGCAACTTTCATTTGGGGTCAGGGTAGCAACTTAAAACATTTTAGATTGTCGATCTTTTTCTTCATTCACCAGGACAGTTGCAGACTCTGCTCTTTTCTTCCCTGAATTCACCCATGCAACAGTGAACTAACACCATGATAAAGCAGAAATACATAAGAGCATACACTTGATAATTAAGATTTAAGCAAAACCTTGGTGGTATACCTCGAAGGGAAGTCATTTAATAAGATTAGAGAGAAAAAAAAAAAAAAAGCGAACCATAGTCAACCACAGTTCTAGTCTTAGTTTCAGTTCTATATCATCAACAGTCTTGAAGTCCAGGAGCAAAGGGTAACTGACTGACCCTACCTGAGAACTTGTAGCCCAGGCTCAATGCAATCTTGAATTCATCTAAAGTGAGCAGCAATGGGCCCCCTCTAAAGACAGGCTTTAACTGTCATTGTCATTTCCTTAGTCATTGCATTTGCCCACTGTTTCATCTGGGAAGTCCTTGCTTGGGCAATGAATCTCTTTCCTCACTCCCAGTAGTTGCTTTTATTTTTCTATTTAAGACCTGCAAGTGTTCACTTGGAACTTGAGTAGTTTCATGATCAGGATATGTACAATATGAAGGTGACTTCTAGTTAAAGACCTGGTTCCACGAATCCCAAAAGTCTGTGGGAGATCTTACCAAAGTTTTAACTGTGAAAGTTACAATGACCTAGTATTTTATAGCTAAACAATTGGAGTTCCTACATCATAAGATCTTGTTGGAAGGTGACACTTTGATCAATATGGGTTATTATTTAATCCCATGAGCCCCTATAGCTCACACTTTCATACTAGGACTTCCGGTTCTGGCTCATTTGCAAATATTCATGATTTATGTTCTTATGATACTCAATTTATCTTTAGCATATTTCCATCAGAGAAAAAAAGCTCTAAATCCACATTTTAAATTAACTCTCTTTGTAGCATTATTCACAACAGATAAAAGGTAGAAGCAATACAAATGTCCATCTATGGACAAATGAATAAAAAACGTGGTCTATACATACAACAGAATATTATTCAGCCTTAGAAAGTGCGAGAATTCTAACACATGCTGCAACATGAATGAAAGTTAGGACATTGTGCCTAGTGTAACAAGTCAGTCACAAAAAGACAGTTACTGTATGGGTCTACTTCTATGATTAGAGACACTCATAGAGACAGAGGAAGTAGTAATTGTCAGAGTCTGGGGGAAGCAAAAGCGGAGGTATTGTTTAAAGGGTAAGAGTTTCAGTTTTGCAAAATGAAAAGTGTTTTGGAGGTGGATGGTGGTGATGGTTTCAGAACCATATGAATGTGCTGAATACCAATGAACCACAAACTTTCAAAGGGTGAATATGGCAAATTCTATATCATCAACAGTCTTGAAGTCCAGGAGCAAAGGGTAACTGACTGACCCTACCTGAGAACTTGTAGCCCAGGCTCAATGCAATCTTGAATTCATCTAAAGTGAGCAGCAATGGGCCCCCTCTAAAGACAGGCTTTAACTGTCATTGTCATTTCCTTAGTCATTGCATTTGCCCACTGTTTCATCTGGGAAGTCCTTGCTTGGGCAATGAATCTCTTTCCTCACTCCCAGTAGTTGCTTTTATTTTTCTATTTAAGACCTGCAAGTGTTCACTTGGAACTTGAGTAGTTTCATGATCAGGATATGTACAATATGAAGGTGACTTCTAGTTAAAGACCTGGTTCCACGAATCCCAAAAGTCTGTGGGAGATCTTACCAAAGTTTTAACTGTGAAAGTTACAATGACCTAGTATTTTATAGCTAAACAATTGGAGTTCCTACATCATAAGATCTTGTTGGAAGGTGACACTTTGATCAATATGGGTTATTATTTAATCCCATGAGCCCTATAGCTCACACTTTCATACTAGGACTTCCGGTTCTGGCTCATTTGCAAATATTCATGATTTATGTTCTTATGATACTCAATTTATCTTTAGCATATTTCCATCAGAGAAAAAAAGCTCTAAATCCACATTTTAAATTAACTCTCTTTGTAGCATTATTCACAACAGATAAAAGGTAGAAGCAATACAAATGTCCATCTATGGACAAATGAATAAAAAACGTGGTCTATACATACAACAGAATATTATTCAGCCTTAGAAAGTGCGAGAATTCTAACACATGCTGCAACATGAATGAAAGTTAGGACATTGTGCCTAGTGTAACAAGTCAGTCACAAAAAGACAGTTACTGTATGGGTCTACTTCTATGATTAGAGACACTCATAGAGACAGAGGAAGTAGTAATTGTCAGAGTCTGGGGGAAGCAAAAGCGGAGGTATTGTTTAAAGGGTAAGAGTTTCAGTTTTGCAAAATGAAAAGTGTTTTGGAGGTGGATGGTGGTGATGGTTTCAGAACCATATGAATGTGCTGAATACCAATGAACCACAAACTTTCAAAGGGTGAATATGGCAAATTTTATGGTATGCGTATTTCACCACAGTGAAAAAAATTGAGGCGGTGGGTAGATGACTCTGGTACCATATCAGTATCCTAGGACAAGCATGCATTTTTCTTTTCCAATGCTATGTTTTCTCATAATATAAAATATTCATTCTCTCAAAGACCCCTATTCACACTGTGTACATCCAGATTCTAATTTCAAATATAATCATTCCAGCCGTAGACTATCGTTAATTCCATAACTTACTAAACCTTCAGATACAAAAGACAAGCAAGAGAGTTTTTAAATAACCTAGCTGGTGATCATTTGCCCACCTGGTGTTTATATTTACTCACCTCACTGAGTGGCCATCTGTCTTTTGTCTAGTGAACTTCAGTCTCATTAACCCACTTAGCAGCAGACAAGATCACAGCCGGCTCTCAGCAAAACACATTCCAACTTTAACAAGGCACTTTGGGTTTCTATAGAGTGGTCTCAGTCTGGACCCATGCTTTTAAGCCACTCTACTATATGAATGCCAAGATGAAACATAAAAACACTTTTAAAATCATAATTGGTATGATCAGCAATATATCCCCATTCATTATAATTATTATATTATAAAGATTGGAGTCGCCAAATCTATCTAAAGAGAAAAATCTGAGATCATTAAGAGTATAATCTCATAAACGCAAAAATATATATGTACCAAGGGAGAAATGAACAGGTATACTCAACTGAATGCAGAGTTCCAGAGAAGAGCAGGGAGAGATAAGAAAGCCTTCCTAAGTGAACCATGCAAAGAAATAGAGGAAAACAATAGAAAGGGAACAACTAGGGATCTCTTCAAGAAAACTGGAGATATCAAGGGAACATTTCATGCAAAGATGGGCACAATAAAGGGCAGAAATGGTAAGGACCTGACAGAAACAGAAGATATTAAGAAGAGGTGGCAAGAATACACAGAAAAACTACACAAATATGCAGATAATACCACTCTAAAGAGCCTCTTGATGAGGGTAAAAGAAGAGAGTGAAGAAGCTGGCTTAAAACTCAACATTCAAATAACTAATATCATGGTATGCAGTCCCACCACTTCATGGAAAATAGAAGGGGAAAAAGTAGAAACAGTGACAGACTTTATTTTTCTGGGCTCCAAAATCACTGCAGATGGTGACTGCAGCCATGAAATTAAAAGATGCTTGCTCTTCAGAAGGCAATGTATGACAAACCTTGATAGTGTATTAAAAAAGTTGAGACATCACTTTTCTGCCAAAGGTCAGTATAGTGAAACCTGTGGTTTTTCCAGTAGTCACGTATGGATGTAAGAGTTGGATTATAAAGAAGGCTAAGTGCCAAAGAACTAATGCTTTCAAACTGTGATGCTGGAGAAGACTCTTGAGAGTCCCTTGGACAGCAAAGAGATCAACCAGTCAATCCTAAAAGAAATCAACCATGAATATTATTGGAAGGACTGATGCTGAAGCTCCATTACTTTGACCACCTGAGGTGAAGGGCCGACACATTGGAAAAGACCTGGATGCTGGGAAAGACTGAAGGCAAAGGAGAAAAGGATGGCAGAGAATGAGACGGTTAGACAGCATCACCGACTCAATGGATATGTACTTGAGCTAACTCGGGACATAGTGAAGGAATGGGTAGCTTGGCATGCTGCAGTCCATGGGGTTGCAAAGAGTCAGACATGACTGAAAAACTAACAACAATAAAAGTTATAATGCACAATAAAAATATAACAGTTATTAACAATTCACATAGCATAGAAATACATAAAATATAAACTCTTAAGAAAGAAGAAACTTACTTAAAATATAATATATCTTTAAAAAGATTAGGGAGATGAAACAATTTCAAGAATTATAAGAATTATAAAATACAGTAATAGGCTTAATGAAGCCTGATATTATACACAAAATGCACACTTTTCCACAACATTGGCAGGATATAAAAATTAACTTTATTGGTTTTAATAAACTATCATTTTTACTCATCCATCTTACAAAATATAGTCATCTCATAGCCATCGTGAAACTCAGATGTTAAAAATATTCTTCAACCCTTAAAAGATCTTAGTTCTTGGCTTCCCTGGTGGTCCAGTGGGTAAAGAGTTCGCTCTGCAGGGCAAGGAATGCCAGTTTGATCCCTGGCCTGGGAAGATCCCACGTGCCACAGAGTGGCTGGACAGCTGTGTCCAATTGCAGTCAGCGCTCTGGAGCACATGCGCCCAGAGCCGGTGCTCTGCAAGGAGAGAGGCCACTGCAATGGGAAGCCCACACAGGCCAAAAGAATAAAGATGGATGAAAATAAATAAATAAAAACCAGTAAAAGAGACCAAAAGTAAAAAAAAAAACAAAACAGATCTTAGCCCTGAAGGCAGGAGTATTTGATTGCTATCTCATAAGACTCTTACAGACCACATGTAAACAAAACTCACAAAAGCCTCTTTACACACTTTACCTGGCTATATTAGACTGAATGAAAGTGAAAATGTTAGTTTCTCAGTCCTGTCTATATAGCCCCATGAATTGTAGCCTGCCATGTTTCTCTACCCATGGGATTCTCAGGAAAGAATACTGTAGTAGGTTGCCATACCCTTCTCTAAGAGAACTTCCCCACCCAGGGATCAAATCTGGGTCTCCTGCATTGCAGGAAGATTCTTTACCATTTGAGACACCTCTTGAGAAATCTACTAGACTGAATAAAGGCCTCCAAATATGTTCCAATCATAACTCCTTAAGCTGTGAATGTTACCTTATGTGGCAAAAGGTTCTAAAGCAGATGTGACAAAAGATCTCACGATATAAAGATTATTTTAGATTATCCAGGTGGACATTAAATGCAATAAGAAGTGTTTTTATAATAGGGAAGAAGAAGGAAATTTTACTGCAGATGAGAATCAAGCAATAGGACCCTAGGGGCAGACACTGAAGCAATGCAGCCACAAGCCAAGGCATGCCAGCAGCCACTAGAGCTAGAGAAGACAAGGATTAAACTCTCCCCTTTGGTTTCCAGAGGGAATGTGGCCCTGCTGACACCTTGGTTTCACTCCAGTGATATTGATTTCAGACTTCTGGCCTCCAGAATTGTGAAAAAATAAATCTGTGCTGTTTTAAGCCTTCTAGTTATGTGCTTTCAGTCATCTGCAACAGGAAGTGAATACACTGACTGTCTAAAAAAATTTTTTTTTCTTTTCCCTTTTGGTGGTCCAGTGGGTAAAGAGTTCGCTCTGCAGGGCAAGGAATGCCAGTTTGATCCCTGGCCTGGGAAGATCCCACGTGCCACAGAGTGGCTGGACAGCTGTGTCCAATTGCAGTCAGCGCTCTGGAGCACATGCGCCCAGAGCCGGTGCTCTGCAAGGAGAGGCCCCTGCAATGGGGGGCCCACACAGGCCAAAGAATAAAGATGGATGAAAATAAATAAATAAAAGGCCAATAAAAGAGACCAAAAGTAAAAAAAAAAACAAAACAGATCTTAGCCCTGAAGGCAGGAGTATTTGATTGCTATCTCATAAGACTCTTACAGACCACATGTAAACAAAACTCACAAAAGCCTCTTTACACACTTTACCTGGCTATATTAGACTGAATGAAAGTGAAAATGTTAGTTTCTCAGTCCTGTCTATATAGCCCCATGAATTGTAGC
This sequence comes from Tragulus kanchil, assembly GCA_022376925.1. Lineage (NCBI taxonomy): Eukaryota > Metazoa > Chordata > Mammalia > Artiodactyla > Tragulidae > Tragulus > Tragulus kanchil. The sequence continues at coordinate 259,936,084 of JAIOJX010000026.1, read as the reverse complement.
CTGCCATGTTTCTCTACCCATGGGATTCTCAGGAAAGAATACTGTAGTAGGTTGCCATACCCTTCTCTAAGAGAACTTCCCCACCCAGGGATCAAATCTGGGTCTCCTGCATTGCAGGAAGATTCTTTACCATTTGAGACACCTCTTGAGAAATCTACTAGACTGAATAAAGGCCTCCAAATATGTTCCAATCATAACTCCTTAAGCTGTGAATGTTACCTTATGTGGCAAAAGGTTCTAAAGCAGATGTGACAAAAGATCTCACGATATAAAGATTATTTTAGATTATCCAGGTGGACATTAAATGCAATAAGAAGTGTTTTTATAATAGGGAAGAAGAAGGAAATTTTACTGCAGATGAGAATCAAGCAATAGGACCCTAGGGGCAGACACTGAAGCAATGCAGCCACAAGCCAAGGCATGCCAGCAGCCACTAGAGCTAGAGAAGACAAGGATTAAACTCTCCCCTTTGGTTTCCAGAGGGAATGTGGCCCTGCTGACACCTTGGTTTCACTCCAGTGATATTGATTTCAGACTTCTGGCCTCCAGAATTGTGAAAAAATAAATCTGTGCTGTTTTAAGCCTTCTAGTTATGTGCTTTCAGTCATCTGCAACAGGAAGTGAATACACTGACTTCTCACTGCTAATCCACCTTGTTCCTCTCTCTGAGATTCTCAATGTTTCAGCAACAATACTATTACTTTCCTTGTCACCCAATCACCGTGTATGTCTCTCCCTCTTATCTTTATAACCAAAGTGTAGTGGGGGGAGGGAAATAGAGTGAATTTTTATCGTATCCCTTTCGCTATGGGTGAATAAATTAAATTTTAAAAACCTCCACGAGAGATAACTACATATCATTTAAAAGTGAAATCACCTCAGTTTGTATTCTTGTCCTCTCCTGGTGAAACTGCCAAAAATAAAGAAAGTATCTTAGCAACCTAAAGACAGTAGAGATAAAAGAGATGCAAGAAAAGCACAGTGCTTTAGCCAAGTCTGTAAAGCCGTTTCTTACATCTCTTTCTTTTTACCAAAACTTTAGGTTGCTAATACATTTATCACTATAATTTTATTTTTCATTGATACTCTTGGTGGAAAAGTGGCACACTCTGTAGATACAGAGGCTACAACAAAGTTATTAGTCCTATGAACCAAGAAACACACAATCTAATATAGTATTTCTTTAAAGACTTCCCCCACGTTGATTTCCCCCACCTTAACTTTCAAAAAAGTTGGTGGCTTCAGTAAAAAACTATATCCTGTATTTCTTCAATAATTAACCAAAGAGATATAAAACAAACATTTCTTTTGATGCCAGTGTCCACTGTAACATCTAGTTTGGATCAGCTCAGTGAATGTATCTATGTTTGTTTTCTTCCTCAATTGTGGAAAGCACTTTCACTCCTGTACAATAAATAGGAAGTGACTGTGAATCTGTCACAGTCTAACCGAAGGGACATAAGAAGAGTTTTACTGCAGATGAGAATCAAGCAATAGGACCCTAGGGGCAGACACTGAAGCAATGCAGCCACAAGCCAAGGCATGCCAGCAGCCACTAGAGCTAGAGAAGACAAGGATTAAACTCTCCCCTTTGGTTTCCAGAGGGAATGTGGCCCTGCTGACACCTTGGTTTCACTCCAGTGATATTGATTTCAGACTTCTGGCCTCCAGAATTGTGAAAAAATAAATCTGTGCTGTTTTAAGCCTTCTAGTTATGTGCTTTCAGTCATCTGCAACAGGAAGTGAATACACTGACTTCTCACTGCTAATCCACCTTGTTCCTCTCTCTGAGATTCTCAATGTTTCAGCAACAATACTATTACTTTCCTTGTCACCCAATCACCGTGTATGTCTCTCCCTCTTATCTTTATAACCAAAGTGTAGTGGGGGGAGGGAAATAGAGTGAATTTTTATCGTATCCCTTTCGCTATGGGTGAATAAATTAAATTTTAAAAACCTCCACGAGAGATAACTACATATCATTTAAAAGTGAAATCACCTCAGTTTGTATTCTTGTCCTCTCCTGGTGAAACTGCCAAAAATAAAGAAAGTATCTTAGCAACCTAAAGACAGTAGAGATAAAAGAGATGCAAGAAAAGCACAGTGCTTTAGCCAAGTCTGTAAAGCCGTTTCTTACATCTCTTTCTTTTTACCAAAACTTTAGGTTGCTAATACATTTATCACTATAATTTTATTTTTCATTGATACTCTTGGTGGAAAAGTGGCACACTCTGTAGATACAGAGGCTACAACAAAGTTATTAGTCCTATGAACCAAGAAACACACAATCTAATATAGTATTTCTTTAAAGACTTCCCCCACGTTGATTTCCCCCACCTTAACTTTCAAAAAAGTTGGTGGCTTCAGTAAAAAACTATATCCTGTATTTCTTCAATAATTAACCAAAAGAGATATAAAACAAACATTTCTTTTGATGCCAGTGTCCACTGTAACATCTAGTTTGGATCAGCTCAGTGAATGTATCTATGTTTGTTTTTCTTCCTCAATTGTGGAAAGCACTTTCACTCCTGTACAATAAATAGGAAGTGACTGTGAATCTGTCACAGTCTAACCAGAAAAACAGAAACTGGAAACCATGGCGGGTCTGGATGCAGTGGAGGCTGGAGCCACAGAGGAGAGAAAAACCACTAGAGAAGCCATGCAAGGCTGAGAGAAGCAGAGTATGGTCTTGATTTCTTCCTCCTCCAAATCCACTAGTTAGCCTGCTCTCTAATCTTTCACCATTGACTTGAGCCTGCCTCTCTTTGACTAAATCCCGCCAGAAGTCAGCTAATGCTGGAGTCTGGAAAAATCACCTGCAGGGAATCACCCCTGGAGTAGAAAGGGAGAGGTGTGAAGGATGGAGCTGAGGACAATCAGGCCCAGCACACCTCTGGTAAATGATTTTGTAATGTTAGATAATGTAAAATATCATTTAATTCAACCTCTTCATTTTACAGAGAGGAAATGGGATCCAGGAAGATTAAATAATTGACCCAAATGCAAGCTTTTAAGTCCCAGCACAGAATGTGCTTATATTAGGATCCACTATTTACTATGAAACTGTTTTTTCTGTTTAATTGAAGCCACATGGTGGAGTGCATGGTAGCTGGGCCAATTTCCTATTCATCCTTAGTATCTGATTCAGAACCTGCTGCAGAAATAACACTCAAGAAAGTATTTATCGGGCATCCCCTGGTGGTCCAGTGGATAAGGACACCGCCTTGCAGTGCAAGGGGCGCCGGTTCGATCCCTGGCCTGGGAAGATCCCACGTGCCGCGGAGCGGCTGGACTGATGTGTCCAATCACCGAGCCGGAGCTCTGGAGCGCATGCGCCCAGAGCTAGCGCTCTGCGACAACAGAGGCCACCGCGATGGGAGGCCCGCAGGAGCCAAAGAACAAAGACGATGAAAACAGAGAAAATAAAGACCAATAGAAGTGGCCCGCCCGCCCCCTCCCTCCCCAACCTGACCCCCGCCCTAAATAAATAAATCTTTAAAAAAAAAAAAAAAAAGAAAGAAAGTATTTATCAAACTAATATAAATTAAATGAGAAAATATACCTCATCAGCTAAGTTAAGGAATTTTCAAATATTTTCCAATTAATATGGACTCCTTTGCAAGTTAAACAAAAGAGACAGCCAAAGCCACATCTCATATGTTTTAAAGAAAGGCACACATTCTCATTGGCCTGTGATATAGTTCAAGCACTCTACCATTCAAAACAGGTGAAAGGATATGATCCTCTTTGAACTACCACCCTGACCTTTTATCTAAAATCAGTGATAAATAAGAATGTCAGCAATGGAAAACTGAACAGGTTGTATAGAATAGAGATATACAAATTAGCCTAACAAACATTTATGTGGTCATGTGTGGGAGGTGTTGCCTTGAGTGTCTGCCCCACAGCCAAGACCACTGAGCAGAAAAGAAAATGTAGGAAGAAATATGCCCCAGGAGGGATATTTAAATAGCATGGTGGGCGGTGGGGGAGAGATGACTAATTCTGCTGTTAGTAGTGGTTTGGAAACAAAAGAGACAAGCGCTGGAGATCTCATTTCTTCCTTTACTGCTCCTCTTTAAAGCTGATGCTGGAGAGGAAGGAAGGAAGGGCAGAGGAAAGGGAAAGGAAAGAGTGGGGAGAGGAGAGGAGAAATCAAGGAAGGGTAGACACTAGAGAAAATGCAAGCTGAAAACCCATTTCCTGCCTTTGGCCAAATAGAAATATACTTATCTAAGAACTCATTTTGCTAGGAATCCAACTTAGCTCAAAATGAGTGAAACTCCAGCACTACCTAAGACTTTAACTTTGTTCACTTCCTTTATTCATAAAAACATACATTGAATTAAGATACTAACACCTAACAGAAGTCAAAAAAACTACAGTTCAATATTTAGGGATAAAGAAAATACCACTTAATTTGAAGAGAACTGCAAAGATGAAGAGAGAATGGCTACATAAATAGAAAGGGTTTTCTTTAAAATTATTGGGGGTTGTTTTCCAGGAAGCATCCCAGGCATTGGGAGAGAATTTCTGATCCTCAGATCAGCCGTCAGTCACCTACTAGTGACTGCTTATTTAGGGCTGAGAGGAAAGAAGATCAAACACCTAAGAAAGAAAAGCAAGAAGGAAGGGGATGGGGAGGAACTATTCTGTTTCAACTGATCTACGCAGAACTTTTATGAGAAGACACATGAGGGACAGAAATGAAGGTAGGTTTGGCCTTCTGTAAACAATTTTAAAATATTAATTTTTTTTACATTTAGGATTTTTTTCTATATGACTGGAACAAAGTGAAATTTTAAGTAATTGATGTGTTAAATGAGGTTTTTTCCCAACAACTGATTTAGTGGATTTAGGTCAGAAGAACATATGTAATGGGATTAAGCTGAAAAAAAATTAATAACAGTTCTCAAAGTAAGTATAGTACGTGCTCCGTTGTGTCTGATTCCGTGACCTCTTTTTTTTTTTTCAATTTTTATTTTACTTTTAACTTTTACAGAGTTTTGTTGTTTACAGATATGTATGTTCCCAGATTAGTCATATGTATATCCCCCCTACCCCACCCCTCCAGACCGTTGATTCCGTGACCTCTTGCACTTTAGCCCATCAGGCCCCTCTGCATGGGATTTCTCAGGCAAGAATAAGGTGGGTTACCATTTCCTTCTCAGGGGATATTCCTGACCTAGGCATCAAATTTATGCCTTTTGCATTTCCTGCATTGGCAGGCAGATTCTTTACCACTGAACCACCTGGGAAGGCCAAAGATGAGAAACTTAAGATAATTTCAGCTACATCAGGGGTTTCCCTTTCTTTTCCTATTAATAAAAATATAATTGTATTATCCTGAAAATAAGTAAATAAACTAGGGAAAATCAGGAGAGAAACTTCAAAATGCATAGAACAGGATAAAATCAATTTATAAAGCCATGTTCTATGTCACTTGAGTGCTGGCCAAAAGATATCATTTCTTAAAAGAAAGGCAATATCAGAATATAAACATTTTAAAGTCTGTATCAGAAATATAATGTCATCATCCGTGTAGTAAGCTTGCCAAAAATATTGTCTAAATATAATTCTGAAGAAATAGTCAGGCAAATCCAAGTTAACAACAATCTGTAAATGGAATAACTTGAACTCTCTGTTAACATAAAAACATAAAATAAATTAAGAAGGCAGAGAAACTGTTCTTCCTCTCTTACCTACATAGAGTAGGATTGTACTTCCTGGGCCCTATGGTGGGTGGGGTTAGGTGACTAATTCTAGCTGATGACAGTGATGAGTCAATCTGGCAAGCCATTTCTGGACCAGAGTATTTAATTGTTGATGCGAAATCTACCACAGTTCTCTCTTTTCTGCAGCACAGCAGATCAGCAATTTTTTAGGTAGTAGGTGCCCTATAAAATGTTTCTGAATGACCATCATGAGCAGAGATCTCCTACCAGCCCCTGGTGGGTAGTGTGAGCAAGCATGAGCCACCAGGATGAGCAAGAAATATACACTTCTTACACTTCTTATTTAAACACTGAGGTTTATGGATTTATTTTTTTCACCAGTGAATCCTAGCCTACCCTGACAGATAAATTAATCAAATTGAAAAATATACTTGCAGAAGGTGTGTGCTTCAATCATTTTGCATATTATATAGCAAGGGAATGACTGCTGCATATATTGCTTAAAAGTTTAACACAAAACTTCTGTTTTAGATGAACTGAATTCATTTTTTTGTTAATGGCATTACAGGATGCATAATATCTATATAACAGACTTTCCATAAAAAAGATATTTCTATAATTCCTTATAGAGTTATACTAAATTAGACATTAGAACTAGACATGGAACAACAGACTGGTTCCAAATGGGGAATGGAGTATGCCAAGGCTGTTTACTGTGACCCTGGTATTTAATTTATAGGCAGAATACATCATGTGAAATGCTGGCCTGGCTGAAGCACAAGCTGGAGTTAAGATTTCTGGGAGAAACATCAATAACCTCAGGTATGCAGATGACACCACCTTTATGGGAGGAACTAAAGCACCTCTTTGGTGAAGGTGAAAGAGGAGAGTGGAAAAGCTGGCCTAAAACTCAAACATTCAAAAAACAAAGATCATGGCATCCAGTCCCATCAATTCATGGCAAATAGATGGGAAACAACGGAAACAGTGACAGATTTTATTTTCTTGGGCTCCAAATTCACTGTGGATGGTCACTACAGAAATGCTATGACAAACCTGGACAGCATATTTAAAAAGCAGAGACATCACTTTGCCAACAGAAGTCTGTATAGTTAAAGCTATGGTTCAGGGCTTCCCTGGTGGTCCAGTGGGTAAGGACACCGCCTTGCAGTGCAAGGGGCGCCGGTTAGATCCCTCGCCTGGGAAGATCCCACGTGCCGCGGAGCGGCTGGACCGATTTGTCCAATTACTGAGCCGGAGCTCTGGGGCACATGCCCCAGAAGCCAAAGGGGTGCAGGCCCACAGGAGCCAAAGAACAAAGACGGATGAAAAATAGAGAAATGAAAAACCAATAGAAGTGGCCCGCCCATTCCCCTCCCTCCCCACCCCACGCCCCCAAAAAAGATTTAAAAAAGAAAAATAATAATAATAATAATAAAGTCAAATGCCATTTAAAAAAAAAAAAGCTATGGTTTTCCCAGTAGTCATGTATGGATGTGAGAGTTGGACCATAAAAAAGGCTGCGTGCTGAAGAATTGATATCTTTGAACTCTGGTGCTCGAGAAAATGCCTGAGAATTCCTTGAACTGCAAGGAAATCAAACTAGTCAATCCTAAAAGAAATCAACCTTGAATATTCATTGGAAGGTATGATGCTGAAGCTGAAGCTCCAATACTTTGGCCTCTCAATACAAAGAGATGACTCATTGGAAAAGATCCTGATGCTGGGAAAAGTAGAAGGCGAAGAAGAAGGAGACAACAGAGGACGTGATGGTTGGGTGGCATCACTGAGTCCACAGACGCGAGTTTGAGCAAGTTCCAGGAGATGGTGAAGGACAGGGAAGCCTAGTGTGCAGCAGTCCATGGCATCACAAAGAGTTAGACACGATTGAAAGACTGAACTGAACATCAGCTAGATCATTCTTCATTTATCTTTAGGACTTCCCTGGCAGATGACTTGAGACTTTGCCTTCCAATGGAGGGGAGGTAAGTTCAATTCCTGATTAGGGAGCTAAGGCCCCACATGCCTCTGGGCCAAAAAAACCAAAACATTAAAAAAAAAGAAAAGTAGGAAAAAAGAAAAGTAAGGCTTCCCTGGTGGTCCAGTGGGTAGGGAGTCCACCTTGCAGTGCAGGGCGCACCAGTTCAATCCCTGGCCCAGGAAGATCCCATGTGCCACAGAGTGGCTGGACCGGTGCATCCAATTACCAGTCAGCACTCTGGAGTGCACACACACAGAGCCAGTGCTCTACAACAAGAGAGGCCACTGCCATGCAAGGCCCACACAGGCCAAAGAATAAATATGGATGAAAAATGAATGAATAGAAAATGAATAAAAAGAGGCCAAAAGTAAAAAAAAAAAAAAAAAAGCAATATTGTAGCAAATTCAATAAAGACTTTAAAATATGGCCCACATTATTTATCTTTATTGGTTCTGAGCAACTGGAATAAGAAAGAGTTACTAGGAGAACACATAAATATAGTCTCTTGAAAGGAAAAAGAAAAGTCCTATTTTGTAGTAGGCATTAGTCTCTTTGTCAGTTAAATGAAGATTAACTATTGGAACTTAATAGTTCTAATTAAGGAATCCAAGAACTAGAAGCTAATGGACAACATGTGGTTAAACAATACATTAGCTGAATTTTATTCCAAGAGTTGCTACTATAAACTGTGTGGCTGTAGACAACACTCAACTCTGCTGAATTTCTTTCATATATGTTTAAGCATACTTCAGTCCAACCAGGCCTAAAAGAAAGATCAAACGCTTGTCAATCATTTTGCTTGAAGTACAAAATACCATAGGTGGATTTTATCTACACCCCCACTATGTTTCAGAAAGAAGTTAAAGCAGATTCCATTGTATTATTTGATGAACACAGGGGAAAACTCTCAAGTAAATCCATCTGTCTTAGTCTATAGGTAGATTCTAAGAATATCAAAATTAGGTATTATTTTTATCCCTACATTTCAAAGCAGTTGTTAAGAGCTGTTTAAACTACCAAAGTAAGGGATCTTAGAGTAATACTGAATATTGACGCTCACATATTCTATCTGGTGATTTGAGAGGTCACTTCTCCTCCACTATAATTCAATGAAAAAAAAAAAAAAATCATACACAAAGCAAGTACCTCAGAATAAGGAAAATCCAGGCTTAAAATGAGCTATCAATGTCATGTGCCATGTTAGAAAGGAATAATAATTAAAATACACCTTAAGGGCTACGTACGCTTTTTCTGTTAAATAATACTACAAAGAAGGGGACCTGGGGAAACAATTCCATCAAAATGGCCAAATCATTGATGCCTATAGGACTTTCCTGTTCTTGACATCTGAGCCTTAGTATAATGCTCTATTTCCTGTATTTCCCTGTCTAATGGAATCTTGCTTCAGGCAACTTTTTGTCTGAACTTCTGTGTGTAAAACTAGAGACTTTTATCAAATTGTTTCTCAGTGGCTACTTAATGTTAACAAAGCACTGATGCCCTGGGCTGTGCAAGGGAATACCCAGCTTATCAGCTACACACTGGTAACACAGCTGATTTAAATGCAATTGCAGAACTCAGAGGCAATTCACTGAGCACTGTTGTTTTTTTTCTCTTGGACACTTCTATTGATCTTTCACATATTTATCTATGTTTGTCGGCCTGAGTGGGCCTCCCATCGCAGTGGCCTCTCCCGTTGCAGAGCACAGGCTCTGGGCACATGCGCTCCAGAGCTCCAGCTCGGTAGTTGGACACATTGGTCCAGCTGCTCTGCCGCATGTGGGATCTTCCTGGGGCAGGGATCAAACTGGCACTCCTTGCACTGCAAGGCGGTGTCCTTACCCACTGGATCATGAGGGAAAACCCTGAGCACTGTTTTCAGTAGACAAGTCACCTCTGAAATGCTTATAAAATAATTACTTAAAAAAAAATAGTAAGGGGGTTTCCCTGGTGGTCCAGTGGGTAAAAATTTCACCTTGCAGTGCAAGGGCATCGGTTTGATCCCTGGCCTGGGAAGATCCCACGTGCCAGAGTGGCTGGACTGCTGTGTCCAATTGCAAGTCAGTGCTCTGGAGCACACACGCCCAGAGCCAGTGCTCTGCAGGAAAGAGGCCACTGCAATGGAAGGCCCACAAAAGCCAAAGAATAAAGACGGATGAAAATGAATAAATAAAAAACCAATAAAAGAGGCCAAAATTTTAAAAATAATAAGACAGGAAACAATGTTACTACCATATATGTGTGTGTGTGTGTCTGTGTTCTCAGTCACTCAACCATGTCCAACTGTTTGCAACACTACAGACTTATGTAGGTCTCCCTAAATAAACAGGTTTAGAGATTAATTTTTTAATAAGTTTTCTGAAATACATTTTCACAAAGGGCAATAAATTCTGAGTGAGAGATTTTTATCACAAAGCTAAAGTTTGAAATGATGAAATAAATGTGACAAAACAGTAATTGGGTAAAACATAAATTCAATAAAACAGTATAGAAAAACCAACATTTCAAATTTATTCTGATTTAAATATAAAAAGAATTAAACTGAGAATGAGGAAAATGTTTTTTAACCTTTGTTCTGGTATGCCTGTGTGGCCTTGAGCAAATTGTCTGGAGATGATATTTGATAGAAGAGAACGTACAATTTCTTTTAATTCTTGATAATTAGTTTTAGCCCTCTCCATTGATAAGTTTCTCAGTGACTCATAAATACCAGAGAAATTTAAACTTGACTCAGTTCCTTAGATGAATGACACTTTCTACATTCAATTATTATAAGTTCTACAAAATTTTATTACAAGTCTTTTGTGGGTACTGTGTCTGAACAAACTACTTTAAAAGATGTGCTTGTGCTTGGGATCTGTACTTGTGCTAAGTCTCTTCGGTTGGGTGTGTCTCTTTGCAACCCTCTGGACTGCAGCCCACCAGGCTCCTCTGTCCATGAAACTCTCCAGGCAAGAATATTGGAGTGGGTTGCCATGTCCTCCTGCAGAGAATCTTCCTGATTCAGGGATCACACCTGTGTCTTCTGCATCTCCTGCATTTACTTCATAAAATAAGCTCTGCAATGTTCAAACGATCAGTCATCAGTAAAATGCAAACTAAGTCAAAATGAGGTATCAGTATATATATCAACTAGATTGTCTAGTATTTTAAAGCAGCGAGTATCAAGTATTGGGAAGGATGCAGAGCAGCTGGAACATTCATATATTGATGATGTGAGAGTAAAATTGTGCATCGTTTATGCAGCTAAACATACACTTCACGTTACCCTAAAATTCTACTAAGCGTTCACCAAAAGAAAACAACTGTGCATACGAAGACTTGTACATGACTGTTTATACAGTAGTTTTATTCATAACAGCTGAAAACTGGTCACAATTCAAATATACAAGTAAATTGACAAAGCAAATTATGCTGAATCAATTAATAGACTACTGAGCAATAAAAAGGAATGAACTAGTGATACACTCATTGATATGAATGAATCTCAAAATCATTATCCTAAGTTAGTGAAGCCAGACACAAATAAATACATACCACATAATTTTATTTGCATGAAATTCTACAATGGAAAATCTAACCTATAACAACAAAAAGCAGATTAGGGGTTACCTGAGTTCAGGGGTGGAAGAGGACTGACTGTAAAAATGCACAAAGGGAGGATTCTATATCCTGACTGGCAAATTGTTACAAGGTTGTATGTTTTTTTTCAAAACTCAGACCATACACTTAAGAAGATATGGACTGTCAAACGGCCAGGAGTTTCCGAGGAATTAAACAACCGTTGGGGTAAAGTTACAAGAACTTCAATTGAGAGACCACCAGTAATATAAGAGGAATTTTCAGAACCCATGAAATCAATCTACAAGAGAATGAGAAAGCTTTTACGTTTTAAGTCTAAAGAACAGAAGCCTGTCTACAAGGACACCAGTCGTCATGAGCTTCAAAGAGAAGCCTTTTCTAGACTTTCAAATGCCAAAGATGCCAAAATCTGTTTGCAAAACTGAAGGCAGTAAAGGGGTCAAAGATGAGAGAGGAAGCCAAGTCTTCCCTCAGCCTCCCAGACCTCCAGTGCCCACCCGTTTTCCTGGAAAGCTTCAATTACTGAATCAAGGCCATAAGAGTCTATTACCTATAATTGTCATGGGAGTTATTGGAAATACCATTTGATAATGAGGGAACATTTTCCTACTGAATAAATTTTCAGGGGAAAAACAAGAAATAAAAATAAAGCAGTGTTTTAATTCGCATTTGCTGTGCCAGTGTGACTTCAAAACAAGCAAGGTAACCGCCAACCATCCCCTGGCCCCCAAACACCTCTTCTCTGACTCCAGTCAGACTGCCTAGAAAATCTTGAAGCTTCCCTCAGTTGTGACAGGGAACAGAGTCATTTGGTAAAATGCAGATGCTATTGTTTTTTCTTTATTCATAACAGCTGAAAACTGGTCACAATTCAAATATACAAGTAAATTGACAAAGCAAATTATGCTGAATCAATTAATAGACTACTGAGCAATAAAAAGGAATGAACTAGTGATACACTCATTGATATGAATGAATCTCAAAATCATTATCCTAAGTTAGTGAAGCCAGACACAAATAAATACATACCACATAATTTTATTTGCATGAAATTCTACAATGGAAAATCTAACCTATAACAACAAAAAGCAGATTAGGGGTTACCTGAGTTCAGGGGTGGAAGAGGACTGACTGTAAAAATGCACAAAGGGAGGATTCTATATCCTGACTGGCAAATTGTTACAAGGTTGTATGTTTTTTTTCAAAACTCAGACCATACACTTAAGAAGATATGGACTGTCAAACGGCCAGGAGTTTCCGAGGAATTAAACAACCGTTGGGGTAAAGTTACAAGAACTTCAATTGAGAGACCACCAGTAATATAAGAGGAATTTTCAGAACCCATGAAATCAATCTACAAGAGAATGAGAAAGCTTTTACGTTTTAAGTCTAAAGAACAGAAGCCTGTCTACAAGGACACCAGTCGTCATGAGCTTCAAAGAGAAGCCTTTTCTAGACTTTCAAATGCCAAAGATGCCAAAATCTGTTTGCAAAACTGAAGGCAGTAAAGGGGTCAAAGATGAGAGAGGAAGCCAAGTCTTCCCTCAGCCTCCCAGACCTCCAGTGCCCACCCGTTTTCCTGGAAAGCTTCAATTACTGAATCAAGGCCATAAGAGTCTATTACCTATAATTGTCATGGGAGTTATTGGAAATACCATTTGATAATGAGGGAACATTTTCCTACTGAATAAATTTTCAGGGGAAAAACAAGAAATAAAAATAAAGCAGTGTTTTAATTCGCATTTGCTGTGCCAGTGTGACTTCAAAACAAGCAAGGTAACCGCCAACCATCCCCTGGCCCCCAAACACCTCTTCTCTGACTCCAGTCAGACTGCCTAGAAAATCTTGAAGCTTCCCTCAGTTGTGACAGGGAACAGAGTCATTTGGTAAAATGCAGATGCTATTGTTCCTTTCTTTGTAACTACTAAAAATCATAATGGTAAAGAAAGAACCTTAATAAGAGCCTACAAAAATGGTACACATCATTTAGGCCCTAAGTAGCAGTTGGCAGTGTTAAGCGCCAGTCTTTTCTTGTTCCACTGAGCACAGTAAAGAAGGATTGTGCCCAGAGACAGTCAAGACTCGACACCACTACATCCAAACTGAAGTCCATCCTCTGAGAAGAAAGAGGAAGGAAGAATGGAATGAAAGAATTTGTAGAGGGAAGAAACTGGAAAAAAAAATAATAAAAGAGGGGAAAAGAAAAGAAAAAGAAAATTTCCAGATTCCTATGGCAGACTCTATTTGGGTTGACTGATAACATGATGAGAAAAATTTTCAAAGGTTTGTATCATCCTCTAGACCCCAAATATAACTCTTTAGAGATGCTATGTAGCCAAACTGACTACATATTAATTTAAGTGTAGAGGATCTAAGGTCTCCATAATATTGATCCCAGGTCCTGTTTCTTTAAGGACTAGATCACTGGATCTTGTGAAATGAATTATGAATCATTTAACCACCAAAGACCATGTTTCTCTGACTGTGAATATTTTTATCATTGGAATCAGTGAAAGGGTTGCCATTCTTAAGGCTTAGCAGCAGGCACATCATACATAAAAAGATCAGTTAGCGGCTTATCAGGAAAGTGACTAGAGAGCATCTGAACCAATACAGAAACCTATGACAAGCAGGATACGGCATAACACAATTTCAGAGTTTGTGGTGTTTCACATTTCACTTTTTATCATTATGCTTAATCCTATCTTCACGCATAAATATCTGGGGAGTAAATAAACAAGGCTTACATAATAAAACAAATAAGCACAGTCACATAATACTTAAAATAGAAAATTATTTCAAAAGGAATTTCTAAAAGGGAACTATATCTTCTAACAAACAAGAGTTGCTCAGTCGTGTCCCCATCTTTGAGACCCATAGATGAGCCATAGAATTCTCCAAGCAAAAATACTGGAGTAGGTTAGCCATTCCCTTATCCACGGGATCATCCCAATTCAGGGATCAAACTCAGGTCTCCCGCATTGCACACAGATTGTTTACTGCCTGAGCCACCAGGGAAGCCCAAGTTATTGGATGGGTAGCCTATCCCTTCTCCAAGGGATCTTCCTGACCCAGGAAGTGAACGGGGGTCTTCTGCATTGCAGGTGAATTCTTTATCAGTGGAGCCACAATAGAAAAATGGACCAAAAAAAAAAAAAAAAGTGTAGCAGTTTTTCACTCTAGCTGAATTAGCAAACAGTTATGGTGCCTGACATCCACTGGGTTAGGTTCCAATCCCTCAACCAGTTCATGACCAGCTACAGTGGCTTCCCTACCAAGCACTGGGGCATAGGGCTGAGGAAAACAGTCTGAACTAAAAGTGGGCCTGGGCCATGGCCTGAAGCATGACCAGTATAAATGGGAACGCTACATAGTCTTCAGTTTCCTCTGGAACTTGTAATTCCCCAATTACGTGATGCAAAGTAAGATTGGCGCGGGACCTTGATTACCAAAAATAAGATAAAGATGCAGTTATGGAAATTCCCCACAAGGGAAATAAGAGCAAAAGTGTACATGATTTATTTTCAGTTTCCCCATTTAATTTGTGTGAGGAGGAGGGTAGAAGCGGTACATTAAACTTATTAGATTGCTCTTATTTTTCCCCAGAACTCATGGTTGAAGAAAATGTATAGGTTTTTAGTAGGACATATTCCATATCAAAAAAAGTTCTCTGATATTTACATTAAATTTTAAAACACACCCATAATCTTTTTATAGTCTACTTACTCTGGTTGATGTGACTATTTCACATTTTCAATCATTAAGTCCATGGGTTCTTTCTTTTACATAATTTACATTTTAATTGGAGCATGTTTTATATTATTAAATTATCATTTTTTGTTTCTGTCTTTGTTGTGGGGA
Source organism: Tragulus kanchil (assembly GCA_022376925.1). Taxonomy (NCBI): domain Eukaryota; kingdom Metazoa; phylum Chordata; class Mammalia; order Artiodactyla; family Tragulidae; genus Tragulus; species Tragulus kanchil. The sequence goes on along the minus strand of JAIOJX010000026.1, from coordinate 259,920,985 downwards.
CACTTAAGCCCAGGGCAGCATCATACATGCAAAAACTCACTAAAGGCTTTGCTGTCCTGTGCTTCCCACCACATGTGGGTCAGGTCCCAGCAAAGCAAGGCCGTGAGAATGTGACCGCTTTCTGCATGGGCCCCTTCTTCTAACAAACAAGAGTTGCTCAGTCGTGTCCCCATCTTTGAGACCCATAGATGAGCCATAGAATTCTCCAAGCAAAAATACTGGAGTAGGTTAGCCATTCCCTTATCCACGGGATCATCCCAATTCAGGGATCAAACTCAGGTCTCCCGCATTGCACACAGATTGTTTACTGCCTGAGCCACCAGGGAAGCCCAAGTTATTGGATGGGTAGCCTATCCCTTCTCCAAGGGATCTTCCTGACCCAGGAAGTGAACGGGGGTCTTCTGCATTGCAGGTGAATTCTTTATCAGTGGAGCCACAATAGAAAAATGGACCAAAAAAAAAAAAAAAAGTGTAGCAGTTTTTCACTCTAGCTGAATTAGCAAACAGTTATGGTGCCTGACATCCACTGGGTTAGGTTCCAATCCCTCAACCAGTTCATGACCAGCTACAGTGGCTTCCCTACCAAGCACTGGGGCATAGGGCTGAGGAAAACAGTCTGAACTAAAAGTGGGCCTGGGCCATGGCCTGAAGCATGACCAGTATAAATGGGAACGCTACATAGTCTTCAGTTTCCTCTGGAACTTGTAATTCCCCAATTACGTGATGCAAAGTAAGATTGGCGCGGGACCTTGATTACCAAAAATAAGATAAAGATGCAGTTATGGAAATTCCCCACAAGGGAAATAAGAGCAAAAGTGTACATGATTTATTTTCAGTTTCCCCATTTAATTTGTGTGAGGAGGAGGGTAGAAGCGGTACATTAAACTTATTAGATTGCTCTTATTTTTCCCCAGAACTCATGGTTGAAGAAAATGTATAGGTTTTTAGTAGGACATATTCCATATCAAAAAAAGTTCTCTGATATTTACATTAAATTTTAAAACACACCCATAATCTTTTTATAGTCTACTTACTCTGGTTGATGTGACTATTTCACATTTTCAATCATTAAGTCCATGGGTTCTTTCTTTTACATAATTTACATTTTAATTGGAGCATGTTTTATATTATTAAATTATCATTTTTTGTTTCTGTCTTTGTTGTGGGGACACTTAAGCCCAGGGCAGCATCATACATGCAAAAACTCACTAAAGGCTTTGCTGTCCTGTGCTTCCCACCACATGTGGGTCAGGTCCCAGCAAAGCAAGGCCGTGAGAATGTGACCGCTTTCTGCACTGTTCTTTTTCTGGCCCTTTGGGAAATGCAGGTCCTTTCGGACATTAAGTTGAAGAAGTAGTAGTATTTATAACAAATATACATAGATTCTTATCATTCTTCCCCATACTATTTTAAAACTTTTTATAATTGGCCTCAGTTTCTGTCTGGCTATGTGATAAGAGACCACTTTGTTTACCCTGACATTTTTCTAGAAATCATCTTACGTGTCTCATAACGGCTTGTCAATGTCTGTCCATGCAAGAGACATGTATTCAGTCCCTGGGTGGGGAAGATCCCCTGGAGAAGGAAATGGCAACCCACCCAGGTATTCTTGCCTAGAAAATCCCATGGACAGAACAGCCTGGCAGGCTATAGTCCATGGGGTCACAAAAGAGTCAGACACAACTTAGCAACTAAACAACCACCACCATTGACAAGAAGATAGGTTAGAATAGTTGAGGGAAAAAAAAAGTACAGCTGAAGAAAAGAAAATTAAAGTAAAATGAACTGAAATTATAAACAAATGTGCCTTTAAAAAAGTAGAAAAAAGGGTCAAGTTAAAAAAAAAAGCTTTATTTCTTCTTGCTTTCACTACTTCATTTGCCCATATGGCTTTCAACATAGAGAAATTAACGACTAATAAGGATGAAGCCACTTACTACACGTGATTTTTTTTTTAAAGATTTATTTATTTATTTATTTTTGGGCGGGGGTCGGGTTGGGGTGGGAGGGGAGCGGGCGGGTCACTTCTATTGGTCTTTCATTTCTCTATTTTCATCCCTCTTTGTTCTTTGGCTCCTGTGGGCCTCCGATCACAGTGGCCTGTTGTCGCAGAGCACCAGTTCTGGGCCCATGTGCTCCAGAGGTCTGGCTCGGTGATTGGACACATCAGTCCAGCCGCTCCGCGGCACGTGGGATCTTCCCAGGCCGGGGATCGAACCAGTGCCCCTTGCACTGCAAGGCAGTGTCCTTACCCACTGGACCACCAGGGGAAGCCCTACATGTGATTTTTAATTCAATGAAATACTCACAGTGCCTCATGTTTTTAAAAAACAGTTTACATATTGACAAAGTACATACCTTCTCTACCTTTTGCTTAGCTGTACATACATTGGTAACTCCACAGTTAACAGGAGAAATGTATTTAGTAAAGATAAATATTACAAACTGAAAAGTAATGAGAAATAATAATAAACTAAAATCTGCTTTTATCTAGATCCAAACATTCCTTTTCCTTTCTTACATAAATTTATCCCGTAATACATGTTTCTACCTTATTCCCAATATCCAGAATCACTATAATCTATCCTTATCTTTTTTTATTTAACTTTTATTTTACTTTTAAGTTTTACAGAGTTTTGTTGTTTACAGATATGTATGTTCCCAGATTAGTCATATGCATATCCCCCCATCCCACCCCTCCAGACCGTCTTTTTTTTTTTTTTAATTTTTGGCCACTTTTATTGGTCTTTCATTTATTTATTTTCATCCATCCTTGTTCTTTGGCCTGTGTGGGCCTCACACTGCAGTGGCCTCTCCTGCAGCAGAGCACTGGCTCTGGGCGCACGCGCTCCAGAGCACCAGCTCGCAATTGGACATACCGGTCTAGCTGCTCCGCAGCACGTGGGATCTGCCCATGCCAGGGATGGAACCGGTGCCCCTTGCAGTGCAAGGCGGACACTCTACCCACTGGACCACCAGGGAGGTCCTACCTTTATCTTATTTTTAGTGATAAAAGTCCAGCTCCAATTCTACCTCACATCACAGAATTGGGGAATTACAAGTTCAAGAGGAAACTGAAAACTATGCAATGTTCCCACATATGCTGGGCGTGGTTCAGGCCATGGCCCAGGAGTACTTTTAGTTCAAATGGTCCTCAGCCCTATTCCCCAGTGCTTGGCAAAGAAGCCAAAAAAGCTGCTGGTCCAAAGGTCTGCCCATTGACTGGATAAGGGATTGGAACCTAACCCAAAGAGAACTCATCTCTAGCCTGGCAACTTCCCAGGAGGAAGTATGGTTCAAAAGGTTGTTCTCAATGGAAGTACAAGTATGTAGCTGAAGCTGTCAAATTCACTTCCTCCAGAACCGGCCCCAAAAAACTGAGTGACTAGCTGGTCAGTTGCAAGAGAGGAATGGATAGAACCACAGAAACAAGCAAAGCTCCACGAAATAAAGATCCTGGTGGTCATGATAAACAGAGAAAGCAGATATCCAGGGCTATCTGGAACACTGTCAAGTCTTCTAGTCCTAACTCCACTCTGTAAATTCTTCTAATAACCACCTCTCATCATTCCTCAGAAAGTTCAAGTAAGTTTCTGTGACTTGCAAGCAAAGAAGAACACCCAGTATCCTTCCTATCCTTCATCATCCCCCACAGCTCTCTATCATACAGCATCCCTGCCTAATGGTCATGCCCATTTTTAAATAACTCCTATGGAAATTTACCACTCAGGTTAGCCCAGTATAACTCTAGGTATTTAGATGATAAAGCCATTTCTTACACTGAGTAAACTTTTATTCTTCTGAATCTTACATTCTCCAACTATCTAACAGTTTCATGGGACCGTTCATCATTCTGATTGCTCTTTTCTGAAAATACTGCAGCATATTCGTCAAACCCCATATTGTGACTCCCATAGCTGAAAGCATCTGTCCATGTGTGGTATGACCAACACAGGTGGCCTAGTCTATCACTTTCCATATTCTGTGTAATTTACCTCAAATACTATTGGTTAAGATTATTTTCAATTACATTGTTGAATGATTTTAAACTTTTGTTAACTAACAGCACTAAAAACTCATTTTGAAATGAGTTTTCATATAAGCCACATACCCCTCTCCATGGGCCTATGTAGTTGTTTTTTAGATCCAAGATTAGGATATTAAACTCGTAAGTTAAAATTTACCTTTACTAGGCTAAATTTTTACCAGTTTCCAGTCTTCCACCAAATGTCCCTGACCACCTACCCCCACCTTTATGATCACTTACTCCTCTTTATTGCTATACCAAATACATCTATGTCATTCATTTGGTGCATCATTTATACCACTTAATCAAGTTACCTATTCTTTAGTGAAGCCTGACTTTCAAGTGCAGAGCTGATGTATCTTATTTTTGGTATCTAGCGAGTAGTATACTCAAAAACTTTAGTTGTAACTAGTAATGATCAAAAAATTAATACTGTGAACATATTCAGTGGATCCTATATTGTTTATCCAGTCAAATCCTACAGGTTTACATATATGTGACAGAAGTGACCTTATGCATTGGAGACTCATACATTATTTTTTCTCCTTATGGAGAATGAGGCTTCCCCGGTGGCTCAGATGGTAAAGAATCACCTGCAATGTGGGAGATGTGGGTTTGGTCCATGAGTTGGGAAGATCTTCTGGAGAAGGGAATAGCTACCCACTCTAGTATTCTTGCCTGGAGAACTCCATGGCTTGTCCATGGCGTCCCAAAGAGTCGGACACAACTGAGAGACTTGAAAAAAAAAAAAAAGGAATGGGGCTTCCCTGGTGGTCTAATGGGTAAAGAGTCTACCTTGCAATGCAAGGGACACCAGTTTGATCCCTGGCCCGGGAAGATCCACATGCTGCAGAGTGGCTGGACCGGTGTGTCCCATTAGGGGCCAGCATTCTGGAGCACATGCGCCCTGAGCCAGTGCTCTGCTGCAGGAGAGGCCACTGCAGTGGGAGGCCCACACAGGCTGAAGAAAAAGATGGATGAAAATTTTTTAAAAAAGAAACAAAGTATCAACAAAAAAGAGGCCAAAAATTAAAACCAAAAAAAAACCAATGTAGGATGAGTGTATAGTTCTCTTGAAACGTGAGTGGATAATTTTTACCTTCAACTGCTAGTAGTTTGAATATATTTTGCATCTATTCAAAACATTTCTAGTGAACATTTGTTAAGACAGCACCTGTCACAGGCGCTTGAAATGGTCATTTGGCTTGTGTTTTTAATGCTCGAAAATTCTCAGACTTAGACATTAACTCTAAACAAAATTGTATACACAGCTACATAGATATATTAAAGAGGTTAAATTATCTTACAATAAATTTTAAAAAACTAAAATTTCAGCATTAAAAATCCACCAAACCCCACCTTTATGATCACTTACTCCTCTTTATTGCTATACCAAATACATCTATGTCATTCATTTGGTGCATCATTTATACCACTTAATCAAGTTACCTATTCTTTAGTGAAGCCTGACTTTCAAGTGCAGAGCTGATGTATCTTATTTTTGGTATCTAGCGAGTAGTATACTCAAAAACTTTAGTTGTAACTAGTAATGATCAAAAAATTAATACTGTGAACATATTCAGTGGATCCTATATTGTTTATCCAGTCAAATCCTACAGGTTTACATATATGTGACAGAAGTGACCTTATGCATTGGAGACTCATACATTATTTTTTCTCCTTATGGAGAATGAGGCTTCCCCGGTGGCTCAGATGGTAAAGAATCACCTGCAATGTGGGAGATGTGGGTTTGGTCCATGAGTTGGGAAGATCTTCTGGAGAAGGGAATAGCTACCCACTCTAGTATTCTTGCCTGGAGAACTCCATGGCTTGTCCATGGCGTCCCAAAGAGTCGGACACAACTGAGAGACTTGAAAAAAAAAAAAAAGGAATGGGGCTTCCCTGGTGGTCTAATGGGTAAAGAGTCTACCTTGCAATGCAAGGGACACCAGTTTGATCCCTGGCCCGGGAAGATCCACATGCTGCAGAGTGGCTGGACCGGTGTGTCCCATTAGGGGCCAGCATTCTGGAGCACATGCGCCCTGAGCCAGTGCTCTGCTGCAGGAGAGGCCACTGCAGTGGGAGGCCCACACAGGCTGAAGAAAAAGATGGATGAAAATTTTTTAAAAAAGAAACAAAGTATCAACAAAAAAGAGGCCAAAAATTAAAACCAAAAAAAAACCAATGTAGGATGAGTGTATAGTTCTCTTGAAACGTGAGTGGATAATTTTTACCTTCAACTGCTAGTAGTTTGAATATATTTTGCATCTATTCAAAACATTTCTAGTGAACATTTGTTAAGACAGCACCTGTCACAGGCGCTTGAAATGGTCATTTGGCTTGTGTTTTTAATGCTCGAAAATTCTCAGACTTAGACATTAACTCTAAACAAAATTGTATACACAGCTACATAGATATATTAAAGAGGTTAAATTATCTTACAATAAATTTTAAAATCATGTCACATTAAAACACTTCATTTTCACGCATTAAAAATAAATATAATGTAATATATTCTACCTCCCAGGTGGGTCAGTGGTAAAGAATCCACCTGCCAATGCAGGAGATACAGGAGATGTGGGTTTGATCCTTGGGTTGGGAAGATCCCTTGGAGAAGTAAATGGCAACCCATTACAGTATTCTTGCCTGAAATATTCTATAAACAGAAAAGCTTGGTGGGCTGCAGTCCATAGGGTGACAAACAGTTAGACAGACCTACACATAAGTATTGTATGAATCACAGAATGATAATGCACTGTATTTTAGAATTAAAGACAATTTATTAATTTGCTAAATGGAAATATTTAAGATTACCTCACAACTTTGTGTCATGCTGTTCCAAATTTCTTATTTTTCCAATATCCTGGCTGCATTAACAAATGGAGATAAGCCAGGCCTTTCTCAGTTTCACAGAGGCCCTTGAGGCAAATGAGCATCATAATCTCATTACTGAAATATTCTCCTGATGGCCCTTATTTCTGGCCACATTAAACTTATTCTCACTTAACAACAAAGCTTTTATAAGCTGATTCCTCTCAAGAGTGTTTCTTCCATTCAGTATACTTTTAATGAGCAACAGTAATTGCACGAATCACTGTGCTAGATTCAGTGAAGGAAAAACAATGTCATCAACAAAACAAAATAAATGTGATCCCTTCTCTCAAGGAGCTTAACATTCTCATGGATAGGTCCACAGTTACCAACAGCACAAAGAAGACTGGGCATTGTATTTCAGGAATAAATAAAACTAATCAAGACCAGAAAGAAGCAGACATAAAGCAAACTTGGGAGATTCGGGGAAAGCTAGTCAATTCCATATTTCTATACTATGGGCAATCCTGGCTGTAATCATAAAGTTCTTTATGGTCCCTTTGTTTCCACTTGCTGATTTTAACCCCACATGCCATTCTTGGTGAGAAAAAGTATTCCTGGTACACACCATGCAGGAGAAGGCAATATCCCATCTGGGAGAGGACATGCAGTCGGACAGGACTTAATGACTAAACCACCACCACCACTACATTACCAGGTCTCCCATCTGTACCTTCCTGTTGGGTTACAGGTTGAATTCCGTGCCCCAGCTAAGATATGTTGGAATCCTAACCCAAATACCTCAGAATGTGACCTTATTTGGAAATAGGTTCTTTCCAGGTGCAGTCAAGTTAAGATGAGGTCATTAATGTGGACCCTAATCCAATATGGTTGATGTCCTTATAAAAAGGTGAAACTGGACATAGACACAGACATACACAGAAGGAAGAGTAAGTGAAGAGTCACAGAGGAAATACCGTGTGAAGATGCAGTACTGAGTGATGCACCTACTAGCCAAGGAACAACAAAGACTGTCAGCAACCACCGAAAGCTAAGATGAGGTAAGAAGGGACTCCTCTACATGTTTCAAAAACAGCATGACCTTGATTATAACTTGATTCTGGACTTCTAGCCTCTAGAAGAGTGAAAATAAATTTCTGTTGTTTTAAGTTACCTAGTTTCTGGTACTTTGTTACAGCAGCTATAGGAAACTAATAGGTTATTTCATTTAATTCCCAAAACCACTGTTGTGATGGTTCCCTTTTCACAAATAAGGAAATCAAATCTCAAAAAGTTAAGCAACTAGCCAAGATCCCTTGAGTTTTGAATGCCTCCTAGGTTTTTTCAACTCCAGACTCTTCACTCCTAATCTGCTACAGTAACTAAAGAATTAACAAAAATCCATGGCTTTTTGGTTTTTTTTTTTTTTTATCTTCCCATTCTCCTCAGCTTGAACATCTCCAGGAAAAATCTACAAAGTGCTATGTAAATACTGTGGTATTATCCCCTAGGTACCTCTGTGGGCTCCCCAGGTGGTTCAGCGGTAAAGAATCTTCCTGCCATGCAGGAGACGTGGGTTCAATCCCCGGGTCAGAAAGATCCTCTAGACAAGGAAATGGCAACCCACTCCAATATTCTTGCCTGGAAAATCTGATGGACGAGGAGCCTGACAAGCTGCAATCCAGGGGGGGGTCACAAGAGTTGGACATGATTTAGCAACTAAAATGATAACAGCAAGGTGCCTTTGTAGCATGTTCTTCAATAATGAGTAATATGAAGATGACAGTATACAGTTGCAAGGATTATTTTGGCAGATGATAAAAACCTATGTTAAAAAGAACATATATTTTGTTTGTTTAGCAAAAAGTATCTGAGCAGTTCTTCCAGACCTCTAAAGGCTGAGCACCCTCACCTCTGGAAAGTTTAAAAAGCAAGAAGAAAAGTTTATCTTGCTTCAGACTCCGCACACTAAGTCTCTAACCAATGCTAGTAGAATTGGTAATCTAACACTGGAGCATATCAAGCACCCATTTTTCAAATAAATAAAAGTATCACTCCTCTTCTAGGCTCCTTTCCAAAGTTGAAGAAAACATAACTTCCCTAAAGATATAGGTTGAAAATTGTTGTCTTTAGTCTCAACCAAACTTAAGCCTCAATGTCAGAAAAGAAATTAGGTTAGCCCTCAGGAAGAGCTTTGTAAATTCAGACTCTTGCCAATAAAGCCTTCTCTGATTCTTTCTTAGAGAACTAGGTAGGTGCTCTTAGAAGTGACCTAGTCTGGACTGTAACCAAATAATGAAGAAAAGTAATAATTCTACATAAGCATAGTATACTATTTACATAATTATATAATCTGATAAAAAGCTCAAATTTAGGCTCTCTACATTTGTGAAAGTCAGACCTCCATGGCCTTTATCTGGGCCTAAGAGAGGCTCAAAAAACTGTTTACATGAATGTGAATATGCACTTATCCTCTACATCAAACATTATAATCTTAGTAAACTTAGGGTTCTAAAATGGTAACTGTGTTTACCTCTGCCAGGAAAGCCTTGCAACAGTTATGTTCTTTCCTCTTCATGTTTTTCATTAGAATATAGTACTTTTGAAATTAAACAGATAATACTTTTTCAACTAGAAGAAAAAGGGGGGGCTGTAAGAAAGATCATTAAAATAAGTATAAAGAAATTTCAATTCAGCATATGAGAAGCTGGAATATTCCCCTTTGTCTTAAAAAAAAAAGGCTTACCAAACAGAAAATCAACAACTCTTCTGAGAGCCTTTGTAGAAGTGAGGTCACAGGGCAAACCACTGCCCCACTGCCCCTGAAATGAGAGAGACCAACAGACTCAGGGAATCACCAGCCTCCATGGGAGCCTGTGTCAGGTAGGGAAACCCGAGCCATAAATGATGCATTTCTGAAGGCTTAGGATTACATATCTGAGAGAGAAAAAGTCCAGAGGTCCCTAGTCATCAGGGGTCCCCATACTTTTGTGAATTTTACCCCCAGGAGTTAACCAAGTTCTCATAGGAAATAATGGAGAAAAATCTTCTCTTTCTTCTTGCAAAAGGGAGCATCATTTTTAAACACTGAGCACCCTCAAAAACGAAGAAAATTTTCCACACTAAGTCTCTAACCAATGCTAGTAGAATTGGTAATCTAACACTGGAGCATATCAAGCACCCATTTTTCAAATAAATAAAAGTATCACTCCTCTTCTAGGCTCCTTTCCAAAGTTGAAGAAAACATAACTTCCCTAAAGATATAGGTTGAAAATTGTTGTCTTTAGTCTCAACCAAACTTAAGCCTCAATGTCAGAAAAGAAATTAGGTTAGCCCTCAGGAAGAGCTTTGTAAATTCAGACTCTTGCCAATAAAGCCTTCTCTGATTCTTTCTTAGAGAACTAGGTAGGTGCTCTTAGAAGTGACCTAGTCTGGACTGTAACCAAATAATGAAGAAAAGTAATAATTCTACATAAGCATAGTATACTATTTACATAATTATATAATCTGATAAAAAGCTCAAATTTAGGCTCTCTACATTTGTGAAAGTCAGACCTCCATGGCCTTTATCTGGGCCTAAGAGAGGCTCAAAAAACTGTTTACATGAATGTGAATATGCACTTATCCTCTACATCAAACATTATAATCTTAGTAAACTTAGGGTTCTAAAATGGTAACTGTGTTTACCTCTGCCAGGAAAGCCTTGCAACAGTTATGTTCTTTCCTCTTCATGTTTTTCATTAGAATATAGTACTTTTGAAATTAAACAGATAATACTTTTTCAACTAGAAGAAAAAGGGGGGGCTGTAAGAAAGATCATTAAAATAAGTATAAAGAAATTTCAATTCAGCATATGAGAAGCTGGAATATTCCCCTTTGTCTTAAAAAAAAAAGGCTTACCAAACAGAAAATCAACAACTCTTCTGAGAGCCTTTGTAGAAGTGAGGTCACAGGGCAAACCACTGCCCCACTGCCCCTGAAATGAGAGAGACCAACAGACTCAGGGAATCACCAGCCTCCATGGGAGCCTGTGTCAGGTAGGGAAACCCGAGCCATAAATGATGCATTTCTGAAGGCTTAGGATTACATATCTGAGAGAGAAAAAGTCCAGAGGTCCCTAGTCATCAGGGGTCCCCATACTTTTGTGAATTTTACCCCCAGGAGTTAACCAAGTTCTCATAGGAAATAATGGAGAAAAATCTTCTCTTTCTTCTTGCAGGAGGAGGGAGGAAGCATCATTTTTTTAAACACTCCAGAGCATTCTGTTCTTCTTAACAAGGTCTGCTCTCAAGACAAACTATTTAACCAGAGCCTAAACGGTGGTTTTTAATAGCTTAACTGACCTGAGGGAAGAAAATACGTTATCTCCAGCCAACTATAACCATCCTATCCCCACTAAGGGTATGGGGGGGAGTACTGATAACCACGTGTGGAATTCACAATCCAGAAGTACAGGCTCACTAAAAGACTGAGACCTCCTCAGAGGACCACAGAATGGTTCCTTCTTGGCTTTTCACAATCATGTTACTAAATGTCTATTTACAGGAGTTCCTTTTACTCAGTACATCATGTCTGGCTATCAAAAACAATTGTAAGACATCCTAACAGGTAAAACATTGTCTGAAGACACAGAGCAAGATATTGGAACCATGTTGGAATTATCAGACCAGGAATTTTAAAACTACAATTAAGATGCTAACTATTCTAATGGATAAAGTAGATAACATGCAAGAACAGATGGGCAATATAAGCGGACAGATGGAAATCCTAAGAAACAACCAAAATAAAATGTAACAGAAACAAAGAATGCCTTGATGGACTCAGCTGTAGACCAATGTGGCTGAAGAATCTTTGCGCTTGAGAATATATAAATAGAAACTTCTGAAAATGAAAAGCAGATAAAAAGAAAGACTGAGGGGAAAAAAGAAAAAAGAGAGAAAAACCCATCCCAGAATAGAATACCCCAAAACTGTGGGACAACTACAAAAGGTGTAACATATGCACAAAAGTAATATTAGTACAGAGGAAGAAGAAGAGGAATAGAAGAAATGCTTGAAAAAACAATGACTGAAAAGTTCCCCAAATTAATACCAGACACCAAATCACAGAAACAGGAAGCTCAGAAAGCACCAAAGAGGATGAACACACAAACTACTACACTTAACATATACTATTTTCAAACTACAGAAAATCAAAGATAAAGAAAAAAATATGAAAAAAAGAAAGCCACCCAGGGGTAAACACCTGACCTATAGAGGAACAAAGGTAAGAATATATTCAATCCTCAGAGACAATGTTGTCAAGAAGAAAATGAAGTGAAACATTTAAAGTGCTGAGAGGAAAAAAAAGAACAAAAACAAAAATCCAACCCAGAATTCTGTACTCTGTAAAAATATCCTTCAAAAGTGAAGGAAAAATACTTTTTCAGACAAACAAAAATTGACAGAATTTGTTACCAGTAGACCTGCCGTGCAAAGTTTCAGAATAGGTTATTTAGAGAGAAGGAAAATGATTCGTCAGAAACTTGGATCTGAATAAATAAGAGAGGAGCATTGGAGAAGGAATGAATGAAGGTAAAATACTTTTTTTTTTTATTATTCTTAATTGATCTAACAGGTGACGTGTTCAAAATAATAGCAATGATGTATTCAATTATATACGCTTATCTGTGTACTATTAGAATGGTCGAAATGTAGAACACTGACAATACGAAGCGTTCACAGGAACTCTCCTTTGATTCATTATACCATACTTGGAGTATACTCAACATGGTCAGGATGCTGTAACTTTTCATACAGTGTTGGATTCAGTTTACTAATATTTTATTCAGGATTTTGAATCTATAGCTTTTAGTTATGGGCCGTAATTTTCTTTCTCTTAGCATACTTGCATCAGGATTAAGATTACTAACTTTGAATATTTCTAAAGTGAGAACTTTGCATGAAAAAAATACCACAATTTTAAAAGAAAGAAGCTGGGAGAAGCTATGTGCAAAATATATAACTCACATATGGTTGGCACCCCAAATATAAAAATAACTCTCACAAATCAATAAGAAAAAAGACTAACTACAAAGGTGTAACATATGCACAAAAGTAATATTAGTACAGAGGAAGAAGAAGAGGAATAGAAGAAATGCTTGAAAAAACAATGACTGAAAAGTTCCCCAAATTAATACCAGACACCAAATCACAGAAACAGGAAGCTCAGAAAGCACCAAAGAGGATGAACACACAAACTACTACACTTAACATATACTATTTTCAAACTACAGAAAATCAAAGATAAAGAAAAAAATATGAAAAAAAGAAAGCCACCCAGGGGTAAACACCTGACCTATAGAGGAACAAAGGTAAGAATATATTCAATCCTCAGAGACAATGTTGTCAAGAAGAAAATGAAGTGAAACATTTAAAGTGCTGAGAGGAAAAAAAAGAACAAAAACAAAAATCCAACCCAGAATTCTGTACTCTGTAAAAATATCCTTCAAAAGTGAAGGAAAAATACTTTTTCAGACAAACAAAAATTGACAGAATTTGTTACCAGTAGACCTGCCGTGCAAAGTTTCAGAATAGGTTATTTAGAGAGAAGGAAAATGATTCGTCAGAAACTTGGATCTGAATAAATAAGAGAGGAGCATTGGAGAAGGAATGAATGAAGGTAAAATACTTTTTTTTTTTATTATTCTTAATTGATCTAACAGGTGACGTGTTCAAAATAATAGCAATGATGTATTCAATTATATACGCTTATCTGTGTACTATTAGAATGGTCGAAATGTAGAACACTGACAATACGAAGCGTTCACAGGAACTCTCCTTTGATTCATTATACCATACTTGGAGTATACTCAACATGGTCAGGATGCTGTAACTTTTTCATACAGTGTTGGATTCAGTTTACTAATATTTTATTCAGGATTTTGAATCTATAGCTTTTAGTTATGGGCCGTAATTTTCTTTCTCTTAGCATACTTGCATCAGGATTAAGATTACTAACTTTGAATATTTCTAAAGTGAGAACTTTGCATGAAAAAAATACCACAATTTTAAAAGAAAGAAGCTGGGAGAAGCTATGTGCAAAATATATAACTCACATATGGTTGGCACCCCAAATATAAAAATAACTCTCACAAATCAATAAGAAAAAAGACTAACAACCAAGTCAAATAGGAAAAGGATTAAAAAAAGAGAAGTTAACAAAGAGGACAACCAAAATACTTAAAGTATATTCATTAAACATTATAAAAGATCCTCAACTATAGAATAAGATAATAGAATCTATATAATAATTATATACTATTTAAAAACTCATCAGAACATCAAAACTTGAAAAGAAACTAAGTCCTAATGTGCACAGTGCAGAAGCGGAATTCCATCCCTGCTAGTGGAAGTGTAATTGGGGCGATCAATTTCTAGGGCTATTTGGAAATATTTAGTGAAGCTGAAAATATGCATGAATTACTTCTAAATTCTACTTCTAGAGAGAAGGTCGTTTAATATGCTCCAGAAGAGTGCAAAATTGGGAACAACCTTAAGGTTCTTCAGTAGGAGGACGGATAACTGAACTGTGAGACCGATTAAATTTATACAGTGTATCTGCATATATCTATATAATAATCTTGAAAATAGTATCCTGGGTAGACAAACTAAATAATGCTAGTGGAAAAATAGTGCAGCATGGGCCATTTTGTAAATCCTAAAAATATGCATATCGTTATATATCATTTGTGGCTGCGAATGAATGAAATAAAATACAAAGCAGGGTTACAAAAGAAACACACAAGCTTCATGAATTGGTTGAGTCTTGCAATGAAGGGAAAGGAATGCGGAAGGGCAAAGGGTTTTCTATTGTGGCATTAAATTTAAACGACAAAATATAAACAGTTGTTACTTTGATAGTGGAGAATATATGAAGGTTACAATTCTCTTTGATTCATTATACCATACTTGGAGTATACTCAACATGGTCAGGATGCTGTAACTTTTCATACAGTGTTGGATTCAGTTTACTAATATTTTATTCAGGATTTTGAATCTATAGCTTTTAGTTATGGGCCGTAATTTTCTTTCTCTTAGCATACTTGCATCAGGATTAAGATTACTAACTTTGAATATTTCTAAAGTGAGAACTTTGCATGAAAAAAATACCACAATTTTAAAAGAAAGAAGCTGGGAGAAGCTATGTGCAAAATATATAACTCACATATGGTTGGCACCCCAAATATAAAAATAACTCTCACAAATCAATAAGAAAAAAGACTAACAACCAAGTCAAATAGGAAAAGGATTAAAAAAAGAGAAGTTAACAAAGAGGACAACCAAAATACTTAAAGTATATTCATTAAACATTATAAAAGATCCTCAACTATAGAATAAGATAATAGAATCTATATAATAATTATATACTATTTAAAAACTCATCAGAACATCAAAACTTGAAAAGAAACTAAGTCCTAATGTGCACAGTGCAGAAGCGGAATTCCATCCCTGCTAGTGGAAGTGTAATTGGGGCGATCAATTTCTAGGGCTATTTGGAAATATTTAGTGAAGCTGAAAATATGCATGAATTACTTCTAAATTCTACTTCTAGAGAGAAGGTCGTTTAATATGCTCCAGAAGAGTGCAAAATTGGGAACAACCTTAAGGTTCTTCAGTAGGAGGACGGATAACTGAACTGTGAGACCGATTAAATTTATACAGTGTATCTGCATATATCTATATAATAATCTTGAAAATAGTATCCTGGGTAGACAAACTAAATAATGCTAGTGGAAAAATAGTGCAGCATGGGCCATTTTGTAAATCCTAAAAATATGCATATCGTTATATATCATTTGTGGCTGCGAATGAATGAAATAAAATACAAAGCAGGGTTACAAAAGAAACACACAAGCTTCATGAATTGGTTGAGTCTTGCAATGAAGGGAAAGGAATGCGGAAGGGCAAAGGGTTTTCTATTGTGGCATTAAATTTAAACGACAAAATATAAACAGTTGTTACTTTGATAGTGGAGAATATATGAAGGTTACAATTCTCTTTAGATTTTTCCGTTTTTAAAATGTTTCTTAATTTTAAATAAATATTTGTGAAAAGTACTTCTTTAATTATTTGATAAGCAGATGTTATACTACCATTGTTGAAATGTCATATTACCATCCTTACTGACCCTGAAACTGTTGTCTATGTATTGTGTCGCTTTGTGACTGAATATTCTCTGGGCCTGTTTCCTCATCTTAGTGTCAGAGGGGTGAACAGACAGACGGTCATTTAAGATTTTTTCTGGCGCAGATACTCTTAAGTGCCTTTTCCTTCCCATCCCCTGATACCCTACCCTACCCCCTTTTATGGTTCACAAGCTGCTTCCACTATCCATCCTTCTTCCTTTCCTTTCTGTAAATCTCCTGTTCTGAAAAGTAACCTGGCAGCATTTGGCCAAAGCATGCCTAGTAACCAAGTTTGTTAAATTTTTAGAAAAGTTATTTATTTTCCATTTAGAAATCCTATCTTTTTAAATTCTTTCTTAAGCTAAAAAAAAAAAAAAAAAGAAGTAAAAGAAAAGAAAATAGGAGAAGGTGGCAATTAGAAAAGACGCTCCCTGGGAGCCTGAGTGTTACTGCGTTCTTACCTGGATATCAGCCTCTCCAAGGAGCAGCTAATTTGGGAATGGACTAGAATGAAGCCATCTTAACTTTTGGTACTTCAGGAGCAGGTCGGCGAGGGCAGAATAAACTGTACTTTGCAAGTGGAGGTTGGGTGGAAGAACAAAAATAAAAGCAGGTATGGGGGAGTGAGACGCAGAAGGAGAGGGCTGGCCGAATCAGAAACACCGTGTAGCGTCTCCGCCTCATCAGGAAAAGTGTCTTTGGCGGGACAAGCTAGGCGAGAAAGCGCCCCGGGCGCAGAGGCCAAGTGAGAAAGAGCTGCAGCCGGCGGAGGTGGGGCCAATTGCGGCCGCAGCGCCTCTCCACCTGACTCTTCCGCGGCGCGCTGACCTGGCCCTGAGGTCGCGGAGGAGGCTGTACCCGAGCGAGTCGAAGTCCCGCGTCTGCCGGGCACCGCGGTGCAGCCATGGGTTACCAGGCGCAGAGGCCAGTCATCCCGCCGCAGGTAAAACTGGAGACTGGGACACGTTCTGAAGGCAGGTCCGTTTCCTTCATCTGCAGGAGTTTAGCTGCCTTCATTGGGGGTCTTGATTAAGCACCAAGATTTAGGGAGGGAGAAGGGTGAGATGGTTAGATAACACCATTGACTCAATAGACGTGAGTTAAAGCAAACTCCAGGAGATGGTGAAGGACAAGGAAGCCAGGCGTCCTGCCGTCCGTGGGGTCGCAGAGAGTCGGACAAGATTTAGTGACTGAAACAGGCTGAACAAGGTTCTCCAGGAGAAAAAAAATGACCTTGACTTTTTTTTTCTTTTCCTCCCTTGGCTGGCACTTTTCCTCATCCCTGATACCCTACCCTACCCCTTTATGGTTCAAGCTGCTTCCACTATCCATCCTTCTTCCTTTCCTTTCTGTAAATCTCCTGTTCTGAAAAGTAACCTGGCAGCATTTGGCCAAAGCATGCCTAGTAACCAAGTTTGTTAAATTTTTAGAAAAGTTATTTATTTTCCATTTAGAAATCCTATCTTTTTAAATTCTTTCTTAAGCTAAAAAAAAAAAAAAAAAGAAGTAAAAGAAAAGAAAATAGGAGAAGGTGGCAATTAGAAAAGACGCTCCCTGGGAGCCTGAGTGTTACTGCGTTCTTACCTGGATATCAGCCTCTCCAAGGAGCAGCTAATTTGGGAATGGACTAGAATGAAGCCATCTTAACTTTTGGTACTTCAGGAGCAGGTCGGCGAGGGCAGAATAAACTGTACTTTGCAAGTGGAGGTTGGGTGGAAGAACAAAAATAAAAGCAGGTATGGGGGAGTGAGACGCAGAAGGAGAGGGCTGGCCGAATCAGAAACACCGTGTAGCGTCTCCGCCTCATCAGGAAAAGTGTCTTTGGCGGGACAAGCTAGGCGAGAAAGCGCCCCGGGCGCAGAGGCCAAGTGAGAAAGAGCTGCAGCCGGCGGAGGTGGGGCCAATTGCGGCCGCAGCGCCTCTCCACCTGACTCTTCCGCGGCGCGCTGACCTGGCCCTGAGGTCGCGGAGGAGGCTGTACCCGAGCGAGTCGAAGTCCCGCGTCTGCCGGGCACCGCGGTGCAGCCATGGGTTACCAGGCGCAGAGGCCAGTCATCCCGCCGCAGGTAAAACTGGAGACTGGGACACGTTCTGAAGGCAGGTCCGTTTCCTTCATCTGCAGGAGTTTAGCTGCCTTCATTGGGGGTCTTGATTAAGCACCAAGATTTAGGGAGGGAGAAGGGTGAGATGGTTAGATAACACCATTGACTCAATAGACGTGAGTTAAAGCAAACTCCAGGAGATGGTGAAGGACAAGGAAGCCAGGCGTCCTGCCGTCCGTGGGGTCGCAGAGAGTCGGACAAGATTTAGTGACTGAAACAGGCTGAACAAGGTTCTCCAGGAGAAAAAAAATGACCTTGACTTTTTTTTTCTTTTCCTCCCTTGGCTGGCACTTTTCAATGTAATCCCTTTCATTTCACAAAAACATCACATCGTCTGCTCCCTAGGAGATCCTGTACTCTAGGATTTCATGCGGCATTCCACGAACTTGGTACAGGTGTAATCAATAAATTTTAGGGTGGAATGTATTCACAAGCTCTGTTGAATTACTAGATATTGTTACTTTTTATTATTATCCTCATCTACTTATCGTTATTGGCATCACTGATTATTATTACTAATAACGTGCCTATCAGTCTCCTACATTGAATATTTGTCTTACAATTTTCAAAATTTTTGAGCTAAATTTATTTAATCACATTTTTATATACTGAAATAGAGCCATCTAGATGACAAAGAAACCCTGATTTCTGAACATAAGAACAGAGGGAAAACTTGCCGTCAGGCTGCCGCAGTTTTTAATGTTGTCAACTCGATTATAGGATCTGGTGTAATAGGTAAGTTTTTGTTTTTGTTTAATTTTAGTGAAACTGCCAAATTTAAGACATTTATTATGTTTCTAGTTGTCACAGATTATTTTTAAAGGGAAAATCTTAAATTATAAAGTTGGTAATTTTTTTCCATAAAAGATAAAAGCCTTGCTTTTTTCCAGTGTGCACATGTAAGTTTTTCATACTGAAGATGGGGTGGTGGTTCACACTTTCTTTCTACAGTTGAGAGCATCCTCTATGTGTGGTAGATGAAGGTGCTGCAGCGGGAAGATGACTAAATTTTTTCCTAGGCAGTGTGTCAGTTGATAACGTTACCTAACTGACGTTTTTCCCTGTTGCTGGAGTGTCTACAGTTACTTCAGTCAACCTTTTTATAACCTTCTGGAGGTGTAAAACCTCCAGATATTTGGAAATATTGGATATACAGAAGTTTAACGTGAAAATGTAACTATCTCATGAAAAATCAAATCTATATAATATTTTCTTACCCATTTTATATAGTGTTAAAGCAAACTCCAGGAGATGGTGAAGGACAAGGAAGCCAGGCGTCCTGCCGTCCGTGGGGTCGCAGAGAGTCGGACTTGAAACAGGCTGAACAAGGTTCTCCAGGAGAAAAAAAATGACCTTGACTTTTTTTTTCTTTTCCTCCCTTGGCTGGCACTTTTCAATGTAATCCCTTTCATTTCACAAAAACATCACATCGTCTGCTCCCTAGGAGATCCTGTACTCTAGGATTTCATGCGGCATTCCACGAACTTGGTACAGGTGTAATCAATAAATTTTAGGGTGGAATGTATTCACAAGCTCTGTTGAATTACTAGATATTGTTACTTTTTATTATTATCCTCATCTACTTATCGTTATTGGCATCACTGATTATTATTACTAATAACGTGCCTATCAGTCTCCTACATTGAATATTTGTCTTACAATTTTCAAAATTTTTGAGCTAAATTTATTTAATCACATTTTTATATACTGAAATAGAGCCATCTAGATGACAAAGAAACCCTGATTTCTGAACATAAGAACAGAGGGAAAACTTGCCGTCAGGCTGCCGCAGTTTTTAATGTTGTCAACTCGATTATAGGATCTGGTGTAATAGGTAAGTTTTTGTTTTTGTTTAATTTTAGTGAAACTGCCAAATTTAAGACATTTATTATGTTTCTAGTTGTCACAGATTATTTTTAAAGGGAAAATCTTAAATTATAAAGTTGGTAATTTTTTTCCATAAAAGATAAAAGCCTTGCTTTTTTCCAGTGTGCACATGTAAGTTTTTCATACTGAAGATGGGGTGGTGGTTCACACTTTCTTTCTACAGTTGAGAGCATCCTCTATGTGTGGTAGATGAAGGTGCTGCAGCGGGAAGATGACTAAATTTTTTTTTCCTAGGCAGTGTGTCAGTTGATAACGTTACCTAACTGACGTTTTTCCCTGTTGCTGGAGTGTCTACAGTTACTTCAGTCAACCTTTTTATAACCTTCTGGAGGTGTAAAACCTCCAGATATTTGGAAATATTGGATATACAGAAGTTTAACGTGAAAATGTAACTATCTCATGAAAAATCAAATCTATATAATATTTTCTTACCCATTTTATATAGTGTTAAATTTTAAAGTAAAATGTGTTATGATATATTCATTTTAAATATAATTTAATCAATACATAGAATTTTTTAAAAAAACAAAGGAGCCAAATAATCAGAATTGAAAGAAATGAGCAGCTCATATTTTCCTGATTTGAAGCAAGGAAAAAAATCTGACAAAATTAAATGGATTACATTATAATAATAAAGTCAGATTTTTTTTTTCAGTGTTGATTATTCTTTTTGTTATTTGAAAACATCCAATTTAAGGAAAGGCCGGGACAAAACAAAATCCTGCACATGCTCATTGAGACTATTACTTGATTTTACTTTCCAAATATAGACAATTTTTTTTTTCATATGATAGATAAAATATAGGAACTGAGGCAAAGTAATAGCAAGTAGGGGCAAAGACTTGATAGAAATTCTGCCTACGTGTATTATGGAGATGTAGGCGGAATTCCAGAGTTAATTCCTGATATGAACACTTGAAGCTGATCCATGTCAGCAATCTTAAAAAGTACCTCTTAATTAGGCTCAGAAGATTTTTTAAAGGAGAAGTTTTCAGAGAATAAATATTCTAGGTGCAAATAGCTTATGTAAATTTTATTTTAAATATTTCATTGTCCACAACCCTCTAAAAATGTTCATAATTTATCATTATCCCCAAAAAAGTTCATAAGAAATAATATTATATGCTCGCTTCAGTTTTATAAAAAATATTTTTGCCTTCTTATTTCCCTCTTCTTTTCCTATAAAGTTGTCCATCTTGGCCCCGGAGTTAGTCTCTCCTATCTCATAAATTTTTTATTCTCTTTTTCTAAAAGATTTTTTTTGATGTAGACCATTTTTAAACCCTATTGAATTTGTTACAATACTGCATTTGTTTTATGTTTTGGGTTTTTGGCTGCAAGGCATGTGGAATCTTGGCGCCCTGATCAGGGACTGAACCCACACCTTGTGCCTTGAAAAATGAAGTCTTAACCACTGGACTGCCAGGAAAGTTCCCCATCCTTTCTATGCTCTCGTTACTGTCTTTGCTTTCGCAGCCAGCACATAAGGAGAACACTGGGCCATTACTCTCCACATGTTCTAGGTCATATGTCCCCCTCACCCCGAAGTGAACATTGTTTGTGTGAACTGGCGTCTGTTTTTCATGCAATGCTTTCTTATCTTATTCTTCTACCTCATAAACTCACTCTCTTGACATATCCTTGACTTACACTGAACTTATAGCATTTTATTCTGCTGTAGGTATTAATATGCTAACATTTAATTTTAGTATTCATATGCACTGTTAATGGCTATGTCATATAAAAAATGTTTGTTTTTCTTAGCTTATTATATATGGATTGTGGAAAACTTCTCTATTTGTATATATTTTATTAATGTGATGGGTGGGGAATTTTTTTGCAGGATTGCCTTATTCAATGAAGCAAGCTGGCTTTCCTCTGGGAATACTGCTTTTATTTTGGGTTTCATATGTTACAGGTAAAAATACAATATAATTGCTTATTCCTTCAATTTAAATCATGCGATGATTGTTTTACACAAACACACACACACACACACACACAGCAATTGAATTTCCTAATTAAAACATGCTTCAAAGAATTCTAAAGAATTTAGACGTTTATGTCTGAGGAGATTTACTTTCCTTGCTAATCCTCTGAACAGATTAGAAAAGCATTATATATTACTAGGCCTAAATCCTTTTCACGTGCCTTTTTCACTCTATGCCAGTAGTGGTAGATGGAGGAGACGTCTTAAAAACTGATTAAGCCTGAGACTGTACTCTGAAAATATAGACGTCAGGGATTCCTTTCCCACAATAACCATGGGCAGGTGCACCCAGAAGAACAACCTTTTCAAGCTCTGTTCCTGCAGGTGGCAAGAGAGCCCATGTGTCCATCAGCAGGGGTCTCCATGTCCTCCCCTGCCCACCCCTGCCTGCCTAGGCTCCTGCCCGCCAGTCTTCAAAGGCAGCAGTAAGGTGCTCTGCATCGCTTCTGTTCTGCCTCCACTTCTCATGTAGTGAGTTCATCCACACTCATGTCTGACCACTCCCCTGTCTAAGTGCAGGCCTTACAACTTTCTTCCTGTTCTCACTCCTGCCAGGAAAGTTCCCCATCCTTTCTATGCTCTCGTTACTGTCTTTGCTTTGCAGCCAGCACATAAGGAGAACACTGGGCCATTACTCTCCACATGTTCTAGGTCATATGTCCCCTCACCCCGAAGTGAACATTGTTTGTGTGAACTGGCGTCTGTTTTCATGCAATGCTTTCTTATCTTATTCTTCTACCTCATAAACTCACTCTCTTGACATATCCTTGACTTACACTGAACTTATAGCATTTTATTCTGCTGTAGGTATTAATATGCTAACATTTAATTTTAGTATTCATATGCACTGTTAATGGCTATGTCATATAAAAAATGTTTGTTTTTCTTAGCTTATTATATATGGATTGTGGAAAACTTCTCTATTTGTATATATTTTATTAATGTGATGGGTGGGGAATTTTTTTGCAGGATTGCCTTATTCAATGAAGCAAGCTGGCTTTCCTCTGGGAATACTGCTTTTATTTTGGGTTTCATATGTTACAGGTAAAAATACAATATAATTGCTTATTCCTTCAATTTAAATCATGCGATGATTGTTTTACACAAACACACACACACACACACACACAGCAATTGAATTTCCTAATTAAAACATGCTTCAAAGAATTCTAAAGAATTTAGACGTTTATGTCTGAGGAGATTTACTTTCCTTGCTAATCCTCTGAACAGATTAGAAAAGCATTATATATTACTAGGCCTAAATCCTTTTCACGTGCCTTTTTCACTCTATGCCAGTAGTGGTAGATGGAGGAGACGTTTTAAAAAACTGATTAAGCCTGAGACTGTACTCTGAAAATATAGACGTCAGGGATTCCTTTCCCACAATAACCATGGGCAGGTGCACCCAGAAGAACAACCTTTTCAAGCTCTGTTCCTGCAGGTGGCAAGAGAGCCCATGTGTCCATCAGCAGGGGTCTCCATGTCCTCCCCTGCCCACCCCTGCCTGCCTAGGCTCCTGCCCGCCAGTCTTCAAAGGCAGCAGTAAGGTGCTCTGCATCGCTTCTGTTCTGCCTCCACTTCTCATGTAGTGAGTTCATCCACACTCATGTCTGACCACTCCCCTGTCTAAGTGCAGGCCTTACAACTTTCTTCCTGTTCTCACCCCTGCCGTGTTGTCCCCCCAGTTCTCTTCATGACAGACACGAGAACATTCCTCTTCTTTAGGGTCACTGTGACACAGACACTCCCAACACACACACACTGGTGGCTGCTGTGGGTTGCTGTCTGTGATCACCTAGCCACCTTTTGCCAGGTGATACAAAACACCTCAGCAGTCCCCTCTCAGAGTGGTGACCTGGCACTCAGCAGTGTCACCTTCCTGTGAGGTTATGAATCCCAGCTACCCGGATGACCAACAGAAACCCCAAAGCTGGCCTCCTTGCCTCCAGGAAGGGACCTCCTGCAGTGTGGAGCTCCAGAGTCCACCACTGCAGGGCTGGGCTGCCGCTGATCTCCAGCAAGGCCATGTCCTTGTAAGCTGTTCTGCTCTGTCTTGTCACTCTCCTTCTCCTGAGAGCGCTCCCTCAGATCCCATGTCCAGGAGTCTCTGTGTCAGCTCTACTTCTTGCCTTTTTTTTTTTTAAGTTTTATTTATTTATTTTTATTTTGGCGGGGGGGTGAGGAGGGAGGGGAGCAGGCGGGCTACCTCTATTGGTCTTTCATTTGTCTATTTTCATTCATCTTTGTTCTGTGGTCCGTGTGGGCCTCCCATCGCGGTGGCCTCTGTTGTCGCAGAGCACCAGCTCTGGACGCATGTGCTCCAGAGCTCCGGCTCGGTAATTGGACACATCGGTCCAGCTGCTCCAGGGCACGTGGGATCTTCCCAGGCCAGGGATCGAACCAGCGCCCCTTGCACTGCAAGGCGGTGTCCTCACCCACTGGACCACCAAGGAAACCCTCAGCTCTACTTCTGGAGAGGATGCCATCCCTCATGAAATCTCAGGCTTCCTTCACCAGCCTGTAACTCAGCCATTTAGGTGTAGCAGATACCAAAGTCAGAGCTCAGAGCCCGCACTTCCTTCCTGCTGTCTCCTCCTTACCTACTCCCAAACCTAAGCTGCTGTTAGCTTCTACAGCTCTTAATTTGTAGCTTAAGTAATGGAGAATCTGTGACTTTGTATTTATTCAGAGTTGCTGGTGTTTAAAATTTTTATTTTATTCATGAGAACATTTATCACACTAAAAAAAAAAAAAATTCAAGGATTTACCCTTGTTTTTAATTTCCTGTTTCCCAATCAGTACTAACAAATCATTTCCTCCCAGGCATAATCACGGCTTATTTAAGTGCATTGTGAGTATTTACACATGTTGTAAACCAGTAGGTAGAAAAAAAAAGATAAGTATATGTCACCTAAGACCTCAACCAGTACTTGAGGAGAATGGTTTCTTAAAGGCAAGTCACATTATTACATTCATATATCATGATGTGAATAACCTTTTCTACTGATGCTGTATGTACACCTGTTGCAGTGTCTATGAGCAGTCCTTTGCAAAGTCATACATTTCAAAAGTACTAATCAGTCAAAATTAGTTACTCTTATTAATTTAGTTTTCTGATGAAAATCCCTAAGTGCTTTTTATAAAGGATGACCACAAAGAAGCAAAAAAAAATATTGTAGACTATGATTTATTTTTCTAAATTCTGTTTGTTTTTTTATTTTGACCACTTTTATTGGTCTTTCATTTATTTATTTTCATCCATCTTTGTTCTTTTGGCCTGTGTGGGCCTCGCATTGCAGCAGCCTCCCTCATTGCAGAGCACCGGCTCTGGGCACATGCACTCCAGAGCGCTGATTAGTAATTGGACACACTGGTCCAGCCACTCCGTGGCATGTGGGATCTTCCCAGGCCAGGGATCAAGCCGGCACCCCTTGCACTGGAAGGGGGACTCTTTTACCCACTGGACCACCAAGGAAACCCCTAAATTCTGTTTCATGTTTGTGAAATGTTGGAAAACAAGAAAGAATTGTAAATATTCATAACAAATTATTTTTCATTTGTTTTAAGGCTCTCATATTTGTTGATTAGAGTAAAACAGTTTTTATTGTCAGAGCCTATATAACAATGTAAAAAAAATTTCCCTGTTGAATAACAGATTCATTCATGGATTATCTGTAATTGCATACAATATATTTAAAGCAAGATCAAAAGGTTATAGTGAAAAGAAATGGTATGATTGATATTTGAGATTTCTAAAACTTTTGAGAGATTTATTTATAGCCTATAATTTATAAGTACATGAAAGCATTTATTATTGACGACATTCTTAGCAAGTTATAACTTTTAAGCAATTCGCTTTGATCTTTGTAAAATTCAGCAGTCTGATTCCAAACATACACTTCTGAATCTTTACAACATCTGTGAAATTAGTTACCTCCTGTTACCAGTTCTCACTGATTCTCTTCCTTGGCCAGTAAGTTGCTGTTTGATTTTCTTGCCTTTAGCTTTAACTTTCTGATCTATCCTTCATATTGCTGCAAGAGTTATCTTATAAAACTTCAGCCTGATCTGTTGTTCCCCAAGTCAGAATGTTCCAAGACTCTCTTATGACCGTGTGTGTGTTAGTTGCTCAGTCATGTCCGACTCTTTGTGATCCCATGGACTGTGGGTCCACCAGGCTCCTCTGTCCATGGAATTCTCTAGGCAAGACTACTGGAGTGGGTTGCCATTCCCTTCTCCAGGGGATCTTCTTGACCCAGTAATCAAACCTGGGTCTCCTCCTGCATTGCAAGCAGACTCTTTACTGTTTGAGCTACCAGAGAAGCTCATTATAACCTTAGGGGGAAAAAAGAAATATTTCATTTCAGTTCTTTCATGGTTCAGCCACAGTGTGCATTTTTAGTCTCATCTCCTACTAATCTGACCTCTCTTAGACCCTGTCACCAGCACTGCTCTGTGTGGGACTTATGTTCTAGCCATTCTGGACTGTTCCATTATCTGCATATAAAATATGCCTTCACACTGATTTTCCATGATGATAGTCCCCCTGCTTGGTTTTTTTCTTCTCCACCTGGTAGAATCCTTCTTATCCTTCAGGACACTACTCTTTTGTGAAGATTTTCCTAATTTTAAACAAAGGATATAGGATGAATTGCTATGTCATTTGTCCTTGCAGAATATTATAAAATATATTTATTAGGTTGTTTATCATATTAAACCTCAATCAGATATGTAGACATCTAGCAATCCTGTTTTATTGATCATTCATTCATGGATTATCTGTAATTGCATACAATATATTTAAAGCAAGATCAAAAGGTTATAGTGAAAAGAAATGGTATGATTGATATTTGAGATTTCTAAAACTTTTGAGAGATTTATTTATAGCCTATAATTTATAAGTACATGAAAGCATTTATTATTGACGACATTCTTAGCAAGTTATAACTTTTAAGCAATTCGCTTTGATCTTTTGTAAAATTCAGCAGTCTGATTCCAAACATACACTTCTGAATCTTTACAACATCTGTGAAATTAGTTACCTCCTGTTACCAGTTCTCACTGATTCTCTTCCTTGGCCAGTAAGTTGCTGTTTGATTTTCTTGCCTTTAGCTTTAACTTTCTGATCTATCCTTCATATTGCTGCAAGAGTTATCTTATAAAACTTCAGCCTGATCTGTTGTTCCCCAAGTCAGAATGTTCCAAGACTCTCTTATGACCGTGTGTGTGTTAGTTGCTCAGTCATGTCCGACTCTTTGTGATCCCATGGACTGTGGGTCCACCAGGCTCCTCTGTCCATGGAATTCTCTAGGCAAGACTACTGGAGTGGGTTGCCATTCCCTTCTCCAGGGGATCTTCTTGACCCAGTAATCAAACCTGGGTCTCCTCCTGCATTGCAAGCAGACTCTTTACTGTTTGAGCTACCAGAGAAGCTCATTATAACCTTAGGGGGAAAAAAGAAATATTTCATTTCAGTTCTTTCATGGTTCAGCCACAGTGTGCATTTTTAGTCTCATCTCCTACTAATCTGACCTCTCTTAGACCCTGTCACCAGCACTGCTCTGTGTGGGACTTATGTTCTAGCCATTCTGGACTGTTCCATTATCTGCATATAAAATATGCCTTCACACTGATTTTCCATGATGATAGTCCCCCTGCTTGGTTTTTTTTTTTCTTCTCCACCTGGTAGAATCCTTCTTATCCTTCAGGACACTACTCTTTTGTGAAGATTTTCCTAATTTTAAACAAAGGATATAGGATGAATTGCTATGTCATTTGTCCTTGCAGAATATTATAAAATATATTTATTAGGTTGTTTATCATATTAAACCTCAATCAGATATGTAGACATCTAGCAATCCTGTTTTATTGATCATTGATTAATGCAACAGATTTGTATTAACACTGCAGCCATTCTAGCAATGAAGAACATTTTTCCTGCCACATGAAGCTCTCGGTGTTGTCTGTTAGGCAGGAAAACAAAAAGCGCATAGTTGTGATACTTGATGAAAAATGCCATAATATAAATATGTGACAATAAGGATACTGGCATTTAATCTAGCCTCAAAGGAGCAGGCATGTTTGGGAAAGGGAAAGACACCTTCACTGACTGTATATGAAAAAATGTGAGTGAGCAAAGAAAATAGAAGGGTGCTCTAAGCAGATGGAAATGGGGAAAGTCAAATGAAAACTGTGTAAGTCATTCAATCTGGCTAAAGTATAGAGTTGATGTTGATAAGAGGAAACAGACCAAGTTAGAAAGGTTTGCATTTAGGAAGGCTCCTATGTAATGACCATCGTTACTGTTTCCTGATGACTGGCTTAGTCCTAAGCATGATGGCAGCCACTATAGTTAATCCTTCTGAATCCATGAAGTAGGTATGCATGTGCTACTCTTTATGAAGGAATAAACTGAGACTTTAGATGGTTAAAATGATTTGCCCATGGTCTGCAGTTGTTGGCAACAGAGTTGAGATTTGGGATAATGCATGGTCTTGGGACTAGACTACCACAGTCTTGAGTCCCATCTCTTCTGATGTTTAGCAGTTCGCTTAAACTTCTGTGCCTCACTTTTCTCATGTATCAAATGGAGGATTGTAATGGCACCCACTTAGTGTTGCAGTGATGGTTAACCAAGTTGATATGTATAAAGCCTTTAGGAAAAGGCTTACCCACAGAAAGCATTGTGAAGTCTTTGCTAGTGTTTTTGTGGTTATCATCATTACTGTCATTCTCATGAGACTCCATACAATGCTTTTTCTATCATCATATGCAGCCTGTAGAAAGTAACTAAAAGGAGCATAAGTTCCTTTAGCCTCTAGCATGTTAAGCATTGTGGTAGGCATGTAAACATCATCATTTCATAGACTCTTAAAGGTTAGGATATTGCCTTACTTTACACATGAGACTCAGTCTTTCATCCAAGATCCCACAGCTAATAAACATCTTTTTCTGAAGAAAAATTATGAAAAAGAGTTGATTTTTATCCAAAGACATTAGAAGATTCTCCTGGAAGATTTTAAGTAGAAGTCTTGGTCGAATTTATGCCCTGGTCAGATTCACCTGGTAAGAGAGAAAATATCAGGAAAGTCTTGGTAGAGAGAGGATGGTGGGTGAGAGAATTATTAAGAGTTTTTGCAGTGATTTAGGCAAGAAATAATAAAGGTGTAAGCCCTTAAAATAAAGCAGGTAGAGATTAGACATGAGAAGATATAATTGATTAATTTATGATGCAGCAGTTAATGGATTTAATAGCCAAAGGAAAGTAGAAGGTAGTGGATAGTGAGAAATACAATGTGACTCTCAAGCTTCCCTTGATATTATTCAGTTTTGAGAAATATGAATACAGGCTTCTGAACAAAGATATAGATTAGAATTTGGACATCTAAAATCAAGATACCTACAAGATCGTCAGGGTAAAATACTTATTAGACAACTAGGTGCAGAAATCTTGAGTTTGGGGAGCGTCCTGACTGGAGATACAAATTTAGGAGTTACTAGCATCTGTATGAACATTGAAGCCATGACCACAAATAAGAGCATGTAGGGCATCTTGAAGAGTGAGGGGAAAGTTCTAGAATCCAAGGTTTGAAAAGAGTTAAAGAAGCTGGTAAAAAACTAAATATAAATGGCTCAAATGGTAGGAGGACAACCAAGAGAAGCTGGTGTCAGAAAGGAAAATACTACTGAAAAAGCAAATACAATAATATTTGGGAGGTTTCAATTGGCTTTATCAACTTGGAGCTCATTGATAAACTTACTGAAAGAAATTTAAAGGAAGTGAGAGGGAATCAAGGTGGAAATGATACTGCAATGATTTGTATGCTCTTCTTTATATTCTAATACATTTCTGAATAACTTAAAGGATAAAAAAAATTCACTTGTAAAAGAAACATGAGTAAGAAAAAAAGGCAAGAATTATGCACTCCGCATAGCTATGTACCCAGTATAACTGCAGTGTTGTTCACTAGGTGTTCAAAAAACATTGAGTCAAATGAGAGAGAGATTAACTTTTAATTATACGTTTTCTGTATATTTGTATCTTCAATTCTAAAATTGGAACTTAAGTCTCTAAACAGTAAATTTCAAAAAAAAGGTCTTAGTCTCTTAACCATAATAACTATAAAATAAAGATACTAATTGTACTCTGTTATAAAGCAAATGATCTGATTCTCCTCAATCTGCTTTTTTCTTAATGCCTAACAGCACATTTGAGTCTCAGTCTTCACATGTTGAATGCCTGTGAAATATTGGATAGTCTACGTTCCGTTGCTTGGACATTTGAACCACATCCTATTAATAGTCATTGCATTGATTAGATTAGGAAAGTAAAATAGAAAGCTGAAGCTCTAACTCTCATTTGCATATGCTCTTCTGTCTAGCTCACTGCATGTTATGCTAAGTGTGTTTGCATCTCAATTGAAAAATAGATGACTGGAAACAGTACAGTTTCACAAAAGGTAATATTTTGTGAAAAGAAAGTAAGCCTTGTCATGGTGATTTACTGTAGTATTGAACTCTTCTTTGAAATTTGTCTTTTCTTTAAGTCAAAATATTTTCTTAAGTTTATATTAAATATAATCTGACATTGGTTTAATGGTTATTTTTGCCACAGATTTTTCTCTCATTTTATTGATAAAAGGAGGGGCCCTCTCTGGAACAGACACTTACCAGTCTTTGGTTAATAAGACATTTGGCTTTCCAGGATATCTCCTACTCTCTGTTCTACAATTTCTGTACCCTTTCATAGGTAAGAATGAACATGAATATTATAATTACTTTCATAAATGCACAACCATTTCTGAATAAAATAGTTTTAATAGTTTGTCATTAAAGAATTCTAATAGTTAGGGCTTCCCTCGTGGTCCAGTGGGAAAGGACACCGCCTTGCAGTGCAAAGGGCGCGGGTTCGATCCCTGGCCTGGGAAGATCCCACGTGCTGCAGAGCAGCTGGACCGATGTGTCCAATTACCGAGCCAGAGCTCTGGAGCGCATGCGCCCAGAGCCTGTGCTCAGTGACAACAGAGGCCACCGCGATGGGAGGCCCGCACGGGCCAAAGAACAAAGATGGATGAAAAAACAGACAAATGAAAGACCAATGGAAGTGGCCCGCCCCCCCAAAAAAAGTGAGCATCTTTTTGTAATACAAAGTTATAGTCTCCCACAAATCTGCTGTCTAGGTATTTTTAAAGTTGTACATATTTATAATCAAATATATATTTGAAAGTCATTTTTTTTTATGGTTTATCTATATGAAAGTAGTATTATGCCAATATTTGGGAAGTGATAACTGATGACTTTCAAAATATTCAAGATGAAATAAGTGATGACTTGTTTTGGTGACTATGTTGTTTTAATTATGTTTTTAGCTATGATAAGTTACAACATAATAACTGGAGATACTTTGAGCAAAGTTTTCCAAAGAATCCCTGGAGGTAGGTCAAAAAATTTTTTCATAAAGTTATTCAGACTTAATCGTAATAATGTAGAAGTAAAATATTTACAAGTGGAAGAATTGGATGACTTCAGATATTCATATCTGTGATCCAATCTGATCTAAAGTATTAATCTGCTTCTAGATATAATTTAGTTCTAATTTCTCTGTTTAAATATTGTTATTTATGCTACATAAATACTACATAGCACCAACTCTATGTAGTATTATTTTTTCATGTACTCTTCATACTGTACCATTTCTTAAATAAGCAAGATAACCTTTGTCCCCATTATTGGTATTAGAGCAAAATTTAATATAATAAAATTAGCCCTCTTTCATATATAGTTCTATGAGTTTTGACAAAAGCCTACAGTCATATAACCACAGCCATAATCAAAATACAGAACGGTTCCATTATCCCCCCAAATTTCCTCATTCCCCTTTGTAGTCAAACTTTCCCTCATCTCCAGCCAGGGGTCATGATCATGAGTAACTGATCTGAAAGCCAAATAAATGGTTTCTTAATAGTAGTCAGCCTTTGGGTCTGGCCTCTTTCTTTTTTTTTTTTAATTTCTATTTTACTTTTTACTTTTGCAGAGTTTTGTTCTTTACAGATATGTATGATCCCAGATTAGTCATATGTATATCCCCCCCACCGCCCCGTCCCACCCCTCCAGGCCATAGCACAGCGCCCCTGCAGGATCCCCTTTTCTC
Organism: Tragulus kanchil; assembly: GCA_022376925.1. Lineage (NCBI taxonomy): Eukaryota > Metazoa > Chordata > Mammalia > Artiodactyla > Tragulidae > Tragulus > Tragulus kanchil. The sequence continues at coordinate 259,888,852 of JAIOJX010000026.1, read as the reverse complement.
ACAGTGCGATGACAATAGCTTTTTTTTTCACATATGATAGTATAGGTTTTCATGCTACTTCCTTTTGGCCTCTTTCACTTAGTGTATTAAATTTGTTTTGGGATTTGCTAGTGATGTGCTCTTTTTTTTAATTGCTAAGGAGTTTTCCATTATATGGATATAAACAGTTTATCTGTCATTTAGTTGTGGGGCATTTGGGTTGTTTGCAGTTTCACTTGGTTTATTAAAAAACCTCTGTGAACATTTTAAGCAGACCTTTTCAGCATTTGCCACAACTCCACTCCCTGCTCAACTTTCACCATACCGTGGTTGTTTGAATAATTCAGAGATTGTGAGTCAGTCTTTTTGTTTTGAAAAGTTCCTCATCCAAGCCACATAGCCCCCAGAGGGGACATGCTCTAAAGGGACGAAGGAAGGAAAGGAAGGCAAAAGCAGGACACCTGATTTGGAGGCTACTAAAATAATGTGAATGCAAAATACTATAACATTATTTGAGTTATAGGTTAATCCTTGACTTATTTTATATTTACATTTTTTGTGAATTATTTCTGCTTTTATATGGTTCTGTGGAACTTACTCAGAATTGTCATTTATGTATCACTTTATGTTGTCACTTTTATAATTAAACATTTGACTAATTGTGTTGCTGGTGGTACTTATACATATAAACACTTTATGATTATTATTGTATTTCAGTTGATCCTGAAAACTTGCTTATTGGTCGCCATTTCATTATTGTGTTTTCCACGGTTGCCTTTACTCTGCCTTTGTCCTTGTATCGAGATGTAGCGAAGCTTGGAAAGGTAAGTTTTTACATTTTAAATAGGCGAATAAATACACTATGTTACCTGCATTCATTTTGTCAAGCTACTGCCTGGAGAATCCCATGAACAGAGGAGCCTGATGGGCTCAATTGAGTAGCTCACACACACACACACACGCACGCGCACGCTGCCTGTATAACCAAGTTTTTAATTATGGTATTCATCTTTAGTCTATTTAAGTTTACTTATAATTGTATTAGAGTAAGCTCTAATATTTTATCTTACTTGAGGGCATCAATGGTTAAGTTCTTGATGAATATGAACTGAATAGATCCTTTCTTTTCCTTTTTTAAGGTAAATACTCTGATGTTAGATAGGAGTTTCCCTGGTAACTCAGCTGGTAAAGAATTCACCTGCAATACAGGAGACCCAAGTTCAATTTCTGGGTCAGGAAGATCCCCCGGAGAAGAAATCGGCTACTCACTCCAGTATTCTTGGGCTTCCCTGGTGGTTCAGATGGTAAAGAATCCGCCTGCAATACTGGAGACCTGGGTTCAATCCCTGGGTTGGGAAGATTCCTGAAGAAGGTTTGGCTACCCACTCCAGTATTCTTGCCTGGAGAATTCCGTGGCTCATCCATGAGGTGGCTCATCCATGGGGTGACTCATCCATGGGGTCACAAAGAGTTGGACTTGACTGAGCAACTTTTACTCAATCTAATATCAGATAGCACACTTTAATTTTAGAAAATATTAAGAACTGTATTTAAACCAAATCTATGTACTGCTAAAAATTTCCATCCTTTTTTGTAGAAAGTAGTTTAAATAATTTAAAAATAAATTAATGGGGGCTTCCCTGGTAGCTCAGTGGTGAAGAGTTCGCCTGCCAATGCAGGATCCCTGATCTAGAAAGATCCCACATGCTATGGAGCAACTAAACCTGTGAGCCACGTGGAGCCAGTGCTCTAGGGCCTTGGAGCCACAACTGTTGAGCCCGTGTGTCCCAACTACTGAAGCCCATGAGCCCTAGAGCCTGAGTTCCACAATAAGAAAAGTAACTGCAGCAAGAAGCCTGCTCACCTCAACTAGAGAGTAGCCCCCACTGCCTGCAACTAGAGAAGAATCTGTGGAAGCAGTGAAAACCCACAATAGCCAAAAGTAAATAAATAAAATTTAAAATAATTAATTAAGTAAGTAAGTAAGTAAGAATGAATCAGTTTGTTGGCTTAAAGTTTTATGTAAATTACAATGTCTATTCTGCTCATTTTTTATCCAATGAACTTAAATATATTGACTGATTAAGAATTTGAAATGATAATATTGTAATATAATGTGAATAATGACTGAGCTCTGTCATAGTGTATGTTGTAATGAATTCTGCTAGCAGTGTATTTTTTTTTTCAAAGCAAACAAACAAACAAAAGAAGAATTTGGCCAATATGTATGATTCTTGTCACTAAAGAGAAATGTGATTTATTTGTAATGAAATCAATCAAACAAGTATGCAACTCACTACATATGCTTAGCTGTATACATTAGCCCTTTATCTGGCTGTGTTTTTTTTCTCACTTATAAAAACTTTGTATTTTACCCAAAATAGAGATGTTGCATCAACATTTTACCAAGAATTCTGAGGGGAAAAAAAGGCCTTTTTAAAGTGTGATTCATGCATTTTTAATTCTATTTTGAAAAATCCAACAGTTGATTAACTTTAATTTTCACTGTGCTGTTTCATGCGAATCCACAGTGGAAGCCTTCTGGGTAGAGCTGAGAGTGAGGATGATATTCCAGTTCTCTAACCATGCTGTCTTCGTTACATAACAGGCATCCAGAAATAACCAAAAGTGTATTAAAAGGGACTTTTGGGGTGAATTATCTGAATTATTTCCCATTTCACATGTTCAGCATAAACATAAATATTTTCTTCTTCCTTTTGAGAGCAAAAGGCAAAGCACTTATGAAAACAGAACTAATATTCTGTCATATTACTAGCACTTGAACATTTTGTCCCTAGATGTCCCGTATAAATGTTACACTGAAGTACCTAAATAAATCTCCCGGTGCACAGCGGAGTAGTTAGGGACACTCAGCTGGAGTCAGGCTGTGCATCTGACTTCCCCTTCAGCCACTTTCCAGCTGTGTGACCTTGGGTTTTTTTCTTATTATCTCAGTACATCAGAAAACTCCTGATCTTCTCTCTAGTTTAAAACTAACCCAAGAAATACGATTAATGACAATCAAATGAAGTAAAAGCAATATTATCTCTTATCAGATAAAAAAAACTCTAAAATGTGCTTATCCATTAAAAAATTGTGTAGAAAAACGAATTTAATGTAATGAGTGAACAGAACACATATACACAAAGGCCAGTTTATATTTTAACCAGTTGAGATAGTGACAGAAGAGAGAGAAAGTAGCAAAGAAGACTCTAGAAATACAGCTGCTGCTGCTCAGTCGCTTCAGTTGTGTCCCACTCTTTTCGACTCCAGGGACTGTAGCCTGCCAGGCTCCTCTGTCCATGGGATTTTCCAGGCAAGAATCCTGGAGTAGGTGGCCATGCCATCCTCTAGGGGATCTTCTCAATCCAGGGATCAAACCCACATCTCCTGTGTCTCCTGCATTGCAGGTAGATTCTTTACTATTAAGCCCCTGGGACAGAGCAAAGGGCACAACCGCATGGGAACAATGGACTAATCTAGCTGAAAAGTAGAAAGAAAGAAGCAGAGGGAGCCCAAAGTGCATGTGGGTGTGGGGGGATGTTGTGTAGGAAGGGCCAGGGTAGGATAACGCCAGAAACAAGAAGAAATCATAGATAGAAAACAGCAGAAGCCAGCATTCAAATAAAACCTGAAGAAAAATAAAGACATAATTTCACTTTATGAAATAGTCATATTTGGTACTTGTTCTGTTTGGGGGGGAAGAAACCAAGAGTATGATCTAATAAAAATGTACATGCCTGAGATTATCAACAACAATCTGTAAAAATAAACTACTAAAAAATTGTATTCTAAAAACTGTACGTAAGTTTACTCAAGTTGAAAGTAAACCGCCTATTATTTTCAACGAAGTTGTCTCTGTTTTAAACTGAAGTTATATCTACATTTTCTTTTGCAGATCTCTCTTATTTCTACAGTTTTAACAACTCTGATTCTTGGAATTGTACTTACAAGGGTAGTTTCACTGGGTCCACACATGTAAGTTTCCTTGCTTTGTTGGTTGACATTTGATTTATACCTGTCATGTAGGTGTTCAGATGATATATTATAAATGCAGAAATATAAAATTATGATGGTAGTAGTATCATTTAGCTTTTGTATTTGACAAAATGTGAGAATGACTACATTAAAGTAGACCTACATTTTTCCCTTGGAACCTGCATGGCGAATTAGATTAAACTGTGTTTACTTATCATTTTAATAACCTGCCCAAATAATTAAAACAAGGAAGAGATTTTGAATAGTGGGAAACAGGAACAAGGTAGCACAGTGTTAGATGGAGGGAAGATGGGAAGGATAGAAATTTCTATATCTATCTCAGAGATGAATCGGTTCTTAACAAAATTTTCACCAGTATAGGCTAAAATAAGAATGATAAAGAATATATTTTTCCTCTATTAAATGAAACATAGTTACCTTGAAAACCACACTTTATTCTCTTAAGATTATATTCTCTTTTTCTTAATTTTGGCCTCTTTTATTGTTTTTTTTATTTATTTATTTTCATCCATCTTTGTTCTTTGGCCTGTGTGGGCCTCCCTTTGCAGTGGCCTCTCTTTGTTGCAGAGCATCAACTCTGGGCACATGTGCTCCAGAGCACTGGCTCCTAATTGAACACACAGGTCCAGCTGCTCCGCTGCACTTGGGATCTTCCCTGGCCAGGTATCGAACCGGCGCCCCTTGCACGGCAAGGCGGACTCTCTATACACTGGACCACCAGGGAAACCCAGATCGTATTCTTATTTTTTGTTAAAACGTGTTTTTGTTTATGGGCTTCCCTGGTGGTCCAGTTGGTAAGGACACCGCCTTGCAGTGCAAGGGGTGCCGGTTTGATTCCTGGCCTGGGAGGATCTCACGTGCAGCGGAACGACTGAACTGATATGGCCAACTACCGCCCCAGAGCCACTGCTCTGTGGTGATGGAGGCCACTGCGATGGGAGGCCTGCACGAGCCAGGGAACAAGGATGGATGGAAATAAATAGATGAAGGACCAATAGACGTGGCCAAACAAAAAAAGTTATTAAAAAATATTCCTTAAAGTGTGTTTTCGTTTGTGAACTGATATTGAGAGTTGGTAGTGATATTTGTGTTTTGTATTATTTGGCCAAATAAAGTGTTGACAACTGGCATTTTCTCCCCAAATTTTAAACATGTTAGTTATCTGTAAAGTTCAAAGTGGGAGTTCTACTGATCTAAACCACACAATTTTTTTTTTTTTAAAGATTTATTTATTTATTTTGGGCAGAGGTCGGGTTGGGGAGGGAGGGGATTGGGCAGGCCACTTCTATTGGTCTTTCATTTCTTTATTTTCATCCATCTTTGTTCTTTGGCCTGTGTGGGCCTCCCTTTGCAGTGGCCTCTCTTTGTTGCAGAGCATCAACTCTGGGCACATGTGCTCCAGAGCACTGGCTCCTAATTGAACACACAGGTCCAGCTGCTCCGCTGCACTTGGGATCTTCCCTGGCCAGGTATCGAACCGGCGCCCCTTGCACGGCAAGGCGGACTCTCTATACACTGGACCACCAGGGAAACCCAGATCGTATTCTTATTTTTTGTTAAAACGTGTTTTTGTTTATGGGCTTCCCTGGTGGTCCAGTTGGTAAGGACACCGCCTTGCAGTGCAAGGGGTGCCGGTTTGATTCCTGGCCTGGGAGGATCTCACGTGCAGCGGAACGACTGAACTGATATGGCCAACTACCGCCCCAGAGCCACTGCTCTGTGGTGATGGAGGCCACTGCGATGGGAGGCCTGCACGAGCCAGGGAACAAGGATGGATGGAAATAAATAGATGAAGGACCAATAGACGTGGCCAAACAAAAAAAGTTATTAAAAAATATTCCTTAAAGTGTGTTTTCGTTTGTGAACTGATATTGAGAGTTGGTAGTGATATTTGTGTTTTGTATTATTTGGCCAAATAAAGTGTTGACAACTGGCATTTTCTCCCCAAATTTTAAACATGTTAGTTATCTGTAAAGTTCAAAGTGGGAGTTCTACTGATCTAAACCACACAATTTTTTTTTTTTTTAAAGATTTATTTATTTATTTTGGGCAGAGGTCGGGTTGGGGAGGGAGGGGAGTGGGCAGGCCACTTCCAGTGGTCCTTCGTTTCTCTATTTTCATCCGTCTTTGTTCTTTGGCTCCTGTGGGCCTCCCATCGCGGTGGCATCTGTTGTCGCAGAGCACCGGCTCTGGGCGCATGCTCTCCAGAGCTCCAGCTCGGTAATTGGACACATCGGTCCAGCCGCTCCGCGGCACGTGGGATCTTCCCAGGCCAGGGATCGAACCGGCGCCCCTTGCACTGCAAGGCAGTGTCCTTACCCACTGGACCACCAGGGGAAGCCCTAAACCACACAATTTCTATGCTTTGATTATAGAATAGGTTTATCAGATAAGGAACTGGATAATTTGTATCTGTAGTCCGAAGAGACTCCTAGAGTGAAAATAGCTTAAATCAGATTTAAACATGAAATTGGGTTCCACCATGAACAGTAGATATTTGCAGAATAAATTAATAAATAATACATTATAGATTTGCCATGATACCTTAAATGTTTTCTTTATCCCAAATAAGACAAAATTAATTTAAGAAATAATGTCTAACACAGTAAAAGGAACATGCTGGGTCTTCAATTAATGTTACTATGAGAAAAAAAAGAAACTTGGTCAATGGCTATAATTGATAATGCCGTCCCGGGGTAACTTATTTTTTGTTAATGATGTTGTTCTGCAAAATCACTTCATTTTCTACTCTGTATGCTTATGTCAGGCTTCTTAATTTACCAGGAAAACACTCAAAATTATGCCTTAAACTTATTTAAAAGAAAGTATGAAATATCTGAACTAACTTCACTTAATATGCTCTTTAAAAAAAAAAAAAAAGCATTTTTTAAAGATTTCAATATTAAGGAGTAGTACAGGGACTTTCCTGGTGGTCCAGTGGCTAAGGCTCCACACTCGCAATGCAGGGCGCCGGGGTTCAATCCTTAGTCAGGGAACTAGATCCCACATATCACAGCTAAGAGTTTGCATGCCACAGCTAAGACCCCATGCAGCCAAATTAATTAATTAATTAATTTTTAAAAAAAGGAATAGCACAAACATCTATAATGTTAATGTTTTCCTCAAGTATATCAATCCCAGATCATAGCTATATTTTTCAGTTTGGCCTGTTGGAACAAAATACCATAGACTGGGTAACTTGAACAGCAGATATTTACGTCCCCTTCTTTCTGGAGACTGGCAGCTTGTTGGGACTCTGGTGAGAGACTTCTTCTTGACTTGCAGATGCCTGCCTTCCTGCTGTGTCCTCAGTGGCCAACCATGAGAGAGCGAGCAAGCTCTCTGGTGTCTCTTCTTATAAAAGCACTAATCCCATCAGAGTGTCCCACCCTCATGACCTCTTCTCAACCTAAGTATCTCCCTAAGTCCTCCTCTTCAAACACCAGAACACTGGAGTTAGGGCTTCAGTGTACGCATTTTGTGGGGGACACAATTCTGCCCATAGCGATAGTGGTTTTGGAATGTTCCTGGTTCAGTGTGGCCGTTTATTCTTTCATCTAGTAAACATTACTGAGTGCCTATTGCTTATATTTTGCTGTGCTGAGCCTACTGCGTGTTGTTCATGATCAACTATGGAGAAGGTATTTATTTAAAAAAAAAAAAAAAAGTGAAAGAAATGACAGAGCAGTATTAGGAGTACAAAACGGAAGCATGAATGAGAGGCAGTACCATGCTGGAGAGTCCTTAATAGTCTGAATCAAGGAAGGCTTCCTGGAAGAAGAGAAGTATGACTTGGGGGTTTTCAAAGAGGAATCTGTATTTTCCAGATAGGTAAGAATATAAAAGGAATTACAGACCTTGGAAAGGTAAGCAGAAAATCACAAAAGCACATATTAAAATTCTACTAGATAGACTTAACATCTGTCTGTTTCTGTTGCTATTGTTTAGTCAGTAAGTCATGTCTGACCCTTTTGCAACTCCATGTAGCCCACCAGTCTCCTCTGTGGGATTTCCCTGGCACGGATACAGGAATGGGTGGCCATTTCCTCCCCCAGGGGTTTTTCCCAACCCAGGGCTCTAACCCGCATCTTGTCTTTGCAGGCAGATTCTTTACTGACTGAGCCACCAGGGAAGCCCATAACATCTATTATATTGCTACCACATTGGGCTCTGGTTTTAAAAGCTGAATTCAGAGCAATAAAAAGGGCCCAAAAAGTATATTGAACAGAATACAATAGTAATTTTTGGTTAAAATTTTAATGATTGAGACAGCTATTTTAATTGAAGTTTTATCATAAAAGGGATTCTAAAGAATGAATCAGGTTATAATAAAAGGTATTCTAGATTGGATAACTAGAGCATTATGAGGCAATATTGAAGAGGAAAAGAAGTAAGAAGCTAAATAGTGGAGGTTGATAAATGTTATTAGTGAAGCTCCAGCAGAATATTTTAAAGCAATGATGTTCAGCTCTGTATTAGAATTACCTAAGTAGTTTTTAAAAATGCTGATGCCAGGGCCCCACTTGCAGGGATTCTGAAGGAATTGATGTAGGGGCCACACAACTGGATTTATTATTTAATAGTTGTGAGTCTGTGAGCAAAGATCTAGAGCTTCTTGAGTTGAAGAGATGCAAATCATGAGTATACCTCTTAACTGACACATTTCTAAAAATGGACCAGAGATTTATTTTAGTGACTGTTTTATCATGACTTTGCATGATTCATTCTTGACTCCTTTTTCATTGTCTCCTACATACACAATGTGCCTGAGATACTATCATTAACACAAAGAAAAATATTTGTCTGGGCTCACTTAGGAGAGTAGTATGACTTGGGGGTTTTCAATCAAGGAGGCCAAAATCTGGGGTTTTCAAAGAGGAATCTGTATTTTCCAGATAGGTAAGAATATAAAAGGAATTACAGACCTTGGAAAGGTAAGCAGAAAATCACAAAAGCACATATTAAAATTCTACTAGATAGACTTAACATCTGTCTGTTTCTGTTGCTATTGTTTAGTCAGTAAGTCATGTCTGACCCTTTTGCAACTCCATGTAGCCCACCAGTCTCCTCTGTGGGATTTCCCTGGCACGGATACAGGAATGGGTGGCCATTTCCTCCCCCAGGGGTTTTTCCCAACCCAGGGCTCTAACCCGCATCTTGTCTTTGCAGGCAGATTCTTTACTGACTGAGCCACCAGGGAAGCCCATAACATCTATTATATTGCTACCACATTGGGCTCTGGTTTTTAAAAGCTGAATTCAGAGCAATAAAAGGCCAATAAGTATATTGAACAGAATACAATAGTAATTTTTGGTTAAAATTTTAATGATTGAGACAGCTATTTTAATTGAAGTTTTATCATAAAAGGGATTCTAAAGAATGAATCAGGTTATAATAAAAGGTATTCTAGATTGGATAACTAGAGCATTATGAGGCAATATTGAAGAGGAAAAGAAGTAAGAAGCTAAATAGTGGAGGTTGATAAATGTTATTAGTGAAGCTCCAGCAGAATATTTTAAAGCAATGATGTTCAGCTCTGTATTAGAATTACCTAAGTAGTTTTTAAAAATGCTGATGCCAGGGCCCCACTTGCAGGGATTCTGAAGGAATTGATGTAGGGGCCACACAACTGGATTTATTATTTAATAGTTGTGAGTCTGTGAGCAAAGATCTAGAGCTTCTTGAGTTGAAGAGATGCAAATCATGAGTATACCTCTTAACTGACACATTTCTAAAAATGGACCAGAGATTTATTTTAGTGACTGTTTTATCATGACTTTGCATGATTCATTCTTGACTCATTTTTTTCATTGTCTCCTACATACACAATGTGCCTGAGATACTATCATTAACACAAAGAAAAAATATTTCTGCTCTAAGGGACTCACAGTTTAGGGGGGAAGATAAGATGATAAAATAATTGTCGTATGTGTAGTGAATCTTGATAGAAAGGAAAGAGGAAGGAGAGGCCACTTCCTGGTGATGCTAAATGAATTTATTTTTATGGCCAAAGAGCTATTTAGTTATGTGATAAACAAAATGTGACCTGTATATTTTAACCTTCCTCTAGTGCTAATATCATATTTTATCTGGGTCTTTGAAATTTTCCTAATGACGGGGATTATTTACTTAACTCTTTCAATATTTAGATGTTAAAGACGTGTGTTTTTTAATACTGTACTGCCTTTTATTTCTGTTTAAATATTACCACAAACAACTTCTGTTTGTCCAGATTTACAATCAGGCTGATCACATCCCATGTTCATGGGCTGGCACAGTAGCTAGTCAGGCAGGCTTCCTTCTGAAAATGTGACAGCCGTGAATGCTTATACTCCATAAAACATGAGAAATTCAATACTCTATGTGTGTTTTTCCTCATTTTCGTTCAGATGAATGATCAGAAACGCTGTACTTTTTCATAGGGCTTTTAAAGTGGTATTTGAAAAAGATCTTTAAACCCGCTATCAGAAAAGAGGAAGGTCTGTGGTGGCTAGTGGTATTGACCTTGTTACTATGGAAACACCTTTTTAGTGGTTGTGTTTTAAAAATAAAACACACAATTCAATTTCCTTTCCCATAACTCATAGGGCCATAAATTCTGCTTTTTGATATGATTTCAAATATCTCACAGTTCAATGACTTTTGGTTCTTTTTGAAAATAATGTTCAATTTTATTGTATGTTTCTAACTTTTTGCTTTCTAAAAACTGAGGTGTCAATGCAATTTAATTGCTTCCCAGAAAGTGTGCTAGTATCAAAATGCAATAACACAGTTCTCCCATTTTTTTTCAAACTACAATCAGAAGCCATTATTACTGTGGAGTCTTAGGATAAATGATAAAAGACACATTTCTAAAATGGACCAGAGATTTATTTTAGTGACTGTTTTATCATGACTTTGCATGATTCATTCTTGACTCATTTTTTTCATTGTCTCCTACATACACAATGTGCCTGAGATACTATCATTAACACAAAGAAAAAATATTTCTGCTCTAAGGGACTCACAGTTTAGGGGGGAAGATAAGATGATAAAATAATTGTCGTATGTGTAGTGAATCTTGATAGAAAGGAAAGAGGAAGGAGAGGCCACTTCCTGGTGATGCTAAATGAATTTATTTTTATGGCCAAAGAGCTATTTAGTTATGTGATAAACAAAATGTGACCTGTATATTTTAACCTTCCTCTAGTGCTAATATCATATTTTATCTGGGTCTTTGAAATTTTCCTAATGACGGGGATTATTTACTTAACTCTTTCAATATTTAGATGTTAAAGACGTGTGTTTTTTAATACTGTACTGCCTTTTATTTCTGTTTAAATATTACCACAAACAACTTCTGTTTGTCCAGATTTACAATCAGGCTGATCACATCCCATGTTCATGGGCTGGCACAGTAGCTAGTCAGGCAGGCTTCCTTCTGAAAATGTGACAGCCGTGAATGCTTATACTCCATAAAACATGAGAAATTCAATACTCTATGTGTGTTTTTCCTCATTTTCGTTCAGATGAATGATCAGAAACGCTGTACTTTTTCATAGGGCTTTTAAAGTGGTATTTGAAAAAGATCTTTAAACCCGCTATCAGAAAAGAGGAAGGTCTGTGGTGGCTAGTGGTATTGACCTTGTTACTATGGAAACACCTTTTTAGTGGTTGTGTTTTAAAAATAAAACACACAATTCAATTTCCTTTCCCATAACTCATAGGGCCATAAATTCTGCTTTTTGATATGATTTCAAATATCTCACAGTTCAATGACTTTTGGTTCTTTTTGAAAATAATGTTCAATTTTATTGTATGTTTCTAACTTTTTGCTTTCTAAAAACTGAGGTGTCAATGCAATTTAATTGCTTCCCAGAAAGTGTGCTAGTATCAAAATGCAATAACACAGTTCTCCCATTTTTTTTCAAACTACAATCAGAAGCCATTATTACTGTGGAAGCCTTCATTCTGTGCCTCATTAATATTCAATTCTTTACATTCAGGATGGGAATAATAGTGTGAAGGCCAAATTTACAGCTGTTTCCTCTTCAGAAAACATTTCTTTTACATTTTACGTCTCATAGCATTTTAATCAATAGTGCAGTGTTCCAAACATAATTTCCTAAAAATGTATCTACACTTTTAATAGGTATTTATGCATATAAAATATGTCTTTTCCAAGGATCTCAATACACTTTAGTTTTGTTAATCCCTTATTCATTCTAACGCCGAAATTCCACAATTATAGCTGTATTTAAAGAAGAACTAGAGGGGATTTTTAAATGGATCAGAAAAAAATCGTAAAGATAGAAGAATTGTGCATACTTGAAAAGGGAATGATTTGTTCTGGCAAATACCACTGATTTTTTTTGATGATGCATAAATTATTGCCTTTTTTGTTGCAAATGACAACAACCATAGAACAGTAACTAGTTGAAGCAAAAAGAGAATGTATTGCCTCACACAGCTCTAAAGTGCAAGGCTTTGTCTGTTGTTAGCTTTGGTTGTGTATAGAAGCTAAATCAATAAAATCATAGTCTTTCTTTTTAAAAATCTTTTGGCATTGTTTCCAACTTTTGCTCTAGTTTCTGAAGAATTTCCCCTCATTGTAACAAAATGGCAGTGGTATTCTTAACCTGCATCTGTTCAAGTCCAACCCCATAAAAGGAAAAATAGTGTTCAACAGCTTCTATGGCCCTATCAGAAAAGAGGAAGGTCTGTGGTGGCTAGTGGTATTGACCTTGTTACTATGGAAACACCTTTTTAGTGGTTGTGTTTTAAAAAAAACACACAATTCAATTTCCTTTCCCATAACTCATAGGGCCATAAATTCTGCTTTTTGATATGATTTCAAATATCTCACAGTTCAATGACTTTTGGTTCTTTTTGAAAATAATGTTCAATTTTATTGTATGTTTCTAACTTTTTGCTTTCTAAAAACTGAGGTGTCAATGCAATTTAATTGCTTCCCAGAAAGTGTGCTAGTATCAAAATGCAATAACACAGTTCTCCCATTTTTTTTCAAACTACAATCAGAAGCCATTATTACTGTGGAAGCCTTCATTCTGTGCCTCATTAATATTCAATTCTTTACATTCAGGATGGGAATAATAGTGTGAAGGCCAAATTTACAGCTGTTTCCTCTTCAGAAAACATTTCTTTTACATTTTACGTCTCATAGCATTTTAATCAATAGTGCAGTGTTCCAAACATAATTTCCAAAAAAAAATTGTATCTACCTTTTAACAAGTATTTCTGCATTTAAAATTTATCTTTTCCAAGGATCTGTGCATGTTTGGTTTTGTTAATCCCTTATTCATTCTAACGCCGAAATTCCACAATTATAGCTGTATTTAAAGAAGAACTAGAGGGGATTTTTAAATGGATCAGAAAAAAATCGTAAAGATAGAAGAATTGTGCATACTTGAAAAGGGAATGATTTGTTCTGGCAAATACCACTGATTTTTTTTGATGATGCATAAATTATTGCCTTTTTTGTTGCAAATGACAACAACCATAGAACAGTAACTAGTTGAAGCAAAAAGAGAATGTATTGCCTCACACAGCTCTAAAGTGCAAGGCTTTGTCTGTTGTTAGCTTTGGTTGTGTATAGAAGCTAAATCAATAAAATCATAGTCTTTCTTTTTAAAAATCTTTTGGCATTGTTTCCAACTTTTGCTCTAGTTTCTGAAGAATTTCCCCTCATTGTAACAAAATGGCAGTGGTATTCTTAACCTGCATCTGTTCAAGTCCAACCCCATAAAAGGAAAAATAGTGTTCTCTCTTTTTTAACCTCACACCTCACTTCCACTATTAGTTTGGATTGGTTCTAATGAAGACCTATGATGATCATGCCCTGTGTTGAATTGCCTTTATGTTGCCTGCCTACGCTTGAAACTAAGGATAGGATCAGCTCAACTAAAGCACACAGACTATAGGTAGAGGAAAAGTTACCCCAAAGGAAGTCAAAGCAAAGATGCCAGGAGAGGGCTTCCTACTGGTGGTCCAGTGGGTAGAGTCCACCTTGCAGAGCAAGGGGCACCAGTTGGATCCCTGGTCAGGGAAGATCCCACGTGTCACGGAGTGTCTGGACTGGTCCATTTATGAGCCAGAACTCCTGGAGCGCACATGCCCAGAGCCGGTGCAGTGCAGAGAGAGGCCACTACGATGGGAGGCCCACACAGGCCAGGAAATAGAGATGGATGAAGATAAATAAATAAAAACCAGTAAAGGAGGCCAAAATTTAAAAAAAAAAAAAAAAAAAAGCCCACTTCAAAAAAAACTTTAAAAAAGAAAAAGATGCCAGGAGAAGAGTAGCCTTGGGACTTCTCTGGTGGTCTACTGGTTAAGAATCTGCCTTGCAGTGCAGGGGCCTGGGTTTGATCCCTGGTTAGGGAATTAAGATCCCACATGCTTCACAGCAACTAAGCTCATGTACCATCATTAGAGGGTCCAAGCCACAATGAAAGATCCTGCAAGCCACAACTAAGACTCAAGGCAGCCAGATAAATAAATTCAAAATTAAAAAAAATAAAGGTGTAGCCTTTGCATGGTGCCATCTAAAGATGTGCACTTGAGGTGTTAGGAGGTTACTGGTAACTTTCAAAATCAAATGATTTAAGTGGAAGCTAGCTTAGAGAAAAATTAAGATATAAGTTAATTTGGCCAAAAAAAAAGAAGAAACCTTTTGTCTTTTTAAGAACCTCAGAAAAGGAAAATCTCCTGACAAAACAGTGGCTTAAAACATTAAGAAGTCTAAAAAATGCCTTTTTACGATAGGAGATACTGAAAACGTTATAGAGTAAGCCAAAAGATGGAGCCAGAATTTCCCAGAAGATCCTGAAAACTTGGAAGTCATGATAGAAAGTGATCCTTGGAGAAGACTGAAGTAATAGGATAATAAAAGTGACCTTGGAACAATAAAAATTTCATATGGAAACATTCTCTGGCAAAGAAAATTTTCCTTAGGGTACTTCCATATTAGCCAGATTTGCTCACTCATTTGTTAAAATACCATTTGATCCAAGTTCTGGAGCACTCCTGGAGCTGGTGTTAAGTGTTTTCAGATCAGTTGCCAACCTGAAGCCACAAATAGAGCCATCATTTGACTTGAGTCTGCATCAGTATATTCTCAGGGAAGCTTAGTCCAGTCCCTGCCATAGTGGAACTGGAGGAGCAGCCTAGGCTACTCAATGTTAAGAACTCATTCCACTCGTCATCAGTTATTTTTTTATAAATGACTGCCTTAACGAAGGTTGTCCCTGGTACATTATTTCCAATTAGAAACCAGACCAATCTCTGGTATAGATTAACAGCCAAAGAGCAAAAAATAGAGTAGCCTGTTCTTTCACTTAATAAGCTTATATTAAATGTCTAGCTGATGCCAGTCACTCTTCTAGATATTGAGGCTACAAAGAAGAGGAAAGCACTGTCCCTGACCTCAGATATTTATAGTTTGTGGATAGGGAGAATAGACTTTTAATCTCAATATAATATTTAATAGAATTATTGTAAAATGCAATGGAAACAGGCCCTTTGCCCAACCTGGGCAGGCAGGAAATATTTCAAGATAAGGCAGTATGTGGTCAGCTGCTTTTAAAACAATTAGCTGGGTCAAAAAAGGAGAGGAGGGAGGGGTAGGAAGCTATTGTTGGCAGAAGTGAGTGAGGCCCAGAGTTGTGATGTGTCCAATGACCTGAAAGTTTTTTTGATTCATTTATTTTTAATTGGAAGATACTTGCTTTACAATACGTTGGTTTCTGCCGTACATCAGCATGTATCAGCCATAACTGTACACATGTCCCTCCCTCTTGAACTTGCTTCCCATCTCCCACCCCATCCCACCCCTTTAGGTTGACGACCTAAAGTTTTAACATTAGGAGGTACTTGGAAGGACCCTGTTACTGGTTGGGAGAACAATCAAATCGAATAAACATGCCTCCCTTGAGAATTTTCTCAAAAACTCTATCTTGTTTTTATGACTTTTTCCTGAGATACATATTTTATCATAGTTTTAACAGTGGTCATGTCTCCATATCATCTCTTTTGAAAAACTATCAAATACGATGCTTTCCCCATCTGCTGACCTCTCATCTCCCATCAACACCCCCTATATCACTTCTGTGTTTGCTGATTCTGAATTGAAAGTCTGGCTAGAGTGAACAAAGAAAAGATCAGAGACTGATGGAGACCAACATGGAAGGAAAGCTTTACATGTAGTGTTGAGAAAGCGGGGTTTGTTCTTTGTTGACAGGGCGGTAAAAGTTCTTCAGCAGGGCAGAAGCTGGTCTCCATGTGGGGCTTCTCTTGCAGCAGTGGTGAGGACAGATGGGAGGATAAAGACCTGAGAGAAAGCTATCTGTGGTAAGCATCCAGGCGAAAGGTATCTGGAACCATATAAAGGCAAGGTTGGTAGAAAAGAAGAGGAAAAAGAGGAGAGTGTTGCTAAGGTTTCCAACATGGGCCACCAGAATGGTAGATGGTCCAGAACTCACCACCAAAAGAAGAAAATGAAAGAGTCTGTTGTCAGTAAGCTTTTAATAAATGTTTACAGGGTGAGTCCCTTTTCTAGGTGCTGGGGCTGGGAAGATCAGCATAGCACAATCCCTCTCTACCAAATCTCTTATAACTTACTCGTGGTGCAGAGGGGTGGATAAACATGTGAGAGATAGTCTCAATAGACTGACGAACTTTTAAGCAGAGTGCTAATGAGAACATAGAGGAAAAACCCTGGCTTATTTTGAGTTGTTCTCTAGGATAAAAAAAAAGAAAGCAGGGGGCTTCCCTGGTGGTCCAGTGGGTAAAGAGTCTGCCTTGTAGTGCAAGGGGCACTGGTTCGATCCCAGGCCTGGGAGGATCCCACATGCTGTGGAGTGGCTGGACCAGTGTGTCCAATTAGGAGCCAGCGCTCTGAAGCACATGCGCCCAGAGCCAGTCCTCTGCAATGAGAGAGGCCTCGGCAAAGAGAGGTCCACACAGGACAAATAACAAAGATGGATGGAAATAAATAAATGAAAGACCAATAAAAGAAGCTAAAATTTAAAAAAAAAAAAAAAAAAAAGCAGGTCTGGAAAAACAGATTTTGTTTTTAAATTTTAAGTATCAGTTTTGAGTAGGCTTTGGGGTTGAGAGAGGAAGACGTTTTGGAAATTCAAGTGTGTAGGGAAAATCTGCTATGAGCAGGATTATATAGGGACAACACATAATAACTTGAAGAGAGGTACGACCCAAGTAGAACCTTAGAGGTAAAATAGAATTGACCCTTGAACAATATTTAATTGCTTGGGTCTATTTATACACAGAAATTTTTTCCATTGTGGGGCTCTGAATTGAAAGAGGACCGTTGCAAGCATAAGCAAGTTTAAGCACATTGTTTCAGCTTGGAGCTAAGATGGCGCCTACAGGAAGGGACATGGGAGTGAAAGAAGCTTAAGCACATGTTTGCAGTTTGGAGCTAAGATGGCGCCTACAGGAAGAGACAGGGCGTGATCTAGATTGTTAATTGATGGTCAAAATTTCTGATTGGTTCCCCTGGTTTCCGCTCTCGTGGATGATTGCTTGACCTTTAGCTTGATTGGTGTAATCTATAGGAAGTCCCGTGCAAAACCCCCTTCACTTGCCTATAAAAGCTGTGGATACACTAATAAAGCAGAACTGCTCTGACAGAAGCCCTGCCGTGTCTGGTTGTCCCTGGCATGCACCGGCGGGCGGGAGGGGGCACGGCAGCAAGGCTCGCCTCTAGCCGAGATCTCCCGGTTCAGCCGGGGGCAGTCCCGCTGCCTTCCTTTCTGCCTCTCTTTTATTTTAAAATTAAGATACTCTTGATGAGGCAAGGCATAGAGCTAAGAGGCGGCCAGCCTTTAGCCTCGTCAGCTCCCAACAGTGGCTGTGCCTGTCTTAGGTTGTCCTCCTCTGAGGATCTTACCCATCATTAGCTAACCAGCCATCTTACGGGGGCTGGACAGAGTTTTTAGAGCATTTTTCATTCAAAGGCCTCATTATATGTCTCAAGTGATTTCTTGAAGGGCCATATTGACCCAGGGGGTTTGTGGGTACCCAACGTGGGGCTCATCTTCTAGGACCTGAGCAAGCATAATTATTCTTTTGTTACAACTGTCTATTGTGGGCCATAACGCTCTTGACCTTAAACAGTATAGCTAGCAAGGCAACAAAAACAAGCAGATAGAAAGCATTTTTAAACCAGGTGAAAGGGCTTTGTACCCATAGCCAAAAATCATTAACCCCCTTTTGTCAGGCAAAAGCGAGGATATCTCACGTCACAGTCCAACCATGCCAGAACGCTTAATGTCTCGATAGCTCTGGCGTGTAGATCAAGCTGTTGCTGGAGTCCCATTATGGCAGCCCTCAGGTGTTCAAGTTGGTGTAGGCTGGTCTGAAGTCCCTGGGCAGAGGTGGTGGACATGTTGTTTACCGCTGTGATGGTGTGCACTTGTTGAACTCCGGGCACGGATGTTGTTACTGTTGTACCTATTAAGGAGAGAAAGAGAGAGATGCCTCAAGAACTTTCTGTTCTTGGGCCTGATATATGGTCATTTGTTATCTGCAGCAGATTCTATGGTTTGATCCTTGTTTTGTGGCATAAATTTAAGGTTTCTTGCCGATACCCATATAGGGCTGGGTTCCCCAATGGGGAATATGCACCCAAATCCTCTCCCCATCATAAGGAGTGGATCAGGCCCCTTCCACTGACCAGTGACAGGGTCCTTCCATCTCACTTGTATTTCAGGTTTTATTTCTTGATTGGACCAGTGTTTTTGAAAGGGTGCCATCAGTTCATTTTTTGAAAGGTTTAAAATGTTTAGGGTAAAGAGTGCCATTCCAAGTTACTGGTGAGGGCTTATTCCCCCTTTTTGTTTTTGTAATTGGGCCTTTAAGTTTTGATGATGATGTTTAACTGTGGCCTGTCCTTGAGGGTTGTATGGGATCCCTGTGGTGTGGTGGATGTGCCATAGTTGAAAGAAGTTTTGTAAATTTTTGCTAACAAAGCATGGACCATTGTCTGTTTTTATCTGATAAGGTAGACCCAGAGTTGCAAAGCATTGTAAGAAATGACTCTGGGCATGTTTTGCTTTTTCTCCTGAATGGGCTGTAACCCAGCAGGCATGGGAATAAGTATCAATGGATACAAAGATGTACTTGAGTTTTCCAAAGGGGAAAAAGTGAGTGACATCTGTCTGCCGCAACATATTAGGCCTCAGTCCCTGAGGGTTTACTCCCAGCAATGGTGAGGGAGGAACTTGTAAGTGAGGGAGGCAAGACTTGCAAGTATGCACGAATTTTTTTTTTTTTTTTTTAATCTTTGATGGGCACCTGCGGGAGTTTTTTATGTAACCCTCTTCAGCTGACGTGGGTCCGACCATGAAGGTCATGGGCATCCTGCAGGTTATGTACCCGAACTCCACAGGAAGTCTCCCCACCAGCTAAAGAATCTCGCCGAGAGCAGTCCAGGCAGTTGGGTACAGCCCAAGGGGGGATCTTGCCCATTTCGGACTTCCCGCTGTCTGACAAAGGTTTGTAATCAGTCCCAGGCTCTGCTAATAGATTGGATATAGCTTCCCATGTTGTTGAAAGAAAGCAAAAGGAAAGATTACTGAGGAGAGAAAGAGAGATGCCTCAAGAACTTTCTGTTCTTGGGCCTGATATATGGTCATTTGTTATCTGCAGCAGATTCTATGGTTTGATCCTTGTTTTGTGGCATAAATTTAAGGTTTCTTGCCGATACCCATATAGGGCTGGGTTCCCCAATGGGGAATATGCACCCAAATCCTCTCCCCATCATAAGGAGTGGATCAGGCCCCTTCCACTGACCAGTGACAGGGTCCTTCCATCTCACTTGTATTTCAGGTTTTATTTCTTGATTGGACCAGTGTTTTTGAAAGGGTGCCATCAGTTCATTTTTTGAAAGGTTTAAAATGTTTAGGGTAAAGAGTGCCATTCCAAGTTACTGGTGAGGGCTTATTCCCCCTTTTTGTTTTTGTAATTGGGCCTTTAAGTTTTGATGATGATGTTTAACTGTGGCCTGTCCTTGAGGGTTGTATGGGATCCCTGTGGTGTGGTGGATGTGCCATAGTTGAAAGAAGTTTTGTAAATTTTTGCTAACAAAGCATGGACCATTGTCTGTTTTTATCTGATAAGGTAGACCCAGAGTTGCAAAGCATTGTAAGAAATGACTCTGGGCATGTTTTGCTTTTTCTCCTGAATGGGCTGTAACCCAGCAGGCATGGGAATAAGTATCAATGGATACAAAGATGTACTTGAGTTTTCCAAAGGGGAAAAAGTGAGTGACATCTGTCTGCCGCAACATATTAGGCCTCAGTCCCTGAGGGTTTACTCCCAGCAATGGTGAGGGAGGAACTTGTAAGTGAGGGAGGCAAGACTTGCAAGTATGCACGAATTTTTTTTTTTTTTTTTTTAATCTTTGATGGGGACCTGCGGGAGTTTTTTATGTAACCCTCTTCAGCTGACGTGGGTCCGACCATGAAGGTCATGGGCATCCTGCAGGTTATGTACCCGAACTCCACAGGAAGTCTCCCCACCAGCTAAAGAATCTCCCGCCGAGAGCAGTCCAGGCAGTTGGGTAAAGCCCAAGGGGGGATCTTTCCCATTTCGGACTTCCCGCTGTCTGACAAAGGTTTGTAATCAGTCCCAGGCTCTGCTAATAGATTGGATATAGCTTCCCATGTTGTTGAAAGAAAGCAAAAAGGAAAGATTACTGAGGACAACCACCAAAAATCCTAACGGGAGTGGTGGTAGCCAGGAAGTCGGGCTTATGTCATGCTTGTGAAACGGTGAAGGAGTCCTTAGTGTTGCACGGATGGTGTCTTGCTGGGGGCGGGCGCTCTAAGAGGCTCTGGCCCATTCCGTGACCCCCTTATCCTGTCACGGGCGTCTTCAAGCGGCAGGCACCCTAATGGCTTTTAAGTACCTGACCTGTGCCTGCAAGGGAGAGGTTTAGGCCACGTCCTCAATTTGAAATATAGAAAAGAGAGGCTTCCACCCAGTCTGGCTCCCGCTACTGGGGCGAACTATCTTAAAGCCTTTCAGGACCTTCAGAGAGTAGCCCTGACTAGGGCCCGTCAGTTGCTTTTTAGACTGTCCACCTGTTCACTGGAAGTCTCGAATAGGAGAGAACGTGAAAGTAGGAATTAAAGTAAAGAAGGACAAACAAGGAAAAGCAGTGCTCAGTTTTTTGTAACTACCCTAAATCCCCATCCTCTCAGGAGTAGTGAGAAAAAGGGGAGACTCACCCTGACATCCGGATTACTCCAACCTGCTGCTCCTCTTGAGGGGAGCGCCACACTGAAGCCTCTCGAAGGCCATTCTCGCTTCTCTTTCAAAGCCGCACCGTGAGCCGCCTTTCCCTCTTGAGCCCCGCGTTGGGCGCCAGCTTCTGCAGGGCCGCCCGCATTCCATAGTAAATAATAGTACAGAATCACAATTGGTTGACTCTGAGGATGCAGAGCTCGGATAGGAAGGGCCAACTATAGCTTATACTTGGATTTGCTGCTTGTTCTAGGGGTTGGTATCCCTAAGCCTTGCATTGTTCAAGGGTCGTCGTCTGGAGCTCACATCTGAAATTAGTTATTTTACTATAAACCTTGAGCACTTGTATTTAAAAATAGAAGGTCAGTTTTGATTTTCTGAGTGATATCCAGGAAGAATGTTCCTGAACAGCTGTCTGTGTTCACGCGATTGCAGCTGTCCTAGGACAGACTCAGAAGACACGTGAGCTGAGAGCAAGGAAATGGCAAAATGCCATCAACTGATGTGGAGCTGGGGAAGTGGGCAGAACTGCTTGTGCCACTAATAGCTTGTGGTGTGACAGGAAACATGCAGACTTTGTGTGCCAGCGAGAGCACTTAACTCCCGGATGTTTATGGTGGAAGAGGTTAATATGTAAGGCTCTCTTAAAAACACAGGTTCTGCTGAGATGGTACGATTTGGAAGGTGCCTGTGTTTAGCTGAGAAGGCTTTTTGCAGGAACCATATGTGATGGCTCACCCTCCTGATCGCTGATCGGAGGTCTAAGGGAGGCTTCCTGTGATTAGAAGCCGTCCCTCCGCAGCTCGTTCTCTCCAGTCTCTGAAGACTAGAGATGTATTTGGTAGGACTTGCTGCCTATGGCTTTACCGAATCACTCCTCAGCTGCTACAAAGATAAGGACAAGTATGTCTTTCAAAAGAGGATGCAAAGCTTGAATCCGAGAATCCAAACTGGGGTAATTTTGCGAAATGGATTTAGCCCCCCAAACTTCCCCAACTGGCACACCAAAAGAAAAGCCTATCTGGATTTTTTAGACTAAGAGAAGCAGTCATTCTTGAGAAAGTACAAACTGTGACGAGCTAGTCTCTGCTTCTGTTAGTATTAAAATATGTTAAAACACTAGGAACACTGCTTCTTAAACAATCTAAACCTTATAATAAGCTTTCATTATGTTGCCATGATGTAGTTGAAGCTTTGCAAAACATTTTCAAAGATCTTGCCTGTTCTCAATATTGCTTTCATTTGGATTATTTTTCTCAAAAGAATATATACATTGTTTCACACCATCAAATCTTACAGATTGCTTTTAATAAAATAAAACTGAAAAATAGGAAATGGGAAATTCTGTTACTAGATAAACTTCTACAAAATTCTTTCCTATTTCAGCTAAGTTTCTTTTGGCATTTACATTTTCACTTTTAGGTAATTTGCTTGTAATTACTATTTCTGGATTCCCACTGTTGTTCTATAGTAGATAAGGACGTAGGTTTTTCAAATTTTTTTTCTTCTTCTACCAATCATAATATGTGATGACTTAACACAGGTTTATAAATTAAATAGTTTTATTTTCTTTCTTATGCATTTTCTTCTAGAATCAAGACTTGCTTCAGGTTCTGTTTTGAGTCATGTTTAGTTGAATGTTCAGTTTAGCTTTAAAAAGCATCTTATTTTTTAAAAGTAGCTTTAGGTTCACAACACAGTTGAAAGGAGGGGACAGAGATTTCTCACCAACACTCTACCTTCACACATGTATAGCTTCTCCCTTTATCAACAGCCTTTGCTGGACTGGTACATGGATTAAAACTGATGAATCTAGGTGAGTACATCATAATTACCCAAAGTCCATAGTTTACAGTAGAGTTCTCTCTTGCTATTGCACATTCAGTAGGTTTGGACAAATGTATAAGGACATGTATCCATCATTATATAAACATGCAGTGTATTTCACTTCCCAGAATTCCTGTGTGTTTCCTCTGTTCACACCTCCCCCCCACACACACCTCTGACCACTGGAAACTACTGATCTTTTTACTGTCTCCATAATTTTACCTTTTCCAGAATGAAGTACAGTTGCAGTCATAGTCTAAGTAGCCTTTTTAGAGTGGCTTCTTGCACATAGTATTATGTTGGTAAAGTTTGTTCATGTTTTTTTCATGGCTTGATAGCTCATCTCTTTTTAGTACAGAGTAATATTCTATTATCTGGATATACCAGAGTTTATCCAGTAACCTACCAAAGGATCTCTTGGTTGCCTCCACGTTTGGCAGTTATGAATAAAGCTGTATTGGTGTAGCAGGTTTTAGTGTGGAATATATGTTTTTCAAATTCTTTGGATAAATACTAAGTGATATGGTTGCTGGATCCTGTGGTAAGAGTATGTTTTGTTAGAAACCATTAAACCATTTCCCAAAGTAGCTATAACAATTTGTGTTTCCACTAGCAGTGAATGAGAGTTCCTGTTGCTCCACATCCTCACCAACATTTGGAGTTGTCAGTGTTCTAGATTTTGGCCAGTCTAATAAGTGTGCTTTTTTTGTCTTCCAAGGTGTGTGGTGGTATCTCAGTGTTGTTTTCCTTGGTCTTTCCTTGATAATGTGGTTTGGAGCATCATTTCATATATCTGTTTGCTCTCAGGATATCTTCTTCGGTGAGGGGTCTGTTAAGTGGTCAGGGGATCTTTGGCCATTTTTAAATTGGGTCGTGTGTTCTTATGGTTGAGTTTTAAATGTTCTTCGATATTTTGGAGATACTGAGTTCCTTGTGAGATGTCTTTTAAAATATTTTCTCCTCTTTTAGCTTTTATTTTGCTTCATTTTGTTACTCCTTTTCTCACCAACACTCTACCTTCACACATGTATAGCTTCTCCCTTTATCAACAGCCTTTGCTGGACTGGTACATGGATTAAAACTGATGAATCTAGGTGAGTACATCATAATTACCCAAAGTCCATAGTTTACAGTAGAGTTCTCTCTTGCTATTGCACATTCAGTAGGTTTGGACAAATGTATAAGGACATGTATCCATCATTATATAAACATGCAGTGTATTTCACTTCCCAGAATTCCTGTGTGTTTCCTCTGTTCACACCTCCCCCCCACACACACCTCTGACCACTGGAAACTACTGATCTTTTTACTGTCTCCATAATTTTACCTTTTCCAGAATGAAGTACAGTTGCAGTCATAGTCTAAGTAGCCTTTTTAGAGTGGCTTCTTGCACATAGTATTATGTTGGTAAAGTTTGTTCATGTTTTTTTCATGGCTTGATAGCTCATCTCTTTTTAGTACAGAGTAATATTCTATTATCTGGATATACCAGAGTTTATCCAGTAACCTACCAAAGGATCTCTTGGTTGCCTCCACGTTTGGCAGTTATGAATAAAGCTGTATTGGTGTAGCAGGTTTTAGTGTGGAATATATGTTTTTCAAATTCTTTGGATAAATACTAAGTGATATGGTTGCTGGATCCTGTGGTAAGAGTATGTTTTGTTAGAAACCATTAAACCATTTCCCAAAGTAGCTATAACAATTTGTGTTTCCACTAGCAGTGAATGAGAGTTCCTGTTGCTCCACATCCTCACCAACATTTGGAGTTGTCAGTGTTCTAGATTTTGGCCAGTCTAATAAGTGTGCTTTTTTTGTCTTCCAAGGTGTGTGGTGGTATCTCAGTGTTGTTTTCCTTGGTCTTTCCTTGATAATGTGGTTTGGAGCATCATTTCATATATCTGTTTGCTCTCAGGATATCTTCTTCGGTGAGGGGTCTGTTAAGTGGTCAGGGGATCTTTGGCCATTTTTAAATTGGGTCGTGTGTTCTTATGGTTGAGTTTTAAATGTTCTTCGTATATTTTGGAGATACTGAGTTCCTTGTGAGATGTCTTTTAAAAATATTTTCTCCTCTTTTAGCTTTTTATTTTGCTTCATTTTGTTACTCCTTTTCCAGATGCCCAAACATATAAAATCATCTACCAATCTTGTTATTTTTCCTAGGGACCTCCTCTCAGAGCCTTTGTCCTCTTGTTCCTTTCTAGATAGAATAATTTCTCAGTTTGCGGCCCCACCGTCTTTCTAGGACTTCTTTTCACCACTGTGTTGTGTTAGACACTCTACATTCAGTTTCTCAGACCTGTTTTGTTTTCTCCTTTTCCTAGAGCATCCTGAGTAGCCTTCTGCTATGTCTGAGTCCTGCATACCCAGGGCTTTAGGAAAGTGAATCAGCTCTGTCACATCATTAGCTCCCTCTATGTCCTGGTACCTTCTTCCATTCTCAGCAGTTACCTTGTAAGCATCCGCTTCCTTTTTTTCCGAAATGTCTTCTCCATCCCCTCCCCTGGGGATTCGTCTCCCTTTTAAGTTCCTTTAGTTTCATTCTCAGTGAGGTCTGACACAAGAAAGAAGATATGTTTATGTGTCCCATCCACCAAGTTAAATTGGATGTCCAAGTTTAACACTTGGTTATTAACTAGCCTTCAGATTTAAGTATAATCTCAAGCATTTTATTTAAAATACATTTTCCTCTTTAAGGAAGTTATTCCATTGTTTGTGAGGGTTGCACTGTGCCATGAAAAATAGCAGACAAATCTAGAGTTTGAGAGCAGAAGGGAAGAAGAACCACTTGTATTAGTACTTAACTGAAAGTTTTTGGGAGAGATATCTGTGTAAAAAAGAAGTAATATAAAATTTTATGTTATTTTGCCATTTCTTTAGCCCCCTCCCCATTGGGAATTAATTACTTCTGCCTGTTATTTATGCATTCAGTGAAGTTACTGAATCTTCAGTTTGGTGAAAATCATGAGAGATTGATTTTTCATTGCTTCCAAAGACTATTCAACATCCACATACCTGAAGATTTTATAATATGTGCAAGGCCATATCACCTTATTAAAAGAAAATATGGGACCTGGTCAGGGGATCTTTGGCCATTTTTAAATTGGGTCGTGTGTTCTTATGGTTGAGTTTTAAATGTTCTTCGTATATTTTGGAGATACTGAGTTCCTTGTGAGATGTCTTTTAAAAATATTTTCTCCTCTTTTAGCTTTTTATTTTGCTTCATTTTGTTACTCCTTTTCCAGATGCCCAAACATATAAAATCATCTACCAATCTTGTTATTTTTCCTAGGGACCTCCTCTCAGAGCCTTTGTCCTCTTGTTCCTTTCTAGATAGAATAATTTCTCAGTTTGCGGCCCCACCGTCTTTCTAGGACTTCTTTTCACCACTGTGTTGTGTTAGACACTCTACATTCAGTTTCTCAGACCTGTTTTGTTTTCTCCTTTTCCTAGAGCATCCTGAGTAGCCTTCTGCTATGTCTGAGTCCTGCATACCCAGGGCTTTAGGAAAGTGAATCAGCTCTGTCACATCATTAGCTCCCTCTATGTCCTGGTACCTTCTTCCATTCTCAGCAGTTACCTTGTAAGCATCCGCTTCCTTTTTTTCCGAAATGTCTTCTCCATCCCCTCCCCTGGGGATTCGTCTCCCTTTTAAGTTCCTTTAGTTTCATTCTCAGTGAGGTCTGACACAAGAAAGAAGATATGTTTATGTGTCCCATCCACCAAGTTAAATTGGATGTCCAAGTTTAACACTTGGTTATTAACTAGCCTTCAGATTTAAGTATAATCTCAAGCATTTTATTTAAAATACATTTTCCTCTTTAAGGAAGTTATTCCATTGTTTGTGAGGGTTGCACTGTGCCATGAAAAATAGCAGACAAATCTAGAGTTTGAGAGCAGAAGGGAAGAAGAACCACTTGTATTAGTACTTAACTGAAAGTTTTTGGGAGAGATATCTGTGTAAAAAAGAAGTAATATAAAATTTTATGTTATTTTGCCATTTCTTTAGCCCCCTCCCCATTGGGAATTAATTACTTCTGCCTGTTATTTATGCATTCAGTGAAGTTACTGAATCTTCAGTTTGGTGAAAATCATGAGAGATTGATTTTTCATTGCTTCCAAAGACTATTCAACATCCACATACCTGAAGATTTTATAATATGTGCAAGGCCATATCACCTTATTAAAAGAAAATATGGGACCTCCAAATACTTCCTGAAAGTGAAACTTTGTTTCCTGATGAACTAATGTAACTTCTGTCTGGCTATGAAAAGGTAGTTTAAGAGTTCAAGAATTGAACTTAAATGTACCCGTACTTATATATATTTAATGATGCCAGTGATAAAATATATAACTATTCTTTCATAGTGTTTCCCTGTGGTGAAATACAAAAGAAGAACATTTTACTTTTGCGACATGAACAGAATAAAACCCTTTCTATGAACAGAAAATTATATAACAACAACAAAAAAAGAACAACAAGAATAACCCTTAATTTATGGATGCATGTGTGTATAGATAGAATCTTGAAAATGTAAAAGGTTAATTTTACTCGCAAATGATTAGTATGTTATGCAAGTGGTGATTAAATAATCAGGCAGTTTGCCTCTTTTATCCATATTAGATGTCAAATATCTTAAGGTTTAATGAGTGCCCTCTTGTATTCAGATGTTTAATTATCTTCCACCAGTGGTAGTATCCACACTGTAACAGAATTGATGTCACTGCACAGCCACTCTGCAGCTTAGCTGGGGAAGGGGACCCTGGGTTAAGACATAAACCCTGGAGGGAGGTGAGCAGCTCCACACACCCTAAAATTGTCTGAGTGGCTTTCTGCAGCTGGAAGTTGCACTAACTCGACAGACCCAGTTGTGCAGAAAACTGTATGGGATATGATGTGTGGGACTGAATACTGACTATTTACTGTGAATATCCAAAGCAATAACTCGAAACCCGACTTCCATCGGTTATCAAGATTATTCATAGACAAATCTAGAGTTTGAGAGCAGAAGGGAAGAAGAACCACTTGTATTAGTACTTAACTGAAAGTTTTTGGGAGAGATATCTGTGTAAAAAAGAAGTAATATAAAATTTTATGTTATTTTGCCATTTCTTTAGCCCCCTCCCCATTGGGAATTAATTACTTCTGCCTGTTATTTATGCATTCAGTGAAGTTACTGAATCTTCAGTTTGGTGAAAATCATGAGAGATTGATTTTTCATTGCTTCCAAAGACTATTCAACATCCACATACCTGAAGATTTTATAATATGTGCAAGGCCATATCACCTTATTAAAAGAAAATATGGGACCTCCAAATACTTCCTGAAAGTGAAACTTTGTTTCCTGATGAACTAATGTAACTTCTGTCTGGCTATGAAAAGGTAGTTTAAGAGTTCAAGAATTGAACTTAAATGTACCCGTACTTATATATATTTAATGATGCCAGTGATAAAATATATAACTATTCTTTCATAGTGTTTCCCTGTGGTGAAATACAAAAGAAGAACATTTTACTTTTGCGACATGAACAGAATAAAACCCTTTCTATGAACAGAAAATTATATAACAACAACAAAAAAAGAACAACAAGAATAACCCTTAATTTATGGATGCATGTGTGTATAGATAGAATCTTGAAAATGTAAAAGGTTAATTTTACTCGCAAATGATTAGTATGTTATGCAAGTGGTGATTAAATAATCAGGCAGTTTGCCTCTTTTATCCATATTAGATGTCAAATATCTTAAGGTTTAATGAGTGCCCTCTTGTATTCAGATGTTTAATTATCTTCCACCAGTGGTAGTATCCACACTGTAACAGAATTGATGTCACTGCACAGCCACTCTGCAGCTTAGCTGGGGAAGGGGACCCTGGGTTAAGACATAAACCCTGGAGGGAGGTGAGCAGCTCCACACACCCTAAAATTGTCTGAGTGGCTTTCTGCAGCTGGAAGTTGCACTAACTCGACAGACCCAGTTGTGCAGAAAACTGTATGGGATATGATGTGTGGGACTGAATACTGACTATTTACTGTGAATATCCAAAGCATAAGTAGACGTTTTCATCATTAGCAAAACCCAGTGGCTGCCCATTTGGTTACATGTGTCTCATCGGTTATCAAGATTATTCATCCGCTTATTTTAAATTAGATGACTTGCCTTTCTCAGAGTCCCTTCATTTTGTACAAGAATACAAATACCATGATGAAGATTGCATTTTATGTACTTGCAGGTCCTTACACCCAAAGTAAGACATGCATTATTACTTTAGTGGCAATGTGAGGAATGGGAGAAAGAGCTGA
Organism: Tragulus kanchil; assembly: GCA_022376925.1. Taxonomy (NCBI): domain Eukaryota; kingdom Metazoa; phylum Chordata; class Mammalia; order Artiodactyla; family Tragulidae; genus Tragulus; species Tragulus kanchil. The sequence continues at coordinate 259,859,482 of JAIOJX010000026.1, read as the reverse complement.
AGGAGCCCCTCCTAACGTTCATTGTCCACTCTGCGCCCACTCTTTCATTCATGTCTTCATAACCCTTTTTACAAATATCTAGTTGGTTGTGTCAGGTCTTAGTTGTGGTGTGTGGGCTTAGTTGCCCCATGGCGTGTGGAATCTTAGGTTCCGGGCCAGGGATTAAACCCAAGTCTTCTGCCTTGGCAGGTGGATTCTTAGCCACAAAACCACTAGAGAAGTCAGATGTACAAACTAGAATTACTACTGCTTCTGTTCTACAGCAGAGAAAACTGAGGCCACTGTCATAAAGTAATCTACTCAAAGTCTTCTTGCTATTAATAGTATATCATAAAGGTAAAATTTAAATTGAAGCCTGTCTGACCCCAAAGCTCATTATTTTTTTTCCACTTCAGCTTTGTAAAAAGTTTTTTCTTAGTTGAGAGAAAGCTCTTTCACAATGGGAATTAAGTTCATTATTGTTCTAGTTGTCCCTTATTGATAAGATTAACCACAGTTTCATCTATAGCCAGCAAATAATCATATTAAATGAAAGAAGCATGTAGGAGCCAAAAGGAGATAAAACAGCTGGGTTATTCATCACTAGGTAACATAGACAATTGCTGTAAAGACGCTATCAACGTCAACGGACTAATCTCAAAGTTGTTGCCTTCCACTGCAAACTCTAGACACACACCAATAAATGTGGTTGGTTTCAGTTCTCAAGGAAATGGGAGCCTTTACAGTACCCACAGAAGAATCTACAGTAAAAAGAAGTCAGAGAGGAGCTCTTATTTGGGGGGTTATTTGGAAGAAAATTAGCCTCTCTTTGTGCAAAAGAAACACTCCTGATGAGTTGTATGTTAATTAATATGTTCAGTTTTGAAAAGTCATTTGAAAACCACTTCCACTTTACAGGTAACTTATTGTGAATTATTGTTTAAAATCTAAAAAAAAGGGAAAGTGCTCATCCAATTGTCTGATCACTTTGTAATAGCTAATTAAATCTTCCCTTGATTGATATTTAACAATATTTCAATATGAGTACTATGTGCTGTGTTTTTCCTCTGTCTTTATTCAATTGACAATTTTGATTTCTTTCTCTCAGATTGTTTTTTTTTTTTCTTATTTGCTTTTTTGTTCTTCTTTTCCTTTTCAAATTCTCTAGTACCCATGGTTCTTTACAAGTTAACAAGACATTCTTATTTATTGTTACACTCATCTCCTCATTCTTCGACTTGCCTCTCAGATGGTTCAGGTGGTACCTTCTAAAATGGCTGAAACTTATGATGTAAGCTACACTACAGGAAGAGTGAACACTCTTGAAGTAATTTCTTTAACTCTTTTAGACTATTAGATGGTAATTAGGTTTTCTGCAAAAGCAATTACCTATGCAACTCCTTTTAGACCTGTACTGTCCAACACAGTAGCAACCAGCCACATGTGACTATTTTTTTTTAATTTTACAATTTTTTATTGAAGTATAGTTAATTTATAATATTGTGTTAGGTTCCTGTGTACAAAAAAGTGACTCAGTTTTTCATATAACTGTGTGTGTATATATATGTATATATATGAATATATATACTCTCTTTCAGACTCTTTTCCATCATAGGTTATTATAAGATATTGAGTAAAATAATCATATTAAATGAAAGAAGCATGTAGGAGCCAAAAGGAGATAAAACAGCTGGGTTATTCATCACTAGGTAACATAGACAATTGCTGTAAAGACGCTATCAACGTCAACGGACTAATCTCAAAGTTGTTGCCTTCCACTGCAAACTCTAGACACACACCAATAAATGTGGTTGGTTTCAGTTCTCAAGGAAATGGGAGCCTTTACAGTACCCACAGAAGAATCTACAGTAAAAAGAAGTCAGAGAGGAGCTCTTATTTGGGGGGTTATTTGGAAGAAAATTAGCCTCTCTTTGTGCAAAAGAAACACTCCTGATGAGTTGTATGTTAATTAATATGTTCAGTTTTGAAAAGTCATTTGAAAACCACTTCCACTTTACAGGTAACTTATTGTGAATTATTGTTTAAAATCTAAAAAAAAGGGAAAGTGCTCATCCAATTGTCTGATCACTTTGTAATAGCTAATTAAATCTTCCCTTGATTGATATTTAACAATATTTCAATATGAGTACTATGTGCTGTGTTTTTCCTCTGTCTTTATTCAATTGACAATTTTGATTTCTTTCTCTCAGATTGTTTTTTTTTTTTCTTATTTGCTTTTTTGTTCTTCTTTTCCTTTTCAAATTCTCTAGTACCCATGGTTCTTTACAAGTTAACAAGACATTCTTATTTATTGTTACACTCATCTCCTCATTCTTCGACTTGCCTCTCAGATGGTTCAGGTGGTACCTTCTAAAATGGCTGAAACTTATGATGTAAGCTACACTACAGGAAGAGTGAACACTCTTGAAGTAATTTCTTTAACTCTTTTAGACTATTAGATGGTAATTAGGTTTTCTGCAAAAGCAATTACCTATGCAACTCCTTTTAGACCTGTACTGTCCAACACAGTAGCAACCAGCCACATGTGACTATTTTTTTTTAATTTTACAATTTTTTATTGAAGTATAGTTAATTTATAATATTGTGTTAGGTTCCTGTGTACAAAAAAGTGACTCAGTTTTTCATATAACTGTGTGTGTATATATATGTATATATATGAATATATATACTCTCTTTCAGACTCTTTTCCATCATAGGTTATTATAAGATATTGAGTAGAGTTCCCGTGCTATACAGTAGGTCCTCTGTTTTTTATAGAGAGAGGTGTATATGTTAATCCCAAACTCTTCATTTATCTCTCCCACATGTGACTATTTAAATTATCTTAAATTAAATTAAGAATTAATTTGCTGGAATTCACCTGGTGGTTCAGTGGGTAAGGACACCACCTTGCAGTGCAAGGGGCGTCAGTTCGATCCCTGGCCTGGGAAGATCCCACGTGCTGTGGAGCGGCTGGATCGATGTGTCTGACTACCAAGCCAGAGCTCTGGAGCGCATATACCCAGAGCCAGTGATCTGCAGTGAGAGAGGCCACTGTGATGGGAGACCCACACAGGCCAGGGAACAAAGATAGATGAAAATAGATAAATGAAAGACCAATAAAAGTGGCCCAAAAAAGAAAAAAAATGAATTTGCTCTGGCCATAATTTTAAAAGCTCAGTAACCACATTTGTCTAGTGGTCACCTTATTGAACAGCACAGACAAAGAACATTTGCATCAGCACAGAAAGCAATTGCAAGGGAGCCAAATTTGCCACCCCAAAATATGTCTCCCTGCCAAGTGGATTAGTTCAAGCTGAAAAGAGTCAAGAAAGACTCAGGAAGTACCTTTGACCTTCTTCCTCACTGTCTAGAGAATTCAGATAGAGGGACATTCCTAGAATACAGATGTCACCAGAGATACCTGTGGAGAATACGTGCTAGCTGTAGAGGAGAAACGGGGCAGGGGCTAAAGATGAGAGTCCACTATGGGTCCTGTCTCCTCACAGCCCAGCAAACATTTGTTTACCAAACATTTACTTTTCCTTCTCCATGTGAATTGCCTTCCTTACTTTTGAAGTCCCAAACCACTACCCTCAACATCCTCTTTTACCTTTAGCTGGATTTGGTAGTATTTAAGGTGAGGTCTTTGGCCATTTTTTCAGGTTACTCATTTCCCCTGGGTATCTCCTATCTATGCTTATCAGTAAACTTTTGTTTAATATTCAACTGTTCATCTATCTCCTGTCGATTTAATTCTTAGAGCAACTAGAAGAACCTAGAAGAGTACAGAAAATATTCTTCCTCCCCAGTGTATGGTACTGTTCTAGATTAACATACAGGATGAAAAGTATTTGTCCTCTTTGTTTTGTCTTTTTCCCCATAACATTTCCAGTGGTCTGATTGCCACGTTAGTAGTATTCAGCAATAACTATTTCTTGACAGTTTAATGAATTGAATGACTTTGCAGCAGGAGGAATGTAATCTCAGTTATAGACTATTTATGAAAATGTAAGGTTAAAAACTAAGTTCGGGGGCTTCCCTGGTGGTCCAGTGAGTAAGGACACTGCCTTGCAGTGCAAGGGGCACCAGTTCAATCCCTGGCCTGGGAAGATCCCATGTGCCGTGGAGTGGCTGGGCCGGTGTGTCCAATTATGAGCCAGCACTCTGGAGCGCATGCACCCAGAGCTAGTGCTTTGCAACAACGAGAGGCCACTGCGACAGGAGGCGTTTGACACATGCCAAAGAAAAAGGATTGATGGAAAATAAAATGAAGAAAAAAATAATCACATACACACAAAAAAACCACTTACTTTAGAAAAAAAACTGAGTTCCAATTCAAAAAGACTTCATCAGAAAATATTGTCATAATTATATAAGGTTCAAAAAGCCATAATTGGGCTAGATCTTTTTGAAATAGTTCTTTTATCTGGTTCCAGTCTTTTACCAGCAATGGACTATCATATTTAAAAGTCAATTTATTTCTCTCTCCCAGAGGTTAACTATTACACTTAAGTTGGATTATTTTCTCTTTTCTCAGATATAACTGTAATTCGGTTCATGCCTTTCTACTTAGCCTATTCATTTATGTATTGACAATAGTATTTACTATTGATTAGAATGTTTGTAAAATATATGTAAATAATCACTATGGTTAAAAAAAATGTACATTTTCTAATATAGTCACTATATTCTCCTCAGTATTGTATTCAGCATATTGGGTTAGCCAAAACATTTGTTTGGGTTTTTCTGTTTGCTACAGAAAACTCCAAACAAATTTTTTGGCCAACACAATATGTCCTTGGATAAAATTAGCACTAGGTGATTTTTTAATTGCTCTACAGCACATATTTGATGCTTTAGAAATTTAGAAATGTAATTGTTTACTTATAAACATTGAATACCTTCAACTTTAATGGATATTGCCAAGTTCTTCTCCAAAGTATTTTACAATTCCTTCCATAATAATTGTATTTTGTCCTTTCCTAGCAGTTTATCACCATCGCTATTGTTGAATTGGGTGTAAACGCTTTTTAAAAATTTATTTCATTTGAGTTTCTCTGATTGTTAAGAAGGGTGAGCAACATATAGTAAATTTGTTGACCATTCTCAATTCTTTTCCATCAACTGTGGTCTGAGCCTTAGTAGTATTCAGCAATAACTATTTCTTGACAGTTTAATGAATTGAATGACTTTGCAGCAGGAGGAATGTAATCTCAGTTATAGACTATTTATGAAAATGTAAGGTTAAAAACTAAGTTCGGGGCTTCCTGGTGGTCCAGTGAGTAAGGACACTGCCTTGCAGTGCAAGGGGCACCAGTTCAATCCCTGGCCTGGGAAGATCCCATGTGCCGTGGAGTGGCTGGGCCGGTGTGTCCAATTATGAGCCAGCACTCTGGAGCGCATGCACCCAGAGCTAGTGCTTTGCAACAACGAGAGGCCACTGCGACAGGAGGCGTTTGACACATGCCAAAGAAAAAGGATTGATGGAAAATAAAATGAAGAAAAAAATAATCACATACACACAAAAAAACCACTTACTTTAGAAAAAAAACTGAGTTCCAATTCAAAAAGACTTCATCAGAAAATATTGTCATAATTATATAAGGTTCAAAAAGCCATAATTGGGCTAGATCTTTTTGAAATAGTTCTTTTATCTGGTTCCAGTCTTTTACCAGCAATGGACTATCATATTTAAAAGTCAATTTATTTCTCTCTCCCAGAGGTTAACTATTACACTTAAGTTGGATTATTTTCTCTTTTCTCAGATATAACTGTAATTCGGTTCATGCCTTTCTACTTAGCCTATTCATTTATGTATTGACAATAGTATTTACTATTGATTAGAATGTTTGTAAAATATATGTAAATAATCACTATGGTTAAAAAAAATGTACATTTTCTAATATAGTCTCTATATTCTCCTCAGTATTGTATTCAGCATATTGGGTTAGCCAAAACATTTGTTTGGGTTTTCTGTTTGCTACAGAAAACTCCAAACAAATTTTTAATAACCAATATGTCCTTGGATAAAATTAGCACTAGGTGATTTTTTAATTGCTCTACAGCACATATTTGATGCTTTAGAAATTTAGAAATGTAATTGTTTACTTATAAACATTGAATACCTTCAACTTTAATGGATATTGCCAAGTTCTTCTCCAAAGTATTTTACAATTCCTTCCATAATAATTGTATTTTGTCCTTTCCTAGCAGTTTATCACCATCGCTATTGTTGAATTGGGTGTAAAACGCTTTTTTAAAAAATTTATTTCATTTGAGTTTCTCTGATTGTTAAGAAGGGTGAGCAACATATAGTAAATTTGTTGACCATTCTCAATTCTTTTTCCATCAATCAACTGTTGTCTGTTGTTGATTAAGGTATTTTTCTTACGATACTCAAGAGCATTTAATGTACATTAGATAATAAGCCTTTTCTTGGTTATATGCATGACAAATCTCATTTCTCAGTTTCTAGCTTTCCTTTATTTTTTTAACTTTGAATATGGGTTATTTTATTAAACATTTTATGCATGTTCGGCATGTGTGTGCATTCCCTCAGTCATGTCCAATTCTCTGTGGCCTTACTGACTTCAGCCCACCAGGCTCCTCTGTCCGTGGAATTTTTCCAGGCTAGAATACCAGAGTGGATTGTCCTTTCTTACTTCAGGGGATCTTCCTAACTCAGGGATTGAACCAGCATCTCTTGGGTCTCCTGCATTGATGGGCAGAGTCTTAACCACTGGAGCCCCCTGGAAAGCCCCTACACATTTTATATTTACCTTCTATTTTATCAGGTTTATCAAATTTCACCTTTATCATTTTTGCTCTTATTGATTTAAACCAATCTCTCCTCCATCAATATTATGCTTTATTCTTTGAAATTAAATGGAGAGAATTAACATTACACAATGTCAATTGAGTCTTCCCATTCAGAAATATGGATATGTCCATCTCTCTATTTGTCTTTCAATAAATTATATCCTACTATTAATATTACACATATTTTTAAGATGTTTTAGTGTTTTGTTGTCCGTGCCATTTTAAAAAAACTTTTTAACTAGTTTTATTTGTGTATGTCAATCCCATTGATTTTTGTGTATTGAACTTTTGTCCAGTGAAATTGCTGAATGTTTTATTAACTCCAATAGTTTGTCAGTCGATTCCCCTGAAATTTCTGTATACATATATTGTGTCTAAATGATTTATCACTTTGCAGTGATTACATATCTTATTGCTAAGTCTTATTGTGTAAGCTAGGAAATCCAGAAGCATTTTCTAGAAGCAGTTGTGAACATCTTCATCTAGCTTCTGCCTTTCATTGCACTATTTCTAACTTTTCATTTTTAAATATGTCATTTGCTATAATTTTGGTACAAATTCCTTATTAGGTCAAGAAAGTTCTACTTTAATAATAGCCTGCTTAGTGTGCTTGTCAAAATAAATACTAGGTTTTTCTCCATATTCTGAAATGGGCAGTCATAAGCTTTCTCTTCTCCATTAATCTGTTAATGTGAACTATATTAATAGATTTTTCTAGTACTGAAATACTCTTGCACTTATTGAGAAAAACTCTTCTTAGACATGATTCTTTTTCCTATACATTGCTTTATTGCATTTGATAATATTTCATCTTCCATTTCAGGATCTCAAGTCAGAGCAGTCTATAAATTAGTTTCTCATCCACATTGGGTATCAAGGTTTCATAAAATATACCAAGAAACTTTCTCTTGGGCTTCCCTGGTGGTCCAATGGGTAAAGAGTCAGCCTTGCAGTGCAGGGGGCACTGGTTCAGTCCCTGGCCTGGGAAGGTCCCACGTGCCTTGGAGCAGCTAGACCAGTGTGTTCAATTATGAGCCAGGGCTCTGGAGCACATGTGCCCAGAGCAGTGCTCTGCAATGAGAGAAGCCACTCCAATGGGAGGCCCACACAGGCTGAAGAAAAAAGATGAATAAAAAGTAAATAAATAAATAAAGAGGCCAAAATTTAACCAAAAAAAAAAAAGGATACTTTCTCTTTCTTTCCATGAAGGATTTTTTTGAAACTAAATCCCGGCTAATTTATATAAGATTGGAAAACCATATTCAGTGTTTCTTTCCTTCTCTTTTTAGGTTTGGACACAGTTTTTCTTCCTACATGTAACACATTTCTGGTATTTTCTCTCTTATAAAATCAGCATCATTAAGATGAACACAGAAAATACAAAATTATTATAGTTACTGTTTCGCATTCATCTTATCTGGGCATGTCAAGGAACCCTGTGTACCAGGAAAAACATTTTAAACTCAGATGAAAGTAGAAAAGTACAACTCCTACTTTTTCATTATGAATATAAGAGTTAAAAAGTAGGGTACCGGCACAGTTTATACTGAAAAATTAGTATCACTGATATGCAAAAACCCTCACAGGGAAAGTAGGTCGTTTAAAACATTGGAAAGTTAAAAATCTTAAAGCTTCTACAATGGTAGTGCTGCCTTTTCTAAAATAAAATAAAAGCATTAAGGACTGTGACTGTGGACAAAGTGGGAATTGGAAAGGCATGCTCTGGCCTGTAATGTTCACTGCAGTAAGAGCAGTGGATGCAGCAGGTGGCAGCAGCTCCCACACAAGCCCTGAGACGCTGATGCTGCTTAGTTCTTCTGAGTCTGTAACTGCGCATTTCAGATATGCAAATGAAGTGAGATATAACACATAAATCCACTACCTCTGACCAAACAAATGAGACTTTTTGTGTCCACATTGGGTATCAAGGTTTCATAAAATATACCAAGAAACTTTCTCTTGGGCTTCCCTGGTGGTCCAATGGGTAAAGAGTCAGCCTTGCAGTGCAGGGGGCACTGGTTCAGTCCCTGGCCTGGGAAGGTCCCACGTGCCTTGGAGCAGCTAGACCAGTGTGTTCAATTATGAGCCAGGGCTCTGGAGCACATGTGCCCAGAGCAGTGCTCTGCAATGAGAGAAGCCACTCCAATGGGAGGCCCACACAGGCTGAAGAAAAAAGATGAATAAAAAGTAAATAAATAAATAAAGAGGCCAAAATTTAACCAAAAAAAAAAAAGGATACTTTCTCTTTCTTTCCATGAAGGATTTTTTTGAAACTAAATCCCGGCTAATTTATATAAGATTGGAAAACCATATTCAGTGTTTCTTTCCTTCTCTTTTTAGGTTTGGACACAGTTTTTCTTCCTACATGTAACACATTTCTGGTATTTTCTCTCTTATAAAATCAGCATCATTAAGATGAACACAGAAAATACAAAATTATTATAGTTACTGTTTCGCATTCATCTTATCTGGGCATGTCAAGGAACCCTGTGTACCAGGAAAAACATTTTAAACTCAGATGAAAGTAGAAAAGTACAACTCCTACTTTTTCATTATGAATATAAGAGTTAAAAAGTAGGGTACCGCACAGTTTATACTGAAAAATTAGTATCACTGATATGCAAAAACCCTCACAGGGAAAGTAGGTCGTTTAAAACATTGGAAAGTTAAAAATCTTAAAGCTTCTACAATGGTAGTGCTGCCTTTTCTAAAATAAAATAAAAGCATTAAGGACTGTGACTGTGGACAAAGTGGGAATTGGAAAGGCATGCTCTGGCCTGTAATGTTCACTGCAGTAAGAGCAGTGGATGCAGCAGGTGGCAGCAGCTCCCACACAAGCCCTGAGACGCTGATGCTGCTTAGTTCTTCTGAGTCTGTAACTGCGCATTTCAGATATGCAAATGAAGTGAGATATAACACATAAATCCCACTACCTCTGACCAAACAAATGAGACTTTTTTTGTGTCTACACTGAGAATCAATCATAAACTTACGAAATAAATGGGTTTACACCTGGCCTTTTATACTTTCTAGGACACTTCTTCTGTGTCCTCCTCTTCTGCCTGTGCATTTTTTGAGTCTCACTCAAGTCTTTCCTTTTCAGGGAAGCTGGCCATACTTTCAGACATTTGCTACCTTCTATTCAATGACCCTGTAGGATAATAACAATCTTAATACATAAGCTGATAATACTAGTGACCATTTATTGAATACTTACAGTATGCTAGTTTCTCTCCCAAGTTTTACATACTTTTTTCTTTTAATTGACACAGTAACTCAGTGAATTAGGTGCTATTATTATTATTATTACAGATATAATAATATGTCTTAAAGATATCAAAACTGAAGCGCATGGACTTCACTGGTGGTCCAGTAGTTAAGAATCCACCTTGCAATGCAGAGGACATGGGTTTGATCCTTGGTCAGGAAACTGAGATCCCACATGCCGCAGAGCGATTGAGCCCAGGCACCTCAGTCTGACTGAGCCCAGGTGCTTCAACCAAGAGTCCACGCCCCACAGCAAAAGATCCCGCATGATGCAACGAAGATCCTGTGTGCTGCCACTGAGACCCCCCACAGACAAATAAATTAATAAATTTTTAAAAATTTAAGCACAGGAAGGTTAAGTACTTTGCCTAAGTTCACTAATAAGTAGACAGGGCCAGGAGATCAACACAAGCTGAAGCCTGTGCCCTTCACTGATAGTCAGGGATATGTTAATCAGGGAGCCCAATCTATGCTTATAGACAGTTTAGCACCAAAAAAGAAAGTAGGTCGTTTAAAACATTGGAAAGTTAAAAATCTTAAAGCTTCTACAATGGTAGTGCTGCCTTTTCTAAAATAAAATAAAAGCATTAAGGACTGTGACTGTGGACAAAGTGGGAATTGGAAAGGCATGCTCTGGCCTGTAATGTTCACTGCAGTAAGAGCAGTGGATGCAGCAGGTGGCAGCAGCTCCCACACAAGCCCTGAGACGCTGATGCTGCTTAGTTCTTCTGAGTCTGTAACTGCGCATTTCAGATATGCAAATGAAGTGAGATATAACACATAAATCCCACTACCTCTGACCAAACAAATGAGACTTTTTTTGTGTCTACACTGAGAATCAATCATAAACTTACGAAATAAATGGGTTTACACCTGGCCTTTTATACTTTCTAGGACACTTCTTCTGTGTCCTCCTCTTCTGCCTGTGCATTTTTTGAGTCTCACTCAAGTCTTTCCTTTTCAGGGAAGCTGGCCATACTTTCAGACATTTGCTACCTTCTATTCAATGACCCTGTAGGATAATAACAATCTTAATACATAAGCTGATAATACTAGTGACCATTTATTGAATACTTACAGTATGCTAGTTTCTCTCCCAAGTTTTACATACTTTTTTCTTTTAATTGACACAGTAACTCAGTGAATTAGGTGCTATTATTATTATTATTACAGATATAATAATATGTCTTAAAGATATCAAAACTGAAGCGCATGGACTTTCCTGGTAGTCCAGTAGCTAAGAATCCACCTTGCAATGCAGAGGACATGGGTTTGATCCTTGGTCAGGAAACTGAGATCCCACATGCCGCAGGCGATTGAGCCCAGGCACCTCAGTCTGACTGAGCCCAGGTGCTTCAACCAAGAGTCCACGCCCCACAGCAAAAGATCCCGCATGATGCAACGAAGATCCTGTGTGCTGCCACTGAGACCCCCCACAGACAAATAAATTAATAAATTTTTAAAAATTTAAGCACAGGAAGGTTAAGTACTTTGCCTAAGTTCACTAATAAGTAGACAGGGCCAGGAGATCAACACAAGCTGAAGCCTGTGCCCTTCACTGATAGTCAGGGATATGTTAATCAGGGAGCCCAATCTATGCTTATAGACAGGTTAGCAAATATTTTAATCATACCAGGAAAGAGGATTATTCAAGCAGTTTAAAGTGTCTATATTTATAAAACCTCTTTGAGACATGTCTACACAAGTGGGGATTTGAGGTGACTGACAGTTTAGTAAGAAAGAGTTGGGCAAACCAAAGATACCAATCTCAGCTTCTTTACTGTTTGTGGAAGCTTGACCAGCTGTGTCATCACCCAGACCCTGACTTTCCTAATGCTCTAAATGGTGATAAGAGTACTTCAGTGTTACTGTGAGGATTGAGATAGCTTAGGATAGTTCCTGGAACATAGCTAAGTACCTCTTCAATTAATATTCAGCCTACCTTTCTCAAGAAAGTGTAGTGCCAACTGTAAATTTCCCTTGGGTAGGACGAATGAGTTTAAGGGAAATAAAGGGCAGCACTGATTAACTGAGAAAGAATTTTGCATGAATGTATCTCCCTCACTGTATATCTCAAATGATGAGTGCATAACAAATGTTTCTTATTAAACAGATAAGCAAATTAAGAAGTAGTCAATTTTAAATACGTGAAACTAGGTTCTTTCTAAGTATATTTGGCATCCATTTTTGAGGCCCAGGGTTAACAGATTATGCCAGCATTCCCAGGAAATTTATTTATACTTTAAAAAGATGCATGGGGACCCCTTATAAAATTTTAACTTAAAGATGTTCAGTTTATAGCATGGCATTTCTAATTTTCTTGTATGCTTATGATTATTTAATTGTTCTTCAAATGAACCAATTCTTTTCCAGACCAAAAACAGAAGATGCCTGGGTATTTGCAAAGCCCAGTGCCATTCAGGCTGTTGGCGTGATGTCATTTGGTGAGTACGTGGTTTCCAAGGCCCTTGCTCGGTGTGGAGTCTTCTGTACTATGAGAAATTGCTGTGTCTCGTGTTTGTGTCTGGAGAGCAGATGTCCTAGGTTTTAGACTTCCTATTAGCACCATATGATCCAATTTGTGCCGAGATAAAATGAGATTTCAGGCCCCACAGCAATAAATTAGCAAAGTATTTTAATCAAAAAACCAGGAAAAAGGAAGCCTGTGCCCTTCACGGATAGTCAGGGATATGTTAATCAGGGAGCCCAATCTATGCTTATAGACAGGTTAGCAAATATTTTAATCATACCAGGAAAGAGGATTATTCAAGCAGTTTAAAGTGTCTATATTTATAAAACCTCTTTGAGACATGTCTACACAAGTGGGGATTTGAGGTGACTGACAGTTTAGTAAGAAAGAGTTGGGCAAACCAAAGATACCAATCTCAGCTTCTTTACTGTTTGTGGAAGCTTGACCAGCTGTGTCATCACCCAGACCCTGACTTTCCTAATGCTCTAAATGGTGATAAGAGTACTTCAGTGTTACTGTGAGGATTGAGATAGCTTAGGATAGTTCCTGGAACATAGCTAAGTACCTCTTCAATTAATATTCAGCCTACCTTTCTCAAGAAAGTGTAGTGCCAACTGTAAATTTCCCTTGGGTAGGACGAATGAGTTTAAGGGAAATAAAGGGCAGCACTGATTAACTGAGAAAGAATTTTGCATGAATGTATCTCCCTCACTGTATATCTCAAATGATGAGTGCATAACAAATGTTTCTTATTAAACAGATAAGCAAATTAAGAAGTAGTCAATTTTAAATACGTGAAACTAGGTTCTTTCTAAGTATATTTGGCATCCATTTTTGAGGCCCAGGGTTAACAGATTATGCCAGCATTCCCAGGAAATTTATTTATACTTTAAAAAGATGCATGGGGACCCCTTATAAAATTTTAACTTAAAGATGTTCAGTTTATAGCATGGCATTTCTAATTTTCTTGTATGCTTATGATTATTTAATTGTTCTTCAAATGAACCAATTCTTTTCCAGACCAAAAACAGAAGATGCCTGGGTATTTGCAAAGCCCAGTGCCATTCAGGCTGTTGGCGTGATGTCATTTGGTGAGTACGTGGTTTCCAAGGCCCTTGCTCGGTGTGGAGTCTTCTGTACTATGAGAAATTGCTGTGTCTCGTGTTTGTGTCTGGAGAGCAGATGTCCTAGGTTTTAGACTTCCTATTAGCACCATATGATCCAATTTGTGCCGAGATAAAATGAGACTCAAACTCTTCTCACTCATCACTAAAATTTGCTTCAATTTTGACAAGTCTCTTCCTCATGCAGAAAACTCATTAAAGTCTTCTTTTTTCTTGAAAATCCAACAAGTATTACAGACTTCTTCCTTGCACAGCAAGTATTGTGAATTGGCCAGGCATCTAAAGCGACTCTGTTAGATCCCAGATGGGAAAGCAAGCCCTGGGCTGAAAATATGGTGTTGTTTAGATTTCCTTTAAGATTGGCAAAGTCACTAGGAAATGGGAGAGAAAGTTGGCTAGACCTGATTTCTCTCAAGAGTGACAGGAAAAGGTCACATCAGACTAATACAAAGGAGAGCTCTCATTCCTACAGCTGTTATAAAGATTCTTTCTGACATTTCTGGTAAATTAGTATATTTGAACTTCAGCTCATTAGTATTTCAAAGTAGCATATGTCTCCGAACTTTCAGAAGGAAAAGGAGAACTATGTTATTTGTTTTAGTAATGCTTTTTCTTTTTTCTTCTTGTGTTGCAGCATTTATTTGCCACCATAACTGCTTCTTAGTCTATGGTTCTTTGGAAGAACCGACAGTTGCTAAGTGGTCTGACATCATCCATGTATCCACCGTAATTTCTGTATTTATCAGTATTCTCTTTGCTACCTGTGGATACTTGACGTTTACTGGCTACACCCAAGGTAAAATGAGAAATTCTGTCTTAGCATATTTTGGTGGTCATATGGAGTAGTGCTATCACTTCTCATTTTAAGTATTATTATACTCAATGTTCTACTTCAAAGTAGAACCCATTCTCTTCTCTACCTTCTTCCTCTCCTAATTTTCCTAATTTTCTCCTTTGAAACTGCTAAGCTTTTTCTGTAGAACCTCCTTCGATGGTTTCACTTAAAGCACATGAATTCTGGCTTTCCTCTCTACTAGTGCACTGCAGTTTCACTGTCAAAGACACCAATATCCTCTTAACTCTTGAAAGCTAACAGTCTTCTTGGTTCTGATTCTCATGGACCTCTCTGAATCGCTTAAAAGTTCTGACCACTCTTTTCTTTCCTCCAGTAGAGAAAAGAGCCCCACCATATCATCATTCACTTTCTTCATGTGTTTTTTTCTTCCTCTCTGAGTGATTTCTCTTTGCTTTCTTCTACCTCCTCTCCTTCTCCCCGTTCCACTCCCCATTAAGTGGCTCAGGCAAGTTAACTTTTGTTCTCTCAACAAATTCTCTGGAGGTTTTCATTGTTTTAACTCTAGTCCAGAACTTTCTTTTCATCTGCAGCCTCTCGCCTACAGGACATTTCTACTTAGTTGTCCCATTCTTGCCTGAAGTGGGAAAGTATCCCCTTTCCCACAAAACGAGCCCCATCCTTACCCACCTGCACTCTCACCCCAGGACACCGTGCTGAATTCACTTCTCTCTTCTTCTGTTCATCCAACCACTAAGTGGTCATCTCTTCTATGTCCTTGACTCTTACACTCACTCATCTATAATGTGCCAGTTAGGGTAGTCTGACAGACTATTAAAGCCTGTGATTCATGCATTGCACAGCTTTTGCAGGTCTATTATCTCATTTGACCTTCAGACAACCCTAGGAAGATAAGTGGAATGACTAGTTTTACTCCCTGCTTAGAACACAAAGAGGCAGAATAACTTGCCCAAGCTGGCTGGTGACGAACTAGAAAACAAGTCTCCTGACTTTCAGTCCCTTTTTTTTTTTTTCATTCCATCTTGCTGTCTACCCCATTTTGATCACATATGACCTACTAAAAGCTGTCTCTTAGCCCGTAGTCTTTCTTGGCTTACTTTTCAGATGACATTAAGGCACTCCTGATGAATGGTGGATTGTTCCAAATGCAGGTTACAGGTGACTATGATTATAAGGAGAGATTTCTCAAGAAACAAAGAGAGAGGACTTCAGAAAAGAATGATTAATAACATAATCCCAATGCTATGAAAAATATAATACCTGTGTGTGCTATTAGAGTACAGTGACAAAATGACCTTGAAAGTCTTGATAAAAATTGTTTCGAAACATTGCCATAGATCACAATTGCTATACAGTTTGCAAAGAGTGGAGCCTGTAAGCTCAGTCTACATAGAATCCTGGCTTTAAACGTCTTTTCTCTAAGATGCAAGCCCTTTTTCTCAGTCACATTTGCCTGGTGTTTATCAGTAGTAATTGTTCAGATATAATTAAGTCTTCACATAGCAAAGCTGACAGGTTGGTTTGGGTTTAGGTCGTCCTTTTTTTCTTTCCTAGCTCTAATTCCCTAAAATACACTTACACTCAGACTAGAATAAGCTGATGTTGTTTCTTCAGGGCATTTTGCCTCAGGCCAATCTAGTCTTGTTTGTGCACACTGCATGCTTCTTTTCTCTTTCATTACCTAAATTCCAGCTTGTGTGGCAGTAAGAATTCTACATTGTTCTTGAATTTCCCAGCAACTTTTGAAAAGGTGCAGGGCTCGTTTCCTTGGTCCCTTTTTCTCAGAGTGTTGGAAGGCTTTCAGTCAACCTTGCGTGAACCACTGCCACTCTTGCTTTGTGGTTTAATCTCTTTCTGCCCAAAAAGGACACTAAAAAGTGGCGTACATTTATTCCAATTAATTGGGAGGAGGAGAAAAAGAGTCACTTAAGTAAGTCTTGGGAAGAGGGAAGTCATTTCGTCTTTTAATGAAAAAGAAGTATACAGAAGTATTATTATTTTGTTTTCTTTGTAAACAATGTGGCCGTATGTAACTTTTATCTAATTTTCTATTCAATCTAATTGAAAACTCTGACAGACATTTTAAATTGAAAGCATGTTATACTTAGGAAGTAGTCCCAAATATTCTTTGTTTCCATATTGGGAAGCTTTTTGCTAACAT
Source organism: Tragulus kanchil (assembly GCA_022376925.1). NCBI lineage: Eukaryota > Metazoa > Chordata > Mammalia > Artiodactyla > Tragulidae > Tragulus > Tragulus kanchil. The sequence continues at coordinate 259,842,845 of JAIOJX010000026.1, read as the reverse complement.
GATCTGTGCTCTCATTAAATCCTGTATTTCTTCACAGGTGTTTAAGACAATAGTCTCTAAATAAGAATTGGTTCAAGGTATATGTGGTTCATCATTTAGTTTGGAACTAATTAAATATAATACTCTGCCTGTGAAATAACCATATTTTCACCATTTTGAATCCGTGCATTTACACTTGATCTCATCAGATACCATGGCAGATAATGTATGTTTGGAACCCCTTGCTATGGCCCCGAGTTTGTGATTAAACTCCATAGTGCGATACACAGGAAATTCAGCTCCTTACATGTACTACTCTACTGTTCCTTTCAAGATTGTCCTTGATCTAAGAATAACATTTCAAAAGGAAATATGTTTATTTTAACAGACTTTTTTTTTTTTTAATAATGAAGTCACTTACTTACCAGAAACAAAGACCAGAAGCAAGTTTATAAAACCAGTGCACAAAAATTTAGGGAGTCGATTCTGGTATAAGAAGACAATGGATAAAAGTATCTTTCAGATGTTGATACAAATTTAAGACTAATCTTCTAAAAACAAACAGTGAGAGTAAGAGAAAAAACTATTAGTGATGAATTTGCTTTCAAGTGGAACGTATGCTAGTTTTAATAGCCAGCAGTAATTATATAGCTTTTGAATGTGAACTTTCTATTTAGACTTGGCAGTCTAGTCTGTTAATTAAATTAAATGATGTTTATGTAGCTTTACTTATATAATAAATATGTAAGATGTCATTCACTAAGTATTTTTTTTTTTTTATTCACTAAGTATTTATCTCAAATACCAAGTACATAATTTTACTTCTATTACATAAATGTATTTTACACTATTCTCTAGGAGACTTGTTTGAAAATTACTGCAGAGATGATGACTTGGTAACGTTTGGAAGGTTTTGTTATGGAGTCACTGTCATTTTCACCTACCCGATCGAGTGCTTTGTGACCAGAGAGGTAAGCACAGTTTCTTTAAACACTTTCCCGAGGTCATTTCTTTGCTACGCTAATTTAGGATGATTTATGAATCATTTGATTCTGCAAATTCCCAGATGTATGGCTAACAATAGAATTTATGAAATTTTCTCTCCTAACCAGCTTAAAGATAAATTTGTATTCAAATGTCTACAAGATGTTTTTTCAAAAGTTCGTTTTGAAAATCGTGTTTGGCAGTTTAGTTTATATTAACATAAGTATAAATATTTATACAACTGCGTTCCAAAATAAATGTGAGCCTTTAATAGTCAAACCAAGATTGTCCTTTACTCATTCTTACAAAGAAATTAATTACTAAGGTTTTAAAGCATGTTTTATAAAATTGTAATTTGGCCCGAGTTTGTGATTAAACTCCATAGTGCGATACACAGGAAATTCAGCTCCTTACATGTACTACTCTACTGTTCCTTTCAAGATTGTCCTTGATCTAAGAATAACATTTCAAAAGGAAATATGTTTATTTTAACAGACTTTTTTTTTTTTTAATAATGAAGTCACTTACTTACCAGAAACAAAGACCAGAAGCAAGTTTATAAAACCAGTGCACAAAAATTTAGGGAGTCGATTCTGGTATAAGAAGACAATGGATAAAAGTATCTTTCAGATGTTGATACAAATTTAAGACTAATCTTCTAAAAACAAACAGTGAGAGTAAGAGAAAAAACTATTAGTGATGAATTTGCTTTCAAGTGGACGTATGCTAGTTTTAATAGCCAGCAGTAATTATATAGCTTTTGAATGTGAACTTTCTATTTAGACTTGGCAGTCTAGTCTGTTAATTAAATTAAATGATGTTTATGTAGCTTTACTTATATAATAAATATGTAAGATGTCATTCACTAAGTATTTTTTTTTTTTTATTCACTAAGTATTTATCTCAAATACCAAGTACATAATTTTACTTCTATTACATAAATGTATTTTACACTATTCTCTAGGAGACTTGTTTGAAAATTACTGCAGAGATGATGACTTGGTAACGTTTGGAAGGTTTTGTTATGGAGTCACTGTCATTTTCACCTACCCGATCGAGTGCTTTGTGACCAGAGAGGTAAGCACAGTTTCTTTAAACACTTTCCCGAGGTCATTTCTTTGCTACGCTAATTTAGGATGATTTATGAATCATTTGATTCTGCAAATTCCCAGATGTATGGCTAACAATAGAATTTATGAAATTTTCTCTCCTAACCAGCTTAAAGATAAATTTGTATTCAAATGTCTACAAGATGTTTTTTCAAAAGTTCGTTTTGAAAATCGTGTTTGGCAGTTTAGTTTATATTAACATAAGTATAAATATTTATACAACTGCGTTCCAAAATAAATGTGAGCCTTTAATAGTCAAACCAAGATTGTCCTTTACTCATTCTTACAAAGAAATTAATTACTAAGGTTTTAAAGCATGTTTTATAAAATTGTAATTTGGCTCAAGGGTTTTATGTCCACATGTATTAAAGGCACCATACGACAGATTTGCATTATTTAAAAAAAAAAACTGAAATATTTCATCTTTCATGAAAACTCACAACTTATTTTAAACTGTTAATTTTACGGATATATTTATTTATATATTCATATATAAGTTTATACATGTTATCCATATTTAGATTATTATGAAATAAACATTTATTATGTATTTATAAAGATATTTATTATGCATATGTATATCTATATATGGATTTATTGCACTTATAAATTCATCTCCAAGTTATGTTATATAGTCCACCTGATTTGTGGAGGAAGACTAGGTAAAAGAGAATTAATTATTTTTACATAAAGTTGGATAATGTGGCTTTTCAGGAATCCCTTATAGAGTAAGGTAAAAATCCACCATACCATTTAGCAGAAAACCCGATCTTGTTTCATGGTGGTTCTTTCAGGAATCACACTGAAAAGGCTTAGTCGTAGGACCTATTCCTAGAGGCTGTTTACACAGTACACCGTGTACTGATGTGTGAAGTGAAATGCCTGCAGAACTTCAGATACGCTATCTAATGGGCAGTCTTCTACAGGCAGTCCAGTGATTACCCTATGGTGATTCTGGGGATAAGAAACAATAGTAGGGAAGAAGAATGAGGACGTGTCCGCCACTACGTATGTCCTTTACAATTAGTACTTGTCCTCCCTTACAAATGTATAACCCACAGGCCAGCTTACCTCCTTGAATGTACAGTAGACTGAACTTAATGAATAATTTTTAAATCACAGAGTCTTTAAAATTTTTGCTAACTATTGGCAGATGCAGGAAATGGTTTTATTTTCATTTCCACCCAGTACTTTAGGTTCAGATCTGATCGCTCTAGACCAGCAGTGACAGATGGGACTTTGTCATGTGGTTTCTGGTGAGCTGCTTGTGGACGTCTGAGTCACTCCACCGGCACAGCGTGTGACTCCAGTACTTGGGACTTGTGTTTCCTCTCTAGCTGCCATGATAAGAAGACAGAACTAAATCAAGTCTCTGTCACGGGAGCAACCGCTAGACAGAGGACCTTTGTATATACCTCACTCATTCATGTCATTTTTCTTTCTATCCTTTCACACACACACATACACACACAAATATAAGGTTGGCATAAGTATAATCAAAGTGATTTCTACTCACAGGTAAAGTAGCCAGCCATGCCCAAGGGTACCACAAAGCCAGTCTACTGGAATAAGTGCCTCTCACTAGCTTGCCCCACTGAGTGAGCTTCATCCATAAGAATGAACTTGAAATGAGATAATATTTGGAAGGACATTACCAGTTTCAAAATCGTAAATGAGTATAAGTGATTAGTCCCCATTTAATTATAAACAGAGTTATAGCAGGATCCAGGCGATGGGAGACTTCACTCACTTAGGAATGTTACTTATCACACTTGGGGAGTTGACTTCCTTCAGGTCCCCAGCATCTGACCCTCTCCCAGCATTTCCAGTTCTTGTCTCGTGATTCTTTTGCACAGAGTTACCACCGTGTTCAGACTGTCTCCTCCATGTCCTCCTTATGTATCTTTCCTGTTCTTACCTCTGTGCTCTTTTTTTCAGTGTTGCCTTGTTCTTTAATTGTGCTCTAAATCCCGTCTATGTTTCAAAGGCTACCTCAAGCCATGGTAGCACGTTTCAGGAATACTGTCAAGCCAATTTCTCTCTTGGAGACAGAACTAAATAACTAAATCACTGTCTAGGTCTAAATTGTATTTGATCTTTTTTATCCTGTGCAAAATTGATCACTGTTTGTTTCATTAGATTGTTTGGATCGCTAACTAGGATGTTAATTCCTAAGAATAGGAATCGCCTCCTAGACATTTTCTCTTAGCAAATCATAATATATTCCATGCACATTAAAAAGGTACTAAATGGCTGACTGTTGAGCAATTTCCTAATCTGAGTATCAGTGGAAAACAGTAATCAACTCTTCTCCATTTTGTTGAGGAGAGGCAAGATAAAATAGACTTTGTCATGTGGTTTCTGGTGAGCTGCTTGTGGACGTCTGAGTCACTCCACCGGCACAGCGTGTGACTCCAGTACTTGGGACTTGTGTTTCCTCTCTAGCTGCCATGATAAGAAGACAGAACTAAATCAAGTCTCTGTCGCGGGAGCAGCCGCTAGACAGAGGACCTTTGTATATACCTCACTCATTCATGTCATTTTTCTTTCTATCCTTTCACACACACACATACACACACAAATATAAGGTTGGCATAAGTATAATCAAAGTGATTTCTACTCACAGGTAAAGTAGCCAGCCATGCCCAAGGGTACCACAAAGCCAGTCTACTGGAATAAGTGCCTCTCACTAGCTTGCCCCACTGAGTGAGCTTCATCCATAAGAATGAACTTGAAATGAGATAATATTTGGAAGGACATTACCAGTTTCAAAATCGTAAATGAGTATAAGTGATTAGTCCCCATTTAATTATAAACAGAGTTATAGCAGGATCCAGGCGATGGGAGACTTCACTCACTTAGGAATGTTACTTATCACACTTGGGGAGTTGACTTCCTTCAGGTCCCCAGCATCTGACCCTCTCCCAGCATTTCCAGTTCTTGTCTCGTGATTCTTTTGCACAGAGTTACCACCGTGTTCAGACTGTCTCCTCCATGTCCTCCTTATGTATCTTTCCTGTTCTTACCTCTGTGCTCTTTTTTTCAGTGTTGCCTTGTTCTTTAATTGTGCTCTAAATCCCGTCTATGTTTCAAAGGCTACCTCAAGCCATGGTAGCACGTTTCAGGAATACTGTCAAGCCAATTTCTCTCTTGGAGACAGAACTAAATAACTAAATCACTGTCTAGGTCTAAATTGTATTTGATCTTTTTTATCCTGTGCAAAATTGATCACTGTTTGTTTCATTAGATTGTTTGGATCGCTAACTAGGATGTTAATTCCTAAGAATAGGAATCGCCTCCTAGACATTTTCTCTTAGCAAATCATAATATATTCCATGCACATTAAAAAGGTACTAAATGGCTGACTGTTGAGCAATTTCCTAATCTGAGTATCAGTGGAAAACAGTAATCAACTCTTCTCCATTTTTGTTGAGGAGAGGCAAGATAAAATAGACTTAGCTTGTGTCAGATAGGATTTAGATTATATAAAGTTAGTTTCCTGCAAGTAAAAAATATTACACATGCGTTATTATTAAAGGATATTGTGCTAACTCTTTCCTTCTAGGTCCTTCAAATAATCTAAATAGTATCTATAGTTTATGTTAATGGTAGCCTTGTTGGACTCAAGGAAGAAAATTAAGGTGACTCAAGGTCTCTCTTACCCTTGAGAAATATATTTATTCCCATAGTAGTATGACATGTCCTGTGGAATGTAAACTACTGCCTGTCTAATAGTTCACCAAGAATTTTGTTATTGATATGTGTGTGTCTATGTATAATTAGTTTGGAAAAAGTAGAACATTCATTCATAGGGCTTAAGATTTGATTGACTGCCTTATTGTGATTTGTACAGTCTGAACTACTTTAATATAAAATACTCTTAATAAGTCCTGCACAATTCTGAGAATTCCTGTCTAAATAATCTGTTTATATTTGGCAGGTAATCGCCAATGTGTTTTTTGGTGGGAATCTTTCATCAGTTTTCCACATTATCATAACTGTGGTTATTATTACTGTGGCCACACTTGTGTCATTGCTGATTGATTGCCTTGGAATCGTTTTAGAGCTTAATGTAAGTACATTTGAAGATTCTAAAAATCTCTCTGAAAATAACGTTTACATTTAACATGGGATATATTTTTCTTTAACAAAGGTGTCACTTTCTTTTATATATATATGTATATGTATATATATATATATTTGGCCACTTCTATTGGTCTTTCATTTATTCATTTTCATCCATCTTTGTTCCTTGGCCTGTGTGGGCCTCCCATCGCAGTGGCCTCTGTCACTGCAGAACACTGGCCCCGGGTGCATGTGCCCCAGAGCTCCAGCTCGGTAGTTGGACACATCGGTTTAGCCATTCCATGGCACATGGGATCCTCCCAGACCAGGGATCAAACCGGCTCTCCTTGCACTGCAAGGCGGTGTCCTTACCCAGTGGACCACCAGGGAAGCCCCAAAGGTGTCACTTTCTAAAGTGAAATGAAAATGTCCTTCTTATATTATAGTAAATATTTATATAGATGACATTTGTAGTTTACAGGTGTCTGTATTTTTAGAGCAGTGGTTCTTCAACGGGGGAAATGCCCTTCCTTCCCCACTCTGAGGGAACATTTAGCAGTGTCTAAAGATGTTTTTTCTTATTAGCTCAGCTGATAATCCACATGCAATGCAGGAGACCTGGGTTCAATCCATGGGTTGGGAAGATCTCCTGGAGAAGGGAATGGCTACCCTCTCCTGTATCCTTGCCTGGAGAATTCCATGGCTCGTCCATGGGGTTGCAAAGAGTCAGACACGACTGAGCAACTTGCACTTTCAAAGATGTTTCTAGTTGCCATTACTGGGTAGGCTGATGCTAGTAGTATCTAGTGGGTAGAGGACAGGAATGTGGTCAAACATCTCACAATGTGCAGGGTAACCCTTACCACAGAGAATTATGCAATCCAAAATGTCAGTAGTACTGAATCTGAAATACTGGTTTAAAGCAGTTTTTCCATTTTTTATTTCCTGTAGTACGTAGATATTAGCGACAATAACTATAAATTAAATGAATCTGGAAATTCCTTTGCAGAGTAACAACAAAACTACAGATATTCATTAAAATACATAATGAACAGAGTTATATCCGTATCCCAATTCACTTATCCTGGTGCAGTATCTTTTTTTCTTTAAATTATTTTTCTTTCTCTCTCTTGAATTTCCTTTGTAACTTCAGCTGATTTCTATGTTCTCACCATGTTACATCTGAATTAAAATTGGGGTTTTGCTTCAACTAGCACACTCGTAAATTCTACTTCCAATTTATCACCCTCCTGCTGAAAAACTCTACTTCTCTACCAACAAGAATAAAATCCATTGCCTTTATAATCTGACCCTGTCCACTTATATGCAGGTTTTTTTCAATACATGTGTACCACATGATCCTTGATTTAACCTACAGATACGGGGAGATGGAGTATGCAGTGTTATCTGTGCTATATATGGATTTTCGACTGCTCAGAAAACCCCTTACTCCCACATTATTCAAGGGTCAGTGATAGAGTATTCCCAGACCAGGATCAAACCGGCTCTCCTTGCACTGCAAGGCAGTGTCCTTACCCAGTGGACCACCAGGGAAGCCCCAAAGGTGTCACTTTCTAAAGTGAAATGAAAATGTCCTTCTTATATTATAGTAAATATTTATATAGATGACATTTGTAGTTTACAGGTGTCTGTATTTTTAGAGCAGTGGTTCTTCAACGGGGGAAATGCCCTTCCTTCCCCACTCTGAGGGAACATTTAGCAGTGTCTAAAGATGTTTTTTCTTATTAGCTCAGCTGATAATCCACATGCAATGCAGGAGACCTGGGTTCAATCCATGGGTTGGGAAGATCTCCTGGAGAAGGGAATGGCTACCCTCTCCTGTATCCTTGCCTGGAGAATTCCATGGCTCGTCCATGGGGTTGCAAAGAGTCAGACACGACTGAGCAACTTGCACTTTCAAAGATGTTTCTAGTTGCCATTACTGGGTAGGCTGATGCTAGTAGTATCTAGTGGGTAGAGGACAGGAATGTGGTCAAACATCTCACAATGTGCAGGGTAACCCTTACCACAGAGAATTATGCAATCCAAAATGTCAGTAGTACTGAATCTGAAATACTGGTTTAAAGCAGTTTTTCCATTTTTATTTCCTGTATGCGTAGATATTAGCGACAATAACTATAAATTAAATGAATCTGGAAATTCCTTTGCAGAGTAACAACAAAACTACAGATATTCATTAAAATACATAATGAACAGAGTTATATCCGTATCCCAATTCACTTATCCTGGTGCAGTATCTTTTTTTCTTTAAATTATTTTTCTTTCTCTCTCTTGAATTTCCTTTGTAACTTCAGCTGATTTCTATGTTCTCACCATGTTACATCTGAATTAAAATTGGGGTTTTGCTTCAACTAGCACACTCGTAAATTCTACTTCCAATTTATCACCCTCCTGCTGAAAAACTCTACTTCTCTACCAACAAGAATAAAATCCATTGCCTTTATAATCTGACCCTGTCCACTTATATGCAGGTTTTTTTCAATACATGTGTACCACATGATCCTTGATTTAACCTACAGATACGGGGAGATGGAGTATGCAGTGTTATCTGTGCTATATATGGATTTTCGACTGCTCAGAAAACCCCTTACTCCCACATTATTCAAGGGTCAGTGATAGAGTATTCCACAAAGGCAGAGATACAAGGATGGGAGGAAATCAGAAAGGATCCATGCTTCCATGGAGCTTACCATCTCACAAATAAACTTAAAAGTTCAGCTGCTGTATAGGCAGTGAAGAAGAGAAAGGGATATGGGTGAACTCCTAAAAGACATTTTTTAGAAAGGATTGACAGAATTTGGTAACCAATTCAATTGTGAGGTCAGGGGGATAGAAGGACACATCAAGAATGACTTCTTGGCATACAGCAATTCCTCTTCTGGGTCTTTATTCAAAGAAAGCAAAAACACTAATTTGAAAATGTGTATGTAGTCTGAAATTCTTGGCAACATTATACAATAGCTAAGATAGGGAAGTAACCTAAGTGTCTATCAACAGATGAATGAATAAAGATGTGGTATGTATGTATACAATGGAATACAACTCAGACATAAAAAAATAAAATATTTCCATTTGCAAGATCATGGTTGGACCTGAGAATCTTATGCTAAAGTGAAATAATTCATACAGAGATAGACAAATACTGTATTATCTTGCTTATATAAATATGTGGAATCTGAAAAAGATTAAAAAGAACAAAATGGAAATGGACTCACAGATACAGAGAACGAATGAGTAGTTGCCAGAGTGGAGTGGGGGATGAAATTGGTCAAGTATATTAAGAGCTACAAAATTCCAGTTATAGGGCTTCCCCTGGTGGTCCAGTGGGTAAGGACACCGCCTTGCAGTGCAAGGGGCGCCGGTTCGATCCCTGGCCTGGGAAAATCCCACGTGCCGCGGAGCGGCTGAACCGATGTGTCCATTTCCTTTGTAACTTCAGCTGATTTCTATGTTCTCACCATGTTACATCTGAATTAAAATTGGGGTTTTGCTTCAACTAGCACACTCGTAAATTCTACTTCCAATTTATCACCCTCCTGCTGAAAACTCTACTTCTCTACCAACAAGAATAAAATCCATTGCCTTTATAATCTGACCCTGTCCACTTATATGCAGGTTTTTTTCAATACATGTGTACCACATGATCCTTGATTTAACCTACAGATACGGGGAGATGGAGTATGCAGTGTTATCTGTGCTATATATGGATTTTCGACTGCTCAGAAAACCCCTTACTCCCACATTATTCAAGGGTCAGTGATAGAGTATTCCACAAAGGCAGAGATACAAGGATGGGAGGAAATCAGAAAGGATCCATGCTTCCATGGAGCTTACCATCTCACAAATAAACTTAAAAGTTCAGCTGCTGTATAGGCAGTGAAGAAGAGAAAGGGATATGGGTGAACTCCTAAAAGACATTTTTTAGAAAGGATTGACAGAATTTGGTAACCAATTCAATTGTGAGGTCAGGGGGATAGAAGGACACATCAAGAATGACTTCTTGGCATACAGCAATTCCTCTTCTGGGTCTTTATTCAAAGAAAGCAAAAACACTAATTTGAAAATGTGTATGTAGTCTGAAATTCTTGGCAACATTATACAATAGCTAAGATAGGGAAGTAACCTAAGTGTCTATCAACAGATGAATGAATAAAGATGTGGTATGTATGTATACAATGGAATACAACTCAGACATAAAAAAATAAAATATTTCCATTTGCAAGATCATGGTTGGACCTGAGAATCTTATGCTAAAGTGAAATAATTCATACAGAGATAGACAAATACTGTATTATCTTGCTTATATAAATATGTGGAATCTGAAAAAGATTAAAAAGAACAAAATGGAAATGGACTCACAGATACAGAGAACGAATGAGTAGTTGCCAGAGTGGAGTGGGGGATGAAATTGGTCAAGTATATTAAGAGCTACAAAATTCCAGTTATAGGGCTTCCCCTGGTGGTCCAGTGGGTAAGGACACCGCCTTGCAGTGCAAGGGGCGCCGGTTCGATCCCTGGCCTGGGAAAATCCCACGTGCCGCGGAGCGGCTGAACCGATGTGTCCAATTACCGAGCTGGAGCTCTGGTGCGCATGCACCCAGAGCTGGCGCTCTGCAGCAACAGAAACCACCGCGATGGGAGGCCCACAGGAGCCAAAGAACAAAGACGGATGAAAATAGAGAAATGAAAGACCAATAGAAGTGGCCCGCCCGCTCCCCTCCCTCCACAACCCGACCCCCGCCCAAAATAAATAAATAAATAAATCTTTAAAAAAAAAAAAATCCAGTTATAGAATACGTAAGCCGTGTGTGTGTGTGTGTTAGCCTCTCAGTTGTGTCCAACTCTTGGCAACCCCATGGACTGTAGCCCACCAGGCTCCTCTGTCCATGGAATTCTCCAGGCAAGAATACTGCAGTATGTTGCCATTTCCTTCTCGAGGAGATCTTCCTGACTGAGGGATTGAGCCCAGGTCTCCTTCTTTGCAGGCAGATTCTTTACCATCTGAGCTACAGGGAAGTCCCATAAATAAGCCATATGTATGTAATATACACCATAAGGAACATGGTATGTAATACTGTCATAATTTATATGGAGACAGATGGTTACTAGACTTATTGTGATGATCATTTCATAATGTATGGAAATGTCAAATCACTACATAGCACCCTTGAAGCTAACATAATATTGTATGTCAACTATATTTCAGTTTTTAAAAGTGACCCAAAAAAAAGAAGAATGACTCCTTGGTTCTACTTTGTGGAAGTAAGACAGTGATACCATTTGGTAAAACATGAATAGAAATGACTGAGCAACTGAGCCCAGTTACATTAAATATTCCCAGTTGTGCATATGTTGAAATTTTTTGTGGTTAAGATGGAATTCTGGTGCTATTGGAGGACTATTTTTAAAAATTTAAAATATGATTCTGCTGACATGTGCTCAGTCATATCCAACTCTCTGCAACCCCATAAACTATAACCCGCCAGGCTACTCTGTCCATGAGATTTTTCCAAGTAAGAATACTGGAGTGGATTGCCATTTCCTTCTCCAGGGGAGCTTCCCAACCTGGGGATTGAACATGGGTCTTTTATGTCTGCCACATTTGCAGGAGGATTCTTTGCCATTAGTGCTACCTGGGGAGCTCCTTAGATTACAAAAAAAAAAACTGGCTTTACAGAGATTCATTAAAAAAAAAGAAAAAGAGTGCTAAATTGTCATGATCCAGTAACTTGATCATACCAGTTTTGAAGCACTTTACAGGAATTGATAAAATCTAAGATCTTCATTCTCTTCCAGACCACTTGAGTATTTTTTTTTTTTTTATCAGTGCAAGTCTTTTGGTAAGTACAATGCCATAGTCAGGTCTTGATCTTCAACTCCATTTTGTATGGGTAGTTGATTTATGTTACATTGCTTTCAAGCATACAACTTAGTGATTCAGTATTTTTATAGATTATATTTTAAAGTTATTAATATGAAGCATTGACTATATTTTCCTATGCTATGCAATGTATCCTTGTAGCTTATCTACCTTACACGTAGTAGTGTCTCTTATTCCCTTCCCTTATTCCTGTCCCTCCCCATCTTGCTCCCTCTCCACTTGTAACCGCTAATTTGTTCTGTATATCTGTGAGTCTGTTTCTTTGTTGTTTTTGTTATTGTTTTTAATTTTGGCCTCTTTTATTGGTTTTTTATCTGTTTATTTTCATCCATCTTTATTCTTTGGCCTGTGTGGGCCTCCCATTGCAGTGGCCTCTCTCATTGCAGAGCACTGGCTCTGGGCGCACACACTCCAGAGCACTGGCTCGTAATTGGGCACACCAGTCCAGCCGCTCCACAGCACATGGGATCTTCCTGGGCCGGGAATCGAACAGGCACCCCTTGCACTGCAAGGCGGACTCTCTACCCACTGGCCCGCCAGGGAAGCCTCTGTTTCTTTGTTTTATTCACTAGTTTGTTTTATTTTTTAGATTCTTTGTATAAATGATAAGATAGAGTATTTATCTTTGTCTGACTGACTTGGCTAGTCATAAAGGTCTCTTGGTCTAGCCATATTGTTGCAAATGGCAGAATTTCATTCTTTTTTGACTGAGTAATATTCCGATGCGTAAGTATGTGTGTATATACACATCATATCTTCTTTATTCAATCATTTGTTAATATACACTGAAATAGGTCACATGAGTTTTAAGTGGTAGAATCAATAGGCAACCGCAAACTTTCAAACCCTGTAGCCCACATTTTTAAGCATTATGCTAGTCTGAGATTTTTTTATGTATAAGTCTTTAAATCATGCAAAAGTGTATGTATTCATGTCTCTTTCCATTTTTTAACTTAAACATCTATGCATTTAGTTTACCTGTAAGTGAGGTTGAGTGTTTTACATTGAGATTCATTAAAAAGAAAAAGAGTGCTAAATTGTCATGATCCAGTAACTTGATCATACCAGTTTTGAAGCACTTTACAGGAATTGATAAAATCTAAGATCTTCATTCTCTTCCAGACCACTTGAGTATTTTTTTTTATCAGTGCAAGTCTTTTGGTAAGTACAATGCCATAGTCAGGTCTTGATCTTCAACTCCATTTTGTATGGGTAGTTGATTTATGTTACATTGCTTTCAAGCATACAACTTAGTGATTCAGTATTTTTATAGATTATATTTTAAAGTTATTAATATGAAGCATTGACTATATTTTCCTATGCTATGCAATGTATCCTTGTAGCTTATCTACCTTACACGTAGTAGTGTCTCTTATTCCCTTCCCTTATTCCTGTCCCTCCCCATCTTGCTCCCTCTCCACTTGTAACCGCTAATTTGTTCTGTATATCTGTGAGTCTGTTTCTTTGTTGTTTTTGTTATTGTTTTTAATTTTGGCCTCTTTTATTGGTTTTTTATCTGTTTATTTTCATCCATCTTTATTCTTTGGCCTGTGTGGGCCTCCCATTGCAGTGGCCTCTCTCATTGCAGAGCACTGGCTCTGGGCGCACACACTCCAGAGCACTGGCTCGTAATTGGGCACACCAGTCCAGCCGCTCCACAGCACATGGGATCTTCCTGGGCCGGGAATCGAACAGGCACCCCTTGCACTGCAAGGCGGACTCTCTACCCACTGGCCCGCCAGGGAAGCCTCTGTTTCTTTGTTTTATTCACTAGTTTGTTTTATTTTTTAGATTCTTTGTATAAATGATAAGATAGAGTATTTATCTTTGTCTGACTGACTTGGCTAGTCATAAAGGTCTCTTGGTCTAGCCATATTGTTGCAAATGGCAGAATTTCATTCTTTTTTGACTGAGTAATATTCCGATGCGTAAGTATGTGTGTATATACACATCATATCTTCTTTATTCAATCATTTGTTAATATACACTGAAATAGGTCACATGAGTTTTAAGTGGTAGAATCAATAGGCAACCGCAAACTTTCAAACCCTGTAGCCCACATTTTTAAGCATTATGCTAGTCTGAGATTTTTTTATGTATAAGTCTTTAAATCATGCAAAAGTGTATGTATTCATGTCTCTTTCCATTTTTTAACTTAAACATCTATGCATTTAGTTTACCTGTAAGTGAGGTTGAGTGTAATGCATGATATATATGGATAGACTTTGATCAAGGATTACATGCAAAGAGATGAAGTTAAAAGTTTTTCATCTAAGCTGATCATTTTTAGGTAATAGCTTTTACCTTAGTTAATAAGGCAGTACCTTAGAGATTCTTCTCTGTTGTAGCTTCTGAATCATCATTAAATAGAATTAGGACCTTTACAGATGATGATATAATAGAATCAGACCTTCAATTTGCAAAATTAGGGAAATGCTATTACTTAGTATAACTAAAATAATATAGAATAAAATTGTTCAGTTATATTAGTTATTTAGTAAAAAAAAAAAAAAAAGAAAGCAAAACCCTATTTAGAACTTAGCTTCCGCTTTATTTTACCGTTTTCATGGCAGTAAACAAAAATGATGTATTTTCCAAGGCAAATAAATGCACCGGCACTTTTAAAGGATTCATTTTAGAAATAAAATAAACATAAATTCCCTTCTTGGTTATAAGAAAGCAGCATCTTGGCAGTAACATTGCCGTTAGAGAAAAGAGGCATCTGCAGTAATTGGGTCCTCTGGGTTTCTACTTGCAGCAGAATAAAGAGAAAAGACGAAGCCGCTGGTGCCTGTAGCCAGAGTAACCAGCCCAACCAGCCCCGTGTGCAGCTTACACTGGAGGGAAGACAGCACACCCGTTGCCCAGAGAGAGAGCACACAGAGAGTGAGCCAGCCATATGCCAAGCTGCCAAAGACCTTGGAGCTAGAGTTTCTTTTAAGGTATAGGAACACGTTTCAGGAGTCCAGATTGATTACAAAACAGAAACTTTAAGGATGTTTAGACATGTCTTTTATTTAGTTTTCAGCCTCCTTGCATCAAATGAGAGGTTTCTGTTCAGGTAGGAGGATTCAGAAACTTTTCCGATATGTACTGCCAGAAAAAATCTTCCACATCTTCTGTTATTTCCCACCTAGAAACTGCAAAATGCCTAGGCATTCAGCATTGTTTTTCATCAAAGGATAGTGTTTCTCCCTTTTATAAATAGGCTATATTTTCTTGTCTCTCGATAAACAGTTACAGTATTTATGTCCTGTCAGGAAGTTCAAAAATTTATCCCTAAGCCAGTGGTGTATCCTCAGGCAAGGCTTTATTAGATAGATGAAATTAACTGGCCTAATTTATAGGGAATGAACTTCCCAGGTAGCTCAGTGGTAAATAATCTACCTACCAGTACAGGAGACTCAGGTTCAGTGAAGATCCCTGGTTCAGGAAGATGCCCTGGAGAAGGAAATGGCAATACACTTCAGTATTCTTGCCTGGGAAATCCTATAGATAGAGGAACCTGGCAGGCTACTGTCCATGGGGTTACAAAGAGTCAGACACAACTGAGTGACTGAGCACACACACAAACACACAATTTGTAGGGAATACAGCAGGTGTTTTATCATTTTACTGATGATCTTGAGTCCTAGCAAGATCCTAACAAGACAGAGTTTTCAAATATTAGGTAAGTAACCTCTATCTAGATAAGATACTCACCTGGACTTTTTCCAGTACAAACATCAGCTATACAGTTTCCCACTAATTGCTACTTTCTCAACCCTTAAGAATTATGGCATAAACAAAACACCCATTGCTTTGCACTGCCCAGCAAGTTAGATTTGGAAGAATCCCAAAATACTGATTACAGCTTCCTAGCAGCAGCTGGTGGCAGTCTCCATCCTGACAGTGCATTCACAGACTCCACATTTCCAGCTGAAGTTGCTTCACGTGTTTGTTCCTATGACGAGACCCTCAGTCACTCTTTCTCTCACACACACATACATGCACTTGCACACACACCCATGTTGTTGTTTAGTTGCTAAGTCGTGTCTGACTCTTTTGCGACCCCATTGATTGTATGGAATCGTCTTAAAAAGTTTAAGGATGTTTAGACATGTCTTTTATTTAGTTTTCAGCCTCCTTGCATCAAATGAGAGGTTTCTGTTCAGGTAGGAGGATTCAGAAACTTTTCCGATATGTACTGCCAGAAAAAATCTTCCACATCTTCTGTTATTTCCCACCTAGAAACTGCAAAATGCCTAGGCATTCAGCATTGTTTTTCATCAAAGGATAGTGTTTCTCCCTTTTATAAATAGGCTATATTTTCTTGTCTCTCGATAAACAGTTACAGTATTTATGTCCTGTCAGGAAGTTCAAAAATTTATCCCTAAGCCAGTGGTGTATCCTCAGGCAAGGCTTTATTAGATAGATGAAATTAACTGGCCTAATTTATAGGGAATGAACTTCCCAGGTAGCTCAGTGGTAAATAATCTACCTACCAGTACAGGAGACTCAGGTTCAGTGAAGATCCCTGGTTCAGGAAGATGCCCTGGAGAAGGAAATGGCAATACACTTCAGTATTCTTGCCTGGGAAATCCTATAGATAGAGGAACCTGGCAGGCTACTGTCCATGGGGTTACAAAGAGTCAGACACAACTGAGTGACTGAGCACACACACAAACACACAATTTGTAGGGAATACAGCAGGTGTTTTATCATTTTACTGATGATCTTGAGTCCTAGCAAGATCCTAACAAGACAGAGTTTTCAAATATTAGGTAAGTAACCTCTATCTAGATAAGATACTCACCTGGACTTCTTCCAGTACAAACATCAGCTATACAGTTTCCCACTAATTGCTACTTTCTCAACCCTTAAGAATTATGGCATAAACAAAACACCCATTGCTTTGCACTGCCCAGCAAGTTAGATTTGGAAGAATCCCAAAATACTGATTACAGCTTCCTAGCAGCAGCTGGTGGCAGTCTCCATCCTGACAGTGCATTCACAGACTCCACATTTCCAGCTGAAGTTGCTTCACGTGTTTGTTCCTATGACGAGACCCTCAGTCACTCTTTCTCTCCACACACACATACATGCACTTGCACACACACCCATGTTGTTGTTTAGTTGCTAAGTCGTGTCTGACTCTTTTGCGACCCCATTGATTGTATGGAATCGCATACAATCCCACGCAAGAATACTGGAGTGGGTTGCTATTTCCTTCTCCAGGAGACATTCCCTGCCCAAGGATCAAACCCACGTCTCCTGCTTTGCAGGCAGATCCTTTACTGCTTCCATGTATGTAATTGTTATTGTTTTCAAAATTTATTTCATAGAAATCAAAGGATAATTATTACAAACATGAAGTATTTTTTATAACTCAGGTTTGAAGTGTCATAGTGGGGCCTAAGGAATCTATAATTCATTTAATTATAACCGTATGAAAACTAGCCCTTTATATGTTGTGTACTTTTGTAGATTTTCATATCTGTATTCAGGTGTTATAAATAGTAAAATTATATTGTTCACATACTTTAAATTAGAAGGTGGTGCCTCTTAGTATTTTCTCATTCTTATATCTGTGATTGTAGAAGTATTTTTTATAAAGTATGGCTTCTCCTATTCTTCCCCAAATTTTTAGATACTGTCTTGGCTAGTCCAACTTCACTGTGTCCATCTTAATTGATGTTTCTCCTGACTTTTGCTGTTTTTGTTAAAATAAAAAACCTTGTATTTTTGAAATCATAGTTGTATATTTTTAGTATGAGTGTAGTGTTTAGTATTAAAAAAAAGTAAATGTAGTAAATGATGATACTGAGAAAATATTTCTTTTAAAATTATTTCAAGGTATAATCTGTTCTTTTACATCATGCAATTTCAAAATCAGTTTTCTATGATATTTCCCTGATGACACTCTACCAAAATGTGTCAAAAATCTTTCAAACTGTAGGTGATAGATATATAGTATTATATTACTATACAATTTTTGTATCACTATCTTTTGTATTATTATTCTTTCTACTTTTCTGTATATTTACAAATTTCTACAATAAATTTCAAGTATGAAAAGTATGTACTTTGTGAAAAGCTTCTTTTGCATTCTAAATTTTACTGTATTTGCTAGCTATTGAGTGCCTGTTTAAAATAACTTGTGTTTTATGATTTAAGAAAATACTTGTCATATGTAGAATCGCATACAATCCCACTGCTAAGTCGTGTCTGACTCTTACCCCATTGATTGTATGGAATCGCATACAATCCCAGAAGAATACTGGAGTGGGTTGCTATTTCCTTCTCCAGGAGACATTCCCTGCCCAAGGATCAAACCCACGTCTCCTGCTTTGCAGGCAGATCCTTTACTGCTTCCATGTATGTAATTGTTATTGTTTTCAAAATTTATTTCATAGAAATCAAAGGATAATTATTACAAACATGAAGTATTTTTTATAACTCAGGTTTGAAGTGTCATAGTGGGGCCTAAGGAATCTATAATTCATTTAATTATAACCGTATGAAAACTAGCCCTTTATATGTTGTGTACTTTTGTAGATTTTCATATCTGTATTCAGGTGTTATAAATAGTAAAATTATATTGTTCACATACTTTAAATTAGAAGGTGGTGCCTCTTAGTATTTTCTCATTCTTATATCTGTGATTGTAGAAGTATTTTTTATAAAGTATGGCTTCTCCTATTCTTCCCCAAATTTTTAGATACTGTCTTGGCTAGTCCAACTTCACTGTGTCCATCTTAATTGATGTTTCTCCTGACTTTTGCTGTTTTTGTTAAAATAAAAAACCTTGTATTTTTGAAATCATAGTTGTATATTTTTAGTATGAGTGTAGTGTTTAGTATTAAAAAAAAGTAAATGTAGTAAATGATGATACTGAGAAAATATTTCTTTTAAAATTATTTCAAGGTATAATCTGTTCTTTTACATCATGCAATTTCAAAATCAGTTTTCTATGATATTTCCCTGATGACACTCTACCAAAATGTGTCAAAAATCTTTCAAACTGTAGGTGATAGATATATAGTATTATATTACTATACAATTTTTGTATCACTATCTTTTGTATTATTATTCTTTCTACTTTTCTGTATATTTACAAATTTCTACAATAAATTTCAAGTATGAAAAGTATGTACTTTGTGAAAAGCTTCTTTTGCATTCTAAATTTTACTGTATTTGCTAGCTATTGAGTGCCTGTTTAAAATAACTTGTGTTTTATGATTTAAGAAAATACTTGTCATATGGTTATAGTTAATATATTTTAATAATGTTTGTTTCATTTAACATATAAATGATTTTTAACATAGTCAGAAAAATATATTACCTAAAATGCCTTAAATTTTAACAGTATTTCATTTGCAAAGTTATTGGTACAGATTTGGCCTCCTCAGAGGGAAAGTCTCTTTCCTTTGAAGTCAGTAACTCATTGCCTGTGTATAATAGACAGCACTCCTCCCCATAATTTTCAATCTGACATTCTCCCTCAGGTTGGATTATCCATAACCTCATGTGGTGGAGGGAGAATGAGTCATAGCTATTTAGTTCTGCTGTCAATTTTCTAGAGTAATTAATGTGTGTAGTTTTACTTGAAAGAGAATTTATAAATGCTATTTCAAGCTACGTCCCCTCAGGGGAACAATTTTCCTTTCTAATACAGATAGGCAGCTACGTTCATACAAAGTCAAGGAAAGAGAGAGAAGATGTATGCCCTATATACACCTCCAAATAGTCCCTTCTTGTACACAGTTGACAAAATAGACTCTCAGTTTTAAATGGCATAGTGATACAGAGCCATGTGAGATAAAGAGCATAAGGAGATATGATGTGACTGAAAATATGGGAAATTTTAAGAGTTTTCCAGGAGTCAGCCATACCCTCTGATTTATTTTCTATATTTTCTGATGATTATTTATTAATCTGATATACTATTATATTATTTTACTTTTCTCATTTGTAAATCTACTGTCAGTAAGGGAAAGTCTTCCTTGGAATTATTTTTCTTTCCTTTGTTTGATTTAACTGACGCTGTCCAACTTGTAACATACACAATGACAAATAGAGTTTGTAAGTGCTGTTTTTTCAAAACTGTCCCTGGAAGACTCCATTCAGTAAATTATCTTATTTCTTATTTTCAATATGCAGGGTGTACTCTGTGCGGCTCCCTTAATTTTTATCATCCCATCAGCTTGTTATCTGAAGCTATCTGAAGAACCAAGGACACACTCAGATAAGATTCTGTCCTGTGTCATGCTTCCCATTGGGGCTGTGGTGATGGCTGTTGGATTCGTCATGGCCGTCACCAGTCCTCAAGACTGCAGTCATGGGCAGGAAATGTTCTATTGCTTTCCCGACAATCTCTCCTTCATAAACATCTCAATGTCTCATTTTCAAGTGACAACACAACTTTCAATTTTAAACGTCAGTATCTTTCAGTGAGTTGCCTACTTTAAAAAAAAAAAAGTGGATTTTTATAGACTTCTAAACTGCATAACATTCACAAATGTTCTAATCTCCATATTATAAAATTATTACTCTGGCATTTATCAAGACTTGGTTTCTTTACTCTTTATTCCATTTTATAAAAGATTTAAAAAGGAAAAGAAGGTTGAATGTATTTCATCTTGAACTGGGGAAAATAATGTTTTAATGACAGTACTGCACTAATCTTAAATGCAGTGAGGCCTTTGACAATTTGCTGCCATCGTCTCAAGGCACTGTTCTTTTTAAACATGTGAGCCAATATGCTGTGCTCTAAAATGAGTAGACAGATGATTGTGGGTTTGCATTTGCGTGTGTCCTTTAAGAGAAAACTAGTGGGGGTTGGTGGGGGGACTGTTGTTGTTGTTGCTGTTGCTGTATTTTAAAGTCTAAGGAAAACTGAAGACTGTTAAAGAGACTAGACATCCTAAGAGCAAAGTAAAGTCCTCCATTAGGATTTCATGAGCATCCCTTATTTAGAGGGAAGTGAATCCCTGGAGAAATGAGGAGAAATAACCATGTTATGAAGCATGATTTATGGACTGAGCATATACAGCAAGGTGTGTGAGGAATCAAAATTACCTTCTACGTTTTGATCCTGTGGGAATATACTAGTAGTGCCATTAAATAAATTGTAAATTCGGGAAAAGTCACAATTGTTCTGAGGCACAGGCTCAAGGGATTAGTTCTGCATCAGCTTTGGATCTGTTGACTGTGAAGAGCTGGTGGGAATAAACAACTAGAAGCTGAATTTTCAGACTAGAACCTCGAGACAAGAATCAAGGCTACATAAGAGGTATTCTCGGGCTTCCTGGTGGTCCAGTGGGTAAGGACACCACCTTGCAGTGATTCTGCCTGTCTTTAAATCATGGCCGTCACCAGTCCTCAAGACTGCAGTCATGGGCAGGAAATGTTCTATTGCTTTCCGACAATCTCTCCTTCATAAACATCTCAATGTCTCATTTTCAAGTGACAACACAACTTTCAATTTTAAACGTCAGTATCTTTCAGTGAGTTGCCTACTTTAAAAAAAAAAAAGTGGATTTTTATAGACTTCTAAACTGCATAACATTCACAAATGTTCTAATCTCCATATTATAAAATTATTACTCTGGCATTTATCAAGACTTGGTTTCTTTACTCTTTATTCCATTTTATAAAAGATTTAAAAAGGAAAAGAAGGTTGAATGTATTTCATCTTGAACTGGGGAAAATAATGTTTTAATGACAGTACTGCACTAATCTTAAATGCAGTGAGGCCTTTGACAATTTGCTGCCATCGTCTCAAGGCACTGTTCTTTTTAAACATGTGAGCCAATATGCTGTGCTCTAAAATGAGTAGACAGATGATTGTGGGTTTGCATTTGCGTGTGTCCTTTAAGAGAAAACTAGTGGGGGTTGGTGGGGGGACTGTTGTTGTTGTTGCTGTTGCTGTATTTTAAAGTCTAAGGAAAACTGAAGACTGTTAAAGAGACTAGACATCCTAAGAGCAAAGTAAAGTCCTCCATTAGGATTTCATGAGCATCCCTTATTTAGAGGGAAGTGAATCCCTGGAGAAATGAGGAGAAATAACCATGTTATGAAGCATGATTTATGGACTGAGCATATACAGCAAGGTGTGTGAGGAATCAAAATTACCTTCTACGTTTTGATCCTGTGGGAATATACTAGTAGTGCCATTAAATAAATTGTAAATTCGGGAAAAGTCACAATTGTTCTGAGGCACAGGCTCAAGGGATTAGTTCTGCATCAGCTTTGGATCTGTTGACTGTGAAGAGCTGGTGGGAATAAACAACTAGAAGCTGAATTTTCAGACTAGAACCTCGAGACAAGAATCAAGGCTACATAAGAGGTATTCTCGGGCTTCCCCTGGTGGTCCAGTGGGTAAGGACACCACCTTGCAGTGCAAGGGGCGCCGGTTCGATTCCTGGCCTGGGAAGATCCCACATGCCGTGGAGCAGCCGGACCGATGTGTCCAGTTACCGAGCCAGAGCTCTGGCGCGCGTGTGCCCAGAGCCAGTGCTCTACGACGACAGACGCCACCGCGATGGGAGCCCACAGGAGCCAAAGAACAAAGACAGATGAAAATAGAGAAATGAAAGACCAACAGAAGTGGCCCACCTGCTCCCCTCCCTCCCCAACCTGACCCCCGCCCAAAATAAATAAATAAATAAATCTTTAAAAAAAAAAAAAAAGAGGTATTCTCACTCCTGTGGGGATCCTCAGAAGGATTCTTGGGTGCTTTTATTGACCAGATTCTCCAGAAGCAGACAGTAAGATGGACTGTGGCATGTGGGCATTTATCGGGCTTCCCTGCTGGCTCAGTGGTAAAGAACCTGCCTGCAATGCAGGCGACCCCAGTTTGATCCCTGGATTGGGAAGATCCCCCGGATAAAGGACTGGCCACCCACTCCAGTTTTCTTACCTGAAGAATTCCATGGACAGAGGAGCCTGGTGGGGTGCAGTCTGTGTGGTTGCAAGGAGTTGGACATAACTGAAGGACTAACAACATGTAACTAATGGGAGAGAGGAAAGAAGCTGGATGAGGTGGGTGAAATGAACCTGCAGTGCAGCCTGACAGAGCTTCCAGTTCACAAGGAATCTGGAGCAGCCTTGGCCCATCAGAGTTGTCTCAGTTTAAATGAAATAGCCAGGTTTTAACACCCCTGCCTCCATTACTCCTTGCACGTGGGCAGCTCTTTGCAGCTGAGCAAACCCTAAAGGAACTGAGAGCTGGAGGGCGTCTGCTGGTGGCTGGGGCACCAGTTCCTCCTTCTGGGGACCTGTGTTCGCCACAGCTGACCTGAGTTTGTTACTTTTTTAAATTTTGGCCTCTTGTATTGGTTTTTTATTTATTTTCATCCATCTTTATTCTTTGGCCTCTATGGGCCTCCTATTGCAGCACCTCTCTCATTGCAGAGCACTGGCTCTTGGGCGCAATGCGCTCCAGAGCGCTGGCTGGTAATTGTACACATTGGTCCAGACGCTCTGTGGCATGTAGGATCTTCCCAGGCCAGGGATCCAACCAGTGCCCCTTGCACTGCAAGGCAGACTCTTTACCCACTGGACCACCAGGGTAGCCCTAGCCTGAGTTTTTAATAAGAATTTTTTTATATCTCAAGAAAGATTTCATGTTTTCATACCCATGACAATCTTCTAAAAGTAATGAGAAAATTTAGGCCCATCTGGAGGGCTAGCTTAAATCATGTATCACCCATGACTTCATTTCTCACCTTTTCATTTGTATTTTAATCAAGTTGACAGTCCATAGTACTATATTAACTGTTGCTGAATGGTGAGAAAATATGATGGTTATAATACACACCTGAGGTGTTTGTACAAATCACAGGCAAAACAAAATCTCACAGGAAATGTATAACTAATAATCTCACAGTAGTTTGAATACAGAAATGCTGAAAGCTGAGTTGTCATGTGACTCATAATAAGAAAGGCCTATTGAAAGCAAAGAAAGCTGTTCCTTTACCAGCAGGACCAAGCTCGGGCTTTGAGTGATAGTATTTCACTTCAGCAAAATATCATCCATGCCACTACATGAATCTAAATTCTATTGGCTGTATAGCTTTTCTGTATTTCATTTATAGAGTTAGTTTCTTGTAGTTGGTTAAGATTCATAAGATTAAGTGATTTATGTCCATTTTTAAGTTGATACATGTTTGGGTAAAATACTAACACAAATACTTTCATTCCATACTGAGGGAATGTGAGAAAATTTCGCAGCAGTCCATCCCTACATTACTGGGGAATGAGAAAGACTGACCTACATAGTTATTGGATAAAGTCACAGGAGATGAGATTTCCAAGAGTGTACAAAGAGAAATACGTCAAAGATAACATAATTGAGTACTTAACCTTCTATTATCTTGTACTTTTGCTATTGCTTCAGATACGTTAACCTTGGCTGAAGTTGGTGAAAAGTTCCAGACAGGAACTGAGTGTTGCATTAATGCCTTATAAATATTTGTTCTGGTTTGCTGTGTGTGTTTTCCAAATAAACTGTAGAAAAAAGACTACCTTGAACCCACTTATACACTGCAAAGATTACCAATGTCTTTCAAATTATAATAAAATAAATATTAGAAACACATCTATTTTGCAAGAACTTATGTTTATTTTGCCAAAGTGCAGAACTTCAAGAACTCCCTCCATCTATGTTCTACTTATTTTAATGAGATTTCCACTGAAACTTATTCCCAACCCCCACTACTTCTTGCCTCTAACAAAACAACTTGAATATCTAATCGAGTTTTTTGAAGTTGTGACTACATTTGACCTTATAAAGTTCTTCTTAATTTAAAAAAAGGGGGAGGGAGCAGTATCTTTACACACTAATGCAAACATAGAGCAATACATTTCCTGTAAAGGATATAGATTGAATGGCATCTGTAGAACTTACTAGTTGGGTCCTTGACCTGTCACTTATAATGGGATCGCTGATCTCGACCCTAACTTGAACTGTTCCAGTATATCAGAACAGGGAGATTGCTTTACCTCTGACCGACTACAGTGGTATCAAGCAATAATTGTTGCCTTTTCTTTTTCCTAAAAAAACCCTGAAATCCCAGTTATCCAACTAGGAATATCTCAGCTAGCCCTCCTCTGGAGTCATACTGCACAGCACACATCACCTTCATTAAAGATTAATTTATTGGACAGGAGCAGGCCTCCTTCTGGTTTATCTGCTGCAATCTTCTCAGGGAAGTGGTGCTAGTCTTTGTTTTAGTTGAGCTGGCCACTGAGAGAACCAGGTGTTGTCAGGTATTCTCAAGTGAGGACCAGCCAGTGACCATGAGGTGAGAGAACCATAAATGCTTAACTGACATTGATGGAGGTAATAATTAGCTGCACCAATCAGATAAGCCTTTGAAGAATTCATAATTATTCTGAAACATGTAGAAGGGACTTGCCCAGGTGAAAAAGTAGACATGCAGAGTCAATGAGAGGCACATAAGCAGGAGAACATACAGACGAAGAAAGGAAGAAAACAGTACAGTCATCCTCTAGAGCAACGCGTGTCAGAGTCATTAGGAAAAAACTGAGTGTTCAGTCTCTCAGTCAGGCTACAGTCCATGGGGTCCCAAAGAATCCTTTGGGACCCCATGGACTGTAGCCCACTAGGTTCCTCTGTCCATGAGGTTCTCCAGGCAAGACAACTAGAGTGGGTTGCCATTTGCTTCTCTAAGTGATCTTCCTGACCCAGGGACTGAGCCCAGATCTCCTGCATTGCAGGCAGATTCTTTACAGTCTGAGCCACCAGGGAAGCCCCCACATCATTGGAGGTCTTGTTAAAACACCGGTCGCTGGACCTGACCAGCAGAGTTTCTGATTCTGGGCTGAACCCCAAGAATTTGCATTTGCTGAAAGTTCCCCGATGGTGCAACTGCTATTGATTCAAAGACTGCATCTGAATAAGGATAGAGGTTGGACAAAAGAGAGATGCCGGACAGGGACATTTTTTTTCAGGGAATGAGGAGAAGACCCGCAGATGTAGAAATGCCAGGCTGGAGTTCAGGAAGAAACAGAGTGGAGATGGGAGGGAGAGCTCTTCACAGAGTAACTGTACTTGTCCTTTGTGTCTTTGAAAACTCATTTGGAGAAGCTTATAGAGGGGAGAGGAGAAACTAAGGCAGGAAGATTATGAAGAGTAGTGACGAGGGAGGAGAGGAGAGTGAACAAAGAAGAAAACAGATTAGGTCTAAAGACAACACAGCTGCAGTGGTTAAACTGAAAGCCTGATTTGGAACCTCGAGGCATTCAGGGAAGATTGTGTGAACTTCATAGCTCTTACTATGAGAAGGAAGAACATAACCAGTTGCCTCAAAAATACACCAACTTTTCCTACGACTAAACTCAACCAAATGTCTTACTTGCAAAAAAAAATCTTATTTGGAACATGAGGTAAAATTGGGTTATACTCGTAATAACATCATGCAGAGAAATGGATATAGCCATCTTTAAAGGACCCGTCTATAATCATTCACGGATATCTGTTCATTGAAAATGAAGATTATCAATAAATTTACTTCGGGAAGTTTTATTATATTGTTCCTTTATAGTGATATATGAAATATTTCATTTTTTTTTAAAAGATTTATTTATTTATTTATTTTGGGCAGGGGTCGGGTTGGGGGGGGAGGGGAGCAGGCAGGCCACTTCTATTGGTCTTTCATTTCTCTGTTTTCATCCATCTTTGTTCTTTTGACTCCTGTGAGCCTCCCATCGCGGTGGCCTCTGTTGTTGCAGAGCGCCGGCTCTGGGCACATGCGCTCCAGAGCTCCGGCTCGGTAATTGGACACATCAGTCCAGCCGCTCCGCGGCACGTGGGATCTTCCCAGGCCAGGGATTGAACTGGCGCCCCTTGCCCTGAAAGGCGGTGTCCTTACCCACTGGACCACCAGGGGAAGCCCAATATTTCATTTTTTAAAAAGGACACATAAAGATTTAGTCTGTCCTTCATTCCGAACAGTTACCTGATTCTGGCTCTTACCAGCTCACACCAATGCCACAACCTCTTACCTGAGGTTTATGCTTCCAAGTTCTCCTCCCATCAAGATGACTTGTGCATCACTCCAAATCGTCTTCCTAAGTGGATGCTTTGATAACACCAAGTGCTTGCTCAAAAGCTTTCCACAAAACGCTTGTGTTTATAGAATAAAGTACAAACTCCAAGACCTGTATTCAAAGCTTTTATAATATGGCCTCAACCTGTCATTCTGGCCTCATTTCCCATGACAGCAGCAAGCAACCCTTTTTTCTGAAATAACTAAAGCTTTACACTAAAATTGCTTTCTGCCCCTATTGCCATTGCCCTTGAAGTCTTGCCATTCCCTCATTCGAAATATCCACACCCTCCTTTCCATCTTCCATCCTCATTTCATTCTGTCAGTCCTTCAGTCTTCTCCCCATGCTGTCCCTGACAACTAGCTGCCGGGTAATTCTGCCTCCTTTGGAATTCTGTAATTCTTGCGGTTACTTATGAAACGATGTCCAGCCAAGCCAACAAAGAATTCCTTGAGGACAGTGTATTAAAGTCTCTTTTTATTCTCTATCGTCCATAGCATGGGGCCTTGAATGTAGTAAACGCCTCAGTATGAGAAGTGAGATTAACAGTTTAAAAAGGGAAATGATTGATTATACTTATAGCCATACATAGTATTTTAATTGGACTTTTCCAGCTATGATTGTCTTTCCGTGAAGTAGCAAGTTAATGCGATGCAGTCATTCCCCTAACAAGCTGATTTAGATAATTAAACTGAGGGTCTCGCTTTGCTTTATTAAGCACAGAAGCTTCCAGGAAACTGTTTAGAATATTCTTAGGACTCTTCAAGTGCATGCAAATCAGTATTATCTTTTTAATTTTGACTGCTACGTAAAAAAGTTCTTGTCTGTTGTTTGCAAGTTCCTTCAGACCTTCAAACCTATGACACCACTTTGTCATACTGAATATTTTTTGCCAATATACACACATATATCTTATGCATTCAGTATGCTTGGATAAACATTTAATGATTTGAATTGACCTAATTCAGATGTATTTAAGTAAAATTTACAGTTTACCAGGAAAACTTACCAATTCCTTCATTTAATATTTTTCCTAAAGAAACAGTCAAAACTTTAAGGCATATAATTATCACCTTACTCAATCTCATCTGACAGCTTAGTAATTTGATAAGAACACTAAAAAGAAGAGGTGGTTTATGAACACACAGGCAACAATTTAAGGAAAACACCCCAGGCAACAAAAGAGTTTGCAGTTTAAAATTTGAAAGACTTTGAAAAGAATTTTTTCCAAGGCACAGTGGCAGCTGTGTGTTTATTATCTTTTAATCTTGTTTTGCCAGAGGACAACAGGGCTAGTTCCAGAAAAACAAATCCAGTCCAGGCTTCTTACAGTCAGGTCCCTCTCATAACAATATTGTTCTTCAGGTCTTTAGGTTCTTGGAGAAAAAAAACAGTAAAACATCTTCTAAGAAAAAAAAGAAAAATTGTTGTATCCCAGAATGGTAGCCTTTGGTGATTTCTGGCTTTTCTTACACAGCTTTGCATTCTTGTAGTGTTAAAAAGTTACTTTACCCCCTACTCCTTTTGATTTTGTATTTATTTATTTTTCATCCATCTTTATTTTTCTGCCTGTGTGGGCCTCCCATTGCAGTGGCCTCTCTTGTTGCAGAGCACTGGCTCGGGCGCATGCGCTTCAGAGCACTGGCTCCTAATTGGACACACCGGTCCAGTTGCTTCAGGCACATGGGATTTTCCTGGGCCAGGGATGGAAGACAGGCTCTAGGTCACACGAGCTTCAGTAGTTGTGGCTCCTGGGCTTCATTGCTCTGCAGCATGTGAGATCTCCCTAGATCAGGGATCAAACCTATGTCTCTTGCATTGGCAGGCAGATTCTTTACCACTGAGCTAAAACATTTTAAACAAGAGACATGAAATTTTAAAATATTAGCTTAAGGTGGAAATTTTTGTCTGAACAAGTGATTTTAAATGTGTACCTAAATGCCACCTGAGGACTCCTCACCCTCAAGTGAACTGGTCAGACTTGATCTTAAACCCCATCCCACCCTCAGGGGCCTACTACACAATTTTGGTAAATTAACCTGGCTTACATTCTCATGCTTCACCATAAACCAGTGTTCTTTTGCTCTGTGCCTGAAAAACTCCATGATACCCCAGATGCAAAACACAGTCCCTTCAACAATTTCCTTAAAAATCTGTCCACATCATTTGTTTTTGTTGTTTACTCACTAAATTGTGCCTTGATTCTTTGCAACCCTATGGACTGCAACATGCCAGGCTGCTCTGTCCTTCACTATCTCTGGAGTTTGCTCAAATTCATTGAGTTGGTGATGCTATCTAACTCTCATCCTCTGCTGTCCCCTTCTCCTTTTGCCTTCAATCTGCCTAGCATCAGGGTCTTTTCCAAAGAGTCGGCTCTGCATGCATTGTGTATCCTATCTTGTTTTGCCAGAGGACAACAGGGCTAGTTCCAGAAAAACAAATCCAGTCCAGGCTTCTTACAGTCAGGTCCCTCTCATAACAATATTGTTCTTCAGGTCTTTAGGTTCTTGGAGAAAAAAAACAGTAAAACATCTTCTAAGAAAAAAAAGAAAAATTGTTGTATCCCAGAATGGTAGCCTTTGGTGATTTCTGGCTTTTCTTACACAGCTTTGCATTCTTGTAGTGTTAAAAAGTTACTTTACCCCCTACTCCTTTTGATTTTGTATTTATTTATTTTTCATCCATCTTTATTTTTCTGCCTGTGTGGGCCTCCCATTGCAGTGGCCTCTCTTGTTGCAGAGCACTGGCTCGGGCGCATGCGCTTCAGAGCACTGGCTCCTAATTGGACACACCGGTCCAGTTGCTTCGCGGCACATGGGATTTTCCTGGGCCAGGGATGGAAGACAGGCTCTAGGTCACACGAGCTTCAGTAGTTGTGGCTCCTGGGCTTCATTGCTCTGCAGCATGTGAGATCTCCCTAGATCAGGGATCAAACCTATGTCTCTTGCATTGGCAGGCAGATTCTTTACCACTGAGCTAAAACATTTTAAACAAGAGACATGAAATTTTAAAATATTAGCTTAAGGTGGAAATTTTTGTCTGAACAAGTGATTTTAAATGTGTACCTAAATGCCACCTGAGGACTCCTCACCCTCAAGTGAACTGGTCAGACTTGATCTTAAACCCCATCCCACCCTCAGGGGCCTACTACACAATTTTGGTAAATTAACCTGGCTTACATTCTCATGCTTCACCATAAACCAGTGTTCTTTTGCTCTGTGCCTGAAAAACTCCATGATACCCCAGATGCAAAACACAGTCCCTTCAACAATTTCCTTAAAAATCTGTCCACATCATTTGTTTTTGTTGTTTACTCACTAAATTGTGCCTTGATTCTTTGCAACCCTATGGACTGCAACATGCCAGGCTGCTCTGTCCTTCACTATCTCTGGAGTTTGCTCAAATTCATTGAGTTGGTGATGCTATCTAACTCTCATCCTCTGCTGTCCCCTTCTCCTTTTGCCTTCAATCTGCCTAGCATCAGGGTCTTTTCCAAAGAGTCGGCTCTGCATGCATTGTGTATATCCTATGTTGTTGTTGCACCTTTTGAAAATTTAGGGTACTTAGGAGGAAAGGTCACATAGGCTTCACCTCCTACGCTTCTCCTCTACTCCTCATTTTCCCTCTCCTTCAGATTAACAAGCACCTGTTTCATTGTGACTTCTTCAGTGATGTCCCAGTACATCCAGCCCTCTAGAAGACCCCCATTCCACTTCACCCCATACCTTGTCATTGTATTTTTTCAACACAAATGCCATTCCCTTCCTAGGAACAATTCAGGTAGAAGCTGTCAGCATCTTCATGTTTGTCCATTTCCTGACATATATGTACTCTGTCATTTATATTCTGAATTGCACTTGCAGTAACTTCCCTCCATAAAAAGAGGAGCCCAGAAGACTTCTGCCTGCAAAAAATTTAAAACTTGGGAAAAATAGGGCTTCTCTCGTGGTCCAGTGGGTAGAGTCTGCCTTGCAGTGCAAGGGGCACCAGTTCGATTCCTGGGCCAGGAAGATCCCACGTGCCACAGAGCGGCTGGACGGGTGTGTCCAATTACAAGCCAGCACTCTGGAGCCCATGCACCCACGAGCCGGTGCGCTGCAATGAGAGAGGCCACTGCAATGGGAGACCCACACAGGCCAAAGAATAAACAAATTTTAAAAAAATAAACAAAAAAAAAGAGAGGCCACAATTAAAAAAAAAAAAAAAAAAAAAACAAACCTTGGGAAAAATAAAACTAACTAAATAAATAAATAAAATGAAAAGTTGGATTCATGGCATTAAACAGGAGCAGTTCCATTCAATGGGTAATGGAAGGTTGACCAGCTTCCCTTCTGGTTTCCCAACACAGCAAACGCTCTTGGTTTAAAGCTGTGTCCCCAAGGCCCCTCCTGTGTGTCCCCAGCCAGTGTAGTTTCTCACCGCAACACCTGTACTATTCTCCAAACAACAGCTGTGTGTCTGCCTACTTCCTCTGCACGCTGGATAGAACTGGCCTTTCAGAATTAGATCAGAGCAGGCCCAGCTGTTACGGAATTCCTTAATCACTTCTTTTTGCATGCCCTTTTTTCTAAATAAATATTAAAGAGCTTAAAATCCATGGTCATTCATATTTTTTCAGTGTTTAGACTGCCTTGCACAGAGTAAGTGATCAAAAAAATTATGCATTGAGCTGTGAAAACCGGTTTGGTTGAGAGGTTAAGAAAGGGATGGGAGAACAACCTGGAGAATAAAAAGCAGCCTCACCAAGCACCAGATGTTTAGGGATTTGGTCCCATGGAAAAACCAAAGCTCACAGAGAACTAGAGGGATCCTTCAACAGGTTCTTCTGTTCTACCCATTGTGTCTGTGCAGGAGTTACTGCTGCCGTTGCTGACTAGCAGGTAAGATCAGTTCTCATTCTCATCATCATTCCTGGTTTTCTACTTACTGGAAAGGTATTTGCAGGAAACATGAAAATTGTTTAATAGTTGTGTCAGATAGATCCACAAATTCTTTAATTTCCCCCTTTGACTGGAGAAAATTCTCTCAAAGCCAAACAGAACCCAATCACAGACAAGATAAAGACCAATGCATCAAACCCATAATTGAGTTCACAAACCTGCAGCATCTATTGGTGATTAAATGCTGTGGGAGGTGGTTACACTGCCTTATCCTGAAAAGTAGGGTCTATAGACCAAAAGCATTGGCATTGCCTCTGGGGAGCTCTTTAGAAAAGCAGACTCTCAGGCCCCACTCCAAACCCAGTGAACCAGAATCTGCCTAAAAACAAAAGCCCCAGGTTGTTCAAGTTTGAAAAGCACTAGTGTAAATGTGGCCCTGTCCTTTGGGAGGGGGCTTACCAGAATCAGCTAGGAATCCTAGTTAAATGAGAAACCACCTCCTGGAGACTCTATTATGCTCACATTAAGGCTTCTGTTACTGATGAGAATGTGTGATAACACATTCCTGGAAATTTGGGGAGGAAAAACAACTGTAAATCATTGATTTATGGCAATAACAATTAAGCCCATTTCTGTCTATTGTGTTTTTTTCTGGAAAAGTCATACACTTAAAAAATTATTTTTGCCAACATTGTCCAAAATTGAAACACAATGGCCTAATCTAAATGCATTTAGGTCATAATGGCAATTTTTTTGTAACTGTTCTAGAAGCAATATGACAAATGAGGAAAGCAAGGTTTCCTGTTGATTTCTAATTTGTATGTAAAGAGCGCTAATGAGTAAGTCAGAAAGTTTTTAGCCTGGAAATGTGCCTCTAGTTTATGATTATATCTGTCATAGACAAATGGCAGGGGTGGGTGCAGAAAGTACAGTCAGGAATATCTTAGCAATAAGTGTTTAACTCCTGAGCATCGTGTTTATATATGAACGTATGAAGAAGACATGTTAATAGATGAATGTACAAGAGTCACCAAAAATTCTCTTCCTGTTGCTTCTAGATAGCAAGTAGTTGATTAAACAGAATATTCACTGTCATAGGATATGCTGTTTAGACTAAAGAGCAGCTTAAAATACATTTTATTTTAATGAAGATGAATATATAATTACTTCGATGGCATTAAGAACTTAATGAAAGGTGTCTGCTCTATTTGAGCTTCCCGGGTGGCTCAGTGGTAAAGAATCCACCCACCAGTGCAATAGACACAAGTTCAGTCCCTGCGTCAGGAAGATCCCCTGGAGGAGGGAATGGCAACCCACTCGAGCATTCTTGCCTGGAGAATCCCGTGGACAGAGGAGCCTGGCAGGCTACAGTCGATGGGGTTGCAAGGAGGTGGACACAACTGAGCGAGTGAGCACACAGGCACGCTCTATTTAGAACTAAAAAGTAAGAGAAAAGCAGACTCTCAGGCCCCACTCCAAACCCAGTGAACCAGAATCTGCCTAAAAACAAAAGCCCCAGGTTGTTCAAGTTTGAAAAGCACTAGTGTAAATGTGGCCCTGTCCTTTGGGAGGGGGCTTACCAGAATCAGCTAGGAATCCTAGTTAAATGAGAAACCACCTCCTGGAGACTCTATTATGCTCACATTAAGGCTTCTGTTACTGATGAGAATGTGTGATAACACATTCCTGGAAATTTGGGGGGAAAAAACAACTGTAAATCATTGATTTATGGCAATAACAATTAAGCCCATTTCTGTCTATTGTGTTTTTTTCTGGAAAAGTCATACACTTAAAAAATTATTTTTGCCAACATTGTCCAAAATTGAAACACAATGGCCTAATCTAAATGCATTTAGGTCATAATGGCAATTTTTTTGTAACTGTTCTAGAAGCAATATGACAAATGAGGAAAGCAAGGTTTCCTGTTGATTTCTAATTTGTATGTAAAGAGCGCTAATGAGTAAGTCAGAAAGTTTTTAGCCTGGAAATGTGCCTCTAGTTTATGATTATATCTGTCATAGACAAATGGCAGGGGTGGGTGCAGAAAGTACAGTCAGGAATATCTTAGCAATAAGTGTTTAACTCCTGAGCATCGTGTTTATATATGAACGTATGAAGAAGACATGTTAATAGATGAATGTACAAGAGTCACCAAAAATTCTCTTCCTGTTGCTTCTAGATAGCAAGTAGTTGATTAAACAGAATATTCACTGTCATAGGATATGCTGTTTAGACTAAAGAGCAGCTTAAAATACATTTTATTTTAATGAAGATGAATATATAATTACTTCGATGGCATTAAGAACTTAATGAAAGGTGTCTGCTCTATTTGAGCTTCCCGGGTGGCTCAGTGGTAAAGAATCCACCCACCAGTGCAATAGACACAAGTTCAGTCCCTGCGTCAGGAAGATCCCCTGGAGGAGGGAATGGCAACCCACTCGAGCATTCTTGCCTGGAGAATCCCATGGACAGAGGAGCCTGGCAGGCTACAGTCGATGGGGTTGAAAAAGAGTTGGACACACCTGAGCGAGTGAGCACACAGGCACGCTCTATTTAGAACTAAGTAGAGACTTCCCTGCTGGCCCAACGGAGAGGACAATGCAGGGGACACAGTTTTGATCCCTGGTTAGGAAGACTCCATATGCTGAGGGGCAGCTAAGTCTGAGTGCCAAAACTACTGAGCCAGGGTGCTGCAACTACTGAGGCCATATGCCTAGAACGTATGCTTAGCACCAAGAGAAGCCACTGCAATGAGAAACATGTGCACTACGATGAAGCATTGCACCTGTTCGCCACAACTAGAGAAAACC
Source organism: Tragulus kanchil (assembly GCA_022376925.1). Classification (NCBI taxonomy): domain Eukaryota; kingdom Metazoa; phylum Chordata; class Mammalia; order Artiodactyla; family Tragulidae; genus Tragulus; species Tragulus kanchil. The sequence goes on along the minus strand of JAIOJX010000026.1, from coordinate 259,808,059 downwards.
TGAGCACAGCAATGAGCATCCAGTGCAACCAAAAATAAAATTAAAAAAAAAAAAAAAGAACTAAGCAAAACTGAGTCATTACAATTTAAGTTTTGTGAGAGTTTAGTATCCAGAGAAGGGAGAGAATTCTGCGTTCTAGTGTCAAGAACCCTTGATTATGAGGGTGAGCCACAAAAAATCATATCTAGGTGAGGGAAATGTGTTTCCTCAGCCACCACGTGACAGGGCTTGAGATCTGAATTAATTGCAATTCACTCATGTCTTTTACTTTTATTATACTATTGTAAAGTATGCGTTGTAAATTTAAATGGAGTATGTGTGTGTGTGTGAGGCCACACACATTTCCTAGGCCAGGGGATCTTCCTGACCGAGGGATCAAACTGATCTTGAGTCTCCTGTATTGTCAAGTGAGTTCTTTACCACTAGCACCACCTGGGAAGCCCCTTAAAAGGGAATAACAGCACAAGGGAATAACAAGCACATTTCCCCATAATAGAGAAAATGAAGATCGCCACACTGTTAATACTGGTTTACTACCATATAGCCATTTTTCTATGTATATTCTTTCCAAAATTGAGATAATCCTATTGTGATCTAATAAGAAATATATATTTGGTCTCTGGCTCCGTTTCCTGACACAGAGCTCCTAAAACCCTTGTCATTTCCTAAGAGATATGGCACTGAGTGCTCTTCTCCCTAATGGTCTTAGACCCAGATTCCTGACACCAGGTCTTTTAAGACCCTTGGAATCTCTAGAAAGATGAGTTGTTTTTGTATGCTAATGACGACTGGTGCCCCTAGCCACCAGTCCTCTCATTAGTAAATGACAAGGAAGGATTAGAACATTGAACTTTTATTCCCACCTGCAACCTGTGGGGAAGGGGAGGTGGGCTGGAGATAGATTTAATCACCAATGGTCAATGATTTGATCAATCATAAAATAATGGAACTTCCTAAAAACTAGACGACAGGGTTGGGAGAGATTCCGTCTGGGAGGGTGGTGTGTGTGGAGAGATACACTTGTGGAAACTTGGTGCCAACAACCAGCCCTAATACCTTGCCCAGGGCATCGCTTCTGAGTTGTCTCTTTCATAATCAGAAATAGTGAACAGCCTGTCTTCCTGAGTTCTGTAAGCCATTCTAACAAACTGTCTAACCTGAGGAGAAGATGATGGGAGCTCCTGATACACAGAAACTTAGAAATACCAGAAGTCTGAACTAATGATTAGCACCTAAAGACAGGGTGATCTATGGAACTGAGACCTTAATTTGTGGCATCTGATACCAGCTCAGATGAATCGTGTCTCTGACATCAGAGAATTACTCAGTGTGGAGGAAAAAGACAAACCACATATTTGGTGACTAACGAAGTGTTGTGATATCAGAGAAAAAGGTTTTCTTCTAGCTAAAGTTTGGGGTCCAATTTTTAAATACATAATGAGTATTTCCTTTGCTATTAAAAGTCTTTATGGTAGGTATGCTTTTTAGCTGCTTCATATTTTTAATGTGAAATTCTGTACCACATTTTATTTATATCCATAAGAGAAATTTCTAGAAATAGAATTATTGAATTAAATAATATGAAATTTTTGAGGGAGGCCACTTCTATTGGTTTTTCATTTATCCATCTTCATCAATCTTTGTTCTTTGGCCTGTGTGGGCCTCCTTTAGCAGTGGCCTCTCTTACCGCAGAGCACCGGCTCTGGGCACATGGGCTCCAGAGCTCCGACTCAGTAGTTGGACACATTGGTCCACCACTCCACAGCACATGCGATCTTCCCAGGCCAGGGATTGAACCAGTGCCCCTTGCACTGCAAGGTGGTATCCTTACCCACTGGACCACCAGGGAAGCCCCTGAATTAAATAATATGAAATTTTCTAAGGAACTTTTTTGACTGAAAAATTGCAATATACATAAGCTAAAATTTCACATCCAGGGCCGTTTACCACACATTAACACTATCTATTATCATTTAATAGATATAATCATTCCTTGGGTCAGGAAGATCCCCTGGAGAAGGGAATGGCTACCCAGAGCCTGGCAGGGTATAGTCCATGGGACTGCAAACAGTTGGACAGGACTGAGCAACTAACAATTTCACTTTTCACTTTCATTATCATTTAGACAGATTGATCATAAGATAGGAGCTATTCTAAGTGACTTTAAAATATAATATTTTGACTGTGCATCCCTAAAATAATATGCTTTAAAAACAAAAAGAATATTACCCAAATCCTACACTCTTTTATATTTTATTGATGGTGTTTGTGGTAGTGTAGGCATTATTATTCCAAGGCTATTACATGGATATTGTGGCTCAAGACAAATGTTTAATTACAATGTAACCCTTAAAAATCAGGATTTTAAGAAACAAAAGATAAAATTTGTGGCATCTGATACCAGCTCAGATGAATCGTGTCTCTGACATCAGAGAATTACTCAGTGTGGAGGAAAAGACAAACCACATATTTGGTGACTAACGAAGTGTTGTGATATCAGAGAAAAAGGTTTTCTTCTAGCTAAAGTTTGGGGTCCAATTTTTAAATACATAATGAGTATTTCCTTTGCTATTAAAAGTCTTTATGGTAGGTATGCTTTTTAGCTGCTTCATATTTTTAATGTGAAATTCTGTACCACATTTTATTTATATCCATAAGAGAAATTTCTAGAAATAGAATTATTGAATTAAATAATATGAAATTTTTGAGGGAGGCCACTTCTATTGGTTTTTCATTTATCCATCTTCATCAATCTTTGTTCTTTGGCCTGTGTGGGCCTCCTTTAGCAGTGGCCTCTCTTACCGCAGAGCACCGGCTCTGGGCACATGGGCTCCAGAGCTCCGACTCAGTAGTTGGACACATTGGTCCACCACTCCACAGCACATGCGATCTTCCCAGGCCAGGGATTGAACCAGTGCCCCTTGCACTGCAAGGTGGTATCCTTACCCACTGGACCACCAGGGAAGCCCCTGAATTAAATAATATGAAATTTTCTAAGGAACTTTTTTGACTGAAAAATTGCAATATACATAAGCTAAAATTTCACATCCAGGGCCGTTTACCACACATTAACACTATCTATTATCATTTAATAGATATAATCATTCCTTGGGTCAGGAAGATCCCCTGGAGAAGGGAATGGCTACCCAGAGCCTGGCAGGGTATAGTCCATGGGACTGCAAACAGTTGGACAGGACTGAGCAACTAACAATTTCACTTTTCACTTTCATTATCATTTAGACAGATTGATCATAAGATAGGAGCTATTCTAAGTGACTTTAAAATATAATATTTTGACTGTGCATCCCTAAAATAATATGCTTTAAAAACAAAAAGAATATTACCCAAATCCTACACTCTTTTATATTTTATTGATGGTGTTTGTGGTAGTGTAGGCATTATTATTCCAAGGCTATTACATGGATATTGTGGCTCAAGACAAATGTTTAATTACAATGTAACCCTTAAAAATCAGGATTTTGGCATGGGATACCCGTAGAATATCAGTGAAATTTTGTAAAATTCCAGTACTCCTAAAATTGAAATTGAGAACATCTGTATGAGTTCAAAAAGTATTTTATCTTAAAAGGATTAAAAACTTATTTTCTAGCTCTTTTCACTGCAAAGGTCTAGAAACAATAACCAATGCATAACATATTGAGCACAGCAATGCCAAAACTGTACTTTCTAAATACCATCCCAATAAAAGGAACTAAGGCTCTTTAAAGAAATGGCTTGATGCAGAAGGGGAAAAGAAAAGTGTGTAAGATAAAAATGGATGACAAATCACAAAGAAGCAGAACCATCAGGAAAATCAGTCCAAAGAGGTTTGTTTCCATTGGTCAAAGACAGGATGAAAAGAGTATCAATCAAAACAATAATAGCAAAATAATAATAATAATACTAGCAGTGATTTAAAATAAATCCTATATTATAAAATATCAGCTATATTTCCTTTGTTGTAGAATATATATTTGTAGCTTATTTTGTACAAATAGTTTGTGCCTCTTTGGAAGCTTTATTTTTTTTTTTTAAGTATTAAGAAGACAGTGCGTGAACTCATGATCTTCTGTTCCTGTGAAAGAAATTGTATCTGTACCCAACTTAAAGAACAGTTAGTATAAGATGATAGTTAGCTCTTGGAACTCAAATCATATTTTTAGTAATACTTTATTTTCCTTTTTGCAAAAAAATAAAGTGGAAGTGAAAATATTATCAAGTATTAATGTTTTTTCTTAGTTTTCCATTATTTTTTTAATGTCACAAACGTAGTCAGCTAGAGGATAGACAAAGCAAGTTTATCCTCTAATTGCATTGAAGATTTATAATTATTAGGCTTCTCTGATGGCTCAGTGATCTAGAATCTGCCTGCCAATGCAGGAGATGTGAGTTCAATCCCTGATCCGAGTAGATCCCACATGCAGAGGAGCAGCTAACCTAGTGCACCACACTACTTAGCCTGTGCTCCGAGTTTTGATCCCACATGCCAGAGGAGCAGCTAGGCACCATTATTATTCCAAGGCTATTACATGGATATTGTGGCTCAAGACAAATGTTTAATTACAATGTAACCCTTAAAAATCAGGATTTTGGCATGGGATACCCGTAGAATATCAGTGAAATTTTGTAAAATTCCAGTACTCCTAAAATTGAAATTGAGAACATCTGTATGAGTTCAAAAAGTATTTTATCTTAAAAGGATTAAAAACTTATTTTCTAGCTCTTTTCACTGCAAAGGTCTAGAAACAATAACCAATGCATAACATATTGAGCACAGCAATGCCAAAACTGTACTTTCTAAATACCATCCCAATAAAAGGAACTAAGGCTCTTTAAAGAAATGGCTTGATGCAGAAGGGAACAGAAAAGTGTGTAAGATAAAAATGGATGACAAATCACAAAGAAGCAGAACCATCAGGAAAATCAGTCCAAAGAGGTTTGTTTCCATTGGTCAAAGACAGGATGAAAAGAGTATCAATCAAAACAATAATAGCAAAATAATAATAATAATACTAGCAGTGATTTAAAATAAATCCTATATTATAAAATATCAGCTATATTTCCTTTGTTGTAGAATATATATTTGTAGCTTATTTTGTACAAATAGTTTGTGCCTCTTTGGAAGCTTTATTTTTTTTTTTTAAGTATTAAGAAGACAGTGCGTGAACTCATGATCTTCTGTTCCTGTGAAAGAAATTGTATCTGTACCCAACTTAAAGAACAGTTAGTATAAGATGATAGTTAGCTCTTGGAACTCAAATCATATTTTTAGTAATACTTTATTTTCCTTTTTGCAAAAAAATAAAGTGGAAGTGAAAATATTATCAAGTATTAATGTTTTTTCTTAGTTTTCCATTATTTTTTTAATGTCACAAACGTAGTCAGCTAGAGGATAGACAAAGCAAGTTTATCCTCTAATTGCATTGAAGATTTATAATTATTAGGCTTCTCTGATGGCTCAGTGATCTAGAATCTGCCTGCCAATGCAGGAGATGTGAGTTCAATCCCTGATCCGAGTAGATCCCACATGCAGAGGAGCAGCTAACCTAGTGCACCACAACTACTTAGCCTGTGCTCTAGAGCCCAGGAGACACACTTATTGAGCCCATATGCCACAGCTGCTGAGGCCCATGTGCCCTAGAGCCCATGTACTGCCATGAGAGAGGCCGCCACAACTAGAAGCCTGGGCACCGCAATTAGAGAAGACAGTAACACAGACCCAGCACAGCCAAAAATAATAAATACAAATTTAGAAAAGACTTATAATTATTATCCACTTTGATTTTTTCTGGTTGGGGGAGTAGGGGAAATATAGTTTGCTAACAGACAAATATGACTGAAAGACATGCAGCTTCCAGATGGAGCACTCAAATTTAAGACGTGCATAAGACATCGCTCCTCAGTGGGTTCCCTCAAACACTTCTGGCTAAGTTTCTGGGTAATCATAAGGCAGGATAGCTCCTGCACTGTTTTGTTTGGCTTTTATCTTCACTTTTCTCAGCAGTACTCAATCCTGGTGATGTCCACAGAAACATAGCATCCTCAGAGTACATAACTTACACAACTCATTTAGGGTCACAGAATCATAGACTAAAACATTTGAAAATGCTCTTGAGTCTCTGTTGCAGTGTGAGAAAACTTCAGAATACAAATGATATAGTGTTGAGGTAATTTGCAAGTACACAGTCTCATATTCGTCAATAAACTTGGCACAGGTTTAAAGCTTTAAGCAGTCTGAACTTGGATGGCTTCGGTTTTATTCTGCTTAGATGCAGCTGGCTCCTCCTTTGACCTCGACACAAGGTCACTGTCCTTTCTTGCTAGACTTACCCTCATCCCAGGCCTCCTCTGAGTTTTACCTCTACTAGTAGTCCTTAAAGAAACACGCTCCTTTCCAGCCTGGGGCCCAAGTCAAGTTTTCTGCAGTCACACATACTGTTTATGTAGCTCTATATGAGAGTTGAGAATTTTATCTGCAGCCTTCCTCTGGTGTCTGGGCAATGACAATTTCCCTGAACTAAGCATTTTCCTATAATCAATATATTTTGGGTTTCCTCTTAAGTAAGTTTCTTTTCCCCCCATCTCTCCTTCCTATGCTTCAAAATCTAAAAAAAAAAAAAAAAAAAAAAACTTGTATTATCCTCTTCTTTTCACTCCTGATCACACACAACTAAAGGTTCCCCCTCAACCACCCTCCATGCCAAATTCTAATGGCATTTTCCCTGAAGACGACCGGGCTCTAAACGCATCCTTGTACTCGTAAACTCTGCCTCACAGTTGAACGCTTTGACCCAGCAAATGTGGAGAATCACACCTCCCTACTTAAATGCAGACTTATGGCAGATTTGTAACAGGTGTGTGTAGTGCACAGCCCTGAGGATCATCCATATTCCCTCTGGTTTTCTCTCCAAGAACCTACCTTGTTCTTTATACAGAGAAGCAGACATATCCAAAAGGCACTGTGTTCTCAGGAAAAGCTATAGCCAGATACTGACTTGTGTGGGAGTTTGACAGCCCATTTTTTGCCTGAAAGTGGGACAAATCTAAGATGTAATTTATGATCCAGAGTACCCTGTGGAATCCTAAGATGCAGAAGTCACTGGAAATTTCTCTTTGGCTTGTCTTCTTCCCCCTTTTCAGTCCTATTTCCCCCACTTCCTTCCCTGCTTCTCCCAGGAACATTTCCTTAGTAAGTCTCAAATATTAATACACGAATCCTCATCGCAAGGTTAGCTTCTAGAGAATTCAGACTGAGTCCATGTCATGAACATGCTAACATTTAATTATAAACAGTCCCTTGAATTCTGATCATCCCAGATTTATCAAAGCTTGAGAGGAAAAATTTGTACCTCCATTCTAGCCCCCTTAAAATAAAAAAAGTAGACAATTAACCCTTCCTAGGGAATTCCCTGGAGAAGGAAATGGCAACCCACTCAAGTATTTTTGCCTGGGAAATCCCATGGACAGAGGAGCCTAACGGGCTATAGTCCATGGGGTCACACAGAGTCAGACAAGGGCAACCAAAGAGCCACAAGGGAATTCCCTGGCATTCCGGTGGTTAGAACTCTTAGCTTTCACTACTGTGGGTATGAGTTCAACTAAGAACCCACAAGATGAATGACACAGCCAAAGAAAAGAAAATTTTACCCTGCTAATTTTTTATATTGTATTAATTTCTTGGGTATAGGCTTAAAAAAAAAAAACTAGTGTTCAATTTCCATATTTTTAAAATTCAAAGTTAACTTATGTGTGTGGTGTTTTTTAGTACAGAGCAGGGATAGATTTAGCTTATTCACTTAGTAACCTGAATACAACCTCTTGACCTATATCTTTGCTCCCAATTATTTTAGATTTTCTTTTACAACACATGGTGCAAAAATATGATCAGCTCCAGAAGTCATTGCAAACAATTGACTTGGTTAATAAGTCAAACTCTAATACATTTCCAAATTTATTATGTAATATTTAAGCCATGTAGTTATGTATGTACTGGCTTTCCAGGTGACATAATGATATAAAATCCTCCTGTCAATGCAGGAGATGCAAGAGAGGTGGGTTTAATCCCTGGGTCCAAACCCCTGGAGGAGGAAATGGCAATCCGGTCCTGTATTCTTTCCAAGAAAACTCCATGGACAGAGGCGCCTGGTGGGCGACAGTCTATGGGGTCGCAAAAAGTCAGATGTGACTGAGCACACACCACCACAACCATGTATATACTAGTTCATAATTGAATTTTTCACTTAATATCATATCCTTAGAGCTTTTTTATGTTACAAATACATTTTCAAATACAAGAAAACCATATTAATGAACACATATTTTTATGGTGAATAAATTCACCATAATTTGATTTTTTCCAAATTTTCTCGATTATGAATATAATACAGTATAAACATTTTTATATTGTGTATAAAACAATCTGGAAGGAAATATACCAAAACAATATGCTTATGTTAGGATGTTTTCTTTTTTTCTGCTTGTCTTTATGTTTGAGATAATTGTCATGGGAATATTTTATTTTCATAATGATAAATGTGAAATACAAATGAGCAATGAAATCAAAGAAAATAAGTGTTTAAAAAGCAAAACTTCCTAAAATATGTAAGCTAACATAATTTTTATAGGTTTTTAAATACATTGCCTACATGTTAACCCATGAAAAAAACCTTCCAGATCATGGTTGTTGCTGTTGAAATCAAAAGCTGTGTTGCCTCCACTTCCAAGATTGCTTAATATTAGAGCACATTTCGTGTTTGCTAAATAAATTATAAGTAAGTAGGTAGTGAAAGTCACTCTGTCATGTCTGACTCTTTGTGACCTATGAATGAGTCATGGTACTCTCCAGGCAAGAATGCTGGAGTGAGTAGCCTTTCTCTTCTCCAGGAGATTTTCCGAACCCAGAAATCGCACCTAAATCTCCTGCATTGCAAGCAGATTCTTTATCATCTGAGCCACTAGGAAAGACCTTGAATACTGGAGTGGGTAGCTTTTCTCTTCTCCAGGGGATCTTCCCAACCCAGGAATCTAACAGGGAACTTTTGCTTTGAAGGGGGTTTCTTTAACTAGCTGAGCTACAAGGGAATAAATGATGTTTTATGATTTTTAAAAAATTAATTTTTATTTAGTGTTTTGTTCTTTGACTGTTTAAGTAAGATATTTCACAATGAGCATCACTATGATATGAGTCAGGTTTTTGGTGCTTATAATAACATGCAGAGATTCAGAATTCATAATCATATGTGAAACCCCTTAATCAAAACAAGAACATCTACTTACTATGGGGTCGCAAAAAGTCAGATGTGACTGAGCACACACCACCACAACCATGTATATACTAGTTCATAATTGAATTTTTCACTTAATATCATATCCTTAGAGCTTTTTTATGTTACAAATACATTTTCAAATACAAGAAAACCATATTAATGAACACATATTTTTATGGTGAATAAATTCACCATAATTTGATTTTTTCCAAATTTTCTCGATTATGAATATAATACAGTATAAACATTTTTATATTGTGTATAAAACAATCTGGAAGGAAATATACCAAAACAATATGCTTATGTTAGGATGTTTTCTTTTTTTCTGCTTGTCTTTATGTTTGAGATAATTGTCATGGGAATATTTTATTTTCATAATGATAAATGTGAAATACAAATGAGCAATGAAATCAAAGAAAATAAGTGTTTAAAAAGCAAAACTTCCTAAAATATGTAAGCTAACATAATTTTTATAGGTTTTTAAATACATTGCCTACATGTTAACCCATGAAAAAAACCTTCCAGATCATGGTTGTTGCTGTTGAAATCAAAAGCTGTGTTGCCTCCACTTCCAAGATTGCTTAATATTAGAGCACATTTCGTGTTTGCTAAATAAATTATAAGTAAGTAGGTAGTGAAAGTCACTCTGTCATGTCTGACTCTTTGTGACCTATGAATGAGTCATGGTACTCTCCAGGCAAGAATGCTGGAGTGAGTAGCCTTTCTCTTCTCCAGGAGATTTTCCGAACCCAGAAATCGCACCTAAATCTCCTGCATTGCAAGCAGATTCTTTATCATCTGAGCCACTAGGAAAGACCTTGAATACTGGAGTGGGTAGCTTTTCTCTTCTCCAGGGGATCTTCCCAACCCAGGAATCTAACAGGGAACTTTTGCTTTGAAGGGGGTTTCTTTAACTAGCTGAGCTACAAGGGAATAAATGATGTTTTATGATTTTTAAAAAATTAATTTTTATTTAGTGTTTTGTTCTTTGACTGTTTAAGTAAGATATTTCACAATGAGCATCACTATGATATGAGTCAGGTTTTTGGTGCTTATAATAACATGCAGAGATTCAGAATTCATAATCATATGTGAAACCCCTTAATCAAAACAAGAACATCTACTTACATAAGTGGATTGAACAGTAAACAGAGCAGAATGCAAGAACTTAATATTTGTCTTCCCTAAATTCAAAGTAATGATTTGTGTTTGAAATATATACTTCGTGGTAATCTCACAGTCATTTTATATATTTAGTCACTGTTTTAAATATCAGAGTTCTAAGGAAAGATTTTAGTCTAGAAAGTGCATTATAAACTGTTGAGTGCCTTCCACTTCAATTTCAGACTCCTCATACTTCAAATATGAGCTTGTCTTAATCCGTTGGAAAGAATGTGAAGATTTATGGAGCTAATTTAAGAAATAGAGCACTTTTACTGAGAAAAGAGTTCTGTCATGAATGCTAGGTTTAAAAAAAAATGACTTAGTTTGATTTCAGAATTTCAGTCATTTATAGGAGTTTCCACAATGATTCTTCCCTTAAACTTGTTTCAAATACATTAAATATGTGACATCTCTATATCAACATTCAGAATGCAGTGAAGCATCTAAAAGAGTAAAATATCACCAAACTTTAGCTCCCACTCAATTTTCACTCTGTAATCACTGTCATGGCATTTTTTTCTCCAGCTGTTCTGTCTGCTAAGGGCAAAAATATAGTGAAAAAGGGCATAATTTTTAGTAACAGAGATGAGACATCAGATAAAACTTTCTAGAGCAAACAACCAAAATAATGATAATAATTAACATGAGACAGCTATGCTACCATAGCAAGAGACTCTGGATAGTCTGTCTCAGGGGGTCTGAAAAATAAAACTGGCAGTGTGTGGAGTAAACCCTTCTGGACTTCTGATGAACTGTGTTATTTCATGAGACCCTTTCCAAGAGCATGCGCTTTTGATTATTCATGGAGGAAACTCTTTTGTGTCATCTACAAAATTCAACCTCTACAGCTTTAGCCTTATGGAAAAAGTGAGAAAAACTTATTTTCCAGGCAGTGATTTAAGAAAGAAAACGTTTATGAGGTACAAGATTGTGATGCTGTTTAAGTAAGATATTTCACAATGAGCATCACTATGATATGAGTCAGGTTTTTGGTGCTTATAATAACATGCAGAGATTCAGAATTCATAATCATATGTGAAACCCCTTAATCAAAACAAGAACATCTACTTACATAAGTGGATTGAACAGTAAACAGAGCAGAATGCAAGAACTTAATATTTGTCTTCCCTAAATTCAAAGTAATGATTTGTGTTTGAAATATATACTTCGTGGTAATCTCACAGTCATTTTATATATTTAGTCACTGTTTTAAATATCAGAGTTCTAAGGAAAGATTTTAGTCTAGAAAGTGCATTATAAACTGTTGAGTGCCTTCCACTTCAATTTCAGACTCCTCATACTTCAAATATGAGCTTGTCTTAATCCGTTGGAAAGAATGTGAAGATTTATGGAGCTAATTTAAGAAATAGAGCACTTTTACTGAGAAAAGAGTTCTGTCATGAATGCTGGGTTTTAAAAAAAAATGACTTAGTTTGATTTCAGAATTTCAGTCATTTATAGGAGTTTCCACAATGATTCTTCCCTTAAACTTGTTTCAAATACATTAAATATGTGACATCTCTATATCAACATTCAGAATGCAGTGAAGCATCTAAAAGAGTAAAATATCACCAAACTTTAGCTCCCACTCAATTTTCACTCTGTAATCACTGTCATGGCATTTTTTTCTCCAGCTGTTCTGTCTGCTAAGGGCAAAAATATAGTGAAAAAGGGCATAATTTTTAGTAACAGAGATGAGACATCAGATAAAACTTTCTAGAGCAAACAACCAAAATAATGATAATAATTAACATGAGACAGCTATGCTACCATAGCAAGAGACTCTGGATAGTCTGTCTCAGGGGGTCTGAAAAATAAAACTGGCAGTGTGTGGAGTAAACCCTTCTGGACTTCTGATGAACTGTGTTATTTCATGAGACCCTTTCCAAGAGCATGCGCTTTTGATTATTCATGGAGGAAACTCTTTTGTGTCATCTACAAAATTCAACCTCTACAGCTTTAGCCTTATGGAAAAAGTGAGAAAAACTTATTTTCCAGGCAGTGATTTAAGAAAGAAAAAACGTTTATGAGGTACAAGATTGTGATGCTGTATAATTCAAGCTGTAGTATGATAGGTTTCTTCTTCACCTAAGAGGTATTTTCACTGATGCAGATAAAAATACATACATAGTTAAATACATGTAAACATTAATGAACTATTTGAAAAGAGTTAACATTTTAAGAGCACATGTAATTAATGATGCCTTGCATGAACTCAAAGTAAGAAAATTCAGTATGTATGACATTTGAATTGAAAAAAGCAGAGTGAACTACCCTCAGTAATTATTTTGGCTGAATAAATTCTGGAGCAATAAAAGAGATTTCAAAGTTTCTTTTACAGAACCCATAGGACTCAGTATAATTTGTAAGCAGTGACGTCTTGGGAAGAATCATGGCAACTTACTTAGATTAAAATATAACAACTAGTAAAAACATTATTCTAGTTGTAGTCACCACACATAACCCACCTTCTCCAACTTGGTGGAACAATTAGAAACAAAACCAGAAACTCTTTTTCTATATTTATTCTAGTAATTTTGATCAGCTATAACTAGTGTTTGAGAACATCAGTTTTCTAAAGATATTTTGTCTTGCCCTTTACTTACCATCCAGGGCACATCCCTTATACTTATGTATCAGTTAATCTTCCTTAGGTCTCAGTCATATGAATGCAACTAGACAGGTCAAAGACAGTGCCAAACGATTTCTTATTTAAGTATTAATCACAAATGTGAAACACCTCAGATAGGTTGCTAGTGAAGAGCCACACTTAGGTTGGAATCCTGGCATGGTTCGTTGCTCCAGGAATGAGCTATAGAACACCCTGGGGACCAAGCATGTTTCCCAGCATGTTAAAGCTTGTTGGAGCATTCTTTACAGCTTTTGCTGTTTGTTCGATATAGTAAGCAAGGAGTGAATTTAGCTCGTTTTGTCTTTGGCCAGTTGCCTTTTGATTTCATGGAGGAATTTTGCATGTTGATTATTCATGGAAACTCTTTTGTGTCATCTACAAAATTCAACCTCTACACCTTTAGCCTTATGGAAAAAGTGAGAAAAACTTATTTTCCAGGCAGTGATTTAAGAAAGAAAAAACGTTTATGAGGTACAAGATTGTGATGCTGTATAATTCAAGCTGTAGTATGATAGGTTTCTTCTTCACCTAAGAGGTATTTTCACTGATGCAGATAAAAATACATACATAGTTAAATACATGTAAACATTAATGAACTATTTGAAAAGAGTTAACATTTTAAGAGCACATGTAATTAATGATGCCTTGCATGAACTCAAAGTAAGAAAATTCAGTATGTATGACATTTGAATTGAAAAAAGCAGAGTGAACTACCCTCAGTAATTATTTTGGCTGAATAAATTCTGGAGCAATAAAAGAGATTTCAAAGTTTCTTTTACAGAACCCATAGGACTCAGTATAATTTGTAAGCAGTGACGTCTTGGGAAGAATCATGGCAACTTACTTAGATTAAAATATAACAACTAGTAAAAACATTATTCTAGTTGTAGTCACCACACATAACCCACCTTCTCCAACTTGGTGGAACAATTAGAAACAAAACCAGAAACTCTTTTTCTATATTTATTCTAGTAATTTTGATCAGCTATAACTAGTGTTTGAGAACATCAGTTTTCTAAAGATATTTTGTCTTGCCCTTTACTTACCATCCAGGGCACATCCCTTATACTTATGTATCAGTTAATCTTCCTTAGGTCTCAGTCATATGAATGCAACTAGACAGGTCAAAGACAGTGCCAAACGATTTCTTATTTAAGTATTAATCACAAATGTGAAACACCTCAGATAGGTTGCTAGTGAAGAGCCACACTTAGGTTGGAATCCTGGCATGGTTCGTTGCTCCAGGAATGAGCTATAGAACACCCTGGGGACCAAGCATGTTTCCCAGCATGTTAAAGCTTGTTGGAGCATTCTTTACAGCTTTTGCTGTTTGTTCGATATAGTAAGCAAGGAGTGAATTTAGCTCGTTTTGTCTTTGGCCAGTTTCCCTTTGCCTTACACACCTCTCTGCTACTTAGCGATTCATCCCAACTTGCCTCCTCCAACTCTAGACTGAGGGAGTGCCCTCGGTTGCCCTGGCTGCCCACCAAATTTACCCAGAAAAGGCCAAAACAAATAGCACCATTGACAGACATTACTAAATGTCTGTCACTTTGCCAGAAGCTCCAGCAGACTCGCAAGCCCCCAGGGGGTTTCCAGGGGTGAACTGAGTCTAACACACACATCCCCAAGACTTTCTGGAGCTCTCTGCTGCCTACAAATCAATGCTCTTCTCATAGGCAGGAGGTGATGATTTCAGGATGATTTTTCTGACTCATTTACAGAGCTCTCCCATGGCTTCTGAGTATAAGAGAGGGAAAGACAATGTCCCTTCAAGAGGCTACCGGTTACTAAGTAAATGGCTGCCTGGCCACACCAGGAAAGCCACAGCATTCCAAACTATGCCTGTCCACTAAAACACCATGGTATAGGATTTTAAAGTAATGTGGGACTTTACTGACAATGGAAAATCACTGGAGGATCTTGAAAAGAGGAGTTGTTCTAAAAGATGATTCTGGCTGCCCTATAGACTACAGATAGATGAGGACAAGGATGGAGATGAGGAGATGAGTCCTGAGTCCACTGTAGGGATATAGGGAAGAAAGGATGTGGCCTTTTTGAGGGGTTCTAAAAAGATAGTATAGAGGATAATTCTATTTTGTCTTTGGAGAACATCAGTTTTCTAAAGATATTTTGTCTTGCCCTTTATCCATCCAGGGCACATCCCTTATACTTATGTATCAGTTAATCTTCCTTAGGTCTCAGTCATATGAATGCAACTAGACAGGTCAAAGACAGTGCCAAACGATTTCTTATTTAAGTATTAATCACAAATGTGAAACACCTCAGATAGGTTGCTAGTGAAGAGCCACACTTAGGTTGGAATCCTGGCATGGTTCGTTGCTCCAGGAATGAGCTATAGAACACCCTGGGGACCAAGCATGTTTCCCAGCATGTTAAAGCTTGTTGGAGCATTCTTTACAGCTTTTGCTGTTTGTTCGATATAGTAAGCAAGGAGTGAATTTAGCTCGTTTTGTCTTTGGCCAGTTTCCCTTTGCCTTACACACCTCTCTGCTACTTAGCGATTCATCCCAACTTGCCTCCTCCAACTCTAGACTGAGGGAGTGCCCTCGGTTGCCCTGGCTGCCCACCAAATTTACCCAGAAAAGGCCAAAACAAATAGCACCATTGACAGACATTACTAAATGTCTGTCACTTTGCCAGAAGCTCCAGCAGACTCGCAAGCCCCCAGGGGGTTTCCAGGGGTGAACTGAGTCTAACACACACATCCCCAAGACTTTCTGGAGCTCTCTGCTGCCTACAAATCAATGCTCTTCTCATAGGCAGGAGGTGATGATTTCAGGATGATTTTTCTGACTCATTTACAGAGCTCTCCCATGGCTTCTGAGTATAAGAGAGGGAAAGACAATGTCCCTTCAAGAGGCTACCGGTTACTAAGTAAATGGCTGCCTGGCCACACCAGGAAAGCCACAGCATTCCAAACTATGCCTGTCCACTAAAACACCATGGTATAGGATTTTAAAGTAATGTGGGACTTTACTGACAATGGAAAATCACTGGAGGATCTTGAAAAGAGGAGTTGTTCTAAAAGATGATTCTGGCTGCCCTATAGACTACAGATAGATGAGGACAAGGATGGAGATGAGGAGATGAGTCCTGAGTCCACTGTAGGGATATAGGGAAGAAAGGATGTGGCCTGGTTTAAGATACTGGCATGTGGGTGATGTCTATAAGGAAACAGTGTTCCTGTTCACATGAGGTTATCTGAGGACCTTCCTTGTGGCAAAAAACCACACAGCAGAGCTTTGCACAAAGGCTGCTTCTAATGTCCCAAAGTACAACTGTGTCATCTCTATGTAACAGCATGCCTATTAGCTAACCTGTCCGTGCTTCAACTTCCTCTTCCATGAAATGGGCTAACAGTAGGACTTTTGCCTTTGAGGTTATTTTGAGAAATCAAAGCACAAATATCTATAAAACTCTTACAAGAGAATTTTGTACATAGACAGTACAAATATATATTATTGTTGACTTTCTACATTCTGTACCAAAGAATTACAAATGGGAGGGCATAAGTCTTTCAGTTGCTACAATATGAAGAGAAGGACAAAAAGACAGCCTTGCTTTACTCTACTGGTAAATATTATCTGATCTATGATAAGCTAGTCCTTCTACTTACTGACTCTGGTTTTGCAGCACTATGAATGTCTCTATTGAACAGAATTCAGTTTCTCTGAGAGCTTATTCCTGCCCTCAGAGTTAAAGCAACAGGGCTCTTAAAAAGACACAAGCAAGGTTTTGTTATCCTAACAGGGTTTTCCCTACAGGGAGAAGTTAGACTATTTCTTCCCTTCTGTCCTTGCATTCTGAAGAATCTCTAACACTGTCTCGTCTCTTCCATAGCTCTAGCTCCTGCTAGTAGTATCCTCAAGCCATCTTTGGGGATTCCCAGGTGGCTCAGTGGTAAAGAAACCACCTGCCAAGCAGCAGGTGCAAGGCAGGAAGATCCCTGAAGAGGGAAATGGCTGCCTGGCCACACCAGGAAAGCCACAGCATTCCAAACTATGCCTGTCCACTAAAACACCATGGTATAGGATTTTAAAGTAATGTGGGACTTTACTGACAATGGAAAATCACTGGAGGATCTTGAAAAGAGGAGTTGTTCTAAAAGATGATTCTGGCTGCCCTATAGACTACAGATAGATGAGGACAAGGATGGAGATGAGGAGATGAGTCCTGAGTCCACTGTAGGGATATAGGGAAGAAAGGATGTGGCCTGGTTTAAGATACTGGCATGTGGGTGATGTCTATAAGGAAACAGTGTTCCTGTTCACATGAGGTTATCTGAGGACCTTCCTTGTGGCAAAAAACCACACAGCAGAGCTTTGCACAAAGGCTGCTTCTAATGTCCCAAAGTACAACTGTGTCATCTCTATGTAACAGCATGCCTATTAGCTAACCTGTCCGTGCTTCAACTTCCTCTTCCATGAAATGGGCTAACAGTAGGACTTTTGCCTTTGAGGTTATTTTGAGAAATCAAAGCACAAATATCTATAAAACTCTTACAAGAGAATTTTGTACATAGACAGTACAAATATATATTATTGTTGACTTTCTACATTCTGTACCAAAGAATTACAAATGGGAGGGCATAAGTCTTTCAGTTGCTACAATATGAAGAGAAGGACAAAAGACAGCCTTGCTTTACTCTACTGGTAAATATTATCTGATCTATGATAAGCTAGTCCTTCTACTTACTGACTCTGGTTTTGCAGCACTATGAATGTCTCTATTGAACAGAATTCAGTTTCTCTGAGAGCTTATTCCTGCCCTCAGAGTTAAAGCAACAGGGCTCTTAAAAAGACACAAGCAAGGTTTTGTTATCCTAACAGGGTTTTCCCTACAGGGAGAAGTTAGACTATTTCTTCCCTTCTGTCCTTGCATTCTGAAGAATCTCTAACACTGTCTCGTCTCTTCCATAGCTCTAGCTCCTGCTAGTAGTATCCTCCAAGCCATCTTTGGGGATTCCCAGGTGGCTCAGTGGTAAAGAAACCACCTGCCAAGCAGCAGGTGCAAGTTTGATCCCTGCATCAGGAAGATCCCCTGAAGAGGGAAATGGCAACCCACTCCAGTATTCTTGCCTGAGAAGTCCCACGGACAGAGGAGCCTGGTGGGCTACAGTTCATGGAGTCACAAAGCGTCAGATATGACTTAGCTACCAAACAACAAGTAGCATTCTCACCCTTTGCCTAGTGACCACTGCTCCACCTTTCATTATGTGCTGTCTAGCTCTATCCTGAGTCCAGCTTCTGGCATCTGGGGCACACATTTACCTGTTGTTCTTCCAGTCTGAGGGTGATGATCAGAGTTTATCTGAGGAGCTTTCATAACCTTTGTCTAGCATATCCGTTTTCCATCAGCTGGGTGATCAATTCCCTGAATTGATTCCTTCTATTTGAAAGATTGAGGGTAGTCCATGTTTTCCTGGCTAGATAATGATAGAACATGCAAGGAGTGGATATATTCAAGGAGTTGATAAAATAGAACACATTGGCAAAGATCAGAGCCCACTATGCATAGAATTAGCTATATATTTATATAATTAGTATATATAATTTGGAGGTAGAAAATTTGGGAAAGGATAGTTTATTTTCCATGAGCTTTCACAATAATTTTATTCTTTTATTTATTTATTTTGGCTGCACTGGGTCTTTGTTACTTGGCACAGGTTTTCTCCAGGTGTTTGTGGTGCACAGGCTCCTCATTACAATGGCTTCTCTTGTGGGGCACAGGCTCCAGGGTGCACAAGCTTCAGTAGTTACAGAGTGAGGACTTGGTTGTTGCTGTTACAGGGACTCTAGAGCATGGACTCAGTATCTGTGGAACTCTGGCTCAATTGCTCCTCAGCATGTGGAATCTTCCCAGACCAGGGGTCAAACCAATGTCCCCTGCATTGGCAGAAGAGTTCTTACCCACTGCGCCCCCAAGGATGTCCCACCATAATTGCAAATGATTCTTAGATTTTTGTTGGAAAGATAATAGTTGTTTATTTTAGAAAAACCAGAAAAGTGTAAAAATAAAACTTGTTTTATTAATTACTAAAGTCAGCAGAGGAGCCTGGCAGGGTACAGTCCCCTGGGCAGAGGAGTCTGGCGGGCTATCCCCGTAACCCCACAGGGGTCGCAAAGAGTCAGACATGACTATTAATATGCCTCTCCTCTATTATATTGATATCTATGTACTTCCCACTAGGGTTTGGGACAGAGGATGGGGGGAAGCAGTATTTATATTTATCAAATGAAATTTAATTCTGTTAGACTCGAGCTGTTGTAGTGTAGACACCAATTTAACATCAATTCTGTGATAGCAGAGCTTGAGAGAGGTAGGAAGGAGAGGAATGAGGATTTATTAGTCAAGACTCATTTGACCTCTTCTGCTAAATGAAAGAACAGCAGGAAACCGTGACAGTTACTAAGGAGGAACAAGCAGGCTTTGTAATCCAGGCTTTCTGTTCTCCTGGAAAAAGAAAATGCAGAGGGACAGAAAGCTCTCTCCTTCCAGGGGCAGAATGGATATG
The DNA here is from genome assembly GCA_022376925.1 of Tragulus kanchil. Taxonomy (NCBI): domain Eukaryota; kingdom Metazoa; phylum Chordata; class Mammalia; order Artiodactyla; family Tragulidae; genus Tragulus; species Tragulus kanchil. The sequence goes on along the minus strand of JAIOJX010000026.1, from coordinate 259,788,459 downwards.
TTCCTCTGAAATATGCTGAGGTATTCAACCTCAGAGTCCACCTTAATTCCTAAATGATTTTTCTTCAAAGGCGCATCTCAAGCTTTCGCTTTTTATCCGTGAACACAGAGCACTGCTTAGGCATCGCATATAAAAATACCAGGTCACATGACTTTAACTCTTACAAACCAATTATATTCCTCATGGCAACCAATATATCCCAAGGGCCTCAAAAAATATACATTAAATAGCCGAGAATCACTCAATATGAAAGAACTTAGTTCAAAAAGTACAAAATGGCCTAGAATTTTTTAAGAGTTTATCACATCTATTACGTAGCCAACCCAGAAAGTCTATATGTCAACCAACAATCATTATTAATTCACCTATAAAACTTATCATTAAGATGCATCTCAATTTCTCTTCATTGCATGCTTTCCTGTGAGTCAGTATCTATTCTACCACCTTAAGATTCCAGGAAGAGATTAAACAGCTAATGAGGGAAGTCTTCCAAGGGAAGAACTACCTTAAGTTTTGCAAAGGCTGCAGACAGCCTGCCTTCTGTGCTGGAGCCAGAGAAGAGTGAACAAACTCACTCCCGTGTTGTAAGGCAGAGCTGGCAGTTCTCTCTTAAGGACTGAATCCCAAGGCCAAATAACTCTATGTCTTGTTGCATCAGCCTCAATCCCATGGAGCACATTTACAGTGTCCCTTTTCTTTTTTTTTTAAGAGTTTAAATAATAGTAGATTTTACGACTTTATACTACAGTATTTTAAAATCAGAATGAGGTTATCAAAATGAACCTCACTTCAAAGTCATTAATAAAACATCAAAAAGTATTACAAAATTAAAGACGGAACACAGAAGGCCAAGGAAATGTGGACCTACGGTATGAAGTATTGGCTGTGCATAAAAGATCCTAGATTAATTATATTGCTCTTGTGCCTGAAAAAATACTTGATGCTAAGTTCTTTCCACATTAATTCCTAAATAATTTCTCTTCAAAGACACATCTCTTGAACTTCCTCTTCCTATCAAGAACACAAACCACTGTTTGTGCACTGCATAGTAGAATACCAGGATATTACTCACAGACCTCTAATTAAATCTCTCCTTTTCTCCTTTTTATTTCAATTCTCTTCCTTTCCATCCCCCTCTTCCTTCTTCTTCCTGTTTCTTTATTTAGCAAAAACCTGGTCCCTAACACTCTAAGTTCCAATCCCAGTCCTGAGATTTACTCTCTTCCTTTCTCCACAAACATATCTTAACACTTAATTTGCACTCACTCCCTAGCTCTTTAAATTATTGGAAATCAAGACTTTATTACCACATTCTTAAGTTTCAGTTGCTATTTGTGAAAATTAGTGACAAGATCTCAGTGTTACCAGCGATTGACAAAGTTGACAATAACACTATCACAGTATTATTAAGAAAATTCATCAGGGGCTTCCCCAGTGGCTCAGTCGTAAAGAATCCACCTGCCAACATAGGAGACACTGGTTCGATCCCTGGTCCAGGAAGATCCCACATGCTTCAGAGCAACTAAGCAGGTGTGCCCCAACTACTGAGCCCATGCCCTAGAGCCTGAGAACTGCAACTGTGCCCCAACTACTGATCCCTTGTCCTACAACTACTGAAGCCTGCATGCCCTAGAGCCCATGCTCCACAGCAGGAGAAGCTTCTGCGTCCCCAAGTGTCACAACTAGAGAAAGCCCATGCAGTGAGGAAGACCCAGCACAGCCAAAAGTAGATAAATAAATAAATAAATACATTTGTATATATACAAAAAGAAAAGAAAAGAAAATTCATCAGTTATTGGAAACTAGTTTTGAGATATAAGATCCAAAGCATAATCTATGTGCTTCCATTGCATCATTCCCTATTCTTTGGTTGTTTTCTTTGTGGCAAGAATGGTCTCAGTTGTACGGTGAGGAATGAAGAAAAAATCTGTGCCACAGTATGAGTAAAGGGATAGTAAGAGCTGCATTTCCTAAGCCAAGTCTGGAATGGGCAGGAAGGTGCTCTCAGCAGCAACAGAAGGGGAAATGAGAACTAACTGATGAACTAACCAGAGGACCTGTTTCTAAACACCACGAAAGTGATAAACAGAGAAATTTGCAGGAAGAGCTGTGGGGCTCTTCTTCCTCTTCCTATCAAGAACACAAACCACTGTTTGTGCACTGCATAGTAGAATACCAGGATATTACTCACAGACCTCTAATTAAATCTCTCCTTTTCTCCTTTTTATTTCAATTCTCTTCCTTTCCATCCCCCTCTTCCTTCTTCTTCCTGTTTCTTTATTTAGCAAAAACCTGGTCCCTAACACTCTAAGTTCCAATCCCAGTCCTGAGATTTACTCTCTTCCTTTCTCCACAAACATATCTTAACACTTAATTTGCACTCACTCCCTAGCTCTTTAAATTATTGGAAATCAAGACTTTATTACCACATTCTTAAGTTTCAGTTGCTATTTGTGAAAATTAGTGACAAGATCTCAGTGTTACCAGCGATTGACAAAGTTGACAATAACACTATCACAGTATTATTAAGAAAATTCATCAGGGGCTTCCCCAGTGGCTCAGTCGTAAAGAATCCACCTGCCAACATAGGAGACACTGGTTCGATCCCTGGTCCAGGAAGATCCCACATGCTTCAGAGCAACTAAGCAGGTGTGCCCCAACTACTGAGCCCATGCCCTAGAGCCTGAGAACTGCAACTGTGCCCCAACTACTGATCCCTTGTCCTACAACTACTGAAGCCTGCATGCCCTAGAGCCCATGCTCCACAGCAGGAGAAGCTTCTGCGTCCCCAAGTGTCACAACTAGAGAAAGCCCATGCAGTGAGGAAGACCCAGCACAGCCAAAAGTAGATAAATAAATAAATAAATACATTTGTATATATACAAAAAGAAAAGAAAAGAAAATTCATCAGTTATTGGAAACTAGTTTTGAGATATAAGATCCAAAGCATAATCTATGTGCTTCCATTGCATCATTCCCTATTCTTTGGTTGTTTTCTTTGTGGCAAGAATGGTCTCAGTTGTACGGTGAGGAATGAAGAAAAAATCTGTGCCACAGTATGAGTAAAGGGATAGTAAGAGCTGCATTTCCTAAGCCAAGTCTGGAATGGGCAGGAAGGTGCTCTCAGCAGCAACAGAAGGGGAAATGAGAACTAACTGATGAACTAACCAGAGGACCTGTTTCTAAACACCACGAAAGTGATAAACAGAGAAATTTGCAGGAAGAGCTGTGGGGGCTCATTTCTGGCAGACTCATAGGAGTTCAAATCAATGTGACTTTGATTACCTGTATATCTAAAAAATTTAAAGATGAATAAACTAAATTCATAAAAGATTCCAATATTAGAAAATTATGCAGTACATTTTATGGATTTTACTCAAACACAGTGACTAGTCACTCAGTGTTTTCTATGAATAGGGAAGAAAGGAAATTACAGACTGTATTCTTGAGACATTCACAATCTACAATAAAAATTCCAAATAAAAAGAGGGAATCGTAAGACCCTTAAAAGTAGTCAGATTTCCATGAACTAAGATGAGATTCAAGCAAAGTTTAAGTGGATTCATGAAAGGCAACACAGTGATGATATCCAAAGGAGAATCTGGGTGACAGATCTAGATATAAAACTCATTTCCAGTTTGCATCAGTTAAGCAAGAGAAAACCCCATGCATAAATTAAGCTAGTGACTTTAGTCTTTTTGCTCAACAAGAATTTCTGGATGAGTGACAGTGCAGCCGCTGCCACTTGGTATTAATCAATGCCTCAGGCTCTTTTTATTGTTTTGTTCTACCTCCAAACCTGACAGTCCCAAGAAGATGTCTGCTTCACCAGGTATACAGCCCTGCTTCTAAAGAATAAGGAGGAAAGAAGAGATATGGAGTGATAACACAAAATCATGAAAAACCCCAGCAGACTGCCATGTAAATCTTCTTGGCTGGACCTATGTCACATAACACTTTTTGCTATAAGAGATATTGGGATATATATGGTTTGGGTTTTGCTTTTTTAATCTGATCACACTGTTCTACCCTTTCAAAAGGAAAAAAAAAATGGTTCTCCTAAAGGAAGAAAGAGTATATGGTGGTATTAAGAAAGGATATGACATTTACTAATTGCACAGCCTAGGTACAAATCACTAACCCTTCTGAATATGTTTCTTCACCTGTGGACTGGTTATAATAATATTTTCCTATTCGTTATCTGAGTGGGGATTAGCACTAACGTATTTAGGATATCAGTATGGTCCTTATGTGATAGGGGCACAAGGTAATACAAAGCTGCTTTTATGATCATTTGGTTGCTTAGTCTGTTAACCAGCAGATCAAGACTATTGCTTGGTTGATAGGTCATATCAGATTTCAACAGATAAATATAGAAAGAAATTTTAGATGAAAGAAGAAAGACTGCAAAAATATGGAGTTAGAAAAAATGTGTAAGAAAATTTAGAATATGTTCAGAAAAGTTTACATAGTTTTAAGACTATTATCCACATGAAAGAGAAGAAATGGATGGGAAAGCTAGAAAGTTAGGTGGGAACTGGATCATAGGATGCAGGGAAGGGTGGTATAAGAATCAAGTCATGGAAATCTGACATATGGGAAGTTAGTGAGGAGTCAGTGAAGGTTTCAATGCAAGATGAAGTCCAAGCTATGCATTATATTGGCCACTCTGACAGCAGTGCATGAGGTGTACTTGGGAGCTGGAGAGAAATCTAAGCAAGAAGAGGAGGGGAATTAATTCATATCCAAGCAAAGCATAACAGAAACCTAAAGTAAGCTAGTAGCAACAGAATGGAAAAGTCTGATTCAGGAGTCATTTTTAAAACACTAAAATGATGGAACTTGGCATCCAGTAGAATATAAAAGGTCAGAAAAAAAAAAAAAACAGTGCCAAAGTAATGAGCTAAACTTCAAGTTTAGGTGTGTCACTACCTAGGGTGGAGGGTAAAAAGCAGGCCAAGGAGAAAGAGGACCAAATTTAAAGACTCAAAGAGTGGAGAGAGAGGGAGGTTAAAGGGAGGGGCAAGATGGACAATTACTACAAGTGGAAATGTTTATCCGTGTGAAATAAGACATAATGATGGCTCACAGGCTAGCAAAGTAATGCTTAAAATCCTCCAAGCTAGACTTCAACAGTAGGTGAATCAAGAACTTCCATATGTACAAGCTGTATTTAGAAAAGGCAGAGGAGGGCTTCCCTGGTGGTCCAGTGGATAAGAGTCCACCTTGCAGTGCAGGGGGCACTGGTTTGATCCCTGGCATGCCATGGAGCGGCTGGATCAATTTGTTCAATTATGAGCCAGTGCTCTGGAGTGCATGCACCCAGGGCTGGTGCTCTGTAGCAAGAGAGACTATTGCAATGGGAGGCCCACACAAGCCAAAGAATTAAAAAAAAAAAAAAAAGAATAAAGATGGATGAAAAATTAATAATATTAATAATAATAATAATAATAACAATAAAAGAGAAAAATTAAAAAAAAAAAAAGAAAAGACACAGGAACTGGAAATCAAATTGTCAATATCTGTTTGATCATAGAAAAAGCAAAGGAATTCCATAAAAATATCTACATCTACTTCATTGATTACGCTAAAGTTTTTGATTGTGTGGATCACAACAAACTGTGTAAAAATTCTGAAAGAGATAGGAATACCAGACCACCTTACCTGCCTCCTGTGAAACCTGTATGGACAAGAAGCAACAATAGAACTGGACATGGAACAAAGGATTGGTTCCAAATTAGGAAAGGAGTACATCAAGGCTGTATATTGTCACCCTGCTTATTTAATCTATATGCAGAGTACATCATGCAAAATGCCAAGGCTGAATGAAGCAGAAGCTGTAATCAAGATTACGAGGAGAAATATCAATAATCTCAGGCATGTAGGTGACACCACCCTTAAGGCAGAAAATGAAGAGATCTTAAAGAGCCTCTTGATGAAGGTGAAAGAGGGGAGTGAAAAGCTGGCCTAAAACTCAACATTCAAAAAACAAAGATTGTGGCATCTAGTCTCATCATTTCATGGCAAATAGATGGGCCAACAATGGAAACAGTGACAGACTTTATTTTCTTGGGCTCCAAAATCACTGCAGGTGGTGACTGAAGCCGTGAAATTAAAAGACACTTGCTCCTCGAAAGAAAAGCTATGACAAATCTAGACAGTGCATTAAAAAGCAAAGACATCACTTTGCTGGCAAAAGTCTGTAAAGCCAAGCTATGGTTTTCCCAGCAGTCATGTATGAATGTGAAAGCTGCACCATAAAGAAAACTGAGCACCAAAAAATTGATGCTTTGGAACTGTGGTGTTGGAGAAGGCTCTTGAGAGTCCCTTGGACTGCAAGGAGATCAAACCAAATAATCCTAAAGGAAATCAACCCTGACTATTCATTGGAAGGAATGATGCTGAAGCTGAAGCTTCAATACTTTGGCCATCTGATGCAAAGAGACAACTCACTGGAAAAGGGCCTGATGTTGGGATAAAATAGAAAGAAAGAGGAGAGGGGGATGACAGAGGACGAGATGGTTGGATGGGATCACTGAGTCAATGAACATGAGTTTGAGCAAACTCCGGAAGATGGTGAAGGACAGGGAAGCCTGGCGGGCTGCAGTTCTTGGTGTTGCAAAGAGTCACACCCACTGAGTGACTGAATGGAACGGAGTAAAGATGAGGTGGTTTGATCTGCAAAAAGAATTTTCTCAGGCAAAGTAATGACTCTGTAATAGTTAGATGCCAAATGCTAGCCATGTGCTAATCTAGCTGTGTGGAGAGCACCACCCAGGTGCACAGCAGAATTTTCCTTGTTGTTGCAACTGCATTAACATAGAAATAGTCCCCAAACATGCAAACGAACTTCTGAGGAATTCCCATTAGTTTTTCACTCTCATTGGGATGTAAAATTATTCCTCTAGAAATATTTGGACAGTTTGTCCTTCCTAGAGGTGGAGGGATGAGTTAATTTTACCTGTTTGGTATCACTTGCAAGGTTCAGATCCTGGGATCCTCGGTTCTGGGCTGGGTTTCAGCAGTTAACGGTCACAATGGAAACTTGAGGAGAAAGTAAACTGGGGAATCAGTGCTAGAATCAAGGCACTCTGTCACTTTGAGGTAAAGAGAGTAAGGAACACAAATAGTCTATTGATAGAAGTGTTTGCTTATCATTTTTAGCACCAGACATTTAAAACTGGGCAGGAAACGCCTTTGAAAAATGATAATCTTAAAGAGTTGAGAATTAATAGAGTGCTTTCATTCATGTTTTTGGAAATTTTGGTTATGTAGATTTTAACATTGTATGTAGCCACAAATTATCTAAGTACATTCTTAAGGCTGCAGAAAGGGGTGATTGAGTTCTAGAATCGCATTTTGAAGAGTTATTCTGATAAAAGATTTTAGTGAAAGCTTTCACATGGATTTAATCCTTTTCATTAATTATTCATTTTTATTTCAAGTAAAATATTGCTTCATTTTAAGCTTCAGATGCACCCTTTTAAAATGACATCATGTGTGTTTCTTCCAGTATTTTGATTTACTTTAATAATAATCACTTCTCCCTAAAGGAAATTCCATGGAAAGTACCTGCTCAGCCCCAGGCACTTAATTAGTACTGATGTAAAAAGGCACAGTTTTATTATTCTAAATCATCTTATTTGTGATTAGGACAAAATAGTTTCAGGAGACAAAGTGGTTGTAAATAAATTCATGTTAGAGGCCTGACTAATTACAAATTATGTTTTTCTCATCTTTTTGAATGTGTGAGGTTACAGATCCCATGAGCTTATAGCACGTAACCTAAAAGCAGTAAAAGTGCTAAATTGGATATTATATGATATTCCTAAATCACCTTATAATAGAAAAAGATTTTGGCACATCCTGAAGTTGGCAGTCATCTGCAATAAAACTAAGCAGTCTTCTTTCCTCCTTCAGGTTCTTGGAAGTACTCTCCTAGTCTTTGACTCTCACTCTGAGGCTCTCGCCTGCTAAAAGAATGGTGTCTTGAATGTATATAGGACCTTCCTTTTACAGTTTTTTGGCATAAATGCCAACAAAGGAAATCAAAGACATCTGTTATAATCTTTTTCTAACTTGCCATAACTACAAATTTTATAGACTTAAAAAAGGAAAGATTAAGTCAAGGTCATCCAGTTAAAGATTAATTTTTTAACACAAAGTCTAGTGTTCCATTCATTACCTTATCTTTATTACCTTAAAAATTACACTCAGCATGTCTTAAAAGTTTAAACTTTGTAAAACACAGGTTAGTATCTGAACCAAGGTATCACACCTTACAAGCAGCTTACTTAATAAACCCATTTGCTCAGCACATATTGTCAAGTTAAAAGAATTCAGAGAACCTTGAATTTGGTTGCTTTTAGTAATTCTCATTATGACCTGCTAAATTAAATTACAAATTGAAATGCAGCTGAAATAACTTTGTAACTGGTGCTGTTATGGCTAATGAAAAGGTTTGAATCCCTAACACATTCTCAAGAATATTTATTTTCATGAAAGTGTTCCACTTGCCAACTACTAATGAAACATATGTAGGGCTAAAGCTTTGTGTTTGAATTCTTAAGAAAAATCATAGCACCACCTCATACAAGTAGGGATATGGATGAGATTCCAACTAGTGTTGTGCAAATTAAGCACTGACTGCAGTTAGGACTACTAGTCCTCAACTACATGCCAGAGACTGCTAGGCCCCTTCCTTCATGAACACTGTGATATCTATTCTTTCTCAGACATGGTGGGGTAGACATGATCATCTCCACTTCACAAATGGCATTTCAGGATTCTGAAGCTTCGTTTGATGATTTGTCCATAAGCTTCAGATTTGCAAAATAAGTTGATGTTGTCTGCATCGTGGCTCAAGAGTAAGGTAGCATATGATGAAATTTCAGTATTTATTCTGAATTGATTAATTCATTTATAAATTAGGCTGATATTAGCAAAAAAAAAAATTCATACCTGAATAAAATGATAATTTACCTGAGCGGTGACAGTGGAACACATTGTTGAACTTTATTGATATGTATCTCTATATTATCTAAGTGTTTATAGACTGAATATTAATTATAACTAAAGCAAATAAGATATCAGAAAATGGTTAATTTTGACTAGATTTCTTTAAAATCTGGCAGTGTCTGCTTGTTTTAATTTGATGCTGGTTCTCTGTAATAGTGGAAATTAATATTAATAATAATAATGATGGCAACATGTATGTTCATGTTCAAACATACTACTATATACCATGTATGTCCATATATATAAAAACAGATTTACTCCTCACAATTCTTTGAATTAGAGACTACTACTACACCCATTCTACAAATGGGGAAATTGTAGCACAGAGAAAGTCATGAACTTTCCAAGTTTATCTATGTAGTAAATGACACACAGCCCAAGCGCTATGCCTGCTAAATGCAAACTCAACTTTTCTCTCTATTCTGTACCTGTTTGAACTTCCCTATAGTGTAGTTCAATGACCTATGAGGTCATATATCATTCTGATAGTTGTCCTTTAGCATTGAATTCCATATTCCTACTCTTACCTGATTTAAAAATTAGAGAACCAAAGCACATTCAATTCATTTCTACGTAGATTTGTTGAGAACTTGTCAGATGTCAAGACAGCTCTCTGATTACTTGGGACCTACCAGCTCCCTTTAGAGAGCTGAAGAAAAAATTCTTCACTTGAATTCTCCATAAAGCAACGCCTGTAACCAGGGGTTAATTAAGTTTAAGTGGTTAATTTAGGAGTATAATCTCAGTGGATTGGATTATACCATCTCTCAGGATTTAGAGACTGGATGGGGTGGACTAAAAGGAGAAATGTGGAAGAATCAGTTAATAGATGCAGTAAATTAGCCACCACTCTGGTTGAGCTCCTGTTCCATCTTATGGGATACTTAATGGAAAGTATCCCAGGAATATCTGCCTGAGGGGAGAAAATGCTTATCTCCTATTGATCTAGAACAGTGTTGCAGGATTAACCACCACCCCACCTTCAGGTTACACTAATTTTGTACCCAGCAGGTTTCAAAAGGCAGTCTGCAAAGAAGCCCTAAGGCTGGAGTTCAAGATGTGAGTCTAGGGTCAGGCATGTCCAGGTTTCACACAAGCTGCTTGAAGCTGGTCAAAGCCCTCAAGGAACCAGTGCTCATGGCCAAAGCTGGAATCAGGTGAGGCCACCAGGACAGAGAGCTTTGTGCAAGCTGTGTTCACTGCAACAATGAGCAAACACTATAAATCACACAGTATTTGAGAAGGTGACAGATAAACAAAAAATAAAGTTGTTTAAGGACATTTCGAATGGAGCAGGTGAAAAAATAAATTGGGTTGGTCAAAAAGTTAATTCAGACTCTTCATATGATGTTACAGAATAAGTGTGAAACCTGGTTACATTGGTCAGGGTGGCTTTCTTTTAAAAGGAAAATAATTGAGCAATGACTTGAAACAGGTGAAGGAAAAAGTCACAGAGATAACTAAAATGTAAAAGTCATGTGAATACTCTCAGTCATTAAGAACTGTTGATTAATTCCCATCTTTTTATTCCAACAGCTCCTGAGGGGGACAGGCAGGCTTTAAATGTTCTGTAAAATGACTGTCAATCAAAACTTTGGGTTTGGTTTCCAGACATTCCATTAACTTCTTTAGGTTTACTCTGGTTTTTTTTCTTTCCTGTCAAACAAGGCAAGTTTCTATTACTTTTAGGTAGCAAATTATGACAATATGATAACAATGCGAAGAATGTTTCCAAACCAGACCTGCCCTTGGACTCCAGACCTAACTGGATCTAACTGCTGACATAACATTCTCTTGCATGTTTAACGGACACTTCAAATTCACCATGTCCCAAATTAAACTCCTGGTACTCCCTCACCACATAGGTGCCCATTTTACTTCTCGGTTCAGTTAGTTTCATTTTTTCAAGTTTTCCATACCATAGTCTTGGTGTCATCCTTGCTGCTTTTCTTTTCTTTACTTTCTGGTTTGTTATCACATCAGTTCAAAACATATGTTTCTATATTTCAAAATAGCTCCAGAATTTAACCACTTCCTCATAGCCACAGGCTTCGTTACCCTTAGGGGTTATGCTTGATTTCACATAATCCCTTACCTGTATCACAGCAGTGGCTTCCACGGGTCTCCCTTGTCAACTGCCAACTGGCATTTACCAACTACATTGCCAGTGTCTGGACAACAAGGACATTTGCTGTCTGCCTCTGCAGAAACCAGACCCTATGCTGTTGAGAGCTGCTGACCTTCAATACCTACTGATGGAGATCAGGGTGGGGTAGAGACACTCTGTGCTTCAGGGAATCTGGTGGGGCAGGTCTTTAGATAGGTGGATGCTTTTACGAACAGATTTTATTATCTCAATCCTTGCATCTCCACATATTTAGAAAAGCACTAAATCTCCTCATGGTGACATCAGAGCCTCATGACTAACTGGGACCCTTTGTAAAATGATTGTTTAATGATATTAAACTCCCCCCTCACCAAAATCCTTAAATATTGGCCCTTCTCCTGCTGCCTCTTTGGAGCAGTTTCTCAGAGCTATCTGAGGTGCTGTCTCCGGGGCTGCAGTCCTAATTATATCCCAAATAAAACTTAACCCACAACTCTCAAGTTGTTCATCTTTTTAGTCGACACCCTCCTTGCCCTGTTACTCTTTTACAGACTGTTACAATGTGCTTCAAAGCCTGTCATTCCTCACTTAACAGGCTCTTAGTGTCTTCCTGCTCTACCCATGGTAAAACCCAAAGTTCAGCTCTGGTCTGTAAAGCCCTCTGCCTCCTGATTACTCATGACCTCTCTGACCTCATCTCCAGCTCTTTGTTCCAAGCTGATACCTTCCTGCCCTCAAGCCTTTAGACTTGTTTGGGTTTTTTTTTTTTTTTTTTCACTGCCTGAAGTGGACTTCTTCTAGATATTGATGATGAAGCACTTTCCATTCCTTGAGATTTTTCTCAACTGTCACATTCTCAGTGAGGCCTTCCGCACACCTATCTGACCCATTCCACCTTCACTCTTCCCTAGAATAGCACAGTTTCCCCACCCAACACTTCCAGTTGTCCTCTGCCTCATTCTTCTCCTTACCATTTATCACTAATACCTTCCTTATCTCTTTGATTTATTGTCTGTCTCTGTCACTAACACCTAAGCCCCTGAAACAGTGCCAAGCATGTAGCATGTGCTCATACTTTTTTGCATAATGAAAAAATAAACACATGGTTTCAGAGCCATCCATCCATTTACCATAGGATAATTACAATGTTTAAAACAGAAATCCAGGAGAAAAAAAGTTCAGCTTTTGACAACCCAGATGTAAATTTTCAGCCAGTCCACAGGCTTCAGTGTCAAAATTTGTTGAGAAAATATTTTCCAAACTTAGTGAGCTCCCATGAATGTGTTGAGAACAAGGCTGAGGGAATTCCCCAGTGATTCAGTGGTTAGTGCCCTATGCTATCACTGCCATAGGCTGAGGTTTGATTCCTGGTCAGGAAACTAAAATGCACATCAGAGCCTCATGACTAACTGGGACCCTTTGTAAAATGATTGTTTAATGATATTAAACTCCCCCCTCACCAAAATCCTTAAATATTGGCCCTTCTCCTGCTGCCTCTTTGGAGCAGTTTCTCAGAGCTATCTGAGGTGCTGTCTCCGGGGCTGCAGTCCTAATTATATCCCAAATAAAACTTAACCCACAACTCTCAAGTTGTTCATCTTTTTAGTCGACACCCTCCTTGCCCTGTTACTCTTTTACAGACTGTTACAATGTGCTTCAAAGCCTGTCATTCCTCACTTAACAGGCTCTTAGTGTCTTCCTGCTCTACCCATGGTAAAACCCAAAGTTCAGCTCTGGTCTGTAAAGCCCTCTGCCTCCTGATTACTCATGACCTCTCTGACCTCATCTCCAGCTCTTTGTTCCAAGCTGATACCTTCCTGCCCTCAAGCCTTTAGACTTGTTTGGGTTTTTTTTTTTTTTTTTTCACTGCCTGAAGTGGACTTCTTCTAGATATTGATGATGAAGCACTTTCCATTCCTTGAGATTTTTCTCAACTGTCACATTCTCAGTGAGGCCTTCCGCACACCTATCTGACCCATTCCACCTTCACTCTTCCCTAGAATAGCACAGTTTCCCCACCCAACACTTCCAGTTGTCCTCTGCCTCATTCTTCTCCTTACCATTTATCACTAATACCTTCCTTATCTCTTTGATTTATTGTCTGTCTCTGTCACTAACACCTAAGCCCCTGAAACAGTGCCAAGCATGTAGCATGTGCTCATACTTTTTTGCATAATGAAAAAATAAACACATGGTTTCAGAGCCATCCATCCATTTACCATAGGATAATTACAATGTTTAAAACAGAAATCCAGGGAGAAAAAAAAGTTCAGCTTTTGACAACCCAGATGTAAATTTTCAGCCAGTCCACAGGCTTCAGTGTCAAAATTTGTTGAGAAAATATTTTCCAAACTTAGTGAGCTCCCATGAATGTGTTGAGAACAAGGCTGAGGGAATTCCCCAGTGATTCAGTGGTTAGTGCCCTATGCTATCACTGCCATAGGCTGAGGTTTGATTCCTGGTCAGGAAACTAAAATGCACATGCTGCACAGTTTGGTAAAAAAGAGAGAGAGAGAACAAGGCTGAGCAGATGGGATGGTTAGGTTTAATTTCAGACCAGAGGGAAGAGGAAACCCATGATTTGGCATCAGCTGCTTTCTTGCAGAAAGGAGGAAGGAATAGAAAGCCTTTCTCTTCTCAGGAGAGGTGATACTGGGGAAAGAAAAGGGCAAGCAGAGAAAACAATCTTTCAGATGTCTATTATGATCTACCTATACCTCTCAGGACTAAAAATCTGGGAGTTGGTATTAGTTATGATGAAAGGAGAACTGGAAGCAGGAGCTTTGACCCGTCTCCCACTTTGTACCATGGAAGTAGGTACCATGGAAGTAAGTACCATGGAACCATCCTCACACTGGGGCAGGGAGAGGAGAGTTGTAATAGTGTTGTAGCTGTGGATGGAAGCAGTAAAAAGGTGGTTACAAGGAGGAAATCAAAGCATTCCTTGGCAGCATACCAAAACACTTCAAGGCAGGCACCCAGACCAGGGAACAAGTGGAAGACACATTCAGAATAAATGTGGGGTCTGTGGTGCCACCTAGGAGCAAAGTGAAAGCGTTAATCGTTCAGTCGTGTCCATGTCTTTGCAAACCCATAGACTGTAGCCCATCAGGCTCCTTGTCCATGGAATTCTCCACAGAAGAATACTGGAGTGGGCAGCCATTCCCTTTTCTAAGGGATCTTCCTGACCCAGAGTTTGAACCCAAGTCTCCTACATTGCAGAAGACTTCTTTACCATCTGAACCACTCAGGAAGCCTAAGGATCAAGATAGCGCACATAGGAAAAGCAACTAGCTCTGCCCTTATCAAGATAAATAGACCATAATTTCCATAGATTTCACTGATGAACACCAGCAAGACACTCACGGCCTGGATCAGACTGGGTCAGGCAAGTGAGTGGATGTCAACCAGCAACCACTGCAATTCCAGGCTAGCACAAAGACTGTTATGAGATACCCCATCTCTCCAATGTGGACTCTAAATTTCTCTTTCATCTAGATGTCCTCTTTTGAAGGAAGAAAGCATAGGACAAATAGTCCTGGTTTTTAAAATTTGAGTTTTTGTTTGGCTAAATGATTACCTAGTCAAATTGCTTTACCTAGCAATAAAATGTCTAAGCTAGAAGAAAACAATATACCTTGAACTTGCAAACTCAAGTTTTTTCTTTTGACTGTGCCATGCAACTTAAAGGATCTTAGTTCCTGGACCAGGGTTGGAACCCAGGCCACAGCAAGAGCTGGAACCCTAACCACTTGATTACCAGAGAATTCCCAGCAAATTGAAGTTTTTCTCTCTACCTCTGTTATTTCCACTGAGTGAACTGAAGGCACAGGGAAATTTTATCAGTTGTACATAAATAAACATACATACATCTATGGCTAATTCATGTTGATGTATGACAGAAATCAAACCAATATTGTAAAGAAATCATTGATCAATTAAAAAAAATATAATTTTTAAAAGCTTCACTTTTTTTTGAAGATCTGTCTAGTTATGAATTTTCTACCCTACAAGTAAAGCAAATACACGATCCTTTGCTTGCCTAACCAGGAAATAAAATACCATGGCTGATATGAAACCAACCTAATTAATCAATTCTTCACATGTTACCCACAGTGATCATTATAAGGACAGGATAGAATTTCAACTCTGTCCAGAATCTTAGGATTTATACCTCTGAGAAAAGTTTTGTAGACAAGAAAACTAAGCTTTTATAATTATGGAAATGTTGGCTCTCAATGTAATCTGGAATGTATCAAATATAAAATTATATGTGTATAAAATACACACATAGCTTTAGCTGATTTCTCATAGTTACTGGAGTGGGCAGCCATTCCCTTTTCTAAGGGATCTTCCTGACCCAGAGTTTGAACCCAAGTCTCCTACATTGCAGAAGACTTCTTTACCATCTGAACCACTCAGGAAGCCTAAGGATCAAGATAGCGCACATAGGAAAAGCAACTAGCTCTGCCCTTATCAAGATAAATAGACCATAATTTCCATAGATTTCACTGATGAACACCAGCAAGACACTCACGGCCTGGATCAGACTGGGTCAGGCAAGTGAGTGGATGTCAACCAGCAACCACTGCAATTCCAGGCTAGCACAAAGACTGTTATGAGATACCCCATCTCTCCAATGTGGACTCTAAATTTCTCTTTCATCTAGATGTCCTCTTTTGAAGGAAGAAAGCATAGGACAAATAGTCCTGGTTTTTAAAATTTGAGTTTTTGTTTGGCTAAATGATTACCTAGTCAAATTGCTTTACCTAGCAATAAAATGTCTAAGCTAGAAGAAAACAATATACCTTGAACTTGCAAACTCAAGTTTTTTCTTTTGACTGTGCCATGCAACTTAAAGGATCTTAGTTCCTGGACCAGGGTTGGAACCCAGGCCACAGCAAGAGCTGGAACCCTAACCACTTGATTACCAGAGAATTCCCAGCAAATTGAAGTTTTTCTCTCTACCTCTGTTATTTCCACTGAGTGAACTGAAGGCACAGGGAAATTTTATCAGTTGTACATAAATAAACATACATACATCTATGGCTAATTCATGTTGATGTATGACAGAAATCAAACCAATATTGTAAAGAAATCATTGATCAATTAAAAATAAATATAATTTTTTTAAAAAGCTTCACTTTTTTTTGAAGATCTGTCTAGTTATGAATTTTCTACCCTACAAGTAAAGCAAATACACGATCCTTTGCTTGCCTAACCAGGAAATAAAATACCATGGCTGATATGAAACCAACCTAATTAATCAATTCTTCACATGTTACCCACAGTGATCATTATAAGGACAGGATAGAATTTCAACTCTGTCCAGAATCTTAGGATTTATACCTCTGAGAAAAGTTTTGTAGACAAGAAAACTAAGCTTTTATAATTATGGAAATGTTGGCTCTCAATGTAATCTGGAATGTATCAAATATAAAATTATATGTGTATAAAATACACACATAGTTTAGTCTACTTTCTTTTTCCATGTTCCCAGTGAAATTCAGGATGTACTTTCCTGTCTATTCATCATGTGGTCAACCAACACTCAACTTAGGAACTGATATCCTAAATTGTTTCCAAGTGAAACACCAACCAAATATACAGTCTCTTGACTGCAGGTAAAAATTACAAATCAGAATATCCTCTTTTTTTTTGACTGCACAGCATAGTTTATAGGCTCTTAGCTCCCAGACCAAGGACGGAACACAGACCCCATGGCAGTGACCAGGGATTCCCAGGATATAACTCAATCAACATAGTATTTGCTGATTAAAAGATTTTCTTGAAAAACAATGTAAAAATCTTGTTTTTGTTCAAAGAAGTTTGTGCTTTTAACTCTGTGTTTGTCATGGAAAGACTAGTTCAATGTCATTTGTATCAGGATCTCAGCTTTTGCACTGATCATGTAATAAAGAAATTAAACCTATCATCTGTTGAATTTAATTCCTATTTTTGAAATAAAAAATAAGGAGTGATACCCTGTTGTTGTTTTTGTTTATCAGTAACTGGTTAGGAAGAGTTTCCTGGCTGAACAATTAAGCTAATACCATAGTAATTACTTAAATTATGTATTGGCATTGAAAACTTACTGGGGAAAATTGATGGTCATGAAGACTTATTGAACTATTGAACTTATTGAACTAACCAAGATCAACTATTCTATCCATCATATAAAACCCTCTCCAGAATAAGGCAGGCACAAATAATTTCAATATTACTTGACAGAATATAACTTGATCCAGATATGTTATCTGAAATACTGTAACTACTTTTATCGTGTACATAAAAATGAAAGATATTCTATAAGAAATCCAAAAGTAAAGCAAAATACATACATACTATTCTTTCTCCATGTGCAATTTACTAAAAATAATTAGCCCATTTTGCCTATAAAAGATTTTTTTTTAATTTCCTTTTACTACTAATATCTCTATCTACCTATTGCTCTTACTGGTCACATTCTATACCCAGCTTACTCTTCTTTCTCTAGGACCAGCTCTCACTTACCCAATTATAGTTGCTCTTAAATAGTCAAATAAACATTGAGATGTAATTTAAAACTATTTCATATGGATTTGATCAATGCTTCTCATAAGAAAAAGCATAGGCAATGTGGGAACTGACAATTCTACATAGAAATATTCCAAGTGTTACAAATAAATTCGAACTTCATAATTTCATCCTAAATACTCCTTATCTATTCTTATATAAATGATATTCTTTAGAGCAATCGAAGTCATTAAAAAGTGTTAGTGTGAGAGATTTTCACATGTTTCACATTGTTCTTGAACCTCCCTCAACCTCATGGAAGATGGTGAGTTTGAACACTAACCTCGTTCCTAATTCACAGCTTGCCTTCTCCAACCACTTTTCTGCAACTTCCACAAAAGACTTCAAAAGAGAAAATGCCATTACAGGTTTAGATATACTCCATTTTCTTTTTCTTTGAGTTCTTGCTATTACAGTCACACCAAATCATTATTTTATTTTGAAAAACCAATCAAATAATAACAATTTCTGTTCTGGACTAGCTTCTTTGTTAAAGTGAAAAATGTTGCCCCTCCAGACTCCTGTTTTGTGGTCCTTGGTTCTCTTCTTGTCCATGGCCCTCATTTTTTTTTTAATTGTCATGTGATTTTTTTAATTTTTAATTTTTTATTCTATTTTACTTTTTATTTTTACAGAGTTTTGTTGTTTACAGATATGTATGCTCCCAGACTAGTCATATGTATATCCCTGACCCCCTCCCTTCTCCACCCCCTCCCAGTATCCCCCATCCCAGCCCCCCAGGCCGTCACACCGTGCCCATGCAGGATCCCCTATTACCTCAGCTCAATGACCATAGCTATCTTTCACATATGATGGTATAGGTTTCCATGTCCCATGCCTCCCACCCACCCTCCTATGTTATCTGAAATACTGTAACTACTTTTATCGTGTACATAAAAATGAAAGATATTCTATAAGAAATCCAAAAGTAAAGCAAAATACATACATACTATTCTTTCTCCATGTGCAATTTACTAAAAATAATTAGCCCATTTTGCCTATAAAAGATTTTTTTTTAATTTCCTTTTACTACTAATATCTCTATCTACCTATTGCTCTTACTGGTCACATTCTATACCCAGCTTACTCTTCTTTCTCTAGGACCAGCTCTCACTTACCCAATTATAGTTGCTCTTAAATAGTCAAATAAACATTGAGATGTAATTTAAAACTATTTCATATGGATTTGATCAATGCTTCTCATAAGAAAAAAAGCATAGGCAATGTGGGAACTGACAATTCTACATAGAAATATTCCAAGTGTTACAAATAAATTCGAACTTCATAATTTCATCCTAAATACTCCTTATCTATTCTTATATAAATGATATTCTTTAGAGCAATCGAAGTCATTAAAAAGTGTTAGTGTGAGAGATTTTCACATGTTTCACATTGTTCTTGAACCTCCCTCAACCTCATGGAAGATGGTGAGTTTGAACACTAACCTCGTTCCTAATTCACAGCTTGCCTTCTCCAACCACTTTTCTGCAACTTCCACAAAAGACTTCAAAAGAGAAAATGCCATTACAGGTTTAGATATACTCCATTTTCTTTTTCTTTGAGTTCTTGCTATTACAGTCACACCAAATCATTATTTTATTTTGAAAAACCAATCAAATAATAACAATTTCTGTTCTGGACTAGCTTCTTTGTTAAAGTGAAAAATGTTGCCCCTCCAGACTCCTGTTTTGTGGTCCTTGGTTCTCTTCTTGTCCATGGCCCTCATTTTTTTTTTTTTAATTGTCATGTGATTTTTTTAATTTTTAATTTTTTATTCTATTTTACTTTTTATTTTTACAGAGTTTTGTTGTTTACAGATATGTATGCTCCCAGACTAGTCATATGTATATCCCTGACCCCCTCCCTTCTCCACCCCCTCCCAGTATCCCCCATCCCAGCCCCCCAGGCCGTCACACCGTGCCCATGCAGGATCCCCTATTACCACAGCTCAATGACCATAGCTATCTTTTTCACATATGATGGTATAGGTTTCCATGTTACTCCCTCTATGCCTCCCACCCACTGTTCATTCCCCTCAATGTCCATAAGTCTGTTCTCTATGTCTGTTTTAGCATAGCTTCACTGCGTGTGTTATCATTACCCTCTTACTAGACTCCATATATATGTGTTAGTATACTGTACTTCTCTTTCTCTTTTTGACTTACTTCACTTTTTATAATAGGTTCTAGATCCACCCACCTCCTTAGGGCTGATTCTTCTGCATTTCTTTTTGTTTTTTTAATTTTACTTTTTATTTTTGCAGAGTTTTATTTTTTACTGATATGCATAATCCCAGATTGGTCATATGTATATCCCCGGTCCCCTCCCAGTCCCCCTCACCCCACCCCTCCATGCTGTCACACAGCACCCCTGCAGGAGCCCCTATGCCCACAGCGCAATGACAATAGCTCTCTTTTTCACATATGATGGTATAGGTTTCCATGTTACTCCCTCTATGCCTCCCACCCACTGTTCATTCCCCTCAATGTCCATAAGTCTGTTCTCTATGTCTGTTTTAGCATAGCTTCACTGCGTGTGTTATCATTACCCTCTTACTAGACTCCATATATATGTGTTAGTATACTGTACTTCTCTTTCTCTTTTTGACTTACTTCACTTTTTATAATAGGTTCTAGATCCACCCACCTCCTTAGGGCTGATTCTTCTGCATTTCTTTTTGTTTTTTTAATTTTACTTTTTATTTTTGCAGAGTTTTATTTTTTACTGATATGCATAATCCCAGATTGGTCATATGTATATCCCCGGTCCCCTCCCAGTCCCCCTCACCCCACCCCTCCATGCTGTCACACAGCACCCCTGCAGGAGCCCCTATGCCCATAGCACAATGACAATAGCTATCTTTTTCATATATGATGGTATAAGTCTGCGTGTTACTCCCTCTATGCCTCCCACCCACTGTTCATTCCCTATTTCTTTTTACTGCTGAGATGTACTCTATTGTATATATGTACCAGAGCTTTTTAATCTATTCATTCATCAATGAACATCTAGGTTGCTTCCATGTTCTAGCTATTGTATAGAGTGCTGCAGTGAACATTGGGGTACAGGTGCCTCTTTGAGTTTTGATTTCATCAGGGTATAAGCCTAATAATGGGATTGCTGGGTCATATGGTGCTTCTATTTTTAGTTTTTTAAGGAATCTCCATACTGTCTTCCATAGTGGCTGTATTAATTTACATTCCCACCAGCAATGCAAGAGTGTTCCGTTTTCTCTGCACCCTCTCCAGCATTTATTGTCTGTAGATTTTTTGATGATGGCCATTCTGACGGGTGTGAGGTGATACCTCATTGTAGTTGTGATTTGCATTTCGCTAATAATAAGAAGTTGAGCATTGTTTCATGTGCTTTTTTTCATGGCTTGCACTTTTAATTCACAATTGTATTATCCATCCACACCATCCACAGAGCACAAGATGCCCTACATCAGGATAGAACAAATACTGCCATATTATTTAAGGGCTTTAAAACTGATTGAATTGCTCCTATTTATTGAGAACCTACAAGGTAAGAGGTGTTTCTAAAATGTGCTATCTTTGTTTTCATCTTTGTCTATTAATTATTCTTCTCAGTAGGACAATCAACAGCAAATTATCACAAGTGCTGAGGAAAACACACAAATCCACCTACAGGTTATATCTTATATTTTTATGATGGCTATCCAGAATTCACTGTGAAATCAGAGATCATGAGAAAATCAGAGTTCAGAGTGGTCTATGTGAGGTAAAGCATATAGCCTAGTAAAATATATGCAGCATTGGATGTGTTTATTGTCTTTCACAGAAAAGTATATTCCAAACCATTTTGCCTATGAGATTTTTAAAGTTTGATTCACACAATAAAATGTTAAAGAGAAAGCTTGATATGCCATATTGACATGATGACCCACTATACCAGGGATTGGAAAACTTTTCCAAAAAGAGCCAGATAGTGAATATTTGAGGTTTTGTGAATCATACAGTTTCTGCTGGAGCAGGTTTTTGTTTTTTGTTTTGGCTGCACCACGTGGGTTGTGGGATCTAGTTTCCCAAACAGTGAGTGAACACACGTCCACTGCAGTGGAAGTACAGCACCCTAACCATCAGGGGTTTCCCTTGTTATAGCAACTATGCTGGATGTCAGTATATGAGTGAACATCTAGGTTGCTTCCATGTTCTAGCTATTGTATAGAGTGCTGCAGTGAACATTGGGGTACAGGTGCCTCTTTGAGTTTTGATTTCATCAGGGTATAAGCCTAATAATGGGATTGCTGGGTCATATGGTGCTTCTATTTTTAGTTTTTTAAGGAATCTCCATACTGTCTTCCATAGTGGCTGTATTAATTTACATTCCCACCAGCAATGCAAGAGTGTTCCGTTTTCTCTGCACCCTCTCCAGCATTTATTGTCTGTAGATTTTTTGATGATGGCCATTCTGACGGGTGTGAGGTGATACCTCATTGTAGTTGTGATTTGCATTTCGCTAATAATAAGAAGTTGAGCATTGTTTCATGTGCTTTTTTTCATGGCTTGCACTTTTAATTCACAATTGTATTATCCATCCACACCATCCACAGAGCACAAGATGCCCTACATCAGGATAGAACAAATACTGCCATATTATTTAAGGGCTTTAAAACTGATTGAATTGCTCCTATTTATTGAGAACCTACAAGGTAAGAGGTGTTTCTAAAAATGTGCTATCTTTGTTTTCATCTTTGTCTATTAATTATTCTTCTCAGTAGGACAATCAACAGCAAATTATCACAAGTGCTGAGGAAAACACACAAATCCACCTACAGGTTATATCTTATATTTTTATGATGGCTATCCAGAATTCACTGTGAAATCAGAGATCATGAGAAAATCAGAGTTCAGAGTGGTCTATGTGAGGTAAAGCATATAGCCTAGTAAAATATATGCAGCATTGGATGTGTTTATTGTCTTTCACAGAAAAGTATATTCCAAACCATTTTGCCTATGAGATTTTTAAAGTTTGATTCACACAATAAAATGTTAAAGAGAAAGCTTGATATGCCATATTGACATGATGACCCACTATACCAGGGATTGGAAAACTTTTCCAAAAAGAGCCAGATAGTGAATATTTGAGGTTTTGTGAATCATACAGTTTCTGCTGGAGCAGGTTTTTGTTTTTTGTTTTGGCTGCACCACGTGGGTTGTGGGATCTAGTTTCCCAAACAGTGAGTGAACACACGTCCACTGCAGTGGAAGTACAGCACCCTAACCATCAGGGGTTTCCCTTGTTATAGCAACTAGTTGACTTCATTTCCCATGAAAGCAGCCAGAGGCAATATGCAAACAGATAAATATGGCTCTCTTCCAAAAAATGTTAATAACATATAATTTTCACAAATCACACAATATTATTTTCTTTGGGTATTTCTCAATTATTTTAAAATGTGAAGACCATTCTTCTTTGAATTCTGTTGAGCCCTCCACTATACCACATACCGAACCCTCATGCTGGGAATGATTGAAGGCCGAAAGAGAAGAGGCAGCAGAAGATGAGATGGTTAGATAGCATCACTGACTTAGTGGACAGAATTTGAGCAAACTCTGGAGATAGCAAAGGACGGGAGAGTCTGGCATGCTGCAGTCCATGGGATCACAAAGAGTTCGACATGACTTACTGACTGAACAGCGAACATGTATTAGGCAGACCCTAAGTATGCTTCTCAAGCTGGCACCAAGGACTTATGGGATTGGAGGATACTCTCATGGCACATTGCATCCACAAAACTCAGCCTTTCTTTAGGGTTTTAAGAACAAACTATAAAAAGCTCTGTCAACACTATTTCTCTGGTTAGCAAATATTAATCATTGCTATTATAATATTAGTTATTTATTCTCAAGTATTGTTGGCACTTACTATGTACAAATCATCATGATAGGTACTTTGATAACCTCACATCAAGGGTATATATAGTAAAAAGGAATATGAGAAGTACAAAGAAAGACAGGGCTACATACAATAGATTAAGACACCAGGCAGGTAACAGGAAGGCCAGAGTTTCTATGTCTGTGGACGAGGAGTGGATATTAATGAAGCCTGCCTGAAGGAGGTATTCTCCGACCTGGGTTTATAAAGGAGAAAAATATGAATGCTAACTATTGAAAGAGGACGTTCTGGTTATAATTTAGCTAATGAAGCTCCGTAAAAGGTCCTGTACACAGGTTCAAATCCCTTCTTTTCTTTACAATTGTTGGTGTTGTTTAGTCACTCAGTCATGTCCAACTCCTTTGTGACTTCATGAACTTGTAGCCCACCAGGCTCCTCTGTCCATGGGATTATCCCAGGCAAGAATACTGGATTGGGTTGACGTTTTCTTCTCCAGGGGATCTTTCTGACCCAAAGATCGAGCATGGGTCTCCTGTACAGGCAGGCGGATTCTTCACTGATGAGTCACCAGGAGAGCTCATGATACTTAATTACTAGTAATTTGTGAACTTGAATATCATAAAGCACAAAGAGAAATAATCTAGATACCCTAGTTGTCCTAAAAACTTTGCATTTATAAAAATTACCAATGTTTATTAGTTAATATACCAGAAAATTCTGCCTTCCCCTTCAATTCAATCCAGTGTCTAAACCAATGAATTTCTGTCTATGCAATACCTCTGCTGTTTCAATTTGTGCTGTGAATATTTAGTAAGTAAAGAGCACTAGTTCTGTGGGGATTTTTGTACCAAACAATATCGATAAACCAGGTGCTATGTAAATAGGTAAGGTTTTGCATTTGTATATTGTGAATTTAACTTTGTTTTATACTTTAGATGAATTCCATGAAGTGCTCACCCAAAACAACCATCTGGGTATATATCGCCTTTTCTTACTGATTGGAGGATACTCTCATGGCACATTGCATCCACAAAACTCAGCCTTTCTTTAGGGTTTTAAGAACAAACTATAAAAGCTCTGTCAACACTATTTCTCTGGTTAGCAAATATTAATCATTGCTATTATAATATTAGTTATTTATTCTCAAGTATTGTTGGCACTTACTATGTACAAATCATCATGATAGGTACTTTGATAACCTCACATCAAGGGTATATATAGTAAAAAGGAATATGAGAAGTACAAAGAAAGACAGGGCTACATACAATAGATTAAGACACCAGGCAGGTAACAGGAAGGCCAGAGTTTCTATGTCTGTGGACGAGGAGTGGATATTAATGAAGCCTGCCTGAAGGAGGTATTCTCCGACCTGGGTTTATAAAGGAGAAAAATATGAATGCTAACTATTGAAAGAGGACGTTCTGGTTATAATTTAGCTAATGAAGCTCCGTAAAAGGTCCTGTACACAGGTTCAAATCCCTTCTTTTCTTTACAATTGTTGGTGTTGTTTAGTCACTCAGTCATGTCCAACTCCTTTGTGACTTCATGAACTTGTAGCCCACCAGGCTCCTCTGTCCATGGGATTATCCCAGGCAAGAATACTGGATTGGGTTGACGTTTTCTTCTCCAGGGGATCTTTCTGACCCAAAGATCGAGCATGGGTCTCCTGTACAGGCAGGCGGATTCTTCACTGATGAGTCACCAGGAGAGCTCATGATACTTAATTACTAGTAATTTGTGAACTTGAATATCATAAAGCACAAAGAGAAATAATCTAGATACCCTAGTTGTCCTAAAAACTTTGCATTTATAAAAATTACCAATGTTTATTAGTTAATATACCAGAAAATTCTGCCTTCCCCTTCAATTCAATCCAGTGTCTAAACCAATGAATTTCTGTCTATGCAATACCTCTGCTGTTTCAATTTGTGCTGTGAATATTTAGTAAGTAAAGAGCACTAGTTCTGTGGGGATTTTTGTACCAAACAATATCGATAAACCAGGTGCTATGTAAATAGGTAAGGTTTTGCATTTGTATATTGTGAATTTAACTTTGTTTTATACTTTAGATGAATTCCATGAAGTGCTCACCCAAAACAACCATCTGGGTATATATCGCCTTTTCTTACTGACTTACAGTAACATTTCAGAGATACTTAAACACTGAAGAAAATGTATTCCCAAATGTTGTTACAATAAATTTAATCCTAGCTTTTACTTTTAAACAAAGTTTATAATAGAGTGTAGCTGATTAACAATGTTGTGATGGTTTCCAGTGGAAAGCAACTCAACCATACATAAATCCATATCCATTCTCACACAGGCTTCCCTCCCATCCAGGCTGCTATATAACACTGAGCGGAGTTCCCTGTGCTATACAATAGGTCCTTGTTGGTTATCTGATTGAATATAGCAATGTGTACCTATACATCCCCAAACCTCTTAATTATCCCTTCCCCCTAGCATTTACTTTAAAAATCCCTTTTACCCAGGCACATTATATACATTCTCAAGATTTGCCTACATCTCCATTGACAGTTTTCTCTAAATTAGAGAAAGTAGCTAGCCTTTGAAAAGTCTAATGAAAATCAGTCACCCTAAGTTATGCAACAGTTAGTAGCAATGTTAACTTCCTTTAAGCACCATGTTAGCAGTGTTCAACAAATTATCATATGATGCATTTTCATTAGCATAAAGTTTGAAATGTGTTCTAATTTCCCTAGTGGTTTTTCAGCCATGAACTATTTGCAAGTGTGTTTATTTCCAAATACTTAATTTTCTGTAAATATCTTCTTGTCACTAATTTTTAGGTGGACTTCATTGAAGTTAGAGGGTATATTCTGTATGATTGTAAAGCTTTTAAATGTACTGTGGTTTGTCTCATAGCTCAGCAAATACTTTACACTGGTGAATAGACCACATGTACTTGACAATCTGTATTCTATACTTGCATGTACTGGGCTACAAATATCAATTAAGTTAGAACAGATTATACTATTGTACAGATCATCTACTTTTCTGTATATTGTGAATTTAGAACTTGTGTTTTTAATATTTAGTAAGTAAAGAGCACTAGTTCTGTGGGGATTTTTGTACCAAACAATATCGATAAACCAGGTGCTATGTAAATAGGTAAGGTTTTGCATTTGTATATTGTGAATTTAACTTTGTTTTATACTTTAGATGAATTCCATGAAGTGCTCACCCAAAACAACCATCTGGGTATATATCGCCTTTTCTTACTGACTTACAGTAACATTTCAGAGATACTTAAACACTGAAGAAAATGTATTCCCAAATGTTGTTACAATAAATTTAATCCTAGCTTTTACTTTTAAAAAAAGTTTATAATAGAGTGTAGCTGATTAACAATGTTGTGATGGTTTCCAGTGGAAAGCAACTCAACCATACATAAATCCATATCCATTCTCACACAGGCTTCCCTCCCATCCAGGCTGCTATATAACACTGAGCGGAGTTCCCTGTGCTATACAATAGGTCCTTGTTGGTTATCTGATTGAATATAGCAATGTGTACCTATACATCCCCAAACCTCTTAATTATCCCTTCCCCCTAGCATTTACTTTAAAAATCCCTTTTACCCAGGCACATTATATACATTCTCAAGATTTGCCTACATCTCCATTGACAGTTTTCTCTAAATTAGAGAAAGTAGCTAGCCTTTGAAAAGTCTAATGAAAATCAGTCACCCTAAGTTATGCAACAGTTAGTAGCAATGTTAACTTCCTTTAAGCACCATGTTAGCAGTGTTCAACAAATTATCATATGATGCATTTTCATTAGCATAAAGTTTGAAATGTGTTCTAATTTCCCTAGTGGTTTTTCAGCCATGAACTATTTGCAAGTGTGTTTATTTCCAAATACTTAATTTTCTGTAAATATCTTCTTGTCACTAATTTTTAGGTGGACTTCATTGAAGTTAGAGGGTATATTCTGTATGATTGTAAAGCTTTTAAATGTACTGTGGTTTGTCTCATAGCTCAGCAAATACTTTACACTGGTGAATAGACCACATGTACTTGACAATCTGTATTCTATACTTGCATGTACTGGGCTACAAATATCAATTAAGTTAGAACAGATTATACTATTGTACAGATCATCTACTTCTTCACCAATTTTTTGGTGGCATGGTTGTTTAGAACTAATGATAATACATCTCTTTCCCTCCTTTTGCCAAGGCAAGTTTTTATAGATGCTATTTTTTTTAAGGGAAAAAAGCAATATAAGAGAACAAAAACTAGCTTTAGACACAGTTTAGAATAAAAAGGAAAAAAGAATGATTCATACATTTGTTGAAAAATGGCATTTGGTTTTGTGGTTTGTTTTGGTGAGTTTTATTTATTTATTTATTTATTTATTTATTTGGTAAGAAGCCAGCAGCTACTGAGGTTTTGTAACTAAAACAAACAAACAAAAAAATTTTAACAACTAAAGACATCAAAGAGAGCCACCTTGCCTTCTCAGCCAAATCTCTCCCAGTTTACAGCAAGCCAAACCATGCCAAGTTGAAAGAAGACAGACTGAAGGAAGCAGTGGTTGATCATCCCTTTTGCTGCCCATGAAGAAAAAGTACATTCTGTTTGATGCCTCCGTGTGCTCAATACAAGGGTGGCTGAATTATTCTAATCCTTATGAATTCCCACCTGTAAGTGGCATGGCAAGAGGTGATAAAGTCACCGTGCTACTCCAGGGGTGTGTGTTTGTGTGTGTGTGTGTGTGTGTGTGTGTGTGTTAGTGGCTCAGTGGTGTCCAATTCTTGGCAACCCCTTGGAATGTAACTTGCCAAGCTCCTATGTCCATGGGATTTTCCAGGCAAGAATACTGGAGTGGGTTGCTATTTCCTTCTCCAGGGGATCTTTCCAACCCAGGGATTGAAACTAGGTATTGCCCGTTGCAGGCCGACTCTACTGTCTGAACCACCAAGGAAGCTGCTCCGTATATCACTTTTAAATGATTCACTCTCTTTAAGCTAAATGTTTTTTAGATTTCTATCTCTACAGCGTGGCTTCTGGGCACGTAGGGGCTTATCTGAAGGAAAATGCCACCAGAGATCCATGCATGTACAGTGGTCTAGATCCTACCGGGTCAGAATGACTCCTTTACTTGTCACCACTTGGAAAAATGGGGACAAATGCTTATTGCATTTGAGGATCCTCATACACTAGCTCTCAGTCCAGATCCAAGGCTAGCCTGTATTAGCCTCTCTCTAAGAGACTTCTAAGAGCTCCTGTCCAAAGAAGAGGGAATGACACAAGCGCCATGTTGATCTTACTTACCTCACCCATCCTCTTGACCCACCGGGTTCCTTCCAGAGCCTTCAGGAAGCAGACCACACATTTTTGTGTTATCAGGCTATTTTACACTTATCTAAGTGTTTCTTATACGTTCCTTTTCCTGGATTATCTACCTTTGAACAGCGAAGATGAGGACACACAGTTCTAACCTTCTCCTTTGGGCTCTGCCAGTTTTGCTTACCTACTTCCTTAGACCAGAAAAGTTACTGTCTACTTGCCCTTCCTCTCTGCAAGCATTTCAATGTAGTCAGTGTCTTTCTTCAAAGATCACTTAACCAGTTGACTTAGCCTTAATGCTAGGTGTTGTGCTTCTCTCCTCAGTGGGAGAAAACTTAAGATCTGGGGGATATCAGGCATGTGGCTCAAATGCCAGCTGCTGTATCATCAGGCTCTGAAGAGGACTAAATATGAAGATGCATGGGTGTATTATGTCAAATACAGTATTGCTGTTACTGGTGTTTAAGTTTCCAGCATCCTTTATAGTCTTATTGTTCAGATGAGTCGTGTTCAACTCTTTGCAATTCATGGACCCTTTGTAGTCTAACAGGGACTAAATTTCAGGCACCCTGTCGCTGAAGGAGATTGGAATACAGATGATGGAGGGAGACCAAAGATAGGAAAATGTGACCAGAGGTGATTTTGTAGGAGTACAGAATTGATCTCTATCTGTTGTATCCTACACTATGCATTCTTCTCCCCAATCAAGGGCCAGGTGTGGGATCACAGAGAAGGTGCAGAAGACTTCCAAGAGTATTCATTGTATTAGAGAGTGATGAACCCTACTGCTTGAGGCTTACTTTATATCTATTTTTATGTAAGTATGCAAAAATTAACATTAAAATACCCTAAGATACACAAAGAGCTTTAAGCCATCTAATCGGAATTTTCTAGTGACTCTTTGCTTCATTGTTTGTTGATTATTTCATCTTTTTTTTTTATTTTTTTAAAATTTATTTTTGGATATTCTGGGTTTTCACTGCTGCCACAGGTTTTTCTCTAGTTGCAGGGAGTGGGAGCTACTCTCTAGCTGAGGTGAGCAGGCTTCTTGTTGTGGTGATTTTTCTCGTGGAATTCGGGCTCTAGAGCACACGGGCTTCAGCGGTTGTGGCACCTGGGCTCAATTGTTGCAGCTCTGAGGCTCTAGAGCACAGGCTCAGTAGCTGTGGATCATGGACTTAGTTGCTCCGCAGCATGTGGGATCTTCCAAAATCAGGGATTGAACCCATGTCTCCTGCAATGGCAGGCGAACTCTTTACCACTGAGCTACCAGAGAAGCCCTGATTATTTCATCTTTATATGCAACGCACACTTACACAGTTGCCAGTCCTTTAGATAGCAGTGATCTAAATTGTAAGTCACCTTCTTACAAAATGAGCTTAAAACAGGATAAGGGATCTAAAAGTGGCAAGTATGCTTATATGCCCTATATATTCGATATGTAAATATAAGAATATATGGTACCAACTAGGTACCTGGTTTTAGCTGAATGGAAACTCCAGTTTTATTCCTGTAGAAGTAAGTTAATAACTAGATAGGTAAATGATCTGGGGATATCAGGCATGTGGCTCAAATGCCAGCTGCTGTATCATCAGGCTCTGAAGAGGACTAAATATGAAGATGCATGGGTGTATTATGTCAAATACAGTATTGCTGTTACTGGTGTTTAAGTTTCCAGCATCCTTTATAGTCTTATTGTTCAGATGAGTCGTGTTCAACTCTTTGCAATTCATGGACCCTTTGTAGTCTAACAGGGACTAAATTTCAGGCACCCTGTCGCTGAAGGAGATTGGAATACAGATGATGGAGGGAGACCAAAGATAGGAAAATGTGACCAGAGGTGATTTTGTAGGAGTACAGAATTGATCTCTATCTGTTGTATCCTACACTATGCATTCTTCTCCCCAATCAAGGGCCAGGTGTGGGATCACAGAGAAGGTGCAGAAGACTTCCAAGAGTATTCATTGTATTAGAGAGTGATGAACCCTACTGCTTGAGGCTTACTTTATATCTATTTTTATGTAAGTATGCAAAAATTAACATTAAAATACCCTAAGATACACAAAGAGCTTTAAGCCATCTAATCGGAATTTTCTAGTGACTCTTTGCTTCATTGTTTGTTGATTATTTCATCTTTTTTTATTTTTTTAAAATTTATTTTTGGATATTCTGGGTTTTCACTGCTGCCACAGGTTTTTCTCTAGTTGCAGGGAGTGGGAGCTACTCTCTAGCTGAGGTGAGCAGGCTTCTTGTTGTGGTGATTTTTCTCGTGGAATTCGGGCTCTAGAGCACACGGGCTTCAGCGGTTGTGGCACCTGGGCTCAATTGTTGCAGCTCTGAGGCTCTAGAGCACAGGCTCAGTAGCTGTGGATCATGGACTTAGTTGCTCCGCAGCATGTGGGATCTTCCAAAATCAGGGATTGAACCCATGTCTCCTGCAATGGCAGGCGAACTCTTTACCACTGAGCTACCAGAGAAGCCCTGATTATTTCATCTTTATATGCAACGCACACTTACACAGTTGCCAGTCCTTTAGATAGCAGTGATCTAAATTGTAAGTCACCTTCTTACAAAATGAGCTTAAAACAGGATAAGGGATCTAAAAGTGGCAAGTATGCTTATATGCCCTATATATTCGATATGTAAATATAAGAATATATGGTACCAACTAGGTACCTGGTTTTAGCTGAATGGAAACTCCAGTTTTATTCCTGTAGAAGTAAGTTAATAACTAAACCATATGGATAATTGTTATGGAGGAGAGTATTATCCCAAACTACAGTTATACCAGGATTAGCTGTTCACTGTCTTAGAGTCATTTAGGATTAGCTGTTAGCTGTATTAGAGACATTTATGGAGTAAATATTTTTATAACCAGAGGCTAATAAGATGGGTTGTCTTGGTTACGTATGATGTATATCAGGATTGGCCTGTTTTCCTTCTGTGTGCTTTTAGGATTCTGAATCACGATTATTCATAATTATTTTAAATACCAGTAATCATAAATTGGCAAGTACAAATCAGTAGTGGCATGAGTGTGATTCATTTTCACATGTATCGGGCATATAGCAAGAATCTTTCGGTGGAGAGAAATGTTTCAGTTGGCAGAAATACAGGGTATTAAACTTTAGTCAGAAATTATTTATCACTGATTTAATTTTATTCTTAATCTTATAACTAATCTTGGGAGGAGCTAGACACTTTTACTTATTTATTAAGTAGATATATAGCAGTAAATGTAGAAAACAATTGTACAACTTTGTTCTCTAAAATTGTGGATAAATACCTCTCGTGCTAGAGTACAGTAGAGAGAAAAGTTCTCATAATCTCTCTCAAGGAAAACTCCTGTAAAATGATTGTACAAGTGTAGTCATTTATACATTTTTTTTCTTGAACGAATGTTACTTTTTTAAAGCAAGAATAATTAGTATTACTCATTTCCTTAATGAAAAAAACAATTAAAAGAAAAATAAAAATTACAATTAAAAGAGACGGTATCTACATGGCTTTCTGTTTCAGTTAGGAAGATATCCATGAATTTAGCTACAAAATAAAAGGACGTAATTTCCTATAATTGTGAAGGTCCAGTATTGAGGCCAGTGGATAAAATTAGAGACATATCTTCGTAATGGAAGTCTAACAAACCCCTACCTTACATGGTAATTAAAAAAGACTAGGGTTCTTTCTAATGAGGATCAACACTTTGAGTAATAAATCAATGCAAATGGAGACTTCTTGGATGTTTTTCTTTGGACATTTAAACCTAAACTATAATATAAGTGTGGGTGCAGTTAAAATTGGGTTTTTTTTTGTTTAGATGCTAAATCGTGTCCGACTCTTGCCACCCTATGGACTGTAGCCTGTCAGACTTCCCTGTCCAAGGGATTTCCCAGGCAAGAATACTGGAGCTGGTAGCCATGTCTTTCTTCAGGGATCTTCCCAATGCAGGGATTGAACCGGTGTCTCCTGCATTGGCAGGTGAGTTACCACTGAGTCATCAGGGAAGCCCCCAGTGAAAATCAGACAGCTATAAATTTATCAGAGGGCTCCCTCATGTCCTTCCAGTGGTGAAGAGCTCACCTGCCAATGTAGGAGTCTTAAGAGCTGCAGATTCGATTCCTGGGTCAGGAAGATCTCCTTGAGAAGGGATAGGCTACCCACTCCAGTATTCTTACTTAGAGAATCCCATGGACAGACGAGCCTGGTGAGCTTCAGTACATAGGGTCACACAGAGTTGGACACGACTGTATTAACAGCACAGCATAGGACAAATTTATCAGAGGGCACAAAGGCCAGAATTACACATAAGAGTTCAATTACATATTTAATTTAAAAAGAAATTGCAAAGGAATAACTAATTCATTTCCATTTTGTCTCAAATGCTTCCTTTATTTAAATATCTTTTGTAAAGGCAATCATGGATATTTGATAAAAATAAATTTGAATGAGTGTGAGATAGAAATGAAAAAGACTAGTGAAGTATCTGTTCTTTGTCTACCGTGGGGCAAGACCTTCTTCTCTTGGATATGAAATGTTCTGATTCAATATTACGATTTACATAAAAAATCAATAGCATTTTATAAGAGTCTATTATAGTGCTGTGCTATCCACATTACATTGGTGAAAGAGATGCTAGTGGCTCACCCATGTTGACTCCAATATTGTGAAACACTTCATACAGTGATGATTTTGAGTTTTCTCATCAGTAAAGAAGGTAGTAATATTAACACACTGTGTTTTAAGCTCATCCTCATGTACTGTCATTTAAGGTAATTAAAAAGACTAGGGTTCTTTCTAATGAGGATCAACACTTTGAGTTAAATCAATGCAAATGGAGACTTCTTGGATGTTTTCTTTGGACATTTAAACCTAAACTATAATATAAGTGTGGTGCAGTTAAAATTGGGTTTTTTTTTGTTTAGATGCTAAATCGTGTCCGACTCTTGCCACCCTATGGACTGTAGCCTGTCAGACTTCCCTGTCCAAGGGATTTCCCAGGCAAGAATACTGGAGCTGGTAGCCATGTCTTTCTTCAGGGATCTTCCCAATGCAGGGATTGAACCGGTGTCTCCTGCATTGGCAGGTGAGTTACCACTGAGTCATCAGGGAAGCCCCCAGTGAAAATCAGACAGCTATAAATTTATCAGAGGGCTCCCTCATGTCCTTCCAGTGGTGAAGAGCTCACCTGCCAATGTAGGAGTCTTAAGAGCTGCAGATTCGATTCCTGGGTCAGGAAGATCTCCTTGAGAAGGGATAGGCTACCCACTCCAGTATTCTTACTTAGAGAATCCCATGGACAGACGAGCCTGGTGAGCTTCAGTACATAGGGTCACACAGAGTTGGACACGACTGTATTAACAGCACAGCATAGGACAAATTTATCAGAGGGCACAAAGGCCAGAATTACACATAAGAGTTCAATTACATATTTAATTTAAAAAGAAATTGCAAAGGAATAACTAATTCATTTCCATTTTGTCTCAAATGCTTCCTTTATTTAAATATCTTTTGTAAAGGCAATCATGGATATTTGATAAAAATAAATTTGAATGAGTGTGAGATAGAAATGAAAAAGACTAGTGAAGTATCTGTTCTTTGTCTACCGTGGGGCAAGACCTTCTTCTCTTGGATATGAAATGTTCTGATTCAATATTACGATTTACATAAAAAATCAATAGCATTTTATAAGAGTCTATTATAGTGCTGTGCTATCCACATTACATTGGTGAAAGAGATGCTAGTGGCTCACCCATGTTGACTCCAATATTGTGAAACACTTCATACAGTGATGATTTTGAGTTTTCTCATCAGTAAAAAGAAGGTAGTAATATTAACCACACTGTGTTTTTAAGACTCTTAAATTATGTCTTTGCAATTCAATGTACTGTAGCCTATCAGGTTCCTCTGTCCATGGAACTCTCCACGAAAGAATAGTAGAGTAGGTAGCAGGGGAATCTTCCCAATTCAGAGATCTAACCTAAGTCTCTCACATTGCAGCCAGATTCTTTACTGTCTAAGCCAACTAGAGAAGCCCAAATAATGTCTACAAAGTGCTTAATATAGTGCCTGGAACCTGGTAAATCTTAAATACGTGCTAATTAGCTGCTATTGTTTTCTTGGCTTCTCTGTAGAAGATACATGAGATTGTTTGAAGAAATCCAAAAGACTAATGAAAAAGTGACAGCAAAGAAGCCAACTTAGAATATTTAAGTAATCTTTTTAGAGTTCTGTCCTTTCCAGTACTGGCTGACACTGTTACATTCATTATGCATTCATAATGTTCAGGGTTGCATCAGAGCTGTGTGTTTCTACAAGCAACTCTTTCAAATGCTGAACCAGAGTTCCCTGAGGGCACCCACAATTCTTGAGCTCAGAGGTGGCTAAGGAGGACGGACAAGTCTGAATTCTTTAATTAAGTCACAGCTGTGACTTGCAAAGTTAGTTAAACTTAATAGAAATATCTTAACTGAAAATTCTCCATTATTTTTTCCAGATTTTAAAAAATATGACAAAAGAGTGCTAGCCAAGAAACAAAAGTTTTAGGAAAATGGATTTACTTTATTTCCTTAAAAACGTCCCCCTCACTGGGAATCATTGTATAAACCTGAGTTAGAAATTAACATATGCAGCCTACTGCCTGTCTTGGCCTCAAGTTCATTCCAATTTTTAGAGAGAAACCTTTGCAGAGTATTCATGACTAGTCCTTAATACCTTGTGGTAAAGAAAATATGAATTTGTGCCTTTTGAAGGTCATCTTATGGAGTAGCTTGCTTAGGTAGTAGTCAATGGCAATGCAGGGGTAAGAAGGAAAACAGCAAATGTTATCACCAGCAGAAACACTGAGATCAAGAAAGACCTAGAGAGTGGGAGATTCAAAACCATTAAGAGGCACATCAATTTCCATTGTTTAGGACACCAAGATTCATACCCCAAAGGTGAAACATTCACAGTGATGATTTTGAGTTTTCTCATCAGTAAAAGAAGGTAGTAATATTAACCACACTGTGTTTTTAAGACTCTTAAATTATGTCTTTGCAATTCAATGTACTGTAGCCTATCAGGTTCCTCTGTCCATGGAACTCTCCACGAAAGAATAGTAGAGTAGGTAGCAGGGGAATCTTCCCAATTCAGAGATCTAACCTAAGTCTCTCACATTGCAGCCAGATTCTTTACTGTCTAAGCCAACTAGAGAAGCCCAAATAATGTCTACAAAGTGCTTAATATAGTGCCTGGAACCTGGTAAATCTTAAATACGTGCTAATTAGCTGCTATTGTTTTCTTGGCTTCTCTGTAGAAGATACATGAGATTGTTTGAAGAAATCCAAAAGACTAATGAAAAAGTGACAGCAAAGAAGCCAACTTAGAATATTTAAGTAATCTTTTTAGAGTTCTGTCCTTTCCAGTACTGGCTGACACTGTTACATTCATTATGCATTCATAATGTTCAGGGTTGCATCAGAGCTGTGTGTTTCTACAAGCAACTCTTTCAAATGCTGAACCAGAGTTCCCTGAGGGCACCCACAATTCTTGAGCTCAGAGGTGGCTAAGGAGGACGGACAAGTCTGAATTCTTTAATTAAGTCACAGCTGTGACTTGCAAAGTTAGTTAAACTTAATAGAAATATCTTAACTGAAAATTCTCCATTATTTTTTCCAGATTTTAAAAAATATGACAAAAGAGTGCTAGCCAAGAAACAAAAGTTTTAGGAAAATGGATTTACTTTATTTCCTTAAAAACGTCCCCCTCACTGGGAATCATTGTATAAACCTGAGTTAGAAATTAACATATGCAGCCTACTGCCTGTCTTGGCCTCAAGTTCATTCCAATTTTTAGAGAGAAAACCTTTGCAGAGTATTCATGACTAGTCCTTAATACCTTGTGGTAAAGAAAATATGAATTTGTGCCTTTTGAAGGTCATCTTATGGAGTAGCTTGCTTAGGTAGTAGTCAATGGCAATGCAGGGGTAAGAAGGAAAACAGCAAATGTTATCACCAGCAGAAACACTGAGATCAAGAAAGACCTAGAGAGTGGGAGATTCAAAACCATTAAGAGGCACATCAATTTCCATTGTAAGGCACTTTTAAGAGAACTATTTTCATTTCAACCAAGATTTACATAGTAAAGCAAAGTCAGAAATGACAAAATTCTGAATTTTGTCTTACCCCTTCTAAACATTAGTGAACACAAATAAAAAGGACATCACTTTATTCTCTCTCAAAAGGCCTGCTTTGGAAAGTTAATAATTTCCCTTTGTCTCCTCTTAGTTATGTGCAAAATTCTCAGGACTGTCTCCTGAATATTTGTTCAGTCACACATCCTTAAAATCATCATTTATCCAAGGAAATTGATCTTTTATGCGAGGTACACATCCTACCATTGAATTTGAAGTTCTTAGCTCTGACAACACTCTGTGTTTCTGTTTTCTAGCTACAAATGCCCTTCTAGACTGGGTCCATGTTGTCTCTCAGATTGAGAGTTTATTCCAATTGCCACACAGTGAGGAAAACTTTTGCATCTGAATTTTATCTATCCAGGCCTCTCTCCTTAGCAAAGCCTTCCACTGATTTCTTCCAGATAAGAATGTCTGGAACACTTGCTTTCTGAGCCACTTGTGTGCATGTAAGGATGTATTTGTGTGGGCTTCCCAGGTGGCTCATTGGTAAAGAATCCACCTGCCATTGCAGGAGACACAGGTTAAATCCCTATATCAGGAAGAACCCCTGGAGAAGGAAATGGCAAACCACTCCAGTATTCTTGCCTGGAAAATCTTGTGGACAGAGGAGCCTGAGGGGCTACCATCCATGGGACTGCAAAGAATTGGACATGACTGAGCATACATGCGTGTATTTGTGAACTGCTGTGGTTTCATGTGTGTACACCTAGCCACAGCCAGGAAAGGGAGCAAGCTGCTAGAAGGCAGGAACCTTGTTTTATTATTACTTGTTTTCACTTTGTCAGTTCAATACATGTGTGATAGACCTTATGCACACTAACCTTTGGACTAAGCACTGAGGATACTGACATCCTTAAGAATTTCTGTGTATAGTTAGGAATCTCACAATTACTCAGTATACTCCCCAAGTTTTATCTCAGTAGAGACAAATGAAGGGCAATAAAAGTTTTTTTTTTAATTCGCTTACCTCAAAGTTACCTTCAAATCCATTATTATTCCATTTTATTATTTTTAATGTGATTTTAGTAGTATTATTATTAATTAGAATAAACTTAATGTAATGTTAAAATAGCTGAAAATAATGTTATATACCTAAAGTAATTTAAATAGTTTCTAGTATTAAGGTAGTCGATGTCCTGTGTTTTTTACTGAACTGTTCAGACTCAAGCACTATTCCTGCACTAATTTGTGTGTCCTTGGGGCAATCCTACAATAAACTTGAGGTGCATTTTATTCATCTTTAAAACAAGAATAGTTATGCCTTCTCTTTACCTCATAAGCCTGTTGCAAGAATTAATTACATCTTTGAAATATATAGAGCTCTTTACCACCTTATAAGTAAATATAACAAACATCAAATGTATTATTATTATCATTAACATATTAGTGCAAGATTTTCTTTCTTTGTGGCTTACTAAAAGGTGTTATATGTTATAGTTTGCATTCTTTTTTTTTTATTATTATTCTTTATTTTAAAGGTTTTACAGAGTTTTGTTGTTCACAGACGTCTATGTTCCCAGATCAGTCATATGCATATCCATGGTCTCCACCCCCCCAGGTCCCCCCATCCCACCCCTCCAGACCTTCGCCCCAAGCCATTGTAAGTACTCCTAATCCCTTAGCACAATGACACTAGCTATCTTTTCCACACATAACAGTATAGGTTTCCATGTTACTCCCTCCATGCTTCCCCCTCCCTATTTCTTCCCCACAATGTCCCTATGTCTATGCTCTGTCTGTTTTTCCATGAGTTTGCATTCTTGATAAAATTCGTTTTATAGAATTTTAAGATCTTTTATTTTTATTTACATTTGCAATGAAAATATGCAATTGAACGACAGTTTTTTTTTCAAGGCTAAACAAGTAGAATAATTTAACTTCATGTTGATAATTTTGAAAGCTTGTGAGATGATTAAGTTAGAGATTTATAGGAAAAGGATAAATTTACTGCAGGAGAAATGGAGACACCTAAGTAAGACCTTAGGGGCACATGCTCATTACAGAAGGCAACTGAAGAGCCTTACCTCAGTTTCCAGGAAGCCCCTGTGCAAGACTCCTGTCTACCTCTCTGTAACTGGAGCTGCTTATTATACCAATGTATCAGTGCTATTTGAGTATTAGATTTGTTATAAGTGACCCACAAAAATGAATAAAGGTAGCTTGTGATAACAAAAATAGATTATAAAATAAGTGATCATCTAAAACATCTAGTTTAGATCAAATTAGAGCTATATGATACTAAATTATTCTTAGTTTTTCATAGTTTTACTACACCTAAAAATTACTTTAATCATTTACTAGACATATTCAGAAAACATGCTTAGAGGAATAGCTGTTATTTGGCTCTAGGTAACACTGAGGACCAATTGGGTTACTATTGTTTTAGGAAAAAAAAAAAAAGAAAGAAAGAAATTCTGATTTTAAGTGTGAGTTCTTTTCAAATGTTAAGAGAATAAACTAATTCAAAACTTGGTTATTAGAGTCAAGAGATTGGAACGTTTCCATCTTAAATGATTTGGTTATTTTCCATTTTTTATAAAATTATGGTTTTGGCATATGGTTACTTTGCTTTTCTAAAATATTCTACTATAGAACCTAAAAAAAAAAAAATTTTTTTCAAAGAAAACTTTAACTTTTCTGTAAACCCTTTAATTGTTCAGATTCCATTCCGTCCTCAGTATATAGTTAACTGTAAACCCTTTGAAAAGAATTATGGAATTCTATGGTGATCCAGTGGTTAGGAATCTACTGTTGGGCCCAAGGGTTCCATCCCTCATCTGGGAACTGCATGCTGCACGGTGAGGCCAAAGAAAAGAAAGGAAAAGAGTTAAGATACCAGTGTAGGGGGGCTTCCCTGGTGATCTGGTGGCTAAGACGTCATGCTCCCAGTGCAGGGGCCCAGGTTCAATCCCTGGTCAGGGAACTAGATCCCACACAGTGCATTAAAGATCCAGCACTGTCAAAAAAATAAACAAACATAAAAATTAAAAACAAAAGGAAGTAGGACTGATGGTGTGCTTATGTGCCTGTGTATTTTGGAAAAAACAAAAAACAAAATACCACTGTGGGTAGGGTTGCTAGATAAAACACAGGACACTCAGTGAAATTTGAATTTCAAAGGGACAATCAACAATTATTTAGTATAATTAAATATTACATTGGACACACTTATGCCAAAAGCTACCTATGGTTTACCTC
Organism: Tragulus kanchil; assembly: GCA_022376925.1. Classification (NCBI taxonomy): domain Eukaryota; kingdom Metazoa; phylum Chordata; class Mammalia; order Artiodactyla; family Tragulidae; genus Tragulus; species Tragulus kanchil. Next base: position 259,748,234 of record JAIOJX010000026.1, on the reverse strand, counting down.
AGTTTCCAGGAAGCCCCTGTGCAAGACTCCTGTCTACCTCTCTGTAACTGGAGCTGCTTATTATACCAATGTATCAGTGCTATTTGAGTATTAGATTTGTTATAAGTGACCCACAAAAATGAATAAAGGTAGCTTGTGATAACAAAAATAGATTATAAAATAAGTGATCATCTAAAACATCTAGTTTAGATCAAATTAGAGCTATATGATACTAAATTATTCTTAGTTTTTCATAGTTTTACTACACCTAAAAATTACTTTAATCATTTACTAGACATATTCAGAAAACATGCTTAGAGGAATAGCTGTTATTTGGCTCTAGGTAACACTGAGGACCAATTGGGTTACTATTGTTTTAGGAAAAAAAAAAAAAGAAAGAAAGAAATTCTGATTTTAAGTGTGAGTTCTTTTCAAATGTTAAGAGAATAAACTAATTCAAAACTTGGTTATTAGAGTCAAGAGATTGGAACGTTTCCATCTTAAATGATTTGGTTATTTTCCATTTTTTATAAAATTATGGTTTTGGCATATGGTTACTTTGCTTTTCTAAAATATTCTACTATAGAACCTAAAAAAAAAAAAATTTTTTTCAAAGAAAACTTTAACTTTTCTGTAAACCCTTTAATTGTTCAGATTCCATTCCGTCCTCAGTATATAGTTAACTGTAAACCCTTTGAAAAGAATTATGGAATTCTATGGTGATCCAGTGGTTAGGAATCTACTGTTGGGCCCAAGGGTTCCATCCCTCATCTGGGAACTGCATGCTGCACGGTGAGGCCAAAGAAAAGAAAGGAAAAGAGTTAAGATACCAGTGTAGGGGGGCTTCCCTGGTGATCTGGTGGCTAAGACGTCATGCTCCCAGTGCAGGGGCCCAGGTTCAATCCCTGGTCAGGGAACTAGATCCCACACAGTGCATTAAAGATCCAGCACTGTCAAAAAAATAAACAAACATAAAAATTAAAAACAAAAGGAAGTAGGACTGATGGTGTGCTTATGTGCCTGTGTATTTTGGAAAAAACAAAAAACAAAATACCACTGTGGGTAGGGTTGCTAGATAAAACACAGGACACTCAGTGAAATTTGAATTTCAAAGGGACAATCAACAATTATTTAGTATAATTAAATATTACATTGGACACACTTATGCCAAAAGCTACCTATGGTTTATCTGAAATTCAAAATTAACTGGAAATCTGGCAAAATCTGACTCCCCTATATACGTCTCAGTTTTCTAATAAATGTAATGGATGGTTTGAGTGGACAATCTCCAAAGTGTTTCTCAGATTTAACATTGTATGATCCCTATTTATTATAGTCAGTCTTTTCAAAATATTTATTCATAATTCAGACCTTGTAAAACAGAATACCACAATAATTCATCACCATTTTACTGATGAACAAACTTACAAATTATTTTCTAAATTTTCCTTCAGATATCAGATTACAAACCCCTACTAATAAAGCTAGGATAATTATAAAATTACTAGCTTCCCTGGATTGACTTGATTTTACAGTCTGAATGAAAGGATTGTATTCCAACACTACCATTCCTTAACATTACTAAGTTCTACCAACTTAGCAACAGCTCAGCTTGTTCAATAACATTAACAGATTGCAAAACTTCCGACATCCATAAGAACTATACCTGGAGCTATGAGGCAACACTTAACCCAAATCAAAATATAGAGAGTAAAAAGCAGCCTTACCTTTGCCAGGTGCAAAACTATGTTTTAATGACATTCCAAATAAAAGATCACTGATTAGCATAAATATTTCCTATGTGTCAGGGAACTAAGAGGTTAAAACTGAAACGATTGTATATCGTTTTCATTAGTATCTTGAGAAAGAACATCTTAATCCCATTTTCATGTTTTTATTCCAAAAATAACTATTGATTTTTTAGAACATTCCCAGATCTCTGCATGAGAATATTTGTTCCTTTCTGACCAAAGTCATCCCCTTTATTTATTTAAACAGAAAATTTAAAGATCTAGAGTATATATATTATTATCCTTGAAATTTACACAATAGCTCCTGTAACTATGTCCTCATATAAAAACACATATGAACATAAGAAAATCACTCAAATAGTCTTATCTTTTACCTATCTGTCTTGTGATGTCTGATAAACCCAGGAAATGTCTATAAACCCAGGAGAAAATATTTTATTTCAGCCAACAATAACATGCATAGGTCCTTTTGTGTGCCTGTGTCGCGTCAGTCATGTCTGACTCTTTGTGACCCTATGGGCTGTAGCCGACCAGGCCCCTGGGCCCATGGGATTCTCCAGGCAAGAGTACTGGAGTGAAAAGTTAAAAGTAAAATAAAGGGAAAAAAAAGAGTACTGGAGTGGGTTGCCATGCCCTTCTCCAGGGAATCTTCCTAACCCAGGGATCAAATCTCTCCTGTGTCTCCTGCAATTGGCAGGTGGGTTTTTTACCACTAGCGCCATCTGGGAAGCCCACAGTTCCTTCTAGTTACTTTTTAAATTTCAGACTTAGATTAGTATGGTTAGAGCTGCTTCTGTGTGTCCTCTATATGCTAGACATTCTGCTAAGTCTGTTAATGAAATAGCTATCACTTTTTCCATTTGCTAAGTTTGAAAGAAAGACTCAGAGTTGACACTCTCACACATATGCAATCAGCTTATAAATCTATCCTTCTCTGCTTTCCTATCGTATCTTTCCATTTCTATTACACTCAACAGGGCGAAATAGCTAAAATAGCCAATAATTAATGTTCAAAAAGACAAAAAATTATCTGGTATGTACCAGACATGAGAAAGAGTTCTGATAGTATGTACTTTATGTCATATTGTCAGCACCGTAAATATACATTTTGTGATTCTTTTTTTTCCCTTGTCTGGCTGCCTTTCCTGTTCCCAGATAGATTTTTTTTCCCCTTGTAAGTGGAGGAAAATATCTAGTATAAGTAATTTAGCTGAAAATCTTTCACAGGATGACTCATGATAGGAATAAAGAGGGACCTAATTCAATTTACCTCCCCCTACCTTTTTTTTAAAAGATGCTGTGTATCTTTTTAAAAAATAATTGTCTATTTAGGCTCCATCTGGTCTTAGTTGCAGCATGTGGGGTCTTCAGTCTTCATGGAGGTTTGCGGGATCTCAGGTGCAGGTTACAGGATCTAGTTCCCTGACTAGGGATGGAATCCGGGCCTCCTGCAACAGGAGTGCGGAGTCTTTGCCACAGAACCACCAAGCGAATCCCAAACTTCCCGATTATTAATAACAAGATTTTACATTTTTATAGTACTTTGTTCTTCATTTGGTAGCTCACTTCAGAATGCATCTGAATCTCTGAGCATCCTTGAATTTTGTGTTTTACCTCCCAGAATCCTGTATTCCTTGAATAAAACTGAAAACATCCACAATCTCAAAGTCTTCCCAGACTAAAATGAGTCCTTTAGGATCAGGCAGGTAGCCAGTACCTTTAACGCTGACCTAGAGTTCAAAGATGGGGAAAGATATTCAACCTGCCGCTTACCTAATAACATTAATCTCTGTGATATAACTTAAGCATGCTATCCTTGCACCAAGGTAGCTCATTAAAAAATCCCAGAAACCAGAAGAAGTAATTTTTGCTTCTAATCTTGCCACTTCACTAGTATTCAGCTTCAGACAAGTCACTTGCTGAAGTTTCCAGAACTGTTAAGTAGAGATTGGAGTGTCTGTCTGTGTAAGTTCTTGAAAGACTTAACCTAGACTCAGTAAATGAAAGTGTTTTGCAAGGTTGTTATAACAAAGTCTTGTTATTAATCATCCACCTATAAAAATTCAATAGTTCTTGACACAGTGACCTTGATAACTCAGAATAGATAGAGACAAAAAGAACTCAGAGAGCATGGACTATTTATAGACTCATTATAGAGATAAGGAAATGGAAGATCTCTCTAGTTGAGTCACTTGACCAAGATCATCAAAAGACAAAAAGCCAGACATCTCAGCCTGAAGCAGGAAGACTTCTGCTTCATAAACTGAGCCTTAACCAAGACACAGGGTACTCCCATTTGGAACATTCTTTAGGAAAAACATTTCCGTTACCACCCTCCCCCCACCCGTCCCCGACACTGATTTTATCTTCACTAGCGGTTTTTCTTTACCAGGAACAGTAACTCTCATAATGTCACCCTGATAGTGAATAGCCAGGCCAGGGAGGTGAACTCAAATCTACCTGGCTCCAGAGCCTGAGCTCTTAACCACCGTGGTACTTAGTTAATCACACACATGCTCAGCCTCCCAAGAGGAAAGGCAGGGGTGGAGGTGGCAAGCCCTGCCAGAAGGAAATGTGCTAAGACCTGTTAGATTTTATGCCTGGAAAGCCAGAGTCAGTGGCTGCCTGACTCCAAGTTGTACATTTTGATACATGAAACTGACAAGCAATTAAGAGTTTACCAAGCTCTTTAAGACTTATACAAGGAAAAATGTAGTCCCCACTTACAGTTACAATTTAAGAGCCAATATTAAAATGCTAAACACCGAGATATAAATTGTATTATAGCAAATAGATATAATTTGAATTGATTTTTCCTCCTTAGTCTTTTTTTTTTTTTTTTTGAGCGCTGGCTATTCTTTTTGCAGGGAGGGGCGGGCGGGAGGAGGGGCCAGGCCACTTCCATTGGTCTTTCATTTACCTATTTTTCATCCAGCTTTGTTCTTTGGCCTGTGTGGGCCTCCCATCGCGGTGGCCACTGTCGTCACAGATCACCGGCTATGGGCGCACGCGCTCCAGAGCTCTGGCTAGGTAACTGGACACATCGATCTAGCCGCTTGGCGGCACATGGGATCTTCCCAGGCCAGGGACCGAACCGGCGCCCCTTGCACTGCAAGGCGGTGTCCTTACCCACTGGACCACCACGGAAGCCCGCCTTTTTTTTTTTTTTTTTTAAAGAGAGGAAAAGACCCATTATCTGAATGCTGTTGAAATTTTAAATCACAAGGGTACTTTTTAACAGCATTGATAGTTTAATGACATAAAAGGACTTAATCTTACTGCCAACCAGTAATAGATTACATAATCCAAAAACTCACTTTGAAAAAAAGGACATCTTAAAGCGTGAGGAGAAAGTGGATTTTAGATGACTTGGTGCTGACCTATCTGAATCTGTAGCTTGGAATTTGCACAGGCACTGAAAGTTTGGTCCTCCTGCATGCCCGTTGTACTAAATATTTCACACATCTGCATGCCTGGGCACCTTTCTTCAGGCCTTACCCTTATCCTAAAAAGTATGCATGTTAATAGGAGAGTCTATGTCTAGAAATTCATATGATGATATAGACATATAGTGCCATTTATGAGATGTGTGATCTGCAATAAAGAGGAGGTATATATTACAGTAAACACTTGATAACATGAATAGTTGCATTACTATTTCATTTGCATATGTCATTTATTTCACATTTTATACATTTCATGAGCATTCTTTACATGTAAAAATGGCTATGATTACCAAGGTAGTTTTATTCCTAATTTTTAAAGAAATTTCCGTACTATTCTCCATACTATTTCAGCTATATAGGCTAAAAAACTAGGAAGAAAACTACCATAAAGCATGTTAGTCACTCTGATCATGTTACCATAAAGTATGTTATGTCACGATACCATACCATGATATTCTGGTTACCATAAAGTATGTTAGTCATGACATGATCTTAGTTTTATGAATGTTGAGTTTCAAGTCAGCTTTTTCACCCCCTCTCCTGTCGCTCAGTTGTGTCTGACTCTTTGCAACCCAATGGACTGTAGTCCTCCAGGCTCCTCTGTCCATGGAACTCTCCAGGCAAGAATACTGGAGTGGGTAGCCATTCCCATCTCCAGGGGATCTTCTAGACTGAGGGATCAAACCCTGGTCTCTCACATTGCAGTGAAATTTCTTCACCTTCTAAGCCACCAGGCAAGCCCGAAAACTACCATATGACTCAGCAATCTCATTACTGGATCTGCCCTGAGGGAAACACAATTCAAAAAGCACATGGACCCAATGTTCACACTGCAGCACTATCTGCAATAACTAGGATATGGAAGCAACCAAGATGTCCATCAACAGATGAATGGACAAGGAAGTTATGGTACACATGTACAATGGAATATTACTCAGCCATGAAAAGGAATGAATTTCAGTTAATTGTAGTGAGTTGAATGAACCTAGAGCCTGTTATACAAAGTGAAGAAGTCTGAAAAAGAAAAACAAATACATTAAAGTCTATATATGGAATCTAGAAAAATGGTACTGATGAACTTATTTGGAGGGAAGAATGGTCTATGGCCATACCACCCTGAATGTGCCTGATGTCGTCTGGAGGGAAGAATGAAGACGAATGTAGAGAATGGACTTGTGGACACAGTTGGGGAAAGAGGAGGGGATAGATTAAGAAAATGGCATTGATGTATATGTACTACCATGTGTAAAATAGCTAGTGGGAAGCTATCATACAGTACATGGAGTGCAGCCTGGTGCTCTGTGATGACCTAGAGAAGTGGATGGGAGTGAGTGGCAGGGAGGCTCACAAGGGAGGCTCACAGTTATAACTAATTTGCAGTGTTATATGGCAGAAACCAACACAAGACTGTAAATCAGTTATCCTCAAAAATAGTGATTTATATATTAAAGACACTATACTATTTCAACAAATATATACCTAGTGAATTTATTTTCACCTATGAAACAATCGTTGGACAGTTTGAAAGTAAGACTTTAAAATAATAATATGAACAAGAGGGGAGAGAAAAGCAAATATGCCAAGGATAAAGAGAGAGGTAATAGTGGCTAAATCAAGAACCTGGCTCAAATCAAAAAAGCAAAGTTAAAAAAAAAAACAAAAAAAAAAAACAACAAAAAAAAACCTGGCTCAGAATTCCTGACTGCAAAAAGAAAAAGAGCAAAAAAAAAAAGATTTTGGGGACTTTTGAGATAAAGCTTTCTTATGGAGCATTTACATACATGCTGTTACATGCTAACAACACTTTCTATGTTTTAATTCATTTAGGAGAACTGTGTGAAATGATAATAAACTATTATGGCCTGCTTGGTGGCTTGGTGGTAAAGAATCTGCCTGCCAAGGCAGGAGACAGGATTGATTCTTGGATCGACTCCTTTTTTTAACTCCATGGACTATATAGCACACTATGCTCCTCTGTCGGAGGGATTTTCCAGGCAAGAATATTGGAGTAGGTAGTCATTTCCTTCTCCAGGGGATCTTCCTGACCCAAGGACTGATCTCTTGCATTGGCAGGCGGATTCTTTACCCCCGAGCCAGCAGGCAAGCCCAGAACAAAAGCACACTTAAATATTTTTTAAAATATCATTGTTTCAAATAGTTTACACAATATTTAGACATAGCTCCAATTTCATTTTCTAGCAAATTTTGCACTGTTCAGTTGAACTAGCACATGTCTTCTTTTTATATAAGCACATATATATTTACTTAGTACCTAAACCTCTTTCCCTTTTAATATTTTTCAGCAGAAATCTGAAACCTACATTATCATTCAGAGACATATGTAGCTAAATAGATTTTCTCTCTAGCTGATGATTTTATTTTATTTTATTTTTTGGCGAGGGGAGGGTTGGGGAGGCGGGGTGGGGGAGGGGACAGGCGGGCCACTTCTACTGGCCTTTCATTTATCAATTTTCATCCATCTTTGTTCTTGGCCCGTGTGGGCCTCCCATCATGGTGGCCTCTGTTGTCACAGAGCGCCAGCTCTGGGCGCATGCGCCCAGAGCTCCGGTTCGAAAATAGTGGCTAAATTTCAACAAATATATACCTAGTGAATTTTCCTTGGACAGTTTGAAAGTAAGACTTTAAAATAATAATATGAACAAGAGGGGAGAGAAAAGCAAATATGCCAAGGATAAAGAGAGAGGTAATAGTGGCTAAATCAAGAACCTGGCTCAAATCAAAAAAGCAAAGTTAAAAAAAAAAACAAAAAAAAAAAACAACAAAAAAAAACCTGGCTCAGAATTCCTGACTGCAAAAAGAAAAAGAGCAAAAAAAAAAAGATTTTGGGGACTTTTGAGATAAAGCTTTCTTATGGAGCATTTACATACATGCTGTTACATGCTAACAACACTTTCTATGTTTTAATTCATTTAGGAGAACTGTGTGAAATGATAATAAACTATTATGGCCTGCTTGGTGGCTTGGTGGTAAAGAATCTGCCTGCCAAGGCAGGAGACAGGATTGATTCTTGGATCGACTCCTTTTTTTAACTCCATGGACTATATAGCACACTATGCTCCTCTGTCGGAGGGATTTTCCAGGCAAGAATATTGGAGTAGGTAGTCATTTCCTTCTCCAGGGGATCTTCCTGACCCAAGGACTGATCTCTTGCATTGGCAGGCGGATTCTTTACCCCCGAGCCAGCAGGCAAGCCCAGAACAAAAGCACACTTAAATATTTTTTAAAATATCATTGTTTCAAATAGTTTACACAATATTTAGACATAGCTCCAATTTCATTTTCTAGCAAATTTTGCACTGTTCAGTTGAACTAGCACATGTCTTCTTTTTATATAAGCACATATATATTTACTTAGTACCTAAACCTCTTTCCCTTTTAATATTTTTCAGCAGAAATCTGAAACCTACATTATCATTCAGAGACATATGTAGCTAAATAGATTTTCTCTCTAGCTGATGATTTTATTTTATTTTATTTTTTGGCGAGGGGAGGGTTGGGGAGGCGGGGGTGGGGGGGAGGGGGACAGGCGGGCCACTTCTACTGGCCTTTCATTTATCAATTTTCATCCATCTTTGTTCTTCGGCCCGTGTGGGCCTCCCATCATGGTGGCCTCTGTTGTCACAGAGCGCCAGCTCTGGGCGCATGCGCTCCAGAGCTCCGGTTCGGTAATTGGACACATCTGTCCAGCCGCTCTGTGGCACGTGGGATCTTCCCAGGCCAGGGATCGAACTGGCGCCCCTTGCCCTGCAAGGCGGTGTCCTTACCCACTGGACCACCAGAGAAGCCCTAGCTGGTGATTTTAAAACACCATCAGGTAACCACGTGGAGAATAAATCTCTCTCTAGTAGGACAATTTTCAAATGGTCAATTAGTCCCTTTCAATTTAAAAGACCTCCTGGGACTTGAGGTCCCACTCACATCTTACAAATCCCCTAGGAGTGAAGTTTTTAAAGATTCCCTTATTCCTGAATTCATTCCACAAATACATGCAGAGCTTTCTATGTTCTGGGCTGTTCTTTCAGGACACAAAGAATAAGAGGTGGCCCCTTAAACACTCCAACTCTGCTCTTGTGTAAATGAATAACTGAAACAAAGTGTCATGTGGCCTGGCCCCGCCTAGAAGAATCTAAAGAGGGCTAAAGAAAGGGAATGGCTAATTCTCCAAGTGTAGTCCAGAAAGCTTGCCAGAGAATATAACACCTAAACACATGCATTAACAATGACTGGATCCAGTGATTTCCAGATAGAGAGAAACTGAGCAGAATCTTGGAAATTCATCGCAATGAGAGGATAGGATGGGGGGAGTGGGATCATTTTCCATTATTATGTACAAAGACTTATAGCAACTTTGTTTACTATCTTGCTAATGAGTTTTGTGCATAGGGGGACCATAGGGGGAGTAGTTTTGTGCCTACCTACAAGAACACCAAGCCTAACCTATTAGGGAATCTGAAAGCTGTCAACTATAATTATATCTAAGGTAGGCTAAGTCATACTGGACAAAAAAAATCACTCCAGTATTTTAGAAGCTTAAGCCAACACAAGTTTATTTCTTGCTTTATGCAGATTCTGTCGTAGGTCCTGGGCTCTCCATGGCGCTGTGCACCAGGAAGCAGTACAGCATCCCAGGATCCTTCAGTCCCGTGGGGCTTGCCTCCATGATTGCGACAGCGAGGGATAAAGAATGAAACACTGGCCTGTAAGTGATTCTACCAGAAATGAAACATTTCATGTCTGTTCACATCTGCTTACAAGTTACGTCACCATACCTAATTTCAGTGGGGTGGAGAGTATAACCCTTCTCTACACCTAAAGTCAGAAACAGGATAGGAAAAATTGATAAGCACTCAAAACACCTTCAGCATCATGAAATGTTGTGTATATGGTTCAGATTAGACTAATGGAGTCAATAAAATTACTAGCATGCCATAAATTAAGGTCAAAATTAAAGTTTACTCTTCATCTAGTGATTGAAAGTTACAGAGTTTTAGTTTCACTATTACTCAATGTTTATCTGTGTGAGCAACTGTAAAAGCTAGTCATTTAGAAGCATAACTGATTCATGAAACTGTGTAACCTATGTTATTTATAGACTAAAATTCAGATGGATTTAAATGGAGTGATTTGATTAATATTAAAGAAAATATTAAAAAGCAACTTTTTCTGATATGGTTCTGATACTGTAATCCAAATAAGCTACTTTTGTTTCCTTTTCATATGTAGAGATACACTGAAAGGCATATATTGTTCAGAAGAAGGAATATTAAAGTCTGTTCATAAGAGACAAATGACATATTACTGTTCAGTATGTTTCAGCAATCTTTGTATCAATCATTGTAGTTTCAGCTACTACAGACATATAACTGAAAAAAATTCAATCAAGCAATGGTTCTCAGTGTCAACCTAATTTTTACCACTTACCAAAATTTATTCTATCAGTAGGGTGAAATGGCTAACACAGATGTGCTGTATGATGCTAATACCTCAGCAAAGGCCTCCTTTAGGCCGTTCTTTCACTTAACCTCTCTACTACAGGTGATTGAAATATTTTAATATTTGAACTGTAAAGTTATTATGTTTTAAAGTTTGGCCCCTTTTATTGGCCAAATATAAATAAATAAAATTTATGTATTTTTCATCCATCTTTGTTCTTTGACCCGTGTGGTCCTCCACTGCAGTGGCCTCTCTCACTGCAGAGCACCGGCAAGGGGCGCACGCGCTCCAGAGCGCTGGCTCATAACTGGACACAGGGGTCCAGCCGCTCCGCGGCACGTGGGATCTTCTCGGGACAGGGATCAAACCCGCGCCCCTTGTACTGCAAGGTGGACTCTTTACCCAGTAGACCATCAGGGAAGCCCTAAAGTTAATTTCTTAATTAATTTCACGTTTGGGCCCATCAAAATGACTTGTACCTTACAACAATTTGCAGACACGTATAATGACACACATAATTTGCAAATATACCTGTTTCTCAGGGGTAAATAATCACCTAAAGCGCATGCACGTGGAACTAAAACACACAAGTACACGGTTGCGTCTGCGTGAATCCCTTCTTTCGAGAAAACTTTCAAAGGTGAATAAAACCTATCAGTCGATTCTTAGTTTAGAGATTGTCATTAGACAGAATATTGTCTGATTCTCATATCAAAGCTGCTATAGGTTTAACAAAGAAAAGAAAAAAGAAATTTGCCTCTGAAGACAAAGCAAGGTAAAAGCTGCCACCAATTAGAAAGATCACAGGTATGCTTTTAACTGGATAGCAACCTTTGAGGTCAAATTGGGTGGGATGGGCTGGAGAAAGCACCTTGGACGGAGGTCAGACTGCAGGGAGGGCAAGCTACAGGCCTCATTCTGCGAATTTCTTCCCGTACTTCCGTGGCGCCCCGGTCCACCCCTCCGCTCCTCGCCAGGGGTACGCTCCCTTCTTCCCCACCTGTCCCGTCCTGGCTCGACAGACCCCCCAGAAGCGCAGCCCTAGTGGTGGGAGTGGGAACACCCTGCTCGGGAGCCTCCTTTTTGTTCGACTCCCCAGCTGGACCCCGAAGCCCCGGGGGAAGGAAATCACCACCCGGTTGCTCTCTCACCCCCGCCCCGTTCCTCTCCCCGGCTGGCTGCCTGTCTCGCTCCGATGCCGCCGAGCCCTATCGCCACTTCTGGGTGGCCGTCTGGCGGAGGCTGCTGCGAGCTCCTGGGCTCCAGGGAGGGAAATGGGGCAGGGTGAGTGAGCCGGTCCGAAGAGAGGCACCGCGCACCCGGCACCCGCCCGCGCGGCGGGGAGGCGCTCTCTGGCTCGGCCCGCGCTGGGCTGAGCCTGGGAGAGGCTGCTGCTCTCCCCGTCTCCGCCGAGAGCCGTGGGCGAGCGCGCGGGTCGGGGGAGGGAAGAGCGGGAGAGGAAGCCGCGGGAGAGAACAGGGAGCCACTGTCTTCTTTTGAAAAGAAAGTAGGAGCCCTGGGTGGGAAAAGAGAAATGCGCCCTCCCAACTTTTCTTCTAGAAAAGTTTTCCTAGGGCGTTTTGTTTGTGCAAACTCGGCCGGCGGAGCCCGGGATCACGCTGCCGGCGTGGCGGCTGTGCCTGTGCGCCTCGCCCCGCTCCTCCTCCTTCCAGCCCGGGCAGCTCCGCTCCCTCCCCGAGAGGCGCCAAATGGCTACCCGGTAACCTCGCGGGGCGGGGGCTGCAGCGCCACCTCCCGCTGCCGCCGATCCCGGGTCTGCCCCGCGGCGGCGCTGCCCGCGGGCGGGGAGCCGGGCCCGCAGGTGGAGCGCACCCGGGAGGCAGGCGGGCGGGCGGGTCCCGAGCTGGGGGCGGCTCGGGCTGGCTCTTGACGCGCAGCCAGCCCCGCGGAGGCCTCGATTAAACGTGCGTCCCGCCCTGACCGGCCGGCCTCTCCCCCTCCGCAGCAGTGACGCGCCGCCTCCGAGCCAGAGCCCGCGCAGCGCCCCGCACGGCGATGGACGGCCGAGCCCCGCGCGTGCAGAACGCCCCGGCGGCCGCCCCCGCAGGGTAAGCCCGGAGCGCCGCGTTGCCGCTCACTCGGGGAGGGCGAGGGCGAGGGCGGCCGGGCCTCCTCGCGTCACCTGGCTGGCCGTTCGCCGCTCCGTCGGCGGCCGGATTCGCCAGCCGCGGACACGCGGTCGATGAGGCTTGCTTCCTCCTGGCCTTCTCGGAGGCCGCCCCGGGTCGGGGCTTGGGAGTTTTCGATTGCTTTGCTCCTGGGGCTGCTCTGAGTTGCTGAAGGGCAGCCGAGTGCCAGGAATTGGGTAAGGACTCCGGGAGCAGAAATGGTAACAAAGGGCTCCTTGTTGGGGCTCTGGGAGAGCGGCGGACGGTACCTGTAAGTGAGCTCCTGGGAAACGGGGAAAAAAAAAAGTTTCCTTGGCCGAGGACTGAGGCTCAGCAGGTGAGCCGTGTCAAGAGGACAGTAAGGAAGGGGCTTTCTGCGAGCGGGTGGAGGGCGACAGGAAGGTGCGCCAGCTGTCAGCCCGCATGACAGTTCCGGGACCCGGCCGGGCGCGCGCCTCTGATTGGGGGGGTGTGTGTGCCAGTGGCCAATTGCCGGTGCCAAAGCCTAGCGCAGAGTCAGACCGCAAACACTCTACATTTCTTTGTACCCTCAGATGTTTAGGAGAGATTGGAGTGTAGGGGGCTGTCACATGGTGAGTTAATATTAAATGGTGCACGTCTTCCTGCCAGATATGCTAATAATCACTTTGCTAAGCGTTTGGGTAAACAATAATGAGAACAGGTAGTTCTGCAAGAGGTGGGGAGAACCTGAAAATAACCTTGGTCTTGGAAAACAGTGAAGGCTTACGTTGGGCGTTAGTTGAGCTTCTAAAGTGTAAGTTAGTGAAGTGTAACCCCTTTGGAAAAGTAACTTTTTCTTGCAAGTGTTCCCTCAACTCAGTGTCTTTTCGGATAGTTAATCTGAACACAGAAATGCACTCAATAGGAGATGTACATTTCAGAAAACACACGGTAAGGGAGTCTGTTTGGTAGCTTATGAATGAGAATTGTACAGTTCTCTTGATTTCAGAGTTGAAAAGGCACTTTTCCCCCAGAACATGACACGCGTTTCCTTTGAAGCAAGTCACAGCATGTTTATTCGTCAGAGACCATTCGAACATTGGCAGTTGTCTAGAGGAAACATGGAAAAGTCTCAAAGCAACATGACTAATATAAAAGATATTTAGTATAATGCTTACGTAGAAGAAACGGTGTATGAATTAATTCTTTCATTTTGTTCCAATTAGATATCTTCTCCCGACTGCAAATAGCTGTATTTCTGTTGACTTCCATTCCTATTTACCTAGTTTTTTATTATTATTTGTACATTATCATATATTCTTCCATGTATTATCACATTAGGATGTATGAGGAAAGAAGGACATTGGCAGGAAGACATTAATCATAAAAGCATGGACCGCTAAACAGAGCTATAGAAATTCTGAAATGTACTCAGTACCTCTAAATAAGATAATATTAAATTGGTGGATTTGAAAATGGATTAGATTAAAGTAGTCTTTAAAGACAATAAAAGTAGAAAGAGCCCAGCCTATGCAAATAGACACAAAAAACACTAATATACTTCTATGGATGTTCAGAAATCAAATAAGATTGTGAGTACAATAGGCGAGGTCAGATGACTCTGACATAGAGGAAAGGAGAAGAGCTTTCTAATGATAAGCATGCTTCAGGTTTCACTCTTGAGGATTTAAAGGTTGAAATGAAATTCTGTGCTTCAAAAGAATGTACAAAACTGCTTTACCTAATTTCTCAAATATGAAGAAAATACCTTTTAGAAATTTTGCCCTGCCGTCTCCAGATTTAAGGAGAGACATGTGGAAAATGCTTCAACATCTAAAATAGCAGGCCACCACCCTGTATCGTTTTACTTTGTATTATTCAGAGAAGTTAGTATCTGAAAGGTATAAGTGTTTAAAAAAAATTGCTTCTCTACTTTGTTGTTTTCCACTTATATATCTTGTCCCTGGATGTGTTCCAAGTGCTTGTTATATAGTACTTTTTAAACATTTAGTATTCAATATTACTTTTATTCTTTTTCTCAAAACCCCAGAACATTAGAAGGTTTTAATTGTGGGGAAAATAAGAATTATCCTGCAGTTGGACAGTTCTTTGGGAGGTGGCGGGGAGCAGGCAGGATTAATGTGTTATAATAGAATATTAGGTTTGGAAAGTAAATTCTCTACTAATTAAATCATAGTTCATCACTCCAGTAACCTATGAGGCCTAGCTTAGTCTTTATCCTTGGATATTACTGCTCTAAAGAATCCCTCTGTATGTACTTTTCCAAGTTTTAGATCCTTGTAACATGTGATTGGAAAGAAATCTAGTGCAACTCCTTATTTTACAAATGTACAGTGATTTTAAGTTTCTCCCGACTGCAAATAGCTGTATTTCTGTTGACTTCCATTCCTATTTACCTAGTTTTTTATTATTATTTGTACATTATCATATATTCTTCCATGTATTATCACATTAGGATGTATGAGGAAAGAAGGACATTGGCAGGAAGACATTAATCATAAAAGCATGGACCGCTAAACAGAGCTATAGAAATTCTGAAATGTACTCAGTACCTCTAAATAAGATAATATTAAATTGGTGGATTTGAAAATGGATTAGATTAAAGTAGTCTTTAAAGACAATAAAAGTAGAAAGAGCCCAGCCTATGCAAATAGACACAAAAAACACTAATATACTTCTATGGATGTTCAGAAATCAAATAAGATTGTGAGTACAATAGGCGAGGTCAGATGACTCTGACATAGAGGAAAGGAGAAGAGCTTTCTAATGATAAGCATGCTTCAGGTTTCACTCTTGAGGATTTAAAGGTTGAAATGAAATTCTGTGCTTCAAAAGAATGTACAAAACTGCTTTACCTAATTTCTCAAATATGAAGAAAATACCTTTTAGAAATTTTGCCCTGCCGTCTCCAGATTTAAGGAGAGACATGTGGAAAATGCTTCAACATCTAAAATAGCAGGCCACCACCCTGTATCGTTTTACTTTGTATTATTCAGAGAAGTTAGTATCTGAAAGGTATAAGTGTTTAAAAAATTGCTTCTCTACTTTGTTGTTTTCCACTTATATATCTTGTCCCTGGATGTGTTCCAAGTGCTTGTTATATAGTACTTTTTAAACATTTAGTATTCAATATTACTTTTATTCTTTTTCTCAAAACCCCAGAACATTAGAAGGTTTTAATTGTGGGGAAAATAAGAATTATCCTGCAGTTGGACAGTTCTTTGGGAGGTGGCGGGGAGCAGGCAGGATTAATGTGTTATAATAGAATATTAGGTTTGGAAAGTAAATTCTCTACTAATTAAATCATAGTTCATCACTCCAGTAACCTATGAGGCCTAGCTTAGTCTTTATCCTTGGATATTACTGCTCTAAAGAATCCCTCTGTATGTACTTTTCCAAGTTTTAGATCCTTGTAACATGTGATTGGAAAGAAATCTAGTGCAACTCCTTATTTTACAAATGAGAAATCGAAGCACAGGGACAGTGATTTTCAAAGGGCCATAGCAAATTCATGGCAAAACCTGAAGAAAAACCCAGGTGTTAGCTGCCTGGTTCATTGCTTTAATTGCTTTTAATCTTTTTCAGACCACAGTAGATATATTTCAGCAGAGTACGTTATCTTTTCCCGCTGCTAGCTCTGGTAATTTTACTTGCCAAAACAGATAGTATATATTTAAATCTTTGAAAAAAAAAATTTTTTTTTTAATTTTGGCCTCTTTTTTATTGTTTTTTTTTTTTTTTTTTAAATGCAAACACCTTTTTTTTTTTAAAAAAAAAAATTTTGGCCTCTTTTATTGTTTGTTTTATTTACTTCCATCCATCTTTATTCTCTGGCCTGTGTGATCCTCCCATCACAGTGACCTCTCTCGTTGCAGAGCACCGGCTCTGGGCACATGCGCTCCAGAGCAATGGCCCATAATTGGACACACTGGTCCAGCTGCTTCAGGGCATGTGGGATCTTCCTGGGCCAGGGATTGAACTGGTGCCCGTTGCACTGCAAGGCAGACTTTTTACCCACTGGACCACCAGGGAAGCCCCCTTTTTTTTTTTTCCATCCATCTTTATTCTTTGGCCTGTGTGGGCTTTCCATTGCAATGGCCTCCATCGTTGCAGAGCACCAGCTCTGGGTGCATGCACTCCAGACTGCTAGCTCATAATTGGACACACTGGTCCAGCCACTCCATGCACTTGGGATCTTCCCGGGCCAGAGATCAAACTGGTGCCCCTTGCACTGCAAGGTGGACTCTCTACCCACTGGACCACCAGGGAAGCCCAACTCTTTGAGATTTAACTTTCAAAAATGTAGTTGACCTTGCTTTGAGGGACCTTTGTGTTTTGATTCTGAAACAAATTTTCAGGCTGGCAAATTTGCATACTTATAATTTGTCAGCATCCGAAATACAGAGTTAACTGAAGACATAGTAAAAAATTAAGAAGAAATGGTTTAGCAGTTGCTTCCTTAAACTTTTATTTGGATGCATTATTGGTTCAAAAGTTTTACTTTCAACTGTTCAAACAGGTCTTTTAGCTAGCACTTACTGACTACATAATATCTGAATACCTTACCAGAGGTTTCAGCATAATCACCTGGGTGTCTCTAAGACAAACACCCATGCTCTCACACTCCTACCTCTCCTAAATTTAATTGGTCTGGGCAGGGAGGAGGGCATGGAGAGGTTTAAAATACTGCTAGGTGATTCTAATATCCATCCAGATCTGAGAACCATTGATCAAGTTGGTATCACCAGCTGAACTAGATACAATGGAATGGAGGCTGCTATTAGTCATCTTCAGGGAACTTAAGACCCTGACTAGCTTTCGGCTTTCTTTATGCCTTTTGAAAGATTCCATTTACATGTGCTGTAGTATTTAATTTTTTTTTTTAACTTGTTTGAGGAAGTATATTAACTCCGTTTTATAAATTTGAAACTGGGGCTCAGAAAACGTAATTAACGTACTTGAGGCTATACAGTTCTAAGGGATGCAAGAGTAATAAAAACAGGATCTGATCCCGAAAGCTCTTCTCTTCATTCCTAAGCCTGTTATCCAGGATGTTTGCTATTACGGATGAGACTGAATTAATTATGTAAAGTGGCTTTATGGATGTGTTGTCTTGGTTTGTCTTCAAATTATATTTATAGTATATTTTAAAAACTCCTGCAAAATTGAATGCATGTGATAAAACCCAAAGCCTACCATCTAGAAGGAACTTAAATATTTGGTTTATATCTTTAAGGTCATATTTAACATTTTCATGTGTCTGGGATGATTTATCTCATATTGACAACTTTCTTTTCATCAGATAACATGTATGTCACAGCTGTAATTATTTTTGCTCTTATGCAGCAATTAAATTATTATAGCATGATTTCAAAAGTAGGATTTTTAACCAAATAAGAAAAATAAAATTGTTTATTAAGACACTGCTAGATGTTTTGTTCAAAGTCTGTCATTTCCTTTGAATGTATTAGAGGATAATTTAATAATATTATCACCTAATTATTGAAGTGCCAGTTGTGTTTCTACAATAATGTCAAGCTTTGTGTTATTGAGACAACTGCTCTTATGCAATTAATTAGTCAAAACTTATGAGCCCTTATTTTATATAAAATACATTTTTCTGGGCACTGGGAGACTAACTTGTGATCTTAAGAGTTTTACTTAAAAAAAAAAACAAAAACAAAACTGTAACTATGCAGGGAAAAAAGAGGAAGGTACTGTAGTGTAGAAGTGGTATTTTGATATTAACTCTAAAAGTATACTATGGATATGCTTAGGACTTAAAATATAATGTCATGGCTCATTGAGCAGCAAACTTTGGCCGAGCAAACTTTGTTCAGAAGGTTGAAGCAGGCCCTCTATCTTGTTTGTCTTTGTTTTTTTCCTCCAACTTTTAGATTGTGGTGTAATACACATAAAATTTACCTTCTTAACTATTTGTAAGTGTCTAGTTCAGTGGTATTGAGTATATTCACATTGTTGTGCAGTCATTCTAACCATCCATCTCCAGACCTCTTTTGTCTTGCGTGAGTGAAACGCTGCACTCATTCAACACTCATTCCCCATTTCTCCTCTGCCCTGCTCTTGGCACCCCTCTTCATTCCTTAAGGGATGCAAGAGTAATAAAACAGGATCTGATCCCAAAGCTCTTCTCTTCATTCCTAAGCCTGTTATCCAGGATGTTTGCTATTACGGATGAGACTGAATTAATTATGTAAAGTGGCTTTATGGATGTGTTGTCTTGGTTTGTCTTCAAATTATATTTATAGTATATTTTAAAAACTCCTGCAAAATTGAATGCATGTGATAAAACCCAAAGCCTACCATCTAGAAGGAACTTAAATATTTGGTTTATATCTTTAAGGTCATATTTAACATTTTCATGTGTCTGGGATGATTTATCTCATATTGACAACTTTCTTTTCATCAGATAACATGTATGTCACAGCTGTAATTATTTTTGCTCTTATGCAGCAATTAAATTATTATAGCATGATTTCAAAAGTAGGATTTTTAACCAAATAAGAAAAATAAAATTGTTTATTAAGACACTGCTAGATGTTTTGTTCAAAGTCTGTCATTTCCTTTGAATGTATTAGAGGATAATTTAATAATATTATCACCTAATTATTGAAGTGCCAGTTGTGTTTCTACAATAATGTCAAGCTTTGTGTTATTGAGACAACTGCTCTTATGCAATTAATTAGTCAAAACTTATGAGCCCTTATTTTATATAAAATACATTTTTCTGGGCACTGGGAGACTAACTTGTGATCTTAAGAGTTTTACTTAAAAAAAAAAACAAAAACAAAACTGTAACTATGCAGGGAAAAAAGAGGAAGGTACTGTAGTGTAGAAGTGGTATTTTGATATTAACTCTAAAAGTATACTATGGATATGCTTAGGACTTAAAATATAATGTCATGGCTCATTGAGCAGCAAACTTTGGCCGAGCAAACTTTGTTCAGAAGGTTGAAGCAGGCCCTCTATCTTGTTTGTCTTTGTTTTTTTTTTCCCCTCCAACTTTTAAATTGTGGTGTAATACACATAAAATTTACCTTCTTAACTATTTGTAAGTGTCTAGTTCAGTGGTATTGAGTATATTCACATTGTTGTGCAGTCATTCTAACCATCCATCTCCAGACCTCTTTTTGTCTTGCGTGAGTGAAACGCTGCACTCATTCAACACTCATTCCCCATTTCTCCTCTGCCCCTGCTCTTGGCACCCCTCTTCTACTTTCTATCTCTGTGATTTTTGACCACTCTGGTTATCTTGTATCAGTGAAATCAGTCTTTTTTTGTGACTAGTTTATTTCACTTATTTTAATATCCTCAAGATTCATCTATGTTATTATTAGAATTTCCTTCCTTTTTGGGGCTGAATAGCATTGCACATTTCTCTTATTGATTTATCTATCGATGGACGCAGGTCCCTTCCCATATTTTAGCTATTGTAAATAATGCTACTACGAACATGGGTGTTCAAATCTCTCTCTGGGACCCTGCTTTCAGTTCTTTTGAAGTATAATTGCTGGATCCTTTGGTCATCCTGGGTTTCCCAGGCGGTGCTAGAGGTAAAGAATGCAATGCAAGAGACATAAGAGACGGGGGTTCCATCCCTGAGTCAGGAAAATCCCCTAGAGTAGGAAATGACAACCCACTCCAATTTTCTTCTTTGGAGAATCCCATGGACAGAGGAGCCTGGTGGGCTACTGTCCATGGAGTCACAAAGAGTTGAACATGATTGAAGCGACTTAGCACAGCACACACACCATGGTCATCCTAATTTTAATTTTTTTGCAGACCGCCATACTGTTTTCCATAGTGGCTATCCCATTTTGCATTTCCCAAAACAGTACGCATATTTCTGATTTTTCTATATCCTTGCCAACATGTATTTTATTTTTTTTTGACAGCAGCCATTCTAGTAAGTGTGAGGTGGTGGCTCATTGTAGTTTTGATTTGGATTCTGCGCATGATGTTGAGTGTCGTATCATGTGCTTATTGGCCACTAATATATCTTCTTTTGAGAAATGTTTATTTAGGGATTTTTGCCTATGTTTCATTTGGCTTGCTTTTCTCAGCTGTTGAGCTTTAGGAATTCTTCTGGATATTAATCCCTTATCCTCTACTTGTCTTTGTAAAGAGTTACTGGCACACAGTCATACAAACTCATTTACATATTGCTTATGGCTACTTCCATATTTGAGTAATACAGGCAGTCATTCTAACCATCCATCTCCAGACCTCTTTGTCTTGCGTGAGTGAAACGCTGCACTCATTCAACACTCATTCCCCATTTCTCCTCTGCCCCTGCTCTTGGCACCCCTCTTCTACTTTCTATCTCTGTGATTTTTGACCACTCTGGTTATCTTGTATCAGTGAAATCAGTCTTTTTTTGTGACTAGTTTATTTCACTTATTTTAATATCCTCAAGATTCATCTATGTTATTATTAAAATTTTCCCTTTCCCTTTTTTGGGGCTTAGTAGCATTGCACATTTCTCTTATTGATTTATCTATCGATGGACGCAGGTCCCTTCCCATATTTTAGCTATTGTAAATAATGCTACTACGAACATGGGTGTTCAAATCTCTCTCTGGGACCCTGCTTTCAGTTCTTTTGAAGTATAATTGCTGGATCCTTTGGTCATCCTGGGTTTCCCAGGCGGTGCTAGAGGTAAAGAATGCAATGCAAGAGACATAAGAGACGGGGGTTCCATCCCTGAGTCAGGAAAATCCCCTAGAGTAGGAAATGACAACCCACTCCAATTTTCTTCTTTGGAGAATCCCATGGACAGAGGAGCCTGGTGGGCTACTGTCCATGGAGTCACAAAGAGTTGAACATGATTGAAGCGACTTAGCACAGCACACACACCATGGTCATCCTAATTTTAATTTTTTTGCAGACCGCCATACTGTTTTCCATAGTGGCTATCCCATTTTGCATTTCCCAAAACAGTACGCATATTTCTGATTTTTCTATATCCTTGCCAACATGTATTTTATTTTTTTTTGACAGCAGCCATTCTAGTAAGTGTGAGGTGGTGGCTCATTGTAGTTTTGATTTGGATTCTGCGCATGATGTTGAGTGTCGTATCATGTGCTTATTGGCCACTAATATATCTTCTTTTGAGAAATGTTTATTTAGGGATTTTTGCCTATGTTTCATTTGGCTTGCTTTTCTCAGCTGTTGAGCTTTAGGAATTCTTCTGGATATTAATCCCTTATCCTCTACTTGTCTTTGTAAAGAGTTACTGGCACACAGTCATACAAACTCATTTACATATTGCTTATGGCTACTTCCATATTTGAGTAATACAGGCAGGGACATTATGATCTGTAAGCTGGAAATATTAGCCCTCTGTCTATAAACAGAAATAGTTTGCTTAATCCCATGGGCTAATTTATGAAACTGGTAAATGAAGTGTTTATTGAAAATTTATTTATTTGGGAGGGGACATGTAGGTATTGAACTTAAATATAAATTAGAACAAAGTGATATTTTGTTTGCATAAACCAAGATAATTCTTATAGTAAGCGATTTTGTATAATGGTGATCAGTGGTTGTGTTTTTCCCCCACCCATTAGGATTGGCCTGTTGACAGTGTGGAATTCTAGCATCGATATGATGTCAGAATATGTTTTAAAGAAAAATTCTAAATTTCTGTGCTGGAGATACTTTCATGACAAATGACTGATATATGGAAAACCTGTGTAGAAACAAAGGTGCAGGAGAAGATGGACCGTAGGTAGACTTAATTCCTATCTAGTTTTTTTTCAGCCTATACCTATTAATGATTAAGCAAACTATGTTTATAATTTTCAGTAATGTTTCTGTTTCTTTAAGAGCTCTTAAAGATCTCTCATATCCTTAAGCTTGTAGTGTTCTATCATTAGAATGACAGTTATTAGAAGACCTTTTTTTATGACTTTGCTAAATTTTTTTCCCATCTGTTACAGTAAAAACAAACTAAAAGTATGGGAGAGAGAAGTTTCCCATGACTATTTATAAAGGGCCAAATGTCTTCAGTTTTGCATACAGACTTCATATCTAAGGAATGAATCCCTTGGAAAAGATTCTCGAAGACTGACTAGTCTTTAGAAGAATGCTAGAGTGAGCTTGTCTCGCCCTCACCACCATTCTTTAAGTTCACATTGCTGTTTATAAATTTAAATAAGTTCTGCATGATGTTGAGTGTCGTATCATGTGCTTATTGGCCACTAATATATCTTCTTTTGAGAAATGTTTATTTAGGGATTTTTGCCTATGTTTCATTTGGCTTGCTTTTCTCAGCTGTTGAGCTTTAGGAATTCTTCTGGATATTAATCCCTTATCCTCTACTTGTCTTTGTAAAGAGTTACTGGCACACAGTCATACAAACTCATTTACATATTGCTTATGGCTACTTCCATATTTGAGTAATACAGGCAGGGACATTATGATCTGTAAGCTGGAAATATTAGCCCTCTGTCTATAAACAGAAATAGTTTGCTTAATCCCATGGGCTAATTTATGAAACTGGTAAATGAAGTGTTTATTGAAAATTTATTTATTTGGGAGGGGACATGTAGGTATTGAACTTAAATATAAATTAGAACAAAGTGATATTTTGTTTGCATAAACCAAGATAATTCTTATAGTAAGCGATTTTGTATAATGGTGATCAGTGGTTGTGTTTTTCCCCCACCCATTAGGATTGGCCTGTTGACAGTGTGGAATTCTAGCATCGATATGATGTCAGAATATGTTTTAAAGAAAAATTCTAAATTTCTGTGCTGGAGATACTTTCATGACAAATGACTGATATATGGAAAACCTGTGTAGAAACAAAGGTGCAGGAGAAGATGGACCGTAGGTAGACTTAATTCCTATCTAGTTTTTTTTCAGCCTATACCTATTAATGATTAAGCAAACTATGTTTATAATTTTCAGTAATGTTTCTGTTTCTTTAAGAGCTCTTAAAGATCTCTCATATCCTTAAGCTTGTAGTGTTCTATCATTAGAATGACAGTTATTAGAAGACCTTTTTTTATGACTTTGCTAAATTTTTTTCCCATCTGTTACAGTAAAAACAAACTAAAAGTATGGGAGAGAGAAGTTTCCCATGACTATTTATAAAGGGCCAAATGTCTTCAGTTTTGCATACAGACTTCATATCTAAGGAATGAATCCCTTGGAAAAGATTCTCGAAGACTGACTAGTCTTTAGAAGAATGCTAGAGTGAGCTTGTCTCGCTCCTCACCACCATTCTTTAAGTTCACATTGCTGTTTATAAATTTAAATAAGTTAAAACTATTTATTGACTTTGGACATTTTTAGAAAACAAAACAGTGGAAGAGAGTCCCTGGTGGTCCAGTGGTTAGGATTCGGAAGTTTCACTGCAGAGGCCCGAGTTCATTCCCTGGTCCAGGAATCCTGTGTGCCACATAGTCCAACTGAAACACAAAAAATAAAAAAATTTCATTTCAGTTGAGTATTCATACCTAGAAGTGGAATTGCTAGGTCAGAGGAGTAAGAATGTATATTCAGCTTTTATTGGCACTATCAGTTTTCTAAGGTGGCTTCATCAACACTTTATGCTTCCCATTAGCAGCATGTGAAAGTTCTAGTTGTTCGACAGTTTAGCTAAGAATTAATAATGGTCAGTCTTCTATTTTAGTCTTTATGGCAGATGTGTAAAAATATTGCAGTGTGTAATATCTTAATAAAACTAGGGGAAAACGCTGTGGAGTTGTGTGACAAAACACAGCTTGTGGAGTACTGTGACAAAAAAACTTTATTTGGGACGGTCATCTCATTATTGAGACAGCAAAGAATGCAACGGCAGGAGAAACAATTTAAGCTCAGCTCATAGAAAGCTGAAAACCAAGAATTCTTTGCAACTTTTGCTATATTTTATGTAGTTCTACAACTTGACAGATTATAATTTCCAAGTTTCATAGAGAACAAATGAAGATATTTTGGGTTTCCAGTATGTGCGGTACCCTGTGTTGGGCACTATCTGTAGAAACAAAGGTGCAGGAGAAGATGGACCGTAGGTAGACTTAATTCCTATCTAGTTTTTTCAGCCTATTCCTATTCATGATTAAGCAAACTATGTTTATAATTTTCAGTAATGTTTCTGTTTCTTTAAGAGCTCTTAAAGATCTCTCATATCCTTAAGCTTGTAGTGTTCTATCATTAGAATGACAGTTATTAGAAGACCTTTTTTTATGACTTTGCTAAATTTTTTTCCCATCTGTTACAGTAAAAACAAACTAAAAGTATGGGAGAGAGAAGTTTCCCATGACTATTTATAAAGGGCCAAATGTCTTCAGTTTTGCATACAGACTTCATATCTAAGGAATGAATCCCTTGGAAAAGATTCTCGAAGACTGACTAGTCTTTAGAAGAATGCTAGAGTGAGCTTGTCTCGCTCCTCACCACCATTCTTTAAGTTCACATTGCTGTTTATAAATTTAAATAAGTTAAAACTATTTATTGACTTTGGACATTTTTAGAAAACAAAACAGTGGAAGAGAGTCCCTGGTGGTCCAGTGGTTAGGATTCGGAAGTTTCACTGCAGAGGCCCGAGTTCATTCCCTGGTCCAGGAATCCTGTGTGCCACATAGTCCAACTGAAACACAAAAAATAAAAAAATTTCATTTCAGTTGAGTATTCATACCTAGAAGTGGAATTGCTAGGTCAGAGGAGTAAGAATGTATATTCAGCTTTTATTGGCACTATCAGTTTTCTAAGGTGGCTTCATCAACACTTTATGCTTCCCATTAGCAGCATGTGAAAGTTCTAGTTGTTCGACAGTTTAGCTAAGAATTAATAATGGTCAGTCTTCTATTTTAGTCTTTATGGCAGATGTGTAAAAATATTGCAGTGTGTAATATCTTAATAAAACTAGGGGAAAACGCTGTGGAGTTGTGTGACAAAACACAGCTTGTGGAGTACTGTGACAAAAAAACTTTATTTGGGACGGTCATCTCATTATTGAGACAGCAAAGAATGCAACGGCAGGAGAAACAATTTAAGCTCAGCTCATAGAAAGCTGAAAACCAAGAATTCTTTGCAACTTTTGCTATATTTTATGTAGTTCTACAACTTGACAGATTATAATTTCCAAGTTTCATAGAGAACAAATGAAGATATTTTGGGTTTCCAGTATGTGCGGTACCCTGTGTTGGGCACTATCTGGATCTGCCTTTTTCTGCTATATCGCTCAGGCTGATAGCTTTAAAGGCAGGCTTTCAGAAATTTTGTTGGAGGAAAACATAGTTCATTACAGAACTGAGTCCTTTTCTTAATCTTTACTCTCTAGGAAGAAACAAATGTAGCCTGTTAAGGCTTTCTGGTTTGTTGTAAGGTGGTGAGGTTGGAGGTGCCTGGTGAGCAGGGGGAAAAAATGAACTCTGAATCCCTCTTTTCCTTTCCTTTAGGTACTCATGTTCCCTTCCTATTGAATGGCCTCCCCCACTGAAAGCAGGGTTTTAGAGATAATATAAATAATGACTTTTAAAAAAAGAGTGTGGGTTAATAGGACAGAAGTTTTCCTTTGTTATTGCCTCAGGCTTGTAGAAGATTACTTTGGATGGAGTTAAAAGAGTGAAAATGCCATCCATATTTGGTGGGATTTGAAAGTGGGGCTTCCCTGGTGGTCCAGTGGATAGAGAGTCCGCCTTGCAGTGCAGGAGGCACCAGTTCCGATCCCTGGCCTGGGAAGATCCCACGTGCTGCAGAGCAGCTGGATCGGTGTGTCCAATTGCAAGCCAGGCTTTGGAGCGCACGCGAGGTGCGCTGCAGAGAGACTGCTCTTCAACAAGAGAGGCCACTGCGATGGGAGGCCCACACAGGCCAAAGAATAAAGATGGATGAAAGTAAATAAATAAAAAACAATAAAAGAGGCCAAAAGGTTTTTTTTAAAGTTTAATTAAAATTAGGTGTCTAAGTTTAGAGCAAGCCTCTGAAGTGGGATCAAAAAGAACCTGAGATACAACAGTTTGGGTCAGTCTTCTATTTTAGTCTTTAGGTTTTTTGTGAATATCTTAATAAAACTAGGGGAAAACGCTGTGGAGTTGTGTGACAAAACACAGCTTGTGGAGTACTGTGACAAAAAAACTTTATTTGGGACGGTCATCTCATTATTGAGACAGCAAAGAATGCAACGGCAGGAGAAACAATTTAAGCTCAGCTCATAGAAAGCTGAAAACCAAGAATTCTTTGCAACTTTTGCTATATTTTATGTAGTTCTACAACTTGACAGATTATAATTTCCAAGTTTCATAGAGAACAAATGAAGATATTTTGGGTTTCCAGTATGTGCGGTACCCTGTGTTGGGCACTATCTGGATCTGCCTTTTTCTGCTATATCGCTCAGGCTGATAGCTTTAAAGGCAGGCTTTCAGAAATTTTGTTGGAGGAAAACATAGTTCATTACAGAACTGAGTCCTTTTCTTAATCTTTACTCTCTAGGAAGAAACAAATGTAGCCTGTTAAGGCTTTCTGGTTTGTTGTAAGGTGGTGAGGTTGGAGGTGCCTGGTGAGCAGGGGGAAAAAATGAACTCTGAATCCCTCTTTTCCTTTCCTTTAGGTACTCATGTTCCCTTCCTATTGAATGGCCTCCCCCACTGAAAGCAGGGTTTTAGAGATAATATAAATAATGACTTTTAAAAAAAGAGTGTGGGTTAATAGGACAGAAGTTTTCCTTTGTTATTGCCTCAGGCTTGTAGAAGATTACTTTGGATGGAGTTAAAAGAGTGAAAATGCCATCCATATTTGGTGGGATTTGAAAGTGGGGCTTCCCTGGTGGTCCAGTGGATAGAGAGTCCGCCTTGCAGTGCAGGAGGCACCAGTTCCGATCCCTGGCCTGGGAAGATCCCACGTGCTGCAGAGCAGCTGGATCGGTGTGTCCAATTGCAAGCCAGGCTTTGGAGCGCACGCGAGGTGCGCTGCAGAGAGACTGCTCTTCAACAAGAGAGGCCACTGCGATGGGAGGCCCACACAGGCCAAAGAATAAAGATGGATGAAAGTAAATAAATAAAAAAACAATAAAAGAGGCCAAAAGGTTTTTTTTTTTTAAAGTTTAATTAAAATTAGGTAAAAGTAACTAAAGTGATTCAGAGGCAAGCCTCTGAAGTGGGATCAAAAAAGAACCTGAGATACAACAGTTTGGGTCCACAATGTGGTTGTGCTTTTGAAATAATGATTCTGATTTTCTCGTGTGGGGTGTAGCTTGATTTTAAACAGGGTTGATTACCGAAGGAATCACAATTTTTTAAAAACAATAATATCAGTGGAAAAATGCGTTGTTCCTCAATGTAATTGATTTGAGAAACTAAAACTACTTTGCACACATTTTGGTGTACTTTAAAAAAAAATTACAACATTTCATTTTGTAGCCTACCATTGCCGCTTCTGTACTTGCAGCAATGTTTATTTGCAAGAAAATGTTAAAATTCTTAAATCGAGGTGGGCCATTTATCACCAGTCCTTGACTTCCATCTCTCTCACCTGTGCACCTGCTATTGCATGTGCATACAAGCTGTCATTTCTGGAGAAATGGAACTGAAGAAGGATTAGATAACCCAAGGGGGAATAGCCAGAGTGTTAACAGCTGCTGTAGTCATGTGTATCAGCTCAATCCTGATGGAAGAACAGGAAATCGAGCCGCTAAATCCAAAAATGGCTACTATCTTGCCTTGCCCACGTCTGATAGATGTGCGGCAGTTTCTAGACCAGTTGAGTCCACAGCGGTCAAGATAATTATAGAGCCACTGAATTGATTTTCTTCTTGGCGCTAAAGTGGATGCGTGTTATACACCAAGTGGAAGTGGCAGAGGAGCAACCCTTTGTTTCTCTATTCTTTTAGGTCAGGTCTCCCTGCTCCAGGAAGAAAGGATGTCAACCCTTTGTTTTGTTCTGGGATTTGAAACCCTGATTCCCTGGCCCTGGGAAGATCCCACGTGCTGCAGAGCAGCTGGATCGGTGTGTCCAATTGCAAGCCAGGCTTTGGAGCGCACGCGAGGTGCGCTGCAGAGAGACTGCTCTTCAACAAGAGAGGCCACTGCGATGGGAGGCCCACACAGGCCAAAGAATAAAGATGGATGAAAGTAAATAAATAAAAAAACAATAAAAGAGGCCAAAAGGTTTTTTTTTTTTAAAGTTTAATTAAAATTAGGTAAAAGTAACTAAAGTGATTCAGAGGCAAGCCTCTGAAGTGGGATCAAAAAAGAACCTGAGATACAACAGTTTGGGTCCACAATGTGGTTGTGCTTTTGAAATAATGATTCTGATTTTCTCGTGTGGGGTGTAGCTTGATTTTAAACAGGGTTGATTACCGAAGGAATCACAATTTTTTAAAAACAATAATATCAGTGGAAAAATGCGTTGTTCCTCAATGTAATTGATTTGAGAAACTAAAACTACTTTGCACACATTTTGGTGTACTTTAAAAAAAAATTACAACATTTCATTTTGTAGCCTACCATTGCCGCTTCTGTACTTGCAGCAATGTTTATTTGCAAGAAAATGTTAAAATTCTTAAATCGAGGTGGGCCATTTATCACCAGTCCTTGACTTCCATCTCTCTCACCTGTGCACCTGCTATTGCATGTGCATACAAGCTGTCATTTCTGGAGAAATGGAACTGAAGAAGGATTAGATAACCCAAGGGGGAATAGCCAGAGTGTTAACAGCTGCTGTAGTCATGTGTATCAGCTCAATCCTGATGGAAGAACAGGAAATCGAGCCGCTAAATCCAAAAATGGCTACTATCTTGCCTTGCCCACGTCTGATAGATGTGCGGCAGTTTCTAGACCAGTTGAGTCCACAGCGGTCAAGATAATTATAGAGCCACTGAATTGATTTTCTTCTTGGCGCTAAAGTGGATGCGTGTTATACACCAAGTGGAAGTGGCAGAGAGGAGCAACCCTTTGTTTCTCTATTCTTTTTAGGTCAGGTCTCCCTGCTCCAGGAGAATTAGGAAAGAGACAGCGTCCCTGTCTTACAGGGCAGCCTGTTTGTTTTGTGTTCTAAGCAGCTCTCATTATTCTCAAGTGCTCATGGTTTGATGAGTCCCTGGCTGCAAAACTACTGAGCAAAGTGTGTTTCCAGGTTAGGAGAGTGGTCTCTCCCTGTCTTTTGTTACTACCTAAGGTGCCCATTTCCAGAAAGCAGTTAGAATCTTTAACTTAAAAATTGTTTTTGCTGTGTTTCAGGAGAGCAAAGCTGAAAGTGGCAAAGGATGCTGGCAGGTGGAAGGAAACAAATTTTTACATGCTTGTGTTTTCAACCTAGGTGACCAGTCTTCCTTCTTCAGTTTTCTCTTTCTCTAAAAGAGGATAAGTTTGACTGAGTTAGTTTATTTCTTAAGATTTATTTATTTTATTATTTATTTTTGGGTGGGGCTCGGGTTGGGGAGGGAGGGGAGCGGGTGGGCCACTTCTATTGGTCTTTCATTTCTCTATTTTCATCCGTCTTTGTTCTTTGGCTCCTGTGGGCCTCCCATCGCAGTGGCGTCTGTCATTGCAGAGCGCCGGCTCTGGGCGCATATGCTCCAGAGCTCCGGCTCGGTAATTGGACACATTGGTCCAGCCGCTCCACGGCACGTGGGATCTTCCCAGGCCAGGGATCGAACCAGCGCCCCTTGCACTGCAAGGCAGTGTCCTTACCCACTGGACCACCAGGGGAAGCCCCTGAGTTAGTTTATTACCAGTGAACTCCTCCCCCTACCCCGGAAAGTTAGGTCTGACTTAATTTGAAAAAAATTTTTAACACTAGTGGTCTGAAAGGGGAAGTAATACTGATTATTTTCTCCTTAGATTTAATTAGGACAGATTTTGTATCTAGAACCTATTCCAACCTGTAATTTACTCTAGTTTTTATATATTATTTTTGAAGTACAGTCTGAAAGGAGCATGGATCTGAAAGGAGATATGTCTAAGAGTAGTTCATATCATCAGTTCTTTCATCTGTGATCCTGTATATATGTAAAATGCCGGCAGTTCTAGACCAGTTGAGTCCACAGCGGTCAAGATAATTATAGAGCCACTGAATTGATTTTCTTCTTGGCGCTAAAGTGGATGCGTGTTATACACCAAGTGGAAGTGGCAGAGAGGAGCAACCCTTTGTTTCTCTATTCTTTTAGGTCAGGTCTCCCTGCTCCAGGAGAATTAGGAAAGAGACAGCGTCCCTGTCTTACAGGGCAGCCTGTTTGTTTTGTGTTCTAAGCAGCTCTCATTATTCTCAAGTGCTCATGGTTTGATGAGTCCCTGGCTGCAAAACTACTGAGCAAAGTGTGTTTCCAGGTTAGGAGAGTGGTCTCTCCCTGTCTTTTGTTACTACCTAAGGTGCCCATTTCCAGAAAGCAGTTAGAATCTTTAACTTAAAAATTGTTTTTGCTGTGTTTCAGGAGAGCAAAGCTGAAAGTGGCAAAGGATGCTGGCAGGTGGAAGGAAACAAATTTTTACATGCTTGTGTTTTCAACCTAGGTGACCAGTCTTCCTTCTTCAGTTTTCTCTTTCTCTAAAAGAGGATAAGTTTGACTGAGTTAGTTTATTTCTTAAGATTTATTTATTTTATTATTTATTTTTGGGTGGGGCTCGGGTTGGGGAGGGGGGGGAGCGGGTGGGCCACTTCTATTGGTCTTTCATTTCTCTATTTTCATCCGTCTTTGTTCTTTGGCTCCTGTGGGCCTCCCATCGCAGTGGCGTCTGTCATTGCAGAGCGCCGGCTCTGGGCGCATATGCTCCAGAGCTCCGGCTCGGTAATTGGACACATTGGTCCAGCCGCTCCACGGCACGTGGGATCTTCCCAGGCCAGGGATCGAACCAGCGCCCCTTGCACTGCAAGGCAGTGTCCTTACCCACTGGACCACCAGGGAAGCCCCTGAGTTAGTTTATTACCAGTGAACTCCTCCCCCTACCCCGGAAAGTTAGGTCTGACTTAATTTGAAAAAAATTTTTAACACTAGTGGTCTGAAAGGGGAAGTAATACTGATTATTTTCTCCTTAGATTTAATTAGGACAGATTTTGTATCTAGAACCTATTCCAACCTGTAATTTACTCTAGTTTTTATATATTATTTTTGAAGTACAGTCTGAAAGGAGCATGGATCTGAAAGGAGATATGTCTAAGAGTAGTTCATATCATCAGTTCTTTCATCTGTGATCCTGTATATATGTAAAAATGCCTAGAAATTTCACTCTTAGATGATGGTAAGAAAACATAGTCCTGAAGTTTGTGCTGCTAACTTTGTGAAGCCTAAGACTGTGTTTTCAACTAAGTTAGTACTTGTAAGTGGTGTATATGTTTGTGTGTGTTGCACATCAAGCATTTGGGACTTTAACTTTTGTGTGACTCCTAGTTATTTAGGACACTAAGCAGATTATTCAAGCTCGACTTAGTGGAAGTCCTGAAAGTTATCTGAAGGTGTTGAATGAATATTTGTTGTAATTTTTGTATTCTTCCAGATATTAAGCAAACAAAAGTTGAAGCTGGCAGTACCAAATATTTGAATGTTACAGATTTGGGGCATTCACAGTTTCCATATATCACTTTAAAATCTAGATAAGGTAGAGAGAACAAGTTTCTGGACCTCCACAGATGATGATCATGGTTTAAAGTCAAGCATATCCCAAATACCATTGGTACTGAAGGGCCAGCCTTGGAACATGCGGAAATGGCGGGTTATACTGAAGGTGCACACAGCATAGGAAGCGGGGACTTTTGGAGGATGGGGTGGGGAGGGAGGGGAGCGGGCGGGCCACTTCTATTGGTCTTTCATTTCTGTTTTCATCCGTCTTTGTTCTTTGGCTCCTGCGGGCCTCCCATCGCGGTGGCGTCTGTCGTCGCAGAGCGCCGGCTCTGGGCGCATGTGCTCCAGAGCTCCGGCTCGGTAATTGGACACAGCAGTCCAGCTGCTCCGTGGCACGTGGGATCTTCCCAGGCCAGGGATCGAACCGTCGCCCCTTGCTCTGTAAGGCGGTGTCTTTACCCACTGGGCCACCAGGGGAAGCCCCGTTTTGCTTTATTACTTAGAGGTTATTTAGAATGCCAGACTGTCACATCAAACCCAGCCGAAGCCTCTGTGTACTGTGATAATTGTTCATCCTGGCATGTGACCCGTGTGTCTGGTGAGGGCATGTCTCAGGGCTGAACTTTGCACACATTATCTCTGTGGCCCCTGGAGTATTTCCTCAGAATGACAGTCACCAGTGCAGCCTGTGTCAGGAACTCTTGCGGAAGTGGGTGGAGAGTGTGCAAGGAGGGGAGCCTTAAGGAGTTGAGAATGGAGGCTTTTTTCTTCCTTGAATCCTAGAAAACCAGCCAGTTTAAAACTAACACTGCCAGCATGAAAGAGTTTTTGTTGATGTATGCGTTTAAAGTTCTAAAACTGGGGACTTCCTTGGAGATTGAGTGGTTGGGACTTTGTGCTTCTGTCCCAGGGGTGTGGGTTTGATCCCTGGTCGGGGAGCTAAGGTCCTGCATGCCCCACAGTGCACCCTCCCCCCAGAAAACCCAAAATTGGCTATGACAATGGAAAAAAATGTTCAGAGTGGTTATTTTTACAATAAAGTGGGAAAATTTGGGAGAAATGGCAATACCGGTATGCAATTTGATTTTTTTATATTTAAACACATTAGGTGTGTCTCAGTTGTGTATTGAGCCCTCTGTGATCTGCTTATGTTTGTTCTTACAATAACGTTTCATGGAAAAAAATTGAATTTCATGGTTTGTGAAGGGGAAAATTTTCCTGGCATTTTTCCTTGTTTGGTTAGCCAAAA
Organism: Tragulus kanchil; assembly: GCA_022376925.1. Taxonomy (NCBI): domain Eukaryota; kingdom Metazoa; phylum Chordata; class Mammalia; order Artiodactyla; family Tragulidae; genus Tragulus; species Tragulus kanchil. The sequence goes on along the minus strand of JAIOJX010000026.1, from coordinate 259,714,719 downwards.
AGATGCATGCTGAGCTGAATGGAAGTGTAGAGATAATTACAGTTTTATGTGGGGATGTAGGTGAAGAAATGAACAGGAAAACAGGCAGAATATATTCAGTGATGGAAAAATGGAGAGCAGAATAGTCTGATGGCAGAAGAAGAGGCAGTGGTATAAAATTGCTAGACTGGCTGGTGCTAAACGAGGAGTTTGTGGTTTGAAGTCTTTAATCTCTTCTGTCCTGTTGGTAACTCTGGTATTATTAAGCTGTGAAACACCTCTGTGATCTTAGATTATTAGAAAGCATTTCTGCCTAAACCATACATAACCTCCTCAAAAGTACCATGTATGTTTTTTGGGAGGAAAGATTCCATCCAAAGTTAATTAATAGTTGTGGCAATGATACTTATTCTCTACAGTGGTATTTGTAGGTCACATCATTTTATGACTTATTTTTCTAATAGGCAGTATATTCAAATGCCACAGAATTCAAAAGAGAAAAATGAAATAGTGAGAGATTTCCTCCTATACACTCTTCACCCAGATTTTCTCCCCAGAGGCAATCATGTTGTGGTCCTTACAAATCCTTGTGGGCTACTCTACACCAGTGCAGCCCAATGGGAATATAACGTGAGCCACAAATGCAGTTTTAAATCTAGGAGCTAGATACAGTGGTTAATTCTAACACTGCCAGCATGCAAGAGTTTTTGTTGATGTATGCGTTTAAAGTTCTAAAACTGGGGACTTCCTTGGAGATTGAGTGGTTGGGACTTTGTGCTTCTGTCCCAGGGGTGTGGGTTTGATCCCTGGTCGGGGAGCTAAGGTCCTGCATGCCCCACAGTGCACCCTCCCCCCAGAAAACCCAAAATTGGCTATGACAATGGAAAAAAATGTTCAGAGTGGTTATTTTTACAATAAAGTGGGAAAATTTGGGAGAAATGGCAATACCGGTATGCAATTTGATTTTTTTATATTTAAACACATTAGGTGTGTCTCAGTTGTGTATTGAGCCCTCTGTGATCTGCTTATGTTTGTTCTTACAATAACGTTTCATGGAAAAAAATTGAATTTCATGGTTTGTGAAGGGGAAAATTTTCCTGGCATTTTTCCTTGTTTGGTTAGCCAAAAAGATGCATGCTGAGCTGAATGGAAGTGTAGAGATAATTACAGTTTTATGTGGGGATGTAGGTGAAGAAATGAACAGGAAAACAGGCAGAATATATTCAGTGATGGAAAAATGGAGAGCAGAATAGTCTGATGGCAGAAGAAGAGGCAGTGGTATAAAATTGCTAGACTGGCTGGTGCTAAACGAGGAGTTTGTGGTTTGAAGTCTTTAATCTCTTCTGTCCTGTTGGTAACTCTGGTATTATTAAGCTGTGAAACACCTCTGTGATCTTAGATTATTAGAAAGCATTTCTGCCTAAACCATACATAACCTCCTCAAAAGTACCATGTATGTTTTTTGGGAGGAAAGATTCCATCCAAAGTTAATTAATAGTTGTGGCAATGATACTTATTCTCTACAGTGGTATTTGTAGGTCACATCATTTTATGACTTATTTTTCTAATAGGCAGTATATTCAAATGCCACAGAATTCAAAAGAGAAAAATGAAATAGTGAGAGATTTCCTCCTATACACTCTTCACCCAGATTTTCTCCCCAGAGGCAATCATGTTGTGGTCCTTACAAATCCTTGTGGGCTACTCTACACCAGTGCAGCCCAATGGGAATATAACGTGAGCCACAAATGCAGTTTTAAATCTAGGAGCTAGATACAGTGGTTAACATGCTTCTAGTTCTGCCAAAGAAGTTGTGTTTAGTAAAAAAAAAAAAAAAAAATTTTATACTGGCAGATTTGAAATATAAATTGTGCAAAATTTAAATGTTAATTGCTTAATCACATCAGCCACATCTCCAATGGCAAAAAGCCTCATACACTATTGGACAGAGCATCCCCTTACAGTCAGGAGCAAGTGGGTGTTTATGCATGTTGTTTCTTACTGTTTTATACTCCATTTTATTGCATAAGGGGCTGTTTTTTCCCCATATAGCTATGTATTGTCTTTGTAAAGGCGACGGTAATTTATACAACCAGTCTCTTACTGAGGGATACTTGAATTTAGTTCTCCCTCTTCTCCCTTTTGCTATCATTAAGTGATCATTAGGTGTTATCAAACATCCTTTGAGTAGTGTACAATCTCCTGTACTAATACTCTTCCCTGGTGTGTTGGATTAAATTAATTAGACTGAAACCCTGAAAAGCAGGGACCATATTCTTTTTCTTTTTTAATTTTTCAGACAGCTCAATGAATGTCTATATATGTGAACCTGTAATCATTAACCAGATCAAAATACAGACTTTTCTAGGAGCTTAGAGTCCTCCATTTTGCTCTCTCCTCATCAGCACTTCCCCCAAATAATCATTATTCTAACTTCCATCACAATAGGCTAGTTTTGCTTATTCGTAAACTTCATATAAATGGAATGAAATCATTCTTTTGTGTCTGGTTCAGCATTATGTCTGTGAGATTCATCCATGTTCTTCTAAAGTTTTAGAAATTCATTCTTTTGCATTGCTGTGTAATATTCCATTAAGTGAGTGATAATCGCTCAGTTGTGTCCAACTTTGCTACACTGTGGACTATAGCCTGCCTGCTCCTCTGTCCATGGAATTTTCCAGGCAAGAATATTGGAGTGGGTTTCATTTCCTTATCCAGGGGATCTTCCTGACCCAGAAATTGAACATGGGTCTCCTGCATTGGGGGAAGTTTCTTTACCATCTGAGCCACGAGGGAAGACTACTATTAAGTATTAAAGACAGATTAACTTATAAAGTATAAGTTATACGCTTGAGTAAGTTACAGCAGATACATGCTTGATTTTATCTTCTAATCCATAGACAATACATTAGAATATGTAATGAATCCATACACCTTTTCCAAAGGAATACCTAAGACAGAAGTAACAGTAGTACATATTTTTATTGCAATATTTACAGACATTTGGACCTTTTACAGTTTTTTGCTCTTAGAAACAAAGCTGCTATGAACAATTTTATACCAGTCTTTTCATTAGCATAAAGATTCACTTCTGGCTAAATAGCTTAGAGTTAACCTCATCTCTGTCTTCACACATAAGCATACACATTTCTTAATTCCATGTGGATCACTAAATGATTAAAGATACATTATTAACTCATCATGTACTGTGAAGTAAGTTTAATATTACTAAATATATTGGATTATAGTTCCTTGTGAACACTAGTATTCTTAGGGGATGTAAAACATAGCATTTTATCTAGGCTCTACACATTTCTCTTTTCTTTTGGTTTGCCTCTTTTGTTCCCCTTTTTTTTAACATTTTTTTTAAATTGAGGTACAGTTGCTTTACAGTATTATATGTTTCAGGTATATAGTGATTTACATAATTTTTAGTAATTTCATAATATAGGGATTTCATAATTTTTAAAGATTATACTCCATTTACAGTTATTATAAAATATTGGCCATATTCCCTGTGCTGTACTTCCCTCTAGCTTATTTATTTTACACATAGTATTTTGTACATTTTAATTGCCTACCCACATCTTGTCCCTCCTCCTCTTCCTTTTCTGCACTGGTAACTATTAGTTCTTCATTATTATTGTTTTAAGAAATTCATTCGCATGTGTAATATTCCATTAAGTGAGTGATAATCGCTCAGTTGTGTCCAACTTTGCTACACTGTGGACTATAGCCTGCCTGCTCCTCTGTCCATGGAATTTTCCAGGCAAGAATATTGGAGTGGGTTTCATTTCCTTATCCAGGGGATCTTCCTGACCCAGAAATTGAACATGGGTCTCCTGCATTGGGGGAAGTTTCTTTACCATCTGAGCCACGAGGGAAGACTACTATTAAGTATTAAAGACAGATTAACTTATAAAGTATAAGTTATACGCTTGAGTAAGTTACAGCAGATACATGCTTGATTTTATCTTCTAATCCATAGACAATACATTAGAATATGTAATGAATCCATACACCTTTTCCAAAGGAATACCTAAGACAGAAGTAACAGTAGTACATATTTTTATTGCAATATTTACAGACATTTGGACCTTTTACAGTTTTTTGCTCTTAGAAACAAAGCTGCTATGAACAATTTTATACCAGTCTTTTCATTAGCATAAAGATTCACTTCTGGCTAAATAGCTTAGAGTTAACCTCATCTCTGTCTTCACACATAAGCATACACATTTCTTAATTCCATGTGGATCACTAAATGATTAAAGATACATTATTAACTCATCATGTACTGTGAAGTAAGTTTAATATTACTAAATATATTGGATTATAGTTCCTTGTGAACACTAGTATTCTTAGGGGATGTAAAACATAGCATTTTATCTAGGCTCTACACATTTCTCTTTTCTTTTGGTTTGCCTCTTTTGTTCCCCTTTTTTTTAACATTTTTTTTAAATTGAGGTACAGTTGCTTTACAGTATTATATGTTTCAGGTATATAGTGATTTACATAATTTTTAGTAATTTCATAATATAGGGATTTCATAATTTTTAAAGATTATACTCCATTTACAGTTATTATAAAATATTGGCCATATTCCCTGTGCTGTACTTCCCTCTAGCTTATTTATTTTACACATAGTATTTTGTACATTTTAATTGCCTACCCACATCTTGTCCCTCCTCCTCTTCCTTTTCTGCACTGGTAACTATTAGTTCTCTATATTTGTGAGTCTGTTTCTTTTTTTGTTATTCACTAGTTTGTTTTATTTTTTAGATTCCACATGTAAGTGATATCATACAGTGTTTGTCTTTTTCGTCTGACTTATTTCACTAAGTCTAGTAACCTCCAAGTCCATTCCTAGGCCTAATAGCCTCCAACTTCATCCATGTTTTATAAATAGCAAAATTTAATTTTTTTTAATGACTGAGTAGTATTCCATGGAGCGTGTGTGTATGTGTGTGTGTGTGTGTGTGTATGTATTCCATGTCTTTATCTGTTCATCTGTTGATGCACACTTGGGTTGCTTGCATACCTTAGCAACTGTATATAATGCTGCTATACACATTGGGGTGCATATATCTTTTCAGGTTAATGTTTTCTATTTTTTTGGATATATACCCAAGAGTGAAATTGCTGGGCCATATGGTAGTTCTATTTCTAGTTTTTTGAGGAACCTCCATACTGTTTCACATAGTGGCTGCACCAGTTTATATGACCACCAACGGTGTACATGGGTCTGCTTTTCTCCACATTCTCATTTGTTATTTATGGACTTTTTGATGATAGCCATTCTGGCAGGTGTGAGGTGATATTGCATTGTGGCTTTGATTTGCATATATCTGATTAATGATGTTGAGCATGTTTTCCTTGTGCCTGATGGCCATTGTATATCTCTTTCAGTAAAATGTATATTCAGGTTTCCTGCCATTTAACTCGGTTGTTTGTTTGATGTTGAATTGTAGAAACACTTTGTATATTTTTGGATATTAACCTCTTATTGGTTATGTAATGACATTTTCCCCCATTCAGTAGGTGGTCTTTTTGTTTTGTAAATGGATTCCTTTGTGAAATCACATTCTTAAATATTGTTCTTATAAGTACTGATGGGTTAACACATGAATATACCTAGACAAATAATGATCAATTATTAGTTTGATGGATATTATTTGTGTGAGCCTGAGCAAGAGGTCAGTGTTGGGGATGCAGATCATCAAATTACTTGTCTATTTGTTACTTGTGGTATAAACTTAGTTACTTGTTACTTGTGGTATAAGCTTAGTTACACAAAAACTGAGTAGTTTTAGTCATCTTCAGTTCTTCAGGCATCATATTCAGTTCAGTTTAGTTGATCCAGTTCTTTTGTCAGTAGAAGAAATTAGCCTTTTGTTGTGAACAATAATTGCAGAAGAGTAAGATAAAAAAAAAAAAAATAGAGGGTATATTTTCTAGAAAGAAAAAGTTGAAAATTTAGAGGTGTCATGTGTGAAAGAAATATTTTCAAATAGGCATCTAGGAAAGAAAAATCAATATGAGTGTTCCTTCTAGTGTTTCTGAGAGTTACATTTCAAAATGGGTCCAAAACTGTGAATATTATACTGGAAAACAAGTTCATTCTTTCTTTTCTTTTGCTAAGAATGCTTTCAGAACAAGTTGGCATTTTACACTGTTCCAAAGTAAGATAAAATTCTAAGCCAAAATTTATCTAGTAAAAACCTCTGAAAAAAAAAAAGGGGATCATTTAATGCATGGGCAGGTGAGAAAGCATTCCATAAGGTATTCTAAGCGAGTCTGATCCTCTCCATTTAACTCAGCAGCCTACCTTGCTGTTTTCTGATGTGGCGAACCAGTACATTTAATTTGGCTCTCTGGCATTTAACAGCATTTGGTTTTGGTTTCAGATAAAACTGGTCGAGCCAGAAGTCAGTATAAGCACTTGGCAGACAGCTGTTGTAGAGCCGAGTCTGAGGCAGAAGACCTGGAATTGAATCTCTGCTCTGCCACTCACTGGCTTAGGCATTTTCTTTCTTGTCTTGGGGGCGTCTTGTTTGATGTTGAATTGTAGAAACACTTTGTATATTTTGGATATTAACCTCTTATTGGTTATGTAATGACATTTTCCCCCATTCAGTAGGTGGTCTTTTTGTTTTGTAAATGGATTCCTTTGTGAAATCACATTCTTAAATATTGTTCTTATAAGTACTGATGGGTTAACACATGAATATACCTAGACAAATAATGATCAATTATTAGTTTGATGGATATTATTTGTGTGAGCCTGAGCAAGAGGTCAGTGTTGGGGATGCAGATCATCAAATTACTTGTCTATTTGTTACTTGTGGTATAAACTTAGTTACTTGTTACTTGTGGTATAAGCTTAGTTACACAAAAACTGAGTAGTTTTAGTCATCTTCAGTTCTTCAGGCATCATATTCAGTTCAGTTTAGTTGATCCAGTTCTTTTGTCAGTAGAAGAAATTAGCCTTTTGTTGTGAACAATAATTGCAGAAGAGTAAGATAAAAAAAAAAAAAATAGAGGGTATATTTTCTAGAAAGAAAAAGTTGAAAATTTAGAGGTGTCATGTGTGAAAGAAATATTTTCAAATAGGCATCTAGGAAAGAAAAATCAATATGAGTGTTCCTTCTAGTGTTTCTGAGAGTTACATTTCAAAATGGGTCCAAAACTGTGAATATTATACTGGAAAACAAGTTCATTCTTTCTTTTCTTTTGCTAAGAATGCTTTCAGAACAAGTTGGCATTTTACACTGTTCCAAAGTAAGATAAAATTCTAAGCCAAAATTTATCTAGTAAAAACCTCTGAAAAAAAAAAAGGGGATCATTTAATGCATGGGCAGGTGAGAAAGCATTCCATAAGGTATTCTAAGCGAGTCTGATCCTCTCCATTTAACTCAGCAGCCTACCTTGCTGTTTTCTGATGTGGCGAACCAGTACATTTAATTTGGCTCTCTGGCATTTAACAGCATTTGGTTTTGGTTTCAGATAAAACTGGTCGAGCCAGAAGTCAGTATAAGCACTTGGCAGACAGCTGTTGTAGAGCCGAGTCTGAGGCAGAAGACCTGGAATTGAATCTCTGCTCTGCCACTCACTGGCTTAGGCATTTTCTTTCTTGTCTTGGGGGCGTCTCAGCTGGGTCAGTGGGAAATTATTCAGCCAGTGCAGGAGACGTAGGATCAGTCCCTGCATTGGGAAAATCCTCTGGAGGAGGAAATGACAACCCATTCCAGTGTTCTTGAAAAATCCCAGGGGCAAAGGACCCTGCAGGGCTACAGTCCATGGGGTCACAGAGTCGGACACAACTGAGCCAGCACACACACTGCTGTCACTCCGCTTTATTTTCCTCCCTGGTGGAAGAAGATGACAGGCCAGAAGGAAAGTGATGCCAGCATATGCCAGGCACTCTGTGTGTGTTCAATTTTAAATATTATCTACTTTGTTGGGACTCCACCTCTGTCATGCTGGCATCATTATTGTACCAATTGGAAACTACAGTGAGGAGACAGGCTCTGTTCTTACTGTCCCCTCCCCGGATATGGACGATGGGTTGGTTTTCTTCCTAGGGATACTGTGAAACTCCCTGTGCCAGATGCAGGGAAGTTGTTCTTGGAACACTGCATACAAAATAGGTACTAATCTGGATGAAAATCGTATTCGCTTTTAAAGGAGGAAAATGCCTCGTCTGAGATTCAGAATATGCTACCAAGGTGATTGCACTTCTGATTGCTCCTTTGCTTCACCACTGTGGGAAGTGCCTACCTTTAATCTTTCACTATTTTTTCCTATGGAAATGAATGTAACCCTAATTGCCTTTCTTTGATTTTGTTAGGACTGGTATGCAATGACTGAAAATGTTCTATTGTATCACACAGAAGAACAAGTTGGCATTTTACACTGTTCCAAAGTAAGATAAAATTCTAAGCCAAAATTTATCTAGTAAAACCTCTGAAAAAAAAAAAGGGGATCATTTAATGCATGGGCAGGTGAGAAAGCATTCCATAAGGTATTCTAAGCGAGTCTGATCCTCTCCATTTAACTCAGCAGCCTACCTTGCTGTTTTCTGATGTGGCGAACCAGTACATTTAATTTGGCTCTCTGGCATTTAACAGCATTTGGTTTTGGTTTCAGATAAAACTGGTCGAGCCAGAAGTCAGTATAAGCACTTGGCAGACAGCTGTTGTAGAGCCGAGTCTGAGGCAGAAGACCTGGAATTGAATCTCTGCTCTGCCACTCACTGGCTTAGGCATTTTCTTTCTTGTCTTGGGGGCGTCTCAGCTGGGTCAGTGGGAAATTATTCAGCCAGTGCAGGAGACGTAGGATCAGTCCCTGCATTGGGAAAATCCTCTGGAGGAGGAAATGACAACCCATTCCAGTGTTCTTGAAAAATCCCAGGGGCAAAGGACCCTGCAGGGCTACAGTCCATGGGGTCACAGAGTCGGACACAACTGAGCCAGCACACACACTGCTGTCACTCCGCTTTATTTTCCTCCCTGGTGGAAGAAGATGACAGGCCAGAAGGAAAGTGATGCCAGCATATGCCAGGCACTCTGTGTGTGTTCAATTTTAAATATTATCTACTTTGTTGGGACTCCACCTCTGTCATGCTGGCATCATTATTGTACCAATTGGAAACTACAGTGAGGAGACAGGCTCTGTTCTTACTGTCCCCTCCCCGGATATGGACGATGGGTTGGTTTTCTTCCTAGGGATACTGTGAAACTCCCTGTGCCAGATGCAGGGAAGTTGTTCTTGGAACACTGCATACAAAATAGGTACTAATCTGGATGAAAATCGTATTCGCTTTTAAAGGAGGAAAATGCCTCGTCTGAGATTCAGAATATGCTACCAAGGTGATTGCACTTCTGATTGCTCCTTTGCTTCACCACTGTGGGAAGTGCCTACCTTTAATCTTTCACTATTTTTTCCTATGGAAATGAATGTAACCCTAATTGCCTTTCTTTGATTTTGTTAGGACTGGTATGCAATGACTGAAAATGTTCTATTGTATCACACAGAAGAACAACATTAGTTAAAACAGGGAGTTGGGATATGAGACACCATTCTAATCATAGGCTGTCATGTATTGAAGAGAACTTCTGTTGTTTTTACACATACATTAAAAGATCTTTCACCTCTTTTAAACAAGAAACTGAGCCAATATATTTTACCACGAGTGCTGTAGAATGAAGTGGCAATCTAGAAACTAACTTTGGTTATTGATAAGAGAAGGAGTCTCCAGCTGCCGACTCTTTCACCCTTAAGGAAGCTGTGACTGTTATTTAGTGCCAAAGAGGCAGGTGGGCAGCGTCTGTCCAGATTGTGCAGAATTGTGCCACTTGAGGTTCTGGCGGCAGCATGACGGCATGGTCTGAAAATTGACCCAGCATACCCTTGACTAGGCAAGAAAATACAGTTAAACTAGCCTGACTTATTTTTTCTGGATTTGCTTTTTTATCTACGATAGGAATGTTTTCTGTATTCTTGGAGGTGAGCTTTAATGTCAAAGAGGAAAGACTAACTCAAGATTTCATGACCTAATTAGGATCCATTTTTCCTTAGTCGTCGTCGTTGTTCAGCCACTAAGCTGCGTCAGACTCTTTGCGACCCCACCTTTTAGCACGCCAGACTTCTCTGTCCTCCACTATTTCCTGGAGTTTGCTCAAATTCATGTCCGTTGAGTTGGTGATGCCATCCAACCATTTCTTCCTCTTCCGCCCCGTTCTCCTTTGGCCTTCAGTCTTTCCCAGCATCAGCGTCTTTTCTGATGAGTTGGCTCTTTTTGCTTTGATGGTTTTTTTGTTTGTTTGGTTTAATTTTGGCCTCTTTTATTGGTCTTTTATTTATTTATTTTCATCCATCTTTAGTCTTTGGCCTTTGTGAGTCTCCCATTGCAGTGACCTGTTTCCTTACAGAACACCGGCTCTGAGCACACGCGCTCCATAGCGCTGGCTCACAATTGGACTATTTCCTCACAAATAAATATTGCTGCAAGTAAAGAAGCGGCTCTGGCTCATAATTGGGCACACCAGTCCAGCCGCTCCACGGCACCTGGGATCTTCCTGGACCAGGGATTGGAACTGGTGTCCCCTGCACTGCAAGGTGGACTCTTTACCCACTGGGCCACCAGAGAAGCCCTGAGTCGGAATTAGGTGGCTGAAGTATTGTAGCTTCAGTTTCAGCATCACTCTTTCTAATGAATATTCAGGACTCATTTCCTTTAGGTTGACTGGTTTGATCTCCTTGCTGTGCAGGGAACTCTCAAGAGTTGTCTCTATCACCACAATTTGAAAGCATCAATTGATGCTTCCAAATAGACGCTTTCCAAGTAAACTTAGAAAGTTTAATGAAACATTTCAAATAGAATAAATTATACCCATGCACTTGGAAAGTTTGTTAAGCAGTAAGGTATTCCTGTTAAGTGTACTTTTTTAAAAATGAGAGTGTAATTGCTTTACACTGTTGTGTTAGTTTCGCTGTACAATGAAGTGAATCAGCCATATGTATACATATATCCCCTTCTTCCTGGACCGCCCTCCCCCGGTGTTGTACAAGATAGTATGTAAAATCATATGGAGCCATAAGTGCTTCAGAGATTGAATAATATTTGTAAATTCATTCAACTTTCTATTGATTGAAAGGATCCGCGTCACAGTTGTTGAAGAACAGCGAATGATGGCTTGAGTGACTGCTCATATAAGCGAAAAGCATTTTTGGAGCACTGACATTCTCTAGGTTCTGTGTTAAGTCCGTGGGATGTGCTGTTGCATTTAACAGTCAAGAGTCATTCTGTAGAGCCGATGTAGTTGCTTCTCAGGTTGTGCAGAAGAGGAAGCTGAGGCTCCTGTCCAGGGTCACACGGCCAGGCGGTGGCAGGTCTCAGAGTGGGACGCATTGTCTTGATCACTTTGCACTCTGTTTCCCTCCCTCCCCAGAACTGCCAGGGGTGGCAAAACCAATATAATAACTGATAGTATGAGCGACATAAAGTGGGACTAAACATGTTTTTGGTGTTTTACTTTATTTTATTCTGATTATTAAATGATTATTAAATTTCACCGAATATTTGAAAGCAGTAGGAGTACATGTAAAGAAACTAATCATTATCTAGGCCACCTAGAGATAGCCACTCTGAAAAGGGTTTACATTTTAGCATTCCCCAAGGTACTTTCTGAATAAGACACAAGTTAACATATTTTCTGTCAAAACAACTTATATGGTCAAATAATTTTCGGCAAGTCTGGGTTAAACAAAATAAACCTGTTTTCTTCCCTAGAGGTCTTCTTGGAAATTTTAATATGCTAATATGTGCAGTGGACTTCCAAAATAGACGCATGGGAAGTCATATTTTCCAAATTCATTTATCAGAAGGATACTGCTTCGTATCCTAAAACCAGTGTTCTTCCAGATAGGATTTAGGTAAAATGCATCCTTCTAGACTTTTAAATAAGCATTTAGACTTTTAACTACAAATATTGTTTTTATATTCCTTTTCTCCAGGATTGGAGTGTAGCTATTTCAGTTGTTTAAACTCATTTAAGGATGCTTCTTGAAAGTGGTATAACAAACTACATGTGGGTCTATGTGTGTGTTTGCCTTTTTTTTTTTTAATCTTTCATCTGTTGTTAAACATTTGAGCCATTTCCAATGAAATCATTGATAGGGTATGAATTTCTGACTTGAGTAAATGTGATTCCAAGGTCTTTAGCAGTGGGGAAACCAGCCCAGCTAGAAACTGTGAAAACCATTACAAGTTTCAGAGAAATCTGTGTGGGATGGCCCTGTGACTTGCCAAAAAAAGAACGTTCTTAGGGGGAATAGGAGTAGCCAGTTATTAGAACGGACTGGGAAGTTAGGTATTTCTGTGTGTAATTACCCACGTGGCTTGGAAAAATGCATTTCTTTACATGCAGCCTGTGTGGTCCCAAGGCTAGTCTTGATCTCCTCCCAAAAGCCTGGACACATGGGGAGTTTGGGTTATTCATAAATCTTTGTTGGGTCAAGGAGGGTGAGAGGGCTGGGAGTCTCAGCCGCTTTTGAGGGCTGTTAAAACTGGGTTTGGCTCTTGAAAAGGGTGGTTTAAAACTTGGATTAATTGGGGACCTTATCTCTTTAATAGATAACCCATTTTAACAACAACAAGGAATAGAAATCTCCCTGAAAGAATCAACAGTTCATTGGGTACATGAAAAACTAATCATTATCTAGGCCACCTAGAGATAGCCACTCTGAAAAGGGTTTACATTTTAGCATTCCCCAAGGTACTTTCTGAATAAGACACAAGTTAACATATTTTCTGTCAAAACAACTTATATGGTCAAATAATTTTCGGCAAGTCTGGGTTAAACAAAATAAACCTGTTTTCTTCCCTAGAGGTCTTCTTGGAAATTTTAATATGCTAATATGTGCAGTGGACTTCCAAAATAGACGCATGGGAAGTCATATTTTCCAAATTCATTTATCAGAAGGATACTGCTTCGTATCCTAAAACCAGTGTTCTTCCAGATAGGATTTAGGTAAAATGCATCCTTCTAGACTTTTAAATAAGCATTTAGACTTTTAACTACAAATATTGTTTTTATATTCCTTTTCTCCAGGATTGGAGTGTAGCTATTTCAGTTGTTTAAACTCATTTAAGGATGCTTCTTGAAAGTGGTATAACAAACTACATGTGGGTCTATGTGTGTGTTTGCCTTTTTTTTTTTAATCTTTCATCTGTTGTTAAACATTTGAGCCATTTCCAATGAAATCATTGATAGGGTATGAATTTCTGACTTGAGTAAATGTGATTCCAAGGTCTTTAGCAGTGGGGAAACCAGCCCAGCTAGAAACTGTGAAAACCATTACAAGTTTCAGAGAAATCTGTGTGGGATGGCCCTGTGACTTGCCAAAAAAAGAACGTTCTTAGGGGGAATAGGAGTAGCCAGTTATTAGAACGGACTGGGAAGTTAGGTATTTCTGTGTGTAATTACCCACGTGGCTTGGAAAAATGCATTTCTTTACATGCAGCCTGTGTGGTCCCAAGGCTAGTCTTGATCTCCTCCCAAAAGCCTGGACACATGGGGAGTTTGGGTTATTCATAAATCTTTGTTGGGTCAAGGAGGGTGAGAGGGCTGGGAGTCTCAGCCGCTTTTGAGGGCTGTTAAAACTGGGTTTGGCTCTTGAAAAGGGTGGTTTAAAACTTGGATTAATTGGGGACCTTATCTCTTTAATAGATAACCCATTTTAACAACAACAAGGAATAGAAATCTCCCTGAAAGAATCAACAGTTCATTGGGTTTTTTTTCTCCCATTCAGCAGATACTTATTGAAGGCTAATGATGTGTCAGGGATTGGGCTGGGCATTAGCAGCTAATTATACTGAACATATACAGTACAAAGAAATTATATTCATAGAATAGAATGACTTTGGCTGGCATGAAGATGTGATTCAATCTTATTAAAAATACACATCTTTGAACAACCTCCAAGGCAGTGTAAACAATGCCCTCTCTGTTTTAAAGTAAGGAAAAAGTCCAAATCTCTGAAATGCCGGTTACTCTGCAGTTTCAAATACTTTTTTTTTTTTTTTTTGCCTTGGTTAATTTTATGTTTAATTTATTTAATTTTTTAAATAATTAAATATATTTAATTTTTTCCTCAGGTGAACCCTTTCTTGCATAGAGAACTTGCATATGTATATGTGCCCCCCCCCACCCCCCTCACCATATGAAAGCTCTTCTTGAGATTAGTTCTTCTCACTGGACCCTGGAAAGTTGTTAGCATTGACTTTCTTAGGACCAAATACACAAAGTTTTGCAGCCTGAGATTTTTAATGGCAAGACGAGAGAATGCTGCCTTCATTAGGGCAGAGGATTGCAGGGCCCGCTGAGGTGCCAAAGGGAAAATTCCTAAAAGGAATATCCAGCAGCTCAGGAGGCCTGAGGACTGTTGCTATGGCAGCAAGAGGTGGCTGGCTTTGCCTGTTGCCTCCCCGCATGCAACTCCTGGGCCCCCAGCTCAGCAGGCACAGGGACAGGGCTGGCAGTCCCACCTCAGACAACAGTGGAGGTTCTTGATCCGACCGGACTCCAGCAGTCACCTCTGTAGTCTTAAACTTGTGACTTATCTGTGTGAAGTGACAGTCAAGAAGCACTGGGAAGCCTTGGCACTTCCGGGGGACCTGGTATTGTATCCTAGCTCAGCCACTGAACAGTTCAGAAATTTTGGGCAGATTGGACAAATAATCTCACCTCTGCTTCTGTTTTCTTTCTTTCATTTTTTTTTTTTTTTCCCATCTGAAAATGAAGATACCTATCTCATAAACTCAAGCCTTGGATTAACTGGAAAGATTTGTATGTGAAATCATGAAATAGTGACAGAATTATGAAACTCATTGACTGTGAATTAAACAGTTAAATGTCTGTAATTAAATTATTAAAGATTTTGAACATTAGCTGTATGAAAAATTGGCAAGATTGGTTTAAGCTGCTGACTCAAGTAAGTTAGTTTTTACTAATTTACACATTTTACTAATTTACACATTTTTACTATTTACACATTTGGTTAGAGATCATGGTTTCCCAAATATAAATCATGCTGTTTTGTAATTCATTACTTTGTGGAATGTGTTCCTCAGATTTTCTGGTCTTTTACAATCATTGGAAAAGCCTCTACTTGGTAAGATGTGGAGATAGTGAGCAACAATGTGCATATTGTCTACCCTTATTACTTCTTCCTTTAAAAAAGAAAACCAGCTGGTCAAATATATTCTTTCACTGGACTTTATTGTTGGCATGTTTCCTAATGAAATGAGCTTGTCTTTGAGATTCCAAGGCAGTTCTCTCATGTATAAGAAGACTAGATTTTTCTTTTGTGGTGCTTAATGTCACTAAGTCATGTCCAACTCTTGTGACCCCAAGGAGTGTAGCCTGCCAGGGTCCTCCGTCCATGGGATTTTCCATGTAAGAATACTGGAGTGGGTTGTCATTTCCTTCTCCATGGGATCTTCCTGACCCCAGAATAAGATTTGGTCTCCTGCACAACAGTCAGATTCTTTACTGACAAAGCTGGCATGCAACTCCTGGGCCCCAGCTCAGCAGGCACAGGGACAGGGCTGGCAGTCCCACCTCAGACAACAGTGGAGGTTCTTGATCCGACCGGACTCCAGCAGTCACCTCTGTAGTCTTAAACTTGTGACTTATCTGTGTGAAGTGACAGTCAAGAAGCACTGGGAAGCCTTGGCACTTCCGGGGGACCTGGTATTGTATCCTAGCTCAGCCACTGAACAGTTCAGAAATTTTGGGCAGATTGGACAAATAATCTCACCTCTGCTTCTGTTTTCTTTCTTTCATTTTTTTTTTTTTTTCCCATCTGAAAATGAAGATACCTATCTCATAAACTCAAGCCTTGGATTAACTGGAAAGATTTGTATGTGAAATCATGAAATAGTGACAGAATTATGAAACTCATTGACTGTGAATTAAACAGTTAAATGTCTGTAATTAAATTATTAAAGATTTTGAACATTAGCTGTATGAAAAATTGGCAAGATTGGTTTAAGCTGCTGACTCAAGTAAGTTAGTTTTTACTAATTTACACATTTTACTAATTTACACATTTTTACTATTTACACATTTGGTTAGAGATCATGGTTTCCCAAATATAAATCATGCTGTTTTGTAATTCATTACTTTGTGGAATGTGTTCCTCAGATTTTCTGGTCTTTTACAATCATTGGAAAAGCCTCTACTTGGTAAGATGTGGAGATAGTGAGCAACAATGTGCATATTGTCTACCCTTATTACTTCTTCCTTTAAAAAAGAAAACCAGCTGGTCAAATATATTCTTTCACTGGACTTTATTGTTGGCATGTTTCCTAATGAAATGAGCTTGTCTTTGAGATTCCAAGGCAGTTCTCTCATGTATAAGAAGACTAGATTTTTCTTTTGTGGTGCTTAATGTCACTAAGTCATGTCCAACTCTTGTGACCCCAAGGAGTGTAGCCTGCCAGGGTCCTCCGTCCATGGGATTTTCCATGTAAGAATACTGGAGTGGGTTGTCATTTCCTTCTCCATGGGATCTTCCTGACCCCAGAATAAGATTTGGTCTCCTGCACAACAGTCAGATTCTTTACTGACAAAGCTACAAGGGAAACCCAGATTTTTCTTTTGGAACTTCCCTTTCTATATCTCGGGTTTAATGCTTTTACCTGGAAGCTGCAGGAGCAGAATACAAGCTGGGAGCCTTGTACCAGGTGGCCACATGCTGTGAACTATAAATAACTCTTTTACATGAAAGAGGATCTGTACCATGGGAACTGCTTGTGAATTGTTTGTTGATGGTACCTGTCTTGAAGTGATTTGGTTGAATGGGTTATGCATTTCCTTCCTAGATTCTTGATGAGGTTAGTTCTCTTGACAGCAGAAATCCTCTTGGGTGTGGAGCACGAGGTGACATGTGCATGAAGCGGTTCTTTCTCATCAGGTGTCTTGGTGCCCTCTTCATGTCCTGCCAGTTTCACTTCCACAGGATGCACATGCTCAGTCGTGTCCAACTCTTTGCAACCCCATGGATTGTAGCCCATTACGCTCCTCTGTCCATGGGATTTCCCGGGCAAGAATACTGGAGTGGGGGCTTCTCTGGTAACTCAGTGGTAAAGGGTTCACCTGCCAATGCAGGAGACATGGGTTTGATCCCTGATCTGGAAAGATCCCACATGCTACTGAGCAACTAAGCCTGTGAGCCGCAACTATTGAGTCCATGTGCCCTAGAGCCCGAGTTCCACAAGAGAAGTGACCACAGTAAGAAGCCTGCTCACCTCAACTAGAGGGTAGCCCCCACTACCTGCAACTAGAGAAGAGCCTGTGGCAGCAGTGAAAACCAAGAATACCTGAAAATAAATAAGTGAAATTTTAAAAAAAGACATACATAGAAATATGAGATTAATATATCAAAATAAAAATTTACAAAAAAATTACTGGAGTGGGTTGCCATTTCCTACTCCAGGGGATCTTCCCAACCCAGGGATTGAACCCAAGTGTCTTGTGTTTCCTGCCTTGGCAGGCAGATTCTTTGCTACCACCCTGTACTCACTCAGTTCAAAAGTGTTAATGCCATTTCTGAAGGAAGGTAGAGCATTACTTTGGTCATAAAGCGAACAGCTACATTTTTTGTCTCATTAAGATATCCCAACCAGATTACCACTGGTCATAAACTATAGAAAACTGATGGGAACCCTCAAGGTCATGAAAAGAAGGGACGATTATGAGAGCAGGTAGTACACCATAGTGTGTTCACATTTTGAACTGATTTGTTTCTTAAAAATACAAGCATTTTTATTGAACTGGCTGTTTGGTATGAACACTAGTCTCACCTTACTAGTGTGAGATTTCAGAGAAGCAGACATTCTGAAAGATTTGCCAAGTGTCACTGAGTTTCCTAACAGCACTTATATAGTTTAGGGAGCTTCCCAGGTGGCTTAGCGGTAAAGAATCCACCTGCCAGCGTAGTTGATAGTTAGACGTCTTTCCTGATAGCACTGAGCCTTCAGTGTATTTTTCTGGTTTGATTTAAAAAAAAAAAAATCACTTTCTGCCTTGTCAAACCTTGATGATTTCTGGTCTATTGGGGGAAAATGATTATGATGATTTAAAATCTGTATTTCTTGGATCATTTGTTTGATTTTTTTTTCACTTTTCTCTTAAAAATCTGCTTCATACCTTTTATCTCATTATATTTCTATATTCATCCTTTTTTTTTGTGAAACAGGCTTTGAAGATGAATTCTGGTAACTCAGTGGTAAAGGGTTCACCTGCCAATGCAGGAGACATGGGTTTGATCCCTGATCTGGAAAGATCCCACATGCTACTGAGCAACTAAGCCTGTGAGCCGCAACTATTGAGTCCATGTGCCCTAGAGCCCGAGTTCCACAAGAGAAGTGACCACAGTAAGAAGCCTGCTCACCTCAACTAGAGGGTAGCCCCCACTACCTGCAACTAGAGAAGAGCCTGTGGCAGCAGTGAAAACCAAGAATACCTGAAAATAAATAAGTGAAATTTTAAAAAAAGACATACATAGAAATATGAGATTAATATATCAAAATAAAAATTTACAAAAAAATTACTGGAGTGGGTTGCCATTTCCTACTCCAGGGGATCTTCCCAACCCAGGGATTGAACCCAAGTGTCTTGTGTTTCCTGCCTTGGCAGGCAGATTTTTTGCTACCACCCTGTACTCACTCAGTTCAAAAGTGTTAATGCCATTTCTGAAGGAAGGTAGAGCATTACTTTGGTCATAAAGCGAACAGCTACATTTTTTGTCTCATTAAGATATCCCAACCAGATTACCACTGGTCATAAACTATAGAAAACTGATGGGAACCCTCAAGGTCATGAAAAGAAGGGACGATTATGAGAGCAGGTAGTACACCATAGTGTGTTCACATTTTGAACTGATTTGTTTCTTAAAAATACAAGCATTTTTATTGAACTGGCTGTTTGGTATGAACACTAGTCTCACCTTACTAGTGTGAGATTTCAGAGAAGCAGACATTCTGAAAGATTTGCCAAGTGTCACTGAGTTTCCTAACAGCACTTATATAGTTTAGGGAGCTTCCCAGGTGGCTTAGCGGTAAAGAATCCACCTGCCAGCGTGGTTGATAGTTAGACGTCTTTCCTGATAGCACTGAGCCTTCAGTGTATTTTTCTGGTTTGATTTAAAAAAAAAAAAATCACTTTCTGCCTTGTCAAACCTTGATGATTTCTGGTCTATTGGGGGAAAATGATTATGATGATTTAAAATCTGTATTTCTTGGATCATTTGTTTGATTTTTTTTTCACTTTTCTCTTAAAAATCTGCTTCATACCTTTTATCTCATTATATTTCTATATTCATCCTTCTTTTACTGATTTTGTGAAAGTTCTTAACATGAATTTTGGTCTTTATGGAAAAAGTAGTGACTTTTTAATCTCATGTGTTCTAAATATTTCCCCAGTTTCATCACTTATCATGCATACTTGTTTATAGAAGCATTTTCAGTATTTTAGTTTCTTAATATTTGAGAGACAATTCCATGTGTTTACCTTTGTCTTGCTCAGAAATGGATATACTTGGCTTAGAAACGCATTGCTGTGTAATTCTTTAAAATATTCCCTTATCTTAAATGTATGATAGGTTAAATATTTGACAGAAACAAACGGAAGTTAATTCTTTTGTGATATAAAATAGGGTCTGAATTTTTTAAAAATTGCCTCAGAATTATCTACTGACTGATCTTTTCCCACTGATTTGAAATTACACTTTAATTATATTTATTTTTGTCTCTGCTTTGTTAATGGGCTTCCTCTTCAGGTCTGTTGATTTTTCTGCTTCTCTGTCAATGTAAAATGCTTTATGTAAATGTGTTTAAGTGTCTCTTTAGTATGTTCCAGTGATCTGGTAGGGTAAAGTCATCATAGTTTTCTTTTTAGAAATTCTTCTGGCTGTTGTCAGGCATTTGTTTTTCCATGTTGAATTTAGAATTGGATATGAGAATTGATTACTGACATTCAGTTTTCGTACAAATTTTTAGGAAGTTGGTATTGCTAGTCTATTGCATTTTCTCATCTGGGAGCATGTCCCCAGATGCACTGTTCTCTTCCCCTGATGTCTCACCTCTTTGTTAAGAACAGCAGATTTTACATATTTTACCATTGCCTTCCTAGGTATCCTCCATCAAGAGCAAATTGTCTTGAGAGCCACTGAATTAACCAGATGTCTACAATTAATTAGCTTTATCATTATGGTACAGTGCAGTGGTTTTCA
This sequence comes from Tragulus kanchil, assembly GCA_022376925.1. NCBI lineage: Eukaryota > Metazoa > Chordata > Mammalia > Artiodactyla > Tragulidae > Tragulus > Tragulus kanchil. The sequence goes on along the minus strand of JAIOJX010000026.1, from coordinate 259,694,442 downwards.
AAGTGTGGTCTCTGATCAGCAGTGTTAATATCAACTGGAAACTTGACATAAAAGCAAATTCTTAAACCTGTTTAATCAGAAAGTCTAAGGGTAGAGTCCAGCCCTCTTTACTAAGCTCTTCAGATTATTCTAGCTGAAGAAGGGAAAGGTTGAGAACTGGTTTAATGGATGGAGCATAGCATTAGAGTCATACAATTGACGCTTGAACAACACAAGTTTGAACTCTGGGCCTCCCTAAATGTGAGTACATACTATAGTAATATGTGATCCTCTTTGGTTGAACCTGTGGCTGTGAAATCCAGGAGACAGAGAGCTGGTGTAAAGTTATACTTAGATTTTCAGCTTTGTGGAGGGTCAGTGCTCCTGTCCCCATGTTGTTCAAGGGTCAGCTGTAGTAAAAATTCCCACTTTAGCCCTTTACTCCAGGGAAATTTTGGGTAAATTGCTTACATATTTATGTCTGCATATCCTCATTTCTAATATGGCCTGTTAGGAGAATTATATGTATCTGTGAGCAATCAGATGCTAAGTCACTATTGTTATCAGATGGCTTTCTAGTGCACAATGTGAGTATTACATAGTTGTGTTGGTATCTTGGGGCATGGAGATGACAGTCTGGAAAGCAAAGGGTATTGACGAATTCTAGATAATGGGTGATGCCAAGAAGGGCATGAAAATTGCTGGTGTGGGACAGCGGTGAACACTTCCAGCCTTGTTCAGGGTTGGTGCCTTTTAAGTGGGAAGGCCCAATAGCCTAGTATTATTGAAATCCCTGTATTATATCTTAACAGTACATGTAGGATTAAATTAATGAAATAAAAAACTTCTGTCATATTTCTCTAGTTTAAAAAATTTATTGTAACAAATTTCTAAGTAATTGATGGAAGAATAACTAGAATATGCAAGTGAAATAAGGATTGATATCTTGATTCAAATAATAAACAGTAATGATAGAAAAGTAAATAAATACATAGACTCACCTCTTTGTTAAGAACAGCAGATTTTACATATTTTACCATTGCCTTCCTAGGTATCCTCCATCAAGAGCAAATTGTCTTGAGAGCCACTGAATTAACCAGATGTCTACAATTAATTAGCTTTATCATTATGGTACAGTGCAGTGGTTTTCAAAGTGTGGTCTCTGATCAGCAGTGTTAATATCAACTGGAAACTTGACATAAAAGCAAATTCTTAAACCTGTTTAATCAGAAAGTCTAAGGGTAGAGTCCAGCCCTCTTTACTAAGCTCTTCAGATTATTCTAGCTGAAGAAGGGAAAGGTTGAGAACTGGTTTAATGGATGGAGCATAGCATTAGAGTCATACAATTGACGCTTGAACAACACAAGTTTGAACTCTGGGCCTCCCTAAATGTGAGTACATACTATAGTAATATGTGATCCTCTTTGGTTGAACCTGTGGCTGTGAAATCCAGGAGACAGAGAGCTGGTGTAAAGTTATACTTAGATTTTCAGCTTTGTGGAGGGTCAGTGCTCCTGTCCCCATGTTGTTCAAGGGTCAGCTGTAGTAAAAATTCCCACTTTAGCCCTTTACTCCAGGGAAATTTTGGGTAAATTGCTTACATATTTATGTCTGCATATCCTCATTTCTAATATGGCCTGTTAGGAGAATTATATGTATCTGTGAGCAATCAGATGCTAAGTCACTATTGTTATCAGATGGCTTTCTAGTGCACAATGTGAGTATTACATAGTTGTGTTGGTATCTTGGGGCATGGAGATGACAGTCTGGAAAGCAAAGGGTATTGACGAATTCTAGATAATGGGTGATGCCAAGAAGGGCATGAAAATTGCTGGTGTGGGACAGCGAGGGTGAACACTTCCAGCCTTGTTCAGGGTTGGTGCCTTTTAAGTGGGAAGGCCCAATAGCCTAGTATTATTGAAATCCCTGTATTATATCTTAACAGTACATGTAGGATTAAATTAATGAAATAAAAAACTTCTGTCATATTTCTCTAGTTTAAAAAATTTATTGTAACAAATTTCTAAGTAATTGATGGAAGAATAACTAGAATATGCAAGTGAAATAAGGATTGATATCTTGATTCAAATAATAAACAGTAATGATAGAAAAGTAAATAAATACATAGAGGGCTTCCCTGGTAACTCATTGGTAAGGAGTCTGCCTGCCAACGCAGGAGACATGGGTTTGGTCCCCGGTCCGGGGGGACCCCACATACTGTGAAGTAGCTAGTCCCTTGAGACACAACTGTGGAGCCTGTGCTCTAGAGCCTTGAAGCCACAACTCCTGAGCCCATGTGCTGCAACTACAGGAGCCCATGTGCCCTAGAGCCTGTGTTCCACAACAGGGGAGGTCACCACAACAAGAAGCCTGCTCACCTCAACTAGAGAGTAGTCCCTGCTCCCTGCAACTAGAGGGGAGACTGTGGCAGCAGTGAAAACCCGGAATAGCCAAAAAAAAACCAACAAAAACTCTCTTCTTAACAAACAAATACATAGAGCTGTATCAGTTGTGGGGAAAACAGGAAAAAAGTTACTCAATGTATTTTTTGCCTGAAATGGCTAAACAGGTAGTGGGCATAAAATAGTGATTAAATTTTATATAGCTTATGAGTGGTTAATAATAGAAATGGCCAATTGATGTGACACTGTTGGTGGCAAGGCGAGAAGTACAGGCACACACTGGATGGCTGTGAGAGCCATGAGGAGTCCTGTTAGAGGTAACTCCTGAGCTGATCTTGAAAGACAAGCAGATCCTACTCCGGGACAGCTCTGGAGAAAATGCCATAAGAACTCACCCAGTGATTAGTTCTGCTTGATAGCACCAGGGTTCTTATATCAGAGAGACTTAAAGGATGAATGGGAGTTGTCAAGCCAGAAAAGGGAGAAGGATATTGTAAACGGAGGCTTACAAACACCAGAATGCCGTGAATACTGGAGAATGTGGAGTAGCCCAGTAGAGCATGCGGGCTGGGCGAGGGCAGGTGAGGCCACAGGTGAAGCTGGGCCCAGTTGTGTAAGTTCTCCTAAGATCATGGAGGGCTAAAAGACATTTTGCTCTAGTACTGTGTACTGTTTTTTGGTCTGCATCTTTTTTATTATTATTTTTTTGTAATCTGTATCATTACACTTAGATAAGGAATTTAGGAGTTCAGAAAAGCATTTCTGTTACAAGTTCATGTTCATATAGCACAGCTTTGTTTTGGGTCCTCTTTGACCTTTCTCAGTATTAAAGACTTTTAATGGGTGGGTTCAAAAGTTGGTTAGGTAATACCAACAAAGCCGCCTCCACCCTCGGGTGTGGTTTAGAATCATTCTTGCTACTTGAAGCGCCACTGGTAAGTGTGCTGTCAACATCCGAATACCCAAGGCTTCCCCACTGAGTGCATGAGTGCTTCTTAGGGCTCACTGGAGTCTTGCCTTGAATTTCAGGGCATTTGACTGGGCCCTAACTCCCTGGCTAGCTAATCTTTTCCTCTTGGGGCCTGGATTTCTGTGACCTCTAACGAGCTGTGAGCTCACTGTGAATCAGAGACCCATCAGGAACCTCGACCGAAACCTCAGCCTGACTTCTACACGTACCACAAGTGTCTTGAGATTGTGTTTTATTCAGCACTGATATCCCTTTATTATAGTATAGTTACCCCTTATAACCCATATTGAACATATGTTTGGCAACTTTGGGGGATTATTTTGACTTTTGGTCTCATGTGCTAGTCAGCTTTTCTCGTCCTAGCATCACTTAGCCCACTATTTACTTTTATTCTCAGTGAAAGAAATGTATTTGTAAAAGCTGAATCTTGTGGACTCCTACAATATGATGTCCTTTTTAATTTCCATTTCTTGATGTTCTTGCTTAAGCCTGGGCTATTGTGAATGCCCCTTTTTACTCTGAGTTTTTATTTTTCAGGATTTCAATATAATTATAGGAATATTTCCGCATCATGCGTCATTTCTTATCAAGTTTCCATGCCCTCCCCTAGAGGGTCTTTGCTGGCTATACACTGAAACCCGGACTCTGTAGCAGGCATTGGGAATGCATGGATGCCTGGTCCTAACTGATTTTTCTGGCTTCATCTCCCATCATCTCTCTGTTTACATTCTTTTCAAACCTGGGAAGCAGACTGGAAGTTTCAGCCTCCTGGCTTTTGTCTACTGTTTTTCCGTGTGGAATTCTACTGATCCACCTCACTGTTCAGAGGAATCCACACATTTTTTCAAGGCCCAGTTGCAAATTCCACCTTCTCCTTGAAGCTTTTACAGATCCTTGAGCCAAATATATATGTATATATTTTACCTTTTGTTTTCATGCTATTTTGACTCAAACCCTATCAGAGCATGTGTTATTGTGTTTTACTTTTGTTTATATACTTGTTTCTCAGTAAGCTGTAAGCTTTTTTTTTTTTTTTTAATTTTGGCCTCTTTTATTGTTTGTTTGTTTGTTTTTTTCATCCATCTTTATTCTTTGGCCTGTGTGGGCCTCCCATTGCAACAGCCTCTCTTCTTGCAGAACACCAGCTCTGGGTGCATGCGCTCCAGAGCGCTGGCTTGTAATTGGACACATGGGTCCAGCCGTTCCACCGCATGTGGAATCTTCCCGGGCCAGGGATCAAACTGGTGCCCCTTGCACTGCAAGGCGGACTCTTTACCCACTGGACCACCAGGGAAGCCCCAAGTTGTAAGCTTTTTAAGAGCAAGATGTATCCTTTTTTTCTCTCCACAATAGCATTGGTTCACATTATTTTGTTCATAATGGGTTTTCAGTGATTGCTTAGTCCACATTAGAATTTTTTTGGTCAAAGAAGCTACTTTTGCAAAGAGGGATGGAGTGGAAGAATTTGTATTTTCCAATAGTTGCCTATTTCTAGCTTGTTCTTTATGTTTTCCTTCTAAAAACATGTCAGGAATCTGGATGAATGCTTGATGCTGTAAAAGGAATGGTTTGGGAAGGAGCACTCCTTTTCTAATTTCCATTGCCTCTTGATGTTCTTGCTTAAGCCTGGGCTATTGTGAATGCCCCTTTTTACTCTGAGTTTTTATTTTTCAGGATTTCAATATAATTATAGGAATATTTCCGCATCATGCGTCATTTCTTATCAAGTTTCCATGCCCTCCCCTAGAGGGTCTTTGCTGGCTATACACTGAAACCCGGACTCTGTAGCAGGCATTGGGAATGCATGGATGCCTGGTCCTAACTGATTTTTCTGGCTTCATCTCCCATCATCTCTCTGTTTACATTCTTTTCAAACCTGGGAAGCAGACTGGAAGTTTCAGCCTCCTGGCTTTTGTCTACTGTTTTTCCGTGTGGAATTCTACTGATCCACCTCACTGTTCAGAGGAATCCACACATTTTTTCAAGGCCCAGTTGCAAATTCCACCTTCTCCTTGAAGCTTTTACAGATCCTTGAGCCAAATATATATGTATATATTTTACCTTTTGTTTTCATGCTATTTTGACTCAAACCCTATCAGAGCATGTGTTATTGTGTTTTACTTTTGTTTATATACTTGTTTCTCAGTAAGCTGTAAGCTTTTTTTTTTTTTTTTAATTTTGGCCTCTTTTATTGTTTGTTTGTTTGTTTTTTTCATCCATCTTTATTCTTTGGCCTGTGTGGGCCTCCCATTGCAACAGCCTCTCTTCTTGCAGAACACCAGCTCTGGGTGCATGCGCTCCAGAGCGCTGGCTTGTAATTGGACACATGGGTCCAGCCGTTCCACCGCATGTGGAATCTTCCCGGGCCAGGGATCAAACTGGTGCCCCTTGCACTGCAAGGCGGACTCTTTACCCACTGGACCACCAGGGAAGCCCCAAGTTGTAAGCTTTTTAAGAGCAAGATGTATCCTTTTTTTCTCTCCACAATAGCATTGGTTCACATTATTTTGTTCATAATGGGTTTTCAGTGATTGCTTAGTCCACATTAGAATTTTTTTGGTCAAAGAAGCTACTTTTTGCAAAGAGGGATGGAGTGGAAGAATTTGTATTTTTCCAATAGTTGCCTATTTCTAGCTTGTTCTTTATGTTTTTTCCTTCTAAAAACATGTCAGGAATCTGGATGAATGCTTGATGCTGTAAAAGGAATGGTTTGGGAAGGAGCACTCCTCAGGGACCTTTAACTAATTAAAGTGATTGCATTGCTTTCTTTGAAAGTTGCTTGAAAATAGGTGCTTTTCATTTGATATTATTAAAACCAAATACTATGGCAACACTTTGATATACACTGGCTCACTTAGTCCTCTCAACAGCCCTATGGGGTTCCTGATTCATCCCCTTTTACACAGGAGGACACTGAAGCTCTTACAGTTTTCTTAATTGAGATGGAAGAAATGTTTTCATGTCAAATCTGTCTGATTCCAAAGACTATATTCTTTATCCCTGTGCTGTCCCGCTTTATTTGAGCATTTGTGTATTTTTTTTTAAAAAAACTTTTATTTTACTTTTAACTTTTATGGAGTTTTACAGATAGGTATGTTCTCAGATTAGTCATATGTATATCTCCCCCATCCCACCCCTCCAGACAGTCATACAGCACCCATGAAGGATCTGCTTTTCTTGAGAAGTGTGTATTTCTGACCCTACTGTCCTGCTACAGAGATCAAGTTCACCTTCAAGATCAGCTGGCAGTGGAAACAGTGATTTCCATGTGTGCTCTTGCCAAAGTAGTGCTTATCAGCTTGTATATGCTTAAGGTGTCAATAAGGTAAATTAACTTATCAGAATAGATTATAAGGATAAGTTAAAGAATGTAAACGCTAATTCAAAGACACTTCATATGGAGTTGGTCAGTGGATAAATACAAAAAATTTATTTTTAGCTCTTCTTCCTTTGCTGTATGATTAGTAAACTAGTAATTAGATCCTATTGGAGGGTGGCGGATTCTGAGGATAAGGGGAATTTATACATTCTTCTAGAGTTCCATGTGATTAATTTCAAATGGAGAAGAAAAAGTGGTGAATTGAGGTTTTTTTTTTAATTATTATTGCATGTATGTTTGCCTAGTTTTACCTGATGTGTGGAATTTGTTTTTCTTTTTCTTTTGTTTCTTTTTTCTCTTTAACCAAGTATGACTTGAAATGAAGGATCATTTGTCCTTAGAGAACTTCTGAATCAAGGCGTCATTGTAGGAAAAAGACATCAGCAAAAGGTATCCCTTTTAATTTTACCGTCCATCAGTATTTATGCATTGGGATAAAAGTAAATGGGAAATTATTAGATTTATTTGCTCAGTGACTATGAAACACTTACTCTATTCTAGACTCTATTAGGACAGACCTAGTGACTTCTTCAGAGACCTCACCCAGCAGAAAATTAAAGACTCTGATTTTACACATGGCAGCAAGAGTAATATACAAAAATTAAGGAACATTTATTAAGACCTTATTAGATGCTAGGGACTTCCCATATTAGTGCATGGTAAAGAGTCTGCCTGAAAATGTAAGAGACACGAGAGACACAGGTTTGCTCCTAGGGTCAGGAAGATCTCCTGGAGTAGGAAATGGCAACGCACTCCAGTACTCTTGCCCGGGAAATCCCATGGGCAGAGGAGCCTGGAGGGCTATGGTCCTTGGGTTGTGAAGAGTCTGACACGACTGAGCACACACACTGGGTCTTATGCTGGGTCTTATGATAAGTATGTTAATTATATTACAGCATTTGTCTTTCTAACTACCTTGTGTGACAGATACTACTATCTTTGCCCTTACTTATCATATGAAAAAATAAAACAGAACAAAACCTGAGATAATGAGAGAGAAAGCAACTTCTCCAAGATCACCCTTGGTACCTTACAGCTATGATCCATCCATTCAAAGTGTATGTGATTTTAGTATGTATCATGTGAAAGACTTTCTTTAGAACTTACTTTTCCAAAGCCTCAGGACAAATAATATTCTGTCTGTCTGTTCTGATTTTGTCACATGGACTTGGATCTGAGGATGTGCTGTTTTCTTGTTGAGTAACCTTGGGAAAGTTACTTTACCTCTCAGAGCCCCTATTCCCTGGTCGTAAAATGGAAATTAAAACATATTCATGTTTGTGTAAAGCAGCTGGTAGTAGGTCCCTAAAATCATTTCCATTCCTTTTTCTCTTTTACTTTTCCATAAAATGACTCAATCATGAAGCCATATAAAAAAGTAGTACTGAATTTTTTTAGCTTGACCACTAACAATTTTCTTGTAAACAACATGAGTTCCAGCAACCTAATAAATTCAGTTGTGAGGTTGAAAAGTAAACACTGGACTTGAATTTGGAAGTTTTGCTACTTTGTTGACCATTTTGTATTTTAAGAGGGATGGAAATGCTTTCAGTTAATAATTACCTCATGACTTTACTACTTGATGCTTGAAAGGGCTACCAACTCTGCAGGCAGGCAGAGAGAAATAAACCACACCCTCAGTGTTCCATTTGAATGATTAGAGTCAATTACATAATGGGAATAATGCCGTTTCTATCTCTTAAGGTAAACTAAACAGCTATGTGTATGTATGCATGCTTGTGCTCAGTTGTGTTCGACTTTTGCAACCCCATGGATTGTTGCCGAGTCTTTTCTGTCCATGGAATTTTCCAGGTAAGAATACTGGAGTGGGCTGCCATTTTCTGCTCCAGGGGATCTTCCTGTTCCAGGGATCAAACCAGAGTACTCTTACGTCTCCTGCCTTGGCAGGCAGATTTTACCATTGTGCCAGGTAGGAAGCAACCATGATTCTAGATAAAATCTTTCCTTACAAGTAAGCTTTTGTCTTTCTAACTACCTTGTGTGACAGATACTACTATCTTTGCCCTTACTTATCATATGAAAAATAAAACAGAACAAAACCTGAGATAATGAGAGAGAAAGCAACTTCTCCAAGATCACCCTTGGTACCTTACAGCTATGATCCATCCATTCAAAGTGTATGTGATTTTAGTATGTATCATGTGAAAGACTTTCTTTAGAACTTACTTTTCCAAAGCCTCAGGACAAATAATATTCTGTCTGTCTGTTCTGATTTTGTCACATGGACTTGGATCTGAGGATGTGCTGTTTTCTTGTTGAGTAACCTTGGGAAAGTTACTTTACCTCTCAGAGCCCCTATTCCCTGGTCGTAAAATGGAAATTAAAACATATTCATGTTTGTGTAAAGCAGCTGGTAGTAGGTCCCTAAAATCATTTCCATTCCTTTTTCTCTTTTACTTTTCCATAAAATGACTCAATCATGAAGCCATATAAAAAAGTAGTACTGAATTTTTTTAGCTTGACCACTAACAATTTTCTTGTAAACAACATGAGTTCCAGCAACCTAATAAATTCAGTTGTGAGGTTGAAAAGTAAACACTGGACTTGAATTTGGAAGTTTTGCTACTTTGTTGACCATTTTGTATTTTAAGAGGGATGGAAATGCTTTCAGTTAATAATTACCTCATGACTTTACTACTTGATGCTTGAAAGGGCTACCAACTCTGCAGGCAGGCAGAGAGAAATAAACCACACCCTCAGTGTTCCATTTGAATGATTAGAGTCAATTACATAATGGGAATAATGCCGTTTCTATCTCTTAAGGTAAACTAAACAGCTATGTGTATGTATGCATGCTTGTGCTCAGTTGTGTTCGACTTTTGCAACCCCATGGATTGTTGCCGGCCAGTCTTTTCTGTCCATGGAATTTTCCAGACAAGAATACTGGAGTGGGCTGCCATTTTCTGCTCCAGGGGATCTTCCTGTTCCAGGGATCAAACCAGAGTACTCTTACGTCTCCTGCCTTGGCAGGCAGATTTTTACCATTGTGCCAGGTAGGAAGCAACCATGATTCTAGATAAAATCTTTCCTTACAAGTAAGCTTTTTGACTTTATAATTTCGTAACATTTGATTACCCCCATGAGATCTTTTGAAGGTACATGGTTGTTTATCCAGTGGTTAAAGTAAAGGCACGACTACAAAATCTTTGTTGTTGATTAAACGAAGATGTCATGTGACAGTGCGGGTTTCCTTAATAGTATTGTTGGATTTAGCTGTGCTAAAAAACTAAACCAGCAACTAACTACAGTGAAGATGTGTAATGCTGTATTAATTTAATGTTTCCACATATATCAGTCTATTTGATGATCTACCTGTGTGAATCATGATTAGAAGTGTATGTCATTTTCTGAAGTATAATTCTGGAAAAGTTCAAAAACAGCTTTTTTTTTTTTTAATTTGGAAATGTAATTTTTGGCCTTATATGTACTGAAAGAAGTTATTTAAAGAAATCAATGTGAAATTTTTGGTTGGGTGACTAATCAAGCCCAAATATATTTGAGTTTGAATAAATGAACTGAAATGAGTTAGGCCGTATTTATGGGGAAAGTACGAAAAGAGACTATCTTGTTACACATCACCTTGCAACTGCATAATAAAACTTAATTGCTTGTTACAAGATGGTCCATGTTAAATTAAGATAAATCAGGGTCCTACTTTTTTAAAGCATAAACCCCAGCAAACAGTTATCCGGTGTTTATTGTAAGTCAGGGATTGCACCAAGAGGTTAACATGTGTTTTGTTTTTGAAGCAACTCTGAGATGAGTGCTAGGATGCTTGTTTAACAACTGGAGGCAGGCAGAGAAATAAACCACACCCTCAGTGTTCCATTTGAATGATTAGAGTCAATTACATAATGGGAATAATGCCGTTTCTATCTCTTAAGGTAAACTAAACAGCTATGTGTATGTATGCATGCTTGTGCTCAGTTGTGTTCGACTTTTGCAACCCCATGGATTGTTGCCGGCCAGTCTTTTCTGTCCATGGAATTTTCCAGACAAGAATACTGGAGTGGGCTGCCATTTTCTGCTCCAGGGGATCTTCCTGTTCCAGGGATCAAACCAGAGTACTCTTACGTCTCCTGCCTTGGCAGGCAGATTTTTACCATTGTGCCAGGTAGGAAGCAACCATGATTCTAGATAAAATCTTTCCTTACAAGTAAGCTTTTTGACTTTATAATTTCGTAACATTTGATTACCCCCATGAGATCTTTTGAAGGTACATGGTTGTTTATCCAGTGGTTAAAGTAAAGGCACGACTACAAAATCTTTGTTGTTGATTAAACGAAGATGTCATGTGACAGTGCGGGTTTCCTTAATAGTATTGTTGGATTTAGCTGTGCTAAAAAACTAAACCAGCAACTAACTACAGTGAAGATGTGTAATGCTGTATTAATTTAATGTTTCCACATATATCAGTCTATTTGATGATCTACCTGTGTGAATCATGATTAGAAGTGTATGTCATTTTCTGAAGTATAATTCTGGAAAAGTTCAAAAACAGCTTTTTTTTTTTTTAATTTGGAAATGTAATTTTTGGCCTTATATGTACTGAAAGAAGTTATTTAAAGAAATCAATGTGAAATTTTTGGTTGGGTGACTAATCAAGCCCAAATATATTTGAGTTTGAATAAATGAACTGAAATGAGTTAGGCCGTATTTATGGGGAAAGTACGAAAAGAGACTATCTTGTTACACATCACCTTGCAACTGCATAATAAAACTTAATTGCTTGTTACAAGATGGTCCATGTTAAATTAAGATAAATCAGGGTCCTACTTTTTTAAAGCATAAACCCCAGCAAACAGTTATCCGGTGTTTATTGTAAGTCAGGGATTGCACCAAGAGGTTAACATGTGTTTTGTTTTTGAAGCAACTCTGAGATGAGTGCTAGGATGCTTGTTTAACAACTGGAGGAAATCAGACAGAGAAAGGCGAGACCTTGTCAAGGTTATAGACTTAGAAGGTGGTGGGAGCAGCACCTGTTCACAGTCACTTAACCACTAGTCTACCTAGGCTTCTCTTGTAGTACAAGAATGTCCACCTTTTTATGAACCTTTTTTTTCCCCCTGTGGAAATGAAATTTATCATAAGATTTTATTCTAGACTATAAGTAAATGCTAGATGTGTACTAAGTGGATTATAAACCTAGAGGAATACAGGGACAGTGTGGGCCTTAGCTACTTATTTAACATAGGCCACACGTGTCTAGCACACAGTAGACCAGTTAGTTCATTTTAAATATGAAATCGACTAAAATACATTTTGAAGAAGAAGTGTTGTTAAAAAAATTTTTTCATGTATAACATGGAAATTTTGTCTGGAAAGGAGGCATCACCATAAAGGTATTCTGTCTCTTGGCTAGGATCTATTTTCTTATATAATACAGTGTATGTTGGAAATGCTAATGGTTTTATTCTCTTATTTGTGGTGCTGGATGTTGGAGGAAACAAGTTAGATGTCTTAAAAAATGCTGCCACAGAGGATGATAAATTTATATTAATAGTTATGAGTAGATGTCTCGCGTTTGACTTGGAGGATATAAACAAAACCTTTTTCTCCTTGCATTATTACAGAGTGCTATTCAGATTCTTCATTTATTCTTAGCCTTGATGGCTGAAACCTGGACTTATTTTTCGTCTGTGTCATATTTAAGCTTACCTCTTGTTTATTTCATCCTTAATATTTGATTTTTTTCCTAGAATGTCTTTCCCCCCACCCCCAGGATATTTTTAAAATCAGTAGTCATAGAGGCAAGGAAATTGAGAGAGAAACTGGTGCACATATTTGCATTGGGGTGGGGAAAGTCTAACTCAATATAGACACTGGTCACACATGATGGATTTTAGCCCTCTAACAGTCACTGTTTACATATATTTCATTGAATCTAAGATGCTATCGAGTTTTGGATTCACCATTATTTTATATACTACTAAAAGAAAACAATACTTCCCATTAAACTATTGTAGTGTTCTTAAATTTTTTTGTTAAGGTATAATTTTATGGTAAAATTACTTTACTGTTTATTGCTGCAAGGTTTGACAAACAAATGGAGTCATGCGTAACACATCATCCCAACACTCAAAACTGAGACAGAGAAAAATTCCATACACTGTGTGTTTCCACTTACTTTTTATATTTAATGATGTTAAAAGGGATTTGAAGTAAACTTGACATTTTCAATTATATTGTTTAGTCACTAAGTCTTTCTTTTTTAATTTTTGGCCTGTTTTTATTGATTTTTTTAATTCATTTATTTTTTCATCCATCTTTATTCTTCAGCCTGTGTGGTCCTCCTTTTGCAGTGGCCTCTCTTGTTGAAGAGCACCGGCTCTGGGTGCATGAACTCCAGAGCACTGTCTCATAATTAGACACACCAGTCCAGCTGCTCCGCGGCATGTGGGATCTTTGCAGGCCAGGGATCGAACCAGTGCCGTTTGCACTGCAAGGCAGACTCTTTACCCACTGGAACACCAGGGAAGCCCTAGTCGCTAAGTCTTATCCAACTTTTTGTGACCCCATGAACAGCAGTACGCCAGGCCTCCCTGTCCCTCACTATCTCCTGGAGTTTGCCCAAGTTCATGTCCACTGAGTTGGTGATGCTATCCAATCATCTCATCCTCTGCTGCCCTCTTTTCTTTTTACCCTCAGTCTTTCACTGCATCAGGGCCTTTTCCAATGGGTCAGCTCTTCACATCAGGTGGCCAAAGTATTGTAGTTTCAGCCTCAATCCTTCCAATGAATATTTATGATTGATTTCTTTTAGGATTGACTGGTTTGATCTCTCTGCAGTTCAGGGGACTCTCAAGAGTCTTCTCCAGCACCACAGTTTGAAAGCATCAGCTCTTCAGTGCTCAGCCTTCTTTACAGTCCAACTCTCACATCCATACACAACTACTGGAAAACCATAGCTTTGACTATATGGACCTTTCGGCAAAGTGATGCCTTTGCTTTTAATATGCTATCGAGTTTTGGATTCACCATTTTTTAATTACTGAAAACAATACTTCCCATTAAACTATTGTAGTGTTCTTAAATTTTTTTGTTAAGGTATAATTTTATGGTAAAATTACTTTACTGTTTATTGCTGCAAGGTTTGACAAACAAATGGAGTCATCGTAACACATCATCCCAACACTCAAAACTGAGACAGAAAAAAATTCCATACACTGTGTGTTTCCACTTACTTTTTATATTTAATGATGTTAAAAGGGATTTGAAGTAAACTTGACATTTTCAATTATATTGTTTAGTCACTAAGTCTTTCTTTTTTAATTTTTGGCCTGTTTTTATTGATTTTTTTAATTCATTTATTTTTTCATCCATCTTTATTCTTCAGCCTGTGTGGTCCTCCTTTTGCAGTGGCCTCTCTTGTTGAAGAGCACCGGCTCTGGGTGCATGAACTCCAGAGCACTGTCTCATAATTAGACACACCAGTCCAGCTGCTCGCGGCATGTGGGATCTTTGCAGGCCAGGGATCGAACCAGTGCCGTTTGCACTGCAAGGCAGACTCTTTACCCACTGGAACACCAGGGAAGCCCTAGTCGCTAAGTCTTATCCAACTTTTTGTGACCCCATGAACAGCAGTACGCCAGGCCTCCCTGTCCCTCACTATCTCCTGGACTTTGCCCAAGTCCATGTCCATTGAATTGGTGATACCATCCAACTGCCTCATCCTCTGTTGCCCTCTTTTCTTTTTACCCTCAGTCTTTCACTGCATCAGGGCCTTTTCCAATGGGTCAGCTCTTCACATCAGGTGGCCAAAGTATTGTAGTTTCAGCCTCAATCCTTCCAATGAATATTTATGATTGATTTCTTTTAGGATTGACTGGTTTGATCTCTCTGCAGTTCAGGGGACTCTCAAGAGTCTTCTCCAGCACCACAGTTTGAAAGCATCAGCTCTTCAGTGCTCAGCCTTCTTTACAGTCCAACTCTCACATCCATACACAACTACTGGAAAAACCATAGCTTTGACTATATGGACCTTTGTCGGCAAAGTGATGCCTTTGCTTTTTAATATGCTGTCTAGGTTTTACATAGCTTTCCTTCTAAGGAGCAAGCATCTTTTGATTTCATTTTATGTTTCTCAGATATAAAAATAATTTCAATTTAATTATTTTTGTGCAATCATAAAAAAGAACATAAAACAAAACATTTTTTTCTCTAAAACTTCTTCATATTCTGAGTCTGATTTTTCTTTTGGACTCAGAGTTGTCACTGACTGCTATTTTACTCAATCGCTTTCTGCAGTCAAGAGCATGGAGGATGATATAGCATTTCTGGAAATACATTCTACTGTCTCAAATTGATTATGTCTATTACATAAGTTTTGGCTACCATTTTCTTATTTGACTAACCTCTAGGTTTTGTGTTTTCCTCAACTGAGTATACTGTCAACAGAAGTTAAGAAATCGCTGTTCAATAACAGTAGGAACTTTCTCACAAATTAAAGCTTGAAGCCTAGTTATTCTTGCTGGATGCACTGAGTCATTGGTCTCATCAGCTCTTTCTTGGTTTCACATATCTTCATCTTCTCCAAATGTTTTGCTTGGTAGGCAGTATCAAATGTGTAGCTTCAAGAGTGCACATAATTCTTGGGAGTTAATGACAACATGGATACCTGGGACCATGTGTGGACATGCCTGCATCATGACTGTCAAACCTGGCCAACAGAACGTGTTAGATGACATTGAGTGTAAGACCCAACTAGACCTCACACTTGTTAAAAAGTGGAGAAGTGTGGATTAGAATAGACAAAGTAGGGCTTTATGTCTACCACTGCACATTCTTATGTATGAGGAAACTGAAATACACTGTGATTAGTTTAGGGTCATAGAACTCTTTGGAAGCAAAGCTGAAGCCAGACACTGGGTTTTCTGTCTGCTAGTTTGAAGATCTTTTCATAATACCCCTGGGAGAGATGTTTTGATCTAACAGGAGGCTGGTGTGGTAGGAAGCGTATTGGTGTGGTCATGAGACAGGTAGATTGTTTGCATTCTGGTTCTATGCTTATAAACCTGTGACTCTGGAATTTGCATTCCCTATCTGGTTTTTTTTTTTTTTTATCATCCAAGAAATGGGATGATGATGTTACTTACTTCACAGAGTTGTTACAATTAAGGAATACTTGCATAAAAAGTTTGATGTATTACTTCTCTTTTTTAGAATTGAAAAAATGTTACTCTCTTTACTCCACACTTTCTTCCTTTGTATGAAATGAAATCTATTCTCACAGAATGTATGGCAGATAACTCTTGAGACTTTTAAGTTTATCATCTTCTGAAATTCTGTGGTCCTGGCATGTAAGTGTTGTGACATGACAAAAAGGCACACGAGTTAGATTATTCACATGACATATACACTTGGTAGTTCCTTCGTCAAGTCATGGCAGCATCCTGATTCAGTAAGTGACTTTAGCACAATACTGTACAAATGTTTAAAAATTTTACTTTTTTTGACTAACCTCTAGGTTTTGTGTTTTCCTCAACTGAGTATACTGTCAACAGAAGTTAAGAAATCGCTGTTCAATAACAGTAGGAACTTTCTCACAAATTAAAGCTTGAAGCCTAGTTATTCTTGCTGGATGCACTGAGTCATTGGTCTCATCAGCTCTTTCTTGGTTTCACATATCTTCATCTTCTCCAAATGTTTTGCTTGGTAGGCAGTATCAAATGTGTAGCTTCAAGAGTGCACATAATTCTTGGGAGTTAATGACAACATGGATACCTGGGACCATGTGTGGACATGCCTGCATCATGACTGTCAAACCTGGCCAACAAAAGCGTGTTAGATGACATTGAGTGTAAGACCCAACTAGACCTCACACTTGTTAAAAAGTGGAGAAGTGTGGATTAGAATAGACAAAGTAGGGCTTTATGTCTACCACTGCACATTCTTATGTATGAGGAAACTGAAATACACTGTGATTAGTTTAGGGTCATAGAACTCTTTGGAAGCAAAGCTGAAGCCAGACACTGGGTTTTCTGTCTGCTAGTTTGAAGATCTTTTCATAATACCCCTGGGAGAGATGTTTTGATCTAACAGGAGGCTGGTGTGGTAGGAAGCGTATTGGTGTGGTCATGAGACAGGTAGATTGTTTGCATTCTGGTTCTATGCTTATAAACCTGTGACTCTGGAATTTGCATTCCCTATCTGGTTTTTTTTTATCATCCAAGAAATGGGATGATGATGTTACTTACTTCACAGAGTTGTTACAATTAAGGAATACTTGCATAAAAAGTTTGATGTATTACTTCTCTTTTTTAGAATTGAAAAAATGTTACTCTCTTTACTCCACACTTTCTTCCTTTGTATGAAATGAAATCTATTCTCACAGAATGTATGGCAGATAACTCTTGAGACTTTTAAGTTTATCATCTTCTGAAATTCTGTGGTCCTGGCATGTAAGTGTTGTGACATGACAAAAAGGCACACGAGTTAGATTATTCACATGACATATACACTTGGTAGTTCCTTCGTCAAGTCATGGCAGCATCCTGATTCAGTAAGTGACTTTAGCACAATACTGTACAAATGTTTAAAGGATTCTATGTTGTTTTGCTCTCTATATTTGTTTTGAGAAATCAAAACACACATATTCTAGAAGTTACAAACCACATTCAAATTTTTACCTCTCAGAAATTATTTAACATTTTCCACAGTATTTTATTATCTTTTTTCAAAAACAGAACATTACAGAAAATGCTAAAGTCCCTTTTATCCATCATTCCTGTTCTAGTCACCTTCTAGAAGTGACCAATACCACTTAATGGTGTGTGTATTTCTGATCTAATTTTTGTGTTTAAGTAAGTATAAACAATATATGAATGCTTGTATAATTTATTTCATTGATATATGTTTTTCATATATTTATTTTTCTTTTTTTCAAATAGTTCTTTTTTTAAATCAAAAAAAATTTTTTTTTGGCTATTCTGGGTTTTCACTGCTGCCACAGGCTCTTCTCTAGTTGCAGGGAGTGGGGGGCTACTCTCTAGTTGAGGTGAGCAGGCTTCTTGTTGCGGTGATTTCTCTCATTGTGGAACTCGGGCTCTAGGGCACACGGGCTTCAGTAGTTGTGGCACGTGGGCTCAATAGTTGTGACTCATGGGTTTAATCGCTTCGCAGCATGGGGGATCTTTCTGGATCAGGGACCAAACCTGTGTCTCCTGTATTGGCAGGTGACCTCTTTACCACTGAGCTACCAGGGAAGCCCTCTTTTCAAATAATTCTTGTTTAAGATAGTTTTGGTATGTAAAGCACCCACTGTCAACCCAAGTCTCTGACATCTGAATTCTATTTAGGGAACTGAATAAAATTCAACAGTAAGAAATTTTGATCTCCAGTGATTTGGAGAAAAATCAGTTTTTAAAATCTATTCATGGCATAGATGACAGTAAAAATTTAACTTCAGTGTTATCATCCAAAAAATAAAATATTTTGATTTTCAGGTGTTTTCTTTAATTGCATTAAAATTTTGGATTCTGTATTTTTATGATAGTCATAAATACTTCTATATTGTTGCATTTGGCATCAGAATTTTAATTTGAAATTATATTCAGTTACATTGTTGTGCCGTTATTTAACTCTTATTTGGCACATGATTTGTTATATAATTGCTTTTAATTTATGTAACTTGAATTTTTAGAAATTATGCTTTTTAAAAACAATTTTTCGGGCTTCCCCTGGTGGTCCAGTGGGTAAGGACACTGCCTTGCAGTGCAAGGGGCGCCGGTTCGATCCCTGACCTGGGAAGATCCCACGTGCCGCGGAGCAGTTGGACTGATGTGTCCAATCACCGAGCTGGAGCTCTGGAGCGCATGCGCCCATAGCCGGTGCTCTGCAACGACAGACGCCACCGCGATGGGAGGCCCACAGGAGCCAAAGAACAAAGACGGATAAACAGAGAGAAATGAAAGACCAATAGAAGTGGCCTGCCCGCTCCCCTCCCTCCCTCCCCAACCCGACCCCCGCCCAAAAATAAATAAATAAATAAATCTTTAAAAAAAAAAAAAACAAACAATTTTTCCTGATAATTATTTATTCTGCAAGTATACATGACATTCTTACTTTGTAGAATATAACCACTCCCTACACCAATTTCAATTTTCAGATCTCTTAAGAAAAAAGATCTTGAATATATCTCATAGAAAAGAAAACTATTTCATAGATAAGCATCCAAAATATAGATAATAGAATTGACTAAAATGGGTTCCTTTTAATGGCTAAGTAATATTCCATTGTGTATATGTACCACAGCTGCTTTATCTATTCATCTGTCTATGGACATCTAGTTGCTTACATGTCCTAGCTATTGTAAATGGTGCGGCTGTGAACATTGGGTACATGTGTCTTTTTCAGTTACGGTTTTCTCAGTGTATATGCCCTGTAGTGGGATTGCTGGATCATATGGTAATTTTATTCCCAGTTTTTTAAGGGGTCTTCATACTTTTCTCCATAGTGGGTATATCAATTTACATTTCCACCAAAAGCACAAGAGGATTTCCATTTCTACTTGTCCAGCATTATGAATCTAGAACCTGTTATATAAAGGAAGCCAGAAAGAGAAAAACAAATTTCATATATTAATGCATGCATATGGAATCTGGAAAAATGGTACTGATGAAAAATGGTACAGAGATGTGGCCAGAGAATAGACTTTGGACACAGAAGGGGAAGGAGAGGTAGGATGAATTGAGAGAGTAGCATTGAAAATATATACATTACCATATGTAAAATAGATAGCTAATGGGAAGTTGCTGTATAACACAGAGTGCTCAGCTCAGTGATCTGTTGATGATTTAGAGGGGTGGATTGGGGTGGGGTGGGGGGGTCGGAGAAAATTCGAGGTAGAGGATGTATTCCTTATGGCTAATTCACATTGTTGTATGGCAGGAGCCAGCACAATATTGTAAAGCAGTTATCCTATAATTAAAAATAAATTTAAAAAGTTAAACAGGCAACATACAAAAAAAAAAAAAAATGGGTAATACGTCGTCTTAAGATTATAAG